>CAJGYO010000006.1:67705223-68305223 GCA_904845875.1 Miscanthus lutarioriparius | reverse complement strand
GCTATGTTCTAACGCTCTGACATTCAGGCTTTGTCGTCTTAGATCGGCCTCCACCAGGTGCACCTTATGGAGTCTTCCTTGGTGGCCAAGGCGTCCGACTTGAGGGGTTGACGAGCGGGCCCAGAAGCCCCCGAGCCCCTAAAGCCAGTGGAGATGTTTTGTCCCCTTGTGTCATGCCCCGTGCGTGAACCTGTCGGAAGAGTGGTTGATAGCGCTTTGCCCACTGTGCAGCGCTTGGGAGCCCTTGAGCAATGGGTGCTCTAGGCGCTTGCTTCTAGCTAGGGCCTTGGCTTGCGCTTGAGCTCCCGTCGATCGAGAGCTTGGGGCTTGGGAGAGTCCCCGAGCCCCAAGGAGAGGTAGATGGCATGCTCGGGCTCTGCCTAGTCCTTGTCCCCGAGCCCCTGAGTGGTCTTTGAGGTATCAGTCATTGGGTCCTTTGGTCGGGAACCTCTTACCTAAGGAGTTAACATACCCCTATGTTATGATCTTGTCAGTAGCCCCCGAGCTCTTCGTGGCCTCACTAGTCGAGTTCGTGATCGCGACGATGGGCTGAGTCCAATCTTTTGGTGACTAGGCTAGCCACGGCGGGGATGGCTTTTGCTGACAAGAGTGATATGCCCTTCTGAGGGATCCCAAGCATGTTGGGAGTGCTCGGCTATTGGGGCAAAGCGGCGGTGAGGACCCACATAGCATAAGTCTGGGGCCTGAGTGAGGGCCCAACGAACTCGTCCAGGAGTTGCCGGCCTTGGGTTCAGAGGCTCCCTCCTTTCTGACCTAGGCCTACCATGGGTCAGGTGATCAATAGAGTTTGGGCTCTAGATCGGGGCCATCCGATCACCTAGCACGCCATGCCCTTCTGGGGGTTCATAATAGGCCCTAGTTGCTCAGGCCAACTCAAGAAGCATAGGTCGGGGCGCAGAGTGTGCACCGAGCGCGGATGGGACCCTCATTGGGCCTGCTGCTTTGTGTCTCCTGTTCCAACTCTAGGGAGTTGGTTTTGGGGCATGCCATGGGGCGCCCATCGATCGGGAGCCCGAGATCTCCATCGGAGGAGTTGGCGTAGCCTTCGAGGCTATCATGGGGCCTCATTATCAGCGGACGAGGTGGTATCTCGATGCGCCCTTCCCTCTAATGTCCCACACAGGTGGTTGGTGGCACTAGGGCTGCCGCACTGGTTGCAGGAGTAAAGAAGAGCAATTCCCATGTTGTCCTGCATTGTCTAAGAGACGGGACGTCACGCCACGCGGTGTGGATCTGACGGAGGAGAGTCTACAACACTTGGTGTGTGTGGATCTGGGCCATTGGTGAGGCCTGGTGGGTCCATGGGGAGTCAGATCCCCTCGACTCATGTGGAGAGGCATGCATGGAGTAGGTGGCATGTCTAACGAGAAGATGAGCGAGAACTTGACTCATTGTCAATGCTCTCCCTGACTCTGCTTTTACTGCACACCCGCCAGCACACAACCGCTCAGGGCACGTTGCGGGGACTAAGGGGCACTTGGCCGGCCCCGGGGTCCTAGCCGTTGATGGCCGATCAGAGGGCTCGGTGTCCCGCGTGGCACATCATCTTAGGCTATAATGGGGAACCCTCGGGGTCGGCACAGTGCCTTTATCCTAACTTCGGCAACGATTCTTCTTCCTCAGATCCAACTCCTTATGACCATGGTGGCAACAGAGTGTGATGTCGCCTTTCGAGTGAGCCTCGCCTCCACCGGGCGGATGCTCCCACGAGAGTGGAAGGATCCCGACAAAGGGAAGTCGACGCAATTGCGTGAAGAGGGTGCAATGTCATGGCACAACACGGGGGCTAGCGGTGCTGGTCTCGATAGCAGCCATGGTGGCTATGATCTTATCCTTGAGCACTGCCGGAGCCAAGCGTGCTCGTGCCAAGGCCCATCACGTCCCAATCCTGCTCCTCTTCCTTAGAGAATGCACTACTAGGAATATCCACTTTCATGATGAACAACTTTCATCACTGAAGGAGCCAAATTCATCATAATTTTAGTTTTATGATGAATTTATGAAGAAAAATGGTTTGTCATAGAAGTCATGTCATACTTGAACTTCTGTGACGAATCTTGAAATTCGTCATAGAAGTGGCTTGATCTGTAATAAAAAATTCACCGTCATAGAACTATTTTGGCTTGCGTGGCATGGGGCAGCCACACTGGCAGTTGCTTCCTTTGAAAATGCTTTCTACGTGTACATGCTATAGCCGGTTCCATTGGAGATGGTTCAGGTCATGTGTTACCTTGTTATTGGACAATGTGGCCATCTCTTGTTCTTGCACATTTCTAGATCTTAATGGAACACGTGTCGGGTCCTTGTTGTTCCTCATGTCAGTTTTCTATTGGCACACATGTCGTGTTGCCGATGGATCACGTGTCACTTCTTCATTGGACCATGTGTCTTATTTTTATTGGTCGACATGGCCATTTATTATCCGACCATGTGTCAAGGTGCTATCTGTCTATGTTTTGTTTTTTATTCGGCCACCTGGCTTGATGACTTCCTTCCACATGTTGGATTTTTATTAGCCCATGTGTCGTGCCATGGCTATTTCACGTGTCATGCACTGGTTCGTCCATGGGTCGCATTTTTATTTGATCATGTGGCCTGCTCAGGTTCTTCCACGTGCTCAACAATCAATTCATCATAAAAGTGATTTGAGATCATCACTACTGCACAGATTGACTACATAATTATTCGATGAATGTCTACATAATTATTCAGTATGAGAATCAAATACAACAAATTACTGTTTACACATCAAGAGCAACCCACTAACAGTTTCATCACATCAAACCAGCACACGAGTATACACATCAAACCACAAATGTTCACTGCATCAAGCCAATAGAATTGACGACTGAGAGTTACCAGAAGAATAGCTGAAGCGCATGATATCCTCACATAGCTTATTATACTCCTCCTGTTGCTGTATCTTAAACTCCTCAAACTCCCTTTTAGTATTTTCTATCTTTCTCTTTAGTTCATCCACTTGTTCGACGAGGTTAGCAGAACTTTTCTATTCAGCAACAAGCTGTTCTCGAAACATTCTCTCCGTTGATGTCTCTGTTCTAGCGAAGCTTGTCGGGATACCAGCATTCTTCATCAAAAGGGTGTTGCCACTGACCTAGGAGTGGACATGGCCCTAGGAGAGGCAAAGGACCTTGGGAAGAACATCTGCTCTAGTCATTGGTTCATGCCCATCAGCAACAGATTCTGCTCGCATAGTTTCCATAGCTTTCTATGAAATTCAAGCAGTAAACATTAGGTTATAGATAGTGGAAGAGGACTTTAATTGAAAACCTAAGAGATTAGTTCATAACAAGTAATGCAAGTTTCATATTGATATGGATTACATAAGTACAATATAGAGGTACTGCTATGGATTACATACTTCAAAATTCAAGCAGTAAACATTAGGTTACAAATATGGATTACATAAGCACAATGCATAGGTACCACATTGATTGGTGCAAAATTGCAACTTCAAAATTAAATGATGATGCGAATTAGGCTCCTACCACTATTGCTTCTATTAATAGTGCAATGAGTTTCTATTTATACAAAGGCTACAGTAACAAATAAAACACAACCATAACTTACAAATGATTGTAGCTGTACAACATAGGAGCGAGATCCTATAGCTTGGTGATAGTTCACTTTTGCACGGTTTTTCTTGTTCTTCTCAGATCCATGAGTCAACTCTTCTGGTCGTGTTGACTTCACTCTCTTAGACTATCTTCCTCTAGGACTGACATCAGCGCTGCCTTTTGTCCTGCTGGTGGAGCCTCCTCTACGGGTTCTTCAAACCGGACACTGAAATTAAAGAAACAAATTTAAGCAGCAAGCATGTACAAATTGCATTGTTATCCAGACAGCAAAGCATTGCATTGCTATCTGCAACCCCCCACCCCTCCTGCCTGAACTCAATACCTGAAGCTCGGGTGGAGAGTCCCAGTGAAAAGCGAAGTGGGGTCGAGGCTGAAGGAAAATAAGGTCGTCTCTTTCGTCCCTTTCCACCTTCTTGGGTTCAGGCTACCATCGCACTATCAGGTGGTTTCTCTACAACTATGGGCTTTGACTCCATGACTTAACCACAGAGGGGATCCTCTACCTCTTGGTCTTCATCATGCTATTAATGTCCGAGAAATAGCAGACAATCCGATCACCGAAGGGGAGCACCTCCGAGCCGTGGTGACCGAAGCCGTTCGTCAGGGGGCTACCACGACGCTGGCTACTGCCTAGCTTTAGATTGGGGCAGCGGTGAACATCCGGGTGGTAGAGCAGGGTTTTCTACTAGGATCGAAGGACAATGACATCGATCATCTGGTCGAGAGTTTCAGGCCGGCCGCCAACGCTGTCTTGGCGAAGGTGGACGTGGAGCTGATCCTGCATGGCAGCCTCGACCCTTGATCTATGGGATGTATTAGTAGTACTAGTAGTCATAACTAGGTTTGATCTATGGGACGCCCTTGCAAATATGAGAACTCTTATTTGCATGCATGTCTGTGTAAACTTTTGCTGCACTTTGTAATAGGTAGGTTAAACTCTGTTGAGCATGGTCTAGCCCCTATTGGTTGCTTTTTGTTGCAGATTTCTTTCTGGTTGTCTTTGATATGATCTATAATATGCTAAACATTCATGAGTGCCTTTGATCTTTGTTGAAGCCAACTCATGTCTTTGATCAAATTTGTTGAACTTGAGAACCATGCAGCAAAGGGTTCATCTGAACAAGTCTCGCCTCGATCTAATGCAGAACAGAGGAGCCATAGCTGTTGACTTTTACTACGAATGGAAGAAAGTCCACCCGTTGTGTATTTGATCTTGTAGGACAATATAAAGTCTTGTAGCAATCAGTCTGTCCCTTGACTGTTATGACTGCTTGGATTGGAGTGAAATAAGTACAGAAATAACCTATCACAACCGCACCAGACATTCAAGTGTCAAGCGTGTCATGGTGGTCAAAAGCTCTTTTTCTTGATTCACTTCTTGTGTCCAGCTTTCCTACCGCATTCGCTTCACTCTCGTCAGCTGTGCAAGGTCTATATGAAAGGAATGTCCCTCTTCCTCATCCGAAAGCATTGCATCTTTAGATCGTTGTTAATGTCAATCATAAACCATCAACGTATCCTACATATATACTTAATTCCATCACCAAATACAGGTTTAGGTGTTTAAACTAATGAATTCCATGAGCTTTTGTGAATATGTGAATGCAGGAGGATTTATCCAAAAAACCATCCCTGGGACCACCGTTATACTCTCCAAACAAGCAAACCGACATCAACATGAGATTCAACTCGCGAAACCTATGGAAAACAACTCAAGGCGGGTCTAGAAGCTTCCACCAGAGGGTAGGGCCCACCTGTCACTGGGACAGGCCGACCGACCCCACCCACAGGACGGCTGGCCTACGGGGTCCACATGTCACCCTCTTCTTTCTACGTCGGTTTCCCACTGCCTTTGTGAGTCCATCTCAGCCGTTGCTCAAGGTCGGTTCATCCAACGGTGATTGAGAGAGTTGATGTGGATCGATGATGTGGCAATGCCTTGCCCCCTACTCTATCTCCCCTATATATAGCAGCCCCTATCCCCCTCCCTAGAGCCATCCTGAAACCCTAATTCATATCCTCCTCATCAGGATCAGAGCCAACTCTCAAGATGTAGAAGTAGAATAGCTCTAGTTGAGAGTTAGGGAGAGTTGAGTCATGCTCAGGTTCTGGAGAAATCTTCGAAGGTCGGGTATATCTTTGTATCTCATCTTTGCAAGACTTATGCTTTAATATAGTTATCTTCTATATCTACTTTTATGCCTTTCATGTGTATGGTTAGTATAGTTATCATACCTTAGCATGGGATCTCCGCTCGCATCGAGTGCTTTAGTTATCATATGTGACTAGAGTAGTAATCCATAGTATAGACATGGTGTCTAGACTATATGTTACCTAAGATTGCGCTCAATCTTACGGTTAGTTTTGGTAGCCCCAGGGGTGACAGCTCTGTCAGGCCGTTGTAATCCACCACGTTTGGATTGGTGTTCATAGAGCTTTAGGCAGCTTTCCCCCAACTACGCTTTCTCACCCCTCTCGAGAGTTGGAAACGTACTGTTGCTCCAAAGTGTTATTGTGTGATCGCTATATCTACCCATGAATTAGTTATACCCTATAGAACCAAGGTAATAGAGAAGTATTTAGGAACCTTGAACTCACCCATTGTCCTCTCAACTTAGCTAGACTGCTCCTTTATTTTACCATGGAATTCTCTTATGTGTGTTATTATTCATAACTCCTATCAATATCAACACTTACCCACACTTTAGTTTAGTCGGCATACAAGTTAGTAGATACATGATGGTGAACTATCAACTTCTTTAACCATTGTTTCCCTATGGATAAATATAATACTTTGGAATATTCTCGAGTGAAAGTTACAGCGGTATCCATGTGCTTGCGGATTTATCTCTGTGCGTTTAAAAAATACAAACAAGCTTTCTAGAGCCGTTGCTAGGAAAACAATTGGCGTAAAGATTTTGATATGGATCTTGATGTCTGCTAATCTAGTTAACCACTAGCTTTTGTGGGATTATCCCTATTCTATTGAATTGTGGAATAGACAGGACATCAAAAGCTGTTTAGACCTTCTGGCAAAGTTCCACAAGAAAGAAGAAAGAAACATTGAAGAACCCAGGGTGCTTGAACATCCATGATTCATCAACACTAGAACCCTACCATCTCAAAGGTTTGTATATATATTTTTCTAAACCATTTGTAGATTCAACAAAAGGTCACCATCACAAGAATTCAATTCACATCTCAAGTGACGGAAACAAATGCTGCACTACTCACAAATTCCATGTGAGTCATGGTAAGTATGATCAAGAAAGGTGAGATAGTCATGCTCTTGGACTTTAAACTTAATGAGTAGTTATCTTTTAACTTTTTGCATTCCACTGCATGTTTACTTGGAATAATCCATGCATCAACTTCATTTAGTTTATGTTTTCTCATATCAAATACATAGCATGTTTAGATCCTTGCAAATACCCTTATCACTTGCACATCTATCTCAAAAAAGAGAAAAACAAATTCCTCACCTTGATCATGGTCTTCCATCTCCATTTGAGTAAATCTCTATAGTGCTTTCATGTTACTTTTGTCTACCATAGTATGCTTTGGTTTGGAAGTACTATACATACTTCCAAAGGCTTTTAAATTAAGTCATGAATTAGTTATACCCTATAGAACCAAGGTAATAGACAGGACATCAGAAGCCGTTTCGACCTCCGGCAAAGTTCCACAAGAATTAGTTATACCATCATTTTTGAAAAGACCATCTCGCACGTCGACAGCAAGTACTATGATGACAAATGCCACTACATCATGGCATGTATCCTCGTATCAATAGACATCATCAGTCCATGGTGGTCTGCCGATGGTGTGTCATGGAATCATGGGCACAAGAAGTCATGTCTAAGCCATTAGAGATTAAGCTTTCATGCAAGTACCAATGAGGTTCCTTCTTTAACCATCAAGATGGTTGGCGTATCGCTAACAAACAAAGAAGAACAACTCTTTGCCACGCCATTGGAAGACAAAGACCATCAAGGAGGAAGTCGACTATGCATCTCCAATGAACACCAATTCATCGACCTGGAATTAATAAAAATCAAGAGGGTTGATGAGGAAAAATATGCAACTACCCACATCAACAAGGGAGAGGACCTCCTCAACAGACCTAAAAACCATGAGCCCTTGCTGATAGGTTCAAGCATGGGGGAGGAAGGTCGACTCCTCTAAAGATGATCCAACCATGCTCTTCCTCCTCTCAAGTTCCCGTCGTTCTGGCACGCTGGTTTGCAATCCCCCTACTCATTATTACTTTGTCTTTATAAGTTTGAATGATTTTACAAATTCCATACATGAAAATTAAACTTAAGATACAAAATAAAATCAACCCTCAAGAGAACAAGTAATGGTGCACAATAAAGGTACATTCTTTAAAACATGGGATAAATGTTTTATGCTAATTAAAATGTTAAAACTAACTCTGTTATAGCATACAAGATGACCTTTAGCTCTATGACAACACTATCCTTGTTTCAAACTATTTGTACATTCCTTCGGGTATGTGTTGTCCACTAATCTTTTGCAGGAATAAGACAATGAATGGAGCAGAAGGTCCAAACAAAATGGCAAGATCCACAAAAGAAAGAACAAAAAGATGGCATCACATAAGGATGAGAAAGAAGAAAGTGCAACATAGGAGATAAGATGCTCTTGAACAACTCAAGATGTGATACTAGTCAAAGCTTCAAGGAGGAAAGGGCCACCGCATGGCATCTGCCCTTCGTTACATGGTGCCATCTTGCTCCAATGATGAAGTTAACAGCTCATGGTAAGTGGTCATTGCTTGAAAGCTTTTTCTGATCTTGAGTATGCACATAAATGTGGAAACACACATGTTTGGGTTACAACTTCACTTGATTCAACCTAACTACTGAACATGTCTTGTTCTTTAAATTAGTTCATAGCGCAACTTTTCTTGATCTCGCAGTCTTAACCAACTGAGCTAAAATATTGCATATCATATCTTTGGAAGATGATAGTCACAATCATGTAAAGTTTGTTACATTATGTAAAGTTAGACAATCCTTCCATAGGTTAAGCAACTCAACCTTTTTGCTAGATGTACTCAAATATGACATTCATGCTCATCTTTCTAGTTTTATCACCCATGTTGTAAGAATGAATAATGCACATAAAATGAACACTTATCATGATCCAATGTGCCTAAGGCTAGAGAAGAATAAATAAAGTTTTGGTTATGTTGTTGTTTTTCCACCAATAGAGCCCGTGCACTTGATCTCTACCTTGTCTTCATGAGCAGAACACACTTTGAGCAAAGTATGGGGGAATCGATCCCCCAAATTCTACAAGTTTAAGTTCTAATCCAACAATAATGATGCACTCAAGATGTTGCCATCTTCTACTACTAAAATGTTGAACAAGGAGGAAGAACAAGTCAAGAAATATGAACATGTCAAACCAAAATTAAATTCAAAACCAAGACGGGTTTATCTGAAGAGGGTGGCACCACCATTGGAAGCGCCACTATTGGAGGCACCACCACAAGAATCCTCATCCTCAAGAGCAAACTGAGGTACTCGATCAATGAACTTCGCAAGGAGGAGTCCCATTCGAAGGACTTAAAACACCGAACCCTCACCGAAAGGTAACTCGGTAGTTGTCCATGGTTATTTATTTAGCATTTTCATTCATGTCTTGCATTCAAAAAATGATAAAAATAATTATTGCATACTCATATAAACTAGACACAACTTTTAAATTTTAGCATGTTTAATTCTGCATTACATTTAGAAAACCTGTATGCATGGAATATATAAAAAGAAAATAAAAAGTTGTAACTCTGCATAATTGACTTAGTTTAGCTTCATTCTAAGTTTTGCATCAAGAAAATATTTAAGCCCCATATGAGCAACCTTGTGGTGTGTAACAACCCATATGAATGTTCATTGTGGTGGCAATAAAAAATCATAAAACTTATGAAATAAAAAAGTCAAAAGCCAACTTGGGGGAGATACATTCCCATGAAGAAGCTAGCTTGGGGGAGATGCATCTCCAATTATCCAGGTAAGTATCTTTTCACCTCATTTTATTTTAAGTAATAAAGTAAAATAAAAATTGTGTGAAAGTTTTCTATAACATGCTTAGTACCAATAAAACAAAATAAATATTGATAAGAAGATATGTTAGGGATTTTAAGACTTTCTCCTCAATAAACTTTTGATGGACATGATGAATAGTTGCTCTGTTGTAATTCCTTTCAAGTGCCTAGTTTCCAGCCTTGAATTCTTCCGAGTTTTGGATAAGATTATTTTGACATAAGGATTTGCTCTGAACTTGAAACTTGTGGGTAGCATATGCTTGTTCTAAATCTAGGTAATTGATGGATATGATATGAGAAGGTATGAGCTGTTGTTTATCTTGTTCCAAGTGACACTAAAGTTCTAAAGATTTAGTTTTTGAAAAAACATAAAAATGCTACATGATGAGTTCCTATATGACAAAGCTTGAATTCCCCCCAGAGCCACATGTGTTATTTAGGCTAGGAACACTTCCACTCATATATGCAATTTGTTTTGCATTGAGTTTAGTCAAGTTTTGTTGACCCTTATGAGAGGTTGTCATGTTCTCAAAATCAAGATCACGTACACACCACCCAAATATGCATTACTCCTACACTGCGGGTAGGCACAAAACATGCCTTCCATCTAGATCCACACAAAAACATGATTGATAGTTTTTCATCCACCAAATAAATGCTCCAAAGTTTTTGTTGCTATCTCTCAAAAGTTTTATGGTAGAAAAGAGGCATGGGCTATGCAAAAGTTATTCATAAAAAAAGAAAAAAATAGTTGAGCAAAATGGACACAAAAGTGTTCAAGATATTTAAAACAATGGGTACTTAAATGCCCGTCTGAAAAAAAGAAAGCAATGAATAAGATAGCCCTTGCTCTCTAGTAAAAATATTTCCAAGTTTCAAGAGAGAGATATGTGTCAAGGAGAAGAGTAGAATTACGTTAGCCACCATATATATCCACCAAACATTCCACACACATGCACATCTTGATTTGATTATATGACATTTTTCTCTGTGGATCCATTGTTTGACCTTACAATATATGCATTGCTAGTATGCCCTAGCTTTCTCCCTACCTATGAACTCCACATAAAGCCTTAGTGGTAGGAAGAGAAAAGGCATAACATCATTATTGCCTTGGTGATGATCCATAAATACCACATATATTAAGAGATTTGAGAGTGTCATACAATAGAATCTCTGAGTTTTATTTTGAAAACTTTGACTAAAATCAGAGGACATCACCAACCTCATGATGGTGCAAGCAACCAAGGTGAAGATGCCGAAGAAACAGAAGAAGAAGCTGCTGCTCGATGTGCAAGAGAATAGTGGAGACGAAGAGAGCGAGCTACTACACATGCAAGAAGGCCTCCTCCTCCAGTGCGTGGATAAGGTGGAAGAGGTGCTGATCGTGATCATGGAAGAGGTCTTGGACTAGAGGAAACTAGGACTAAAGAAGAGGATGATGAAGAAGAAGAGGTTAAATAGCAACATAATGATGGTCGTCGTCACCGAGGGAATCTTCGGCGTAATCAGCTCAATGAGGAGAGGTTTGGCAAGCTAAAATTCAACATGCCCAAGTTTGATGGAGGGTCTGATCTTGAAGCATATCTTACATGGAAATGGAGGGTTGATAAAATTTTTTGTGTGCATAATTATTCTGAGCAGAAGAAGATGGCAATGGCTGCTTTTGAGTTTGATGGTTATGCTATAATCTAGTGGGAACAAATGCTCAATGGTAGAGAGAAGCTGGTCAAGGTGAAGTCCGCTCATGGGCTAAATGAAGAGAGAAATGAGAGCAAGGTTTGTCCCCAAACATTACCATCGTGATCTATTTGACAAGCTATAGAATTTGAAGCAAGGAAGCCTTAATGTTGATGAGTATTATAAAGAGATGGAGAAGGCGATGATTAGAGCCAATGTGTATGAAGATGGAGAACAATCAATTGCACGTTTCATGTCGGGATTGCACCGAAATATTTAAGCGCATTGTTGAATTTTAGTAGTACTGTAATCTTATTGAATTGGTGCATCAAGCTAGTAAAGCTGAGCGTCAGTTGTAGCAGGACATGAAGTCCAATAGAGGGGTATCTTTCAGCACAAGAAGTACACCAAGAGGCAGTACAAGTCATGGTACAATTTCCAACTCAAGTAGTGGTGTATGATCAAGCAATTTTGGTGCTTCTAGTGGCAAAGAGTTGGTTGCTCCAAGTGAGAGGAACAAATCAGCGATCTCATCATCTACTTGAATGGGTTCTTCAACCAAGAGTAGTGGAATTCAATGCTTCAAGTGTGGAGGTCGTGGTCATGTTATAAAGGAGTGTCCAAATAATCGCGTCATCATTGTGAATGACCAAGGATAGTATGATTCAGCTAGTGAAGAGGAAGTTGAAGAAGAAAATGTTGATGAAGCTCATGAAGATGATGAGCATACTAGATGTGAATTTGAGCAAGGAGCTGCTCTTGTTATGTCTCAAATCTTGAGCATTTAGATGAAGGAAGCTGAAGTTGGACAGCAACATAATTTGTTTCAAACAGGAGCTAAGGTGCAAGAGAAAGTAGTCAAGGTGATCATTGATGGTGGTAGCTACCACAATCCTGCTAGTCGTGGGATGGTTGACAAACTTGGTCTGAAGCTACAATGACACCCTCATCCGTATCATGTCCAATGTCTCAATGATTCAAGAGATATTAAGATTGCATACAGGGTGAAAGTTCCATTCAAGATTGGTGAATATATTGACACTGTAGAGTGTGATATGGCACCGATGTCTATGTGTCACTTGCTGCTTGGAAGACCTTGGCAATATGACCGAAGTACTCAGCACTGTGGGAGAACAAATCAGTACACAATAAATTTTAAAGGAAAGAAATTAATACTTAAACCCATGACACCGCAACAAATCCTAGCTGAGCACTTGCAAAAGAACTCTGAAGTGAGGAATGAGAGTGGAAAAGGAGAGAAAAAGAATTTGAGTGCCTTCTAGAAATCGGAGAGTGAGAGCCACAAGCCAAACATGAGAGATAACAAAAAAAGTTAGGGAGAGAACTTAGTGATGATAGACACCAAATCCGAAATTTGAGATGTGAGGAAAAACCCAGAACAAGTATTCATTATACTTTTGTGCAAGGACACATTGCTTTTAGCTAACAACTTAACGTCTGTCCCTAGTTGCACCAGTTTTACATGAATACGAAGACATTTTTCTAGAGGAAACACCTGCTGGACTTCCTCCCTTGCATGGCATTGAACATCAAATTGATCTCATCCCTAGAGCTGTACTTCCAAACCGTCCAGCATACCGCACCAACCCTGAAGAAACCAAGGAAATTCAAAGGCAAGTACAAGCACTTTTAGATAAAGGTTACATGCATGAAAGTTTAAGTCCTTGTGTTGTACCTATGATTTTGGTGCCAAAGAAAGATGGTTCGTGGAGAATGTATGTAGATTGTAGAGCTCATAAATAACATCACTGTTCGTTATCGGCATCCTATTCCTAGGCTAGATGATATGCTAGAAGAGTTGAGTGGTTCTGTGACATGTTCTAAAATTTATTTGAGAAGTGGTTACCATCAAATTAGAATGAAAATTGGAGATGAATGGAAAACTGCTTTTAAAACAAAGTTTGGGCTATACGAATGGTTAGTTATGCCTTTTGGATTGACCAAAGCACCTAGTACATTCATGAGATTGATGAATCATGTCTTGCGATCATTCATTGTAAAATTTGTTGTTGTTTACTTTGATGATATCCTGATTTACAACAAGACATTGGAGGAGCACGTTGATCATATGCAGCAAGTTTTAGATGTGCTTAGGAATGAAAAATTATTAACTAACCATGAGATGTGCACATTTTGTTTAGATCAGGTTGTGTTTCTTGGTTTTGTTGTTTCAAGTTCAGGAATTCAGGTTGATGAATCAAAGGTGAAAGCAATCAAGGATTGGCCAACTCCTAAAAATGTAAGCCAAGTGAGAAATTTTCATGGACTTGTTGGTTTTTACAGGAGATTTGTGAGAGATTTCAGCACCATAGCTGCTCCGTTGCACAAGTTAACAAAGAAAGGTGTTGCCTTCTAATGGGGTGAGCCACAAGAGAAAGCTTTCCAAGAATTGAATAAAAGGTTATCCAAAGCCCCCTTACTTGTGTTGCCGGATTTCACTAAAACCTTTGAGGTTGAATGTGATACAAGTGGGATTGGGATTGGAGCTGTTCTCATGTAAAATGGACAACCTATTGCATACTTCAGCAAGAAGTTGGGAGGAGCACAACTAAACTATTCAGTGTATGACAAGGAGTTGTATGCTTTGGTGGATTGATGGGTCACTTTGGATGGAGAAAGACATATGAGATGTTGGCTGACCATTTCTATTGGCTGAAGATGAGAAGAGATGTTCAAAGACTTGTGCAAAGATGCATCGCTTGTCACAAAGCTAAGTCAAAACTGAACCCCCATGGATTATATACTCCGTTGCCTATTCCTAGTGCTCCTTGGGAAGACATTAGCATGTATTTTGTTTTGGGTTTACCAAGGACAAAGAGGGGGAGGGCAATTTTTGTTGAGGTTGATAGATCCTCTAAAATGGCACATTTCATACCATGTCATAAAAGCGATGATGCTTCCCACATAGCTTCTCTATTTTTAGGGAAATTGTGAGATTACATGGCATGCCCAAGACGATTGTTTCAGACCATGACACTAAGTTTTTGAGCTACTTTTGGATGACGTTGTGGGCAAAACTCAGTACAAGGTTGCTATTTTCCACCACTTGCCACCCTCAAACGGATGGGCACACTGAACTAGTGAATAGAACACTTTCTATGCTACTGCGAGCCTTGATAAAGAAGAACTTGAAGGAATGGGAAGAGTGCTTGCCACACGTGAAATTCGCTTACAACAAGGCAGTACACTCTACAACTAATATGTGTCCTTTTGAAGTTGTATATGGTTTCAAACCACTTGCTCCGATCGATTTGTTGCCTCTACCATTGCAGAAAAAGGGGTAAAATGGAAGCCTCCAAGCGCGTGTCTTATGTCAAGAAGATTCATCAGAAGACCAAAGAAGCAAATGAGAAAGGGTCCAAGTACTACGCTGAATGGGCAAACAAGCATCACAAGAAGGTGACATTTGAGCCTGGAGATTTGGTTTGGGTACATCTTCGCAAAGACCGCTTTCTAGAGAAATGCAAATCCAAGTTGATGCCACGAGGAGATGGTCCATTCAGAGTGTTGTCCAAGATCAATGATAATGCCTACAAGATTGACCTTGCTGAGGATTATGGTGTTAGCACATCCTTCAATGTTGCTGATTTAACACCATTCTTTGGCTAGAAGAATCAGGGTCGAGGATGACTCCTTTTCAAGAGGGGGAGGATGATGAGGACATCCCAACAGTACATGCTACCTCAAGTATGAATCGTCCACCATCCAACATAAAAGACACAAATCAAGGACCACTTACAAGAAGCCGTGCCAAGAAACTGCAAGAGCAGGTGAATTCATTCCTAACTGATTATAATTTCAACACTTCTAAGAATGTTATACTACCTAAATGTTCTACCTTGATGTTGCTGAGGTATACACATGAAGACATGGAACAAACGGTGCTACAAAATGGCTCCGTTGGGAAAGTAACACGGAAGGACTACCGGACTCAGGGAAAAGTAGCATGGATGGATGACTAGACCTCAGAAAGAAATAGCCATAACTTTAGATTACCAAAAGTTATGAAGGTCCATGAGGATATTTTGAAAAGCTTATCAAGTCTAGTTTCCAATGGAACCAGTTACAAGTATTTTGGACTTCCAAGTATTGAGATATGTCCAGATTAATGAAGACTGCTTAGAAGGTCAATAGTCTTCCTAGGAGAAAATGTTGGTGCAAATTCCCATCCAAAACTATACCATTCTACAACATTTCACGATTCATGTTGCACATGTCTGTAAAACTTATTGAGTCTACTTTCACACCCAACAAATGGCTTGTCATTATGACTTCCCATTAGGGAGTTACAACTCTTTATTTGAGACAACTATAGAAATTGATAGCCGCATGAAGACCCTTTGAAATCCATCTCGTGGAAGTCTTTTCGCATACTCCATCTTTTAATTTCTATTTTGTGTTCATACCTATATAGGAGGATTGTTCCTAGTATAAATATACCTATGCTCTTAAGGAAAAGATAGACTTTTGATAATAAAAAAATAGAACCCTTTGTTCAACTGTGTGCTAACATAACTGAGAGAGTGATCTATACCATTTTGTTCTTGTGATTTCCTTTGTGGGATTACAGAAGTGGCGGGTTCATCCGCTCTCAATTGGTGCTCCTACTCCCTTCGAGGTTCTCCTTGATTGATTGTAGGTTGTGTTGGTTGGTTCTTTGAGAGTGTCATTGGGCAAATCCTCAATTCAGGTTGCCAGTTAAAAACGGTGGTTGGCTTCGAGTTTTATTTGCTAGGTTGCACTATTTATCACTACTTGCAGCAAGTTATCCGGCTATTCTTCAGCTAGTTATCAAGATCAAGATCCTACATCGTGAAGATTGGGACCAAGGACCTCATCAACTATGGTGGGCCAAATAGAGATAATCAGGCCCGAAATTGATCGCCAATACAACAACTAATGATTACAAGGAGTTCATACATGGAGAGGAATTGTGTCAATTGGCGCATTAGATTTGAAGTTACATATTCAAGGCCGCTTGAACTATGTTCAAAGCATCCAAACAAATAATGTCGGCTTCTAAAATTAGTCGATTGTCTTTGGTGGCTGACCTAGGGATGGCTTTATTCTTTTTGTCACGAACGGCCTTGAGATCATTGTATTTGGTAGTCATTTCAGCCTTTTTCTTAGCTATCACCGTTGGAAGTTGAGCTAGATTGGCTTCTTTGATTTGGATTGAAGCATCAATTCCTTTTAGCTTCATCAGCAGTTGCTCCCGCTCGGTCCTTAGCTGGTTAAGGTTTTCTTGGATTTTGGGGAAGATCTTTTCAGATTATCCATCAACCCCTTTAACTCCACCATTTCTTGGTTGATTGCCTCTTCTCGAACACCTAGACTGTCCTAGGCTTCAAGTTCAGCTAGCCTTTGCTTTGCTCTAATGACCTTAGGAGCATAACCCTCAATGAAGGCAGTAGGTGATAAAACATCAAGGAGGTCTTGGTTCAATTCTCCTCTAATTGTTAGAAAGAAATCATTGAGTGGCCTCACATCCTGAACTAGATCGGCTTTGTCCCTTTGCAGGTAGGGTAGCATGAGTTGTAGCCGATCCTTAACTGCATCGGAAAAGTTGGTTTCTCCCTACTGAGGCTTAGGGAAGGAAAGAACTTCGCCCTCATTCACATAATCCTTGACATCAAAGGAGAAAACCCTCGAAGAAGGTGGACCCTACACCCACAAGGACATGTTCAGACAATAGAATCCCTAATTTGAGAAGTTATTGGGAGAGCAACATATACCCCTTTCTCTAGATCATTGGGCGGAGAAAAGGTGGCCGATGGTGTACCTAGGTCATCATCGGAAATCTCGATCGGCCCTTAAACTTCTAAAAGTTGGTAAGAAACAATGATGAATATTAAAGAGGGAAAGAAATATGGTGATATACCATCAGCTTGATTCGGAGTCCTTTCATGCTCATCTCTTCTAATCACCTAGTTGAAACACCCCAGGTGTTAGTCACAAGTTAAGCAGTGAGTTGGACTCAAGTAAGTTATGTCAAGTAGTGATAATGAGCTTTGGTTCATGATCTTACAAGTGTTGATGAAGAATTGGAACAAAACTTTTCTAAAAGGTTGAACCCTTTTTCAAGGATATGCATGAGTCATGCTAAACCTGCTTCTTTCATGTGCCTCACATCTATTTCCACCTATGTTGACTATTGGAAAAGTTTCATGGAGTTTGGAGCCAAGAAATCACATGAAATGATAAGTTATAACCTCTCTTGAATTGCTTCATCAGGTGAATGGGAACATGGGATGTTGACCAAACCTTGCTACCTTGCCCAAACGACTCTAATTGAACTCTACAACAAAATTTATGAAGGGTTCATGTTGATCAAGTGCCAAGAAAATGCCTCAATCGGTCTAAAACTTTAATTTAGGGTTTTTCGTGATGCTGCTTTGACCAAGATGAAACTATGATTTCTGAATAGGTATGAAGTTTAACCATTAATAAAAGTTGAAGTTTGAGTGGAGTACAACAAATTTATTTTTGTACCAAGCCCTGATTCAACTCCTAAGTTGCTCAAACAGTGGCCTCAAGTTTGAGTGCAGTGCTCTTTTGGGCTCTCAGAAATCTTTCTAAGTCCCTGATCGGTAACAGCGAGTTAACATGTTGTGCTATTTTTATCTTCCAAATTTATATGATAACTCAACTAGATTCCTTAATAAGAGTTGGAGTACACTGTGTGGAGGAAACAACTAAATAGGTCTCATCACTTTTGGAGCTTGTTTTGATGCTCAAATTGAATTTCAAAAATAGAACCTCACACTATTTTGTCCCTGATTGGACTGAATGTCTGAACCCTGAATTTTAGTTTCGGGTACTCCACTTTGGAGCCTTGTATCTTCCAAACCAAGTCCAACCTGTCCAAGTTCCTTTAAGCAAAGTTGCTCACCGCATATTGCTCTACAAATCTTAGCAAGGAAGTTTGATCCACTACAACATTAATTGGGAGATAGAGAGGGGAGAAATTTGGGGTTTCAGTCGATTTTGAACCAAATTGAAACCTTCAGGAGTAGAGCGTCGGGGACGACCTGCCGCAATGCGTCGTTGCTGTGTGCCTCACATGCCCACCTCCATGCTCGTTGATATGGAGAACCTGAGCCACTCCGCCTCGCTCTCTCTGGCTCACTCTCGCCCTTCGCTCCCTCTCACTCTCTACCTCTCACGCTCTCGCACGCAATGGCTGAGATCGAGCAGAGTTCATCGGCCCTGCTCGCTCCACCCCACTGCTCCCATCTCTATTCTTCCCCACCTTGGCTCGCCACCCTACCTCACTCAGCATCGTTTGTCGGTCCTCCGGCTGCCTCCTCCATTGACACTCGCCACCGCCAGAGCCGCTGCCGCTGCATACCATCGCCTCCATGGTCGGCAGCCTGTAGACTGTCACTACCCAGGCTGCACCCCTTGGCTGGTGTGCCAAGCCACAGGGAAGCTGTACCGCCACTTCTCCTCCACCGCCATCGACCACTTCGCCAAAAATCAGCCCTGCCGTGGCCTCCTGTGCTCTCCGAAGAAGAAGAAGAAAGGGTTAAAAAAAAAAAATAGAAACTCTTTGCAGGGTTCTTGATGGAAGATTACTAGAGAGAAGGATTTTTTAGATTTGGGCTTAGTTAATTAGAGGAAAGTGCAGGGTTCCCGATGCGAATGCATTTTTCTTTTATCCTTTCTTATATGCATATAATTAGCTAAAACTTTGAAAATTCATAGTAAATAGTAGAAAAATCGTAAAATAGCAAATGAAGACTTTTTAGAATCCTTGTGAGTAGATCTATGCAGTAGTTCCATAATATCATATGTTTTCATAGAAAGTTTTTGCTACACATATTTATCTTTGTAAATTAGGGTTTTCTAGGAATAAATTATATCTATAGTTGTGATGCTCGAAATGAGGTGAAATTTTTATGGTAGGCTACTGATGTCATATGTGTGTTGTGGAAAAAAGTTCAGGTTCATTGGTGGATGTGTGACTGAGTTATTAATTTAACTTGTTTAATGTTTGATAAATGAATTTAAATGAGTTGTAATTTTTATGAATGTGTAAAAATCAAAAATGTTGTTCCTCTACCTTTGTATGATGTTATGCTAACATAATAACATATAATATGGCTATGTGTTTGTAGAAAATAGTGTGTTTTAGATTTATCTTGCTCACACATGTTTTCTTGCAATAGCAATTTTTCATTTTTGTAATAATTAATCTATAAAACCTGAGGATGTTAAATTTGTACAGTAGCCATGATTTGATAATATCTACCACTCTTAAAAGTCTCAGCCCGAAACTAGTTATTCTCATATAGTACTAAAAATAATACATATGTTGCATTATAAGAGTAGAGGATGAATGTTTTTAGCATATACATGTATTTATTATCATGTGATGCTTGTAGCTATTCCTAAATGCTATGATGTTTGAATATGATTCCAAGATGTTTGGGGTAGCATATATGTGAAGAATATGTTAGTTTGTAGCAACTAAATGATAGATGAATGTAGTATGCCTCTGCTGTTTGGGTTGCATGTACAGTTTTGGTTATGAAATTATTTTCGTGATGCAAATGATGTTTTATGTTAATGTGGTGAATACAAAAGTGGTATATAACCTCCTTATCTTTCTTGTCCAAAGATTTCATGATTTTTGGCGTGATGGTTTAGGAGTTATCAATTTTAGAAATTTGCTATCAGGTTTTACATGTTGTCTGAACAAACCTGAATGATTGTACTATTTGACTTATTTAAACATGGAATCATGTATAGGAGATAATAGGAGAGTTGTGGTGTTTTTGTTAAGCTTTCCAAAATGTCTAGGAGCACTACTTTTGCTGGTCTAGAATTTCGGTTATAGCTGTTCAAATTGGAGTGACAGATTCTGTCCTAAGTCTAGACAGAGACGTCTTCTTTTTGTTGTTTGACCTTGTTAGTTGTAGAATCATCTTAAGATGATAATAATAAAGTTATATATAACTTAATAAGCTTTCCATGAAATTGAGAATCATGTTTGCTGAATGTCTAGAACTCTAGTTTTGCATCTCTGAAGTTACTGTTAGTTTTTTGTCCTTATCTATGCGACCTAAAATATTGGCATATTTGGTCATGTTAACCTATGAATTAGCTTTTCATATGAATAACAAAGTTGTAGATAATTTCATTATCTTTCCAGAAAGTCCAAGATTACTTTTATTGAATGCTTGTAACTCCAGTTATGGCTACAACGAGTGACTGTTGTGCTGTTGTCTAGATTTCTATGCATGTGCTAGGTGATTGCTTTAGCCTACTCTTGTTTGGCTAAACTTGTTAGTTAGTTCTTGTCTGATAAATGTTTACAATAGCTGAACTTAAGTTAACGGGTATGTCATGCTTGATATGCTGGCTATATCCACTAGTTGTGCTTGGTTGATGTTTAGTTAAATAACTCTAGGTGCCTATGTCTTTCATAATCTTGTGCTTGTCTTGAATGTTCTTATGTGATGCATCTTGTATTACCATTCATAGTGTTCATGCACTTGCATTTTTCATCTCATCTAGGTATGCTAGATGCACCACGTGAAGGATGTGATATTGGAGCCAAACCCGAAGATGGTGTTGGGTGGATCTATCCCGAAGATGGAAGGACTACGCAAGTGCTAAGACCAGAGATGTCACCAAGGTGGTGCAAGCTAACTGAACTAACTTGTGTCGGATCCTAGGCAAGCCCCAAAGCATTTTAAGACTCCTATGTTTTACAAAATATCACTTGAGTCATTTATGTTTGATGCATTAGGTTGTAAGAATTGATTTGGAAACACTTGATGCATAGAACTACCTTGTCTAGATATATATACCTTTAACCCTGTATAGGTCTAGGATCGAATATATGCTTAGCAATGCTTAGATCGGTAGAAGTTGGGTGATTTCCTATCACCTACGAGATATAGGTGGATACCGGAGCATGGTTGGCTATATTTGCAATCGTCGAACAGAACCATGGGGTAATGTAACTAGAGGCCAGGCGGAGTCTATGTGTAGGTTGACTCAAGTGATTCTATATGTGCCGATTAAGGACCACATCGTTGGAGGCCCTCTTGTCATTTTGAACGCATGCCTCTCACTTAGCAGGCCATATAACTCATTCCGACCGTGAAGCCGAGTAGCTCAACTCAGGCCGGGCCTCGTTCTGTTAGAGTGCGCACATTGGAGGTAGTAAGGATGTGCGGGGAGCCAGTGTGAGGCCAAGGGCAGGTTAGAGTCCTAATCGACCTGGCATCCGGTAGTGTCCCTGATTGTGTGGCGCTGATCGAACCCACGAATTGGACCTGAAGTTGTACCAAAGGTGACCTAAGACTACCTTGGCGTAGGTATGTCTTGGCTTGTGTTAGGAATAACTGCCTAGCTGGTTGCAATTGATTCGAATCGCCATCTCTCAGGGATAGTGAGAAACTTGACGGAGGTTCTTCATCATAGTAATTGGACTACGGAATGTGATGGTTATGATGAACATGGAAATATTACACCTGCTATGGTTACTATTGCATGTTACTAAATGATATTCCACATGTTTGGCACAGGTTAGTTGCTAATCTAGAGATGAATAGCTATAATTAACTTGGTTACTGAATTATAAAATGTATAGATCAAATAGTTGCTTTTATGCAAAATGTTGTCAAGCTAGCTCCACTTATATAGCCTTGCATGATCCTTTGTGTCACTTTATTTTTGGTTTATGATGGGTAAGTCTAGCTAAGTACATTCGAGTACTCAGGGTTTATCACAACATGTTGCAGGTGAAGTTCTTGGCCTGCTGAAGATGGTGGCTAACTGTCGATGGGCTTGGTGACTCTATATAGTGTTCTTATCTATATGCTTTTGTCAGAGGATGTCACGTATGCTAGCAATGTATTTGGAACTTATATTATTGTAATCATTTGAAAGCTATGTTGTTTTCACAAATCGGTTTTGAAACCCAAACTTATATTGTTATTTGTGAACTCATTGTAAACATTATTTCTGCTGCAACTCCAAGATTCAACATTATTGCCATATGTGTATTTAAAACAAACATCTTTGTTTTACAAAAACCAGTTTTTAGCAACTTATAGCTATATATATAGGTGTTCAAATCTGAAATTTGAATCTAAGGGGTGCCAGTGATAATTTCCCTTATGCCCAGTTAAGGATTTCAAGTGGCTAAATAAGTACAAACATGGGGTTTTTTATTTTTGTCGTCCATACGGCGTGTTATTGTATGGATGCCATTCACTTGAGTGGTAATGTACGGATCAAATGCCTCTATGCCCAAGGTAAGATGATGAGTGGCATGACCGCAACATGTGAGCATACGGTCTAGGGGGAGAGGTAGCTTTGATACTAAAGTATATATATATCTCATATATATACGTAAGTATTTAATTGTGGGTTAGCTTTGGTATGACTATATATGTATATTCTATATGTATGTATAGATGTATTTACTGATGGGTAGCTTTGATATGGAAGTATATATATAGTCGGTATATGTATATATATAAGGGAGTATTTAGCATGAAATCTAGAGACCGGACTTTATTCTTGCATATGTATATGTGGGGTTGGGCAGAAATGAAATCCTTCTGCAGGTACGCTAACCACGAATGCGTAGATTGAATGCAGCTGACGACTAGCTATATATCGAGAGAGTATATGTTATGCCATCGACATAGAACGTGATTGCCACCTTAGGCTGCCAATTTGGTGAGGACAAATAGGACGAGCATGCATCATGATTGTTTCTTG
This sequence comes from Miscanthus lutarioriparius, assembly GCA_904845875.1. NCBI lineage: Eukaryota > Viridiplantae > Streptophyta > Magnoliopsida > Poales > Poaceae > Miscanthus > Miscanthus lutarioriparius. Next base: position 68,282,084 of record CAJGYO010000006.1, on the reverse strand, counting down.
TGCATAAACATGCTCGTCTCACCCTTGTTCTATTAATGGATAACTCGTCGTAACCCTCTGGTCATGTTGTGCATGACCGAAAACTAATTTGCTAAATGTAAGTAAAACTTGTTTTGAAGAGATGTACACCTACTCAGTAAAGGAAATAAAAGGTAACAATACCTTGCCAGCATGTTTTGCATGTTATGTGTAGTTGTGGTGCTGGAGATGACTGCTTGTTATGTGCGAGCTTGGTGCTTAGTAATAGTCGCTTAAGCTAATTGGATTGAATGTTTCAAATTCCTGCTTAAGACCATGATGTATGTGTGGATGCTTTGTTACCTAGGTAGTATCATAGTCGTTACCCCTTTTGTCCACGGTGAGCATGCAAGTGTTGAAGAGCCTAATCCTAGAACCACGCTCAAGTTATGTTAATCTCATGGTTGTCTCCTAGTAGATTCCCTTTGCTTAGGAGCTTGAGCCTGTATGTGTGATTGCTAGCCCTTGAATGTTTGTGTATCCATGCCTTTGCTTGACTTGTGAGCCTAAGCTTAGTTCCCTTGAATGCTTGCATGTGTCATGGTTGTCACGCTCCTGTGTGTGAAGACCCTACCCAAAAATCCTTGTTGGACCTCTCTACTTCTTATCCTAAAGATGGTCTGGTGCAATGCTAATCTCTATTGCCCTGGCTTTGGAACCTTTTCCTAGAAGATCATGTCATTGCTTTATCAACTGAATCCCTAGTCAGTGTATCAGCTCTGTCCCTCGAATCTCATTTGTTTTGTCTCCAACTCTCTCAAGTCTCCGGATGTTTATCGGTCTTGATCTCATGTTGCTACTCGGCAAGACCAAATCTCATGTTAATCTTTATCTGGTCATCACCTTGGTGGACACAAGGCGTATATGGAAATAAAGCAAGAGTCTCATGCTCAGTTATCTTTGTTAGTTAATCTATGTTCCTTTGTGATGTGTTTTGATCTTCGGATCGCCTCCTTGTTGACTGCAAACCTTGTGACTACCTTTGCTTGCTATCCCTCCTTCACATAGTACTTTCTCCTATGCAACCCAATTTGTGCCATGTGAGATTCTTGTAGGTTGTAGGTTCGGTAATGGTGTCTTGGTTAATGACTAACAGTGCCACGACAAAACCTAGGGCCTCCTTGTGGCCAGCCGGCACATGGTTGTGCTGGTGGGTGCGCACTGGTATCGAGGTTTCTAATCATGATCCATTATGGAACTGCGCTGATGTGTCATCTCATCGTGAGCTTTTCCTCGATTATCTCTCCTGATCCTATCAGAAGATCCCCATATCTTATCAGGAGATCCATATATCGGACCAAAAGTAGTAAAGCTTCCTTCCGAAGTTGCAAAGAAGATAACCTTTGAAGAGTAGGTCACTGACATAAACATTAATAGACTACAAGAGAAGGTAGATGAGTGATTCTACTTGGCTATCCCTGTAATGACGTCGATCATCTAGTGAGCAACTTATGTCATCCCAGTTGGATTAGAAAGGTACACAACATGTAACATTGGACAAGTTATCAGTCGAATGACAATGGATGGAGATATTATGTGTTGTAATAGGTCACCTGGTGCTCATGAGCTTCCTGTCCAAGTTCTCAACCTTTAGGTTCATAAGGATCATGCAGTCAAAAACTGACCTTCTTCGGTGTGACCCCTTTTCTGCTGACTTCTAGGGTGACTATCTGTTTGCGCATTAACTATGATTGTTGCCATCAAGAAGGAAGTTTTGAATCTTTTTAGTGTTGAGAGACAATTGATTAGTTACCAGTAGGAACATTAATCTCCGGCTAGGTAATGACTCCTTGGTAGCTACAAAGGCTATGTCTCACAAAACAATGTTAAGCGAAGAAACAACAAAGCCGGTCAGTGATGCAAGTACTACTTTCTTCTCCAGACCCTGTGTTGTCAAGGCAATTCCATCATGGACAATACACAGATAGTACAATATGCTATATCAGCTAGGTAAAGAGCTAGAGAAAGCACGTCCTTTGTTGAGGACAGCATCACTATGCATCTAGGTGCTGTAAAAGGATTTGTTTAGGACCCTATTGGATGAAGTGCTGAATGATAATCAGAAACAATCCCCTATCTTTATAAGACTGTCCCTCCATGTGGAGTATGCATTGTGCCCTGCAAAGACAGCCCACAAGTCTAGTGCTTGTGCATCATCGAGTTGGTGTCTGAATCTATGGTTGAGGTTGTTTCCTAAGAGGCATGTAAGGAAAAAAAAGAACCTACTGCTGTATGAAGAGTTAGAGAGTGCAAAACACACTCCACAACATGCGAAGCAAAGGAAAAGAAGAGCGGGAACTCTGTCAAGATTTCTGGGCACTAAACCGGTTATCTTTAAGCCAGTGATTAGAGACTCAAACATGGTTGGTTTGTCACAAAACTTGGCGAGCTCTTTCCTCACTTGGGGTACTTCGATGTCTGAAGTTGGTTTGAGCATGGGTTGAGTAAAGCATCAGAGTTGAGAGATGTTTTGTCAGTTTGGGGACACAAAATTTCAGAACAGAGCAGTTTTGGTAGATGATTCGTTTGGATAGTCAAACAGTGTCCGTTTGAGCTGAATTTTGGTCAGTTGTTAGAGGACTCGTGGGTATACATGCCTACCAAAATTCATGTAGAATGGACTAGTAGTTTGTGAGATATGAACTGGAAACCAAGGTGTATAGAATCTATGATTTTTATGTTGACTGCTATCATCCCTCACATTAGAAGGTTGTGTTTGTAATTGATGCTAGGATTAGCAACATGGTCAATGTTTTGCTGTTAGATAATCCTTTAGATACCCTAGAGAAGACTCCTTGCACCCTTTGTGACTTGCTTTTGCCCTCTCATATCAACAATGTTTGAGCAATCAAGGTGTTCTACAAGTCAATTTGTGCCATTGCGAGTCAAAAACAATTTAAAAGGTGTCAAACAACAGATTTTAGATTATGATTTTGAGTTATTGAATGAAATTGAAAGAAAGCCTCAATGTCAAAAGTAGTTCAACAAGTAAGTTGTTGCATTGTAATTGTACCGCAAGGAAAGTTGTACTCAAGCTACTTTGGTAGAGGACTGCTTTTCAAAAATTGTGAATAAATCTTCGACCACTGCTGTCCTCTGAGCACCACTATTCTCCTTTTCAGTAGCAATCCTTAACATTGTCTTGTCCTTGGTACTTGCTATGTGTTTTACCTAAGAAGTTGCATCAGATTCAACCCAGATAACTGTTATCGCTTGGATACGAGGATCCCTTAAATAATGATCATCGAAAACGCTGAGCCGAAAGAGTCAGCTATCACATTCACCGCTCGCTCGATAGACTAAGACAATACAATGTTGTTATTAGAGAAAGAGAACTACACACATGGAATATTATTTGGCGTTTCCTTAGTTAGCATCTGACTAGTTGGACAGTCACCAGTGGTGCAAACACCTTCCGCTGGTAGGCCAGTTTCCTAACAAAAAGGGTTTTCGTGGAACATGGTTGTTCATATGCATGCTATACCCACTAGAGAAATAGATATTTATGAGTAGTTGGTTTATGCTCCGTAGCACTCCCTGTATACCAAGAATGAAGTACTGTGCTATCTTGGATACCTCCCAAAGTAACAATGCTTCATGGAAGTCAATGAAGGAAATTCTTCAAACAAAAAATTACTACAAAGAGCATGTATTAGAAAGTTGTCTTGACCAAATTAGTCTCACTGATGGTCCAAGCTAAGTAGCCTAATGCTATGGCTGATATTGGAAAATGGATGACATGCTTCTGTTCCCTTAAAAAGGCTTTCGCACCGAATCTTGGGGCAAGAATCTCGTAAGGGGGGAGGGCTATAACACCCAGGTGTTAGTCACAAGTTAAGCAGTGAGTTGGACTTGAGTAAGTTATGTCAAGTAGTGATAATGAGCTTTGGTTCATGATCTTTCAAGAGTTGATGAAGAATTGGAGTAAAACTTTTCTAAAAGGTTGAACCCTTTTTCAAGGATATGCATGAGTCATGCTAAACCTACTTCTTTCATGTGCCTCACATCTATTTCCACCTACATTGACTATTGGAAAAGTTTCATGGAGTTTGGAGCCAAGAAGTCACATGAAATGATAAGTTATAACCTTTCTTGAATTGCTTCATTGGTTGAATGGGAACATGGGATGTTGACCAAACCATGCTACCTTGCCCAAATGACTCTAATTGAACTCTACAATAGAATTTATGAAGGGTTCATGTTGATCAAGTGCCAAGAAAATGCCTCAATCGGTCTGAAACTCTAATTTAGGGTTTTTCGTGATGCTACTTTGACCAAGATGAAACTATGGTTTCAGACTAGATATGAAGTTTGACCTTTAATAAAAGTTGAAGTTTGAGTGGAGTACAACAAACTTTATTTCTAGACCAAGCCCTGATTCAACATCTAATTTGCTCAAATAGTGGCCTCAAGTTTGAATGTAGTGCTCCTTTGGGCTCAGAAATCTGTCCCTGATCGGCAACAGCGAGTTGACATGTTGTGACATTTTTATTTTTGAAATTCATATGGTAACTCAACTAGATTCCTTAATATAAGTTGGAGTACACTGTGTGGAGGAAACAACTAAACAAGTCTCATCACTTTTGGAGCTCATTTGGATGCTTAAATTGAATTTCAAAAATAGGACCTCGCACTGTTTTGTCCTTGATTCGACTGAATGTCTGAACCCTGAATTGCAGTTTCGGGTACTCTGCTTTGGAGCCTTCTATCTTCCAAACCAAGTCAAACCAGTCCAAGATCCTTTAAGCAAAGTTGCTCACCGCATATAAATCTACAACTCTTAGTAAGGAAGTTTGATCCGCTACAATACGAATTGGGAGATAGAGAGGGGAGAAGTTTGGGGTTTTAGTCAATTTTGAACCAAATTGAAACCTTCAGGAGCAGAGCATCGAGGCCGACCGGCCGCAGCATGTCACTGCCGCGTGCCTCGTGGGCCTGATTGCATGCTCTCCACCTTGCCCATGCTCGTCGATATGGAGAACCTGAGCCACTCCGCCTCACTCTCTCTCTAGCTTGCTCTCGCCCTTCACTCCCTCTCGCTCTCTGTCTCTCAAGCTCTCGCACGCCATGGCCAAGACTGAGCAGAGCTCACTGGCCCCGCTCGCTCCACCCTGTCGCTCCCTTCTCCATTTTTCTCCACCTGGGCTCTTCACCATGCCTCGCTCAGCGTCGCTCGCTGGTCCTCCGGCCGCCTCCTCCACTGACGCTCGCCACCGCCAGAGCCGCTGCCACTGCAGACCATCGGTTCCATGGCCGATAGCCTGTAGACCATCGCTGCCCAGGCTGCGCCCCTTGGCTGGTGCGCTTGGCCGTAGGGAAGCTACACCGCCACTTCTCCTCCACTGCCGTTGACCACCTTGCTAGAAATCAGCCCTGCCGTGGCCTCCTCTACTCCGTGCCCTGCTCAGCTCTCCAAAGAAGAAGAAGAAAGGGTTAAAAAAATAAATAGAAACTCATTGTAGTGTTCCTGATGCAAGATTACCAGGGAGAATGCAAATGCGTTTTTCTTTTATCTTTTCTTATATGCATATAATTAGCTAAAACTTTGAAAATTCATAGTAAATAGTAGAAAAATCGTAAAATAGCAAATGAAGACTTTTTGGAATACTTGTGAGTAGCTCTATGCATTAGTTCCATAATATCATATGTTTTAGTAGAAAGTTTTTACTACACATATTTATCTTTGTAAATTAGGGTTTTCTAGGAATAAATACATATCTATAGTTGTGATACTCCAAATGAGGTGAAATTTGTATGGTAGGCTACTGATGTTATATGTGTGCTGTGGTAAAAATTTGAGGTTTATTGGTGGATGTGTGACTGAGTTATTAATTAAACTTCTTTAGTGCTTGATAAATTATTTTAAATGAGTTATAATTTTTATGAAGGTGTAAAAATGGAAAATGTTGTTCCTCTAGCTTTGTATGATGCGGTGCTACCATAATAACATATAATATGGTTATGTGTTTGCAGAAAATAGTGTGTTTTAGATTTATCTTGCTCACACATGTTTTCTTGCAATAGCAATTTGTCTTTTTTTAATAATTAATCTATAGAATCTGAGCATGTGAAATTTGTACAGTAGCCATGTTTTGATAACATGTACCACTCATAAATGTCTCAGCGCCAAACTAGTTGTTCTCATATAGTACTAAAAATAATACATATGTTGCATTATAAGAGTACACGATGAATGTTGTTAGCATATACATGTATTTATTGTCATGTGATGCTTGTAGCTTTTCCTACATGCTATGATCGTTTGAATATGATTCCAAGATGTTTGGGGTAGCATATATGTGAAGAATATGTTAGTTTGTAGCAACTAAATGATAGATGAATGTAGTATGCTTCTGCTGTTTGGGCTGCATGTACAGTTTTGGTTATGCAATTATTTTCATTATGGAAATCATGTTTGCTGTGAATGTGGTGAATACAAAAGTGGTATATAACCTCCTTATCTTGATTGTCCAAAGATTTCATGATTTTAGGCCTGATGGTTTAGGAGTTATAGATTTTAGAAGTTTGCTTTCAGGTTTTGCATGTCCTCTGAACAAACCTGAATGATTGTACTATTTGACATATTTAAACATGGAATCATGTTTTGGTGATAATAGAAGAGTTATGGTGTTTTTATTAAGCTTTCCAAAATGTCTAAGAGCACTACTTTTGCTAGTCTAGAACTCCGGTTATAGCTATTCAAAGTGGAGTGACAGATTCTGTCCCAAGTCTAGATAGAGATGTCTTCTTTTTGTTGTTTGACCTTGTTAGTTGTAGAATCATCTTAATATGATAATAAGAAAGTTATAGATAACTTAATAAGCTTTCCATAAAGTTAAGAATCATGTTTGCTAAATGTCTAGAACTCTAGTTATGCAGCTCTGAAGTTACTGTCAGTTTTCTGTCCTTGTTTGTGCAGACCTGAAATATTGGCATATTTGATCATGTTAACCGTGAATTAGCTTTTGGTATGAATAACAAAGTTGTAGAAAATTTCATTAGATTTCCAAAAAGTAAAAGATCACTTTTATTGAATGTTTGTAACTCCAGTTGTGGCTACAAGGATTGACTGTTGTGCTGCTATCTAGATTTCTGTACATGGGCTAGGTGATTGCTTTAGCCTACTCTTGTTTGGCTAAACTTGTTAGTTAGTTCTTGATTGACAAATGTTTGCAATAGCTGAACTTATGTTAACGGGTATGTTATGCTTGATATGCTGGCTATATCCACCTGTTGTGCTTGGTTGATATTTAGTTAAATAACTCTAGGTGACTATGTCTTGCATAATCTTGTGCTTGTCTTGAATGCTCTTATGTGATGCATCTCGTATTCCCATTCTTAGCGTTCATGCACTTGCATTTTTCATCTCATCTAGGTATGCTAGGTGCATGATGTGAAGCATGTGATGTTGGAGCCGTACCCGAAGATGGTGTTGGGTGGACCTATCCTGAAGATGGAAGGACTAAACAAGTGCGAAGACCAGAGATGTCACCAAGGCGGTGCAAGCTAACTGAGCTGACTTGTGTCGGATCCCAGGCAAGCCCCGGAGCTTTTTAAGCCTCCTATGTTTTATAAAATATCACTTGAGTCCTTTATGTTTGATGCATTAGGTTGTAAGAATTGATTTGGAAACACTTGATGCATAGAACTATCTTGTCCAGATATATATGCCTTTAACCATATATAGGTCCAGGATCGAATATATGCTTAGCAATGCTTAGACCGGTAGAAGTCTGGTGATTTCCTGTCACCTGCGAGATATAGGTGGATACCAGAGCACGATTGACTATATTTGCTATTATGGAACAGAACCATGGAGTAATGTAACCGGAGGCTGGGCGGAGTCTATGTGTAGGTTGACTCATGTGATTTCGTCTGTGCCGATTAAGGACCGCATCGTTGGAGGCCCTCTTGTCATTTTGAATGGATGCCTCTCAATTAGATAGTGGGATAACTCATTCTGACCATGAACCTGAGTAGCTCAACTCAGGCTAGGCCTTGTTCTGTTAGAGTGCGTATAGTGGAGGTAGTAAGGATGTGAGGGGAGCCGGTGTGAGGCCAAGGGTAGGTTAGAGTCCTGTGATCGACATGGCATCCGGTAGTGTCCCTAGTTGTGCGGCGCTGATCGAACCCACGAATTGGACCTAAGTTGTACCAAAGGTGACCTAAGACTACCTTGGCGCAGGTATATCTGGGTTTGTGTGAGGAATAACTGCCCAGCTAGTTGCAATCGATTCGAATCGCCGTCTCTTCCGAATAGTGAGAAACTTGATGGAGCTTCTTCATCATAGTAATTAGACTATGGAATGTGATGGTTATGATGAACATGGAAATATTACACCTGCTATGGTTACTATTGCATGTTACTAAATGATATTCCACATGTTTGGCACAGGTTAGTTGCTAATCTAGAGATGAATAGCTATAATTAACTTGGTTACCGAATTATAAAATGTATAGCTCAAATAGTTGCTTTTATGCAAAATGTTGTCAAGCTAGCTCCACTTATATAGCCTTGCATGATCCTTTGTGTCACTTTATTTTTGGTTTATGATGGGTAAGTCTAGCTAAGTACATTCGAGTACTCAGGGTTTATCACAACATGTTGCAGGTGAAGTTCTTGGCCTGCTGAAGATGGTGGCTAACTGTCGATGGGCTTGGTGACTCTATATAGTGTTCTTATCTATATGCTTTTGTCAGAGGATGTCACGTATGCTAGCAATGTATTTGGAACTTATATTATTGTAATCATTTGAAAGCTATGTTGTTTTCACAGATCGGTTTTGAAACCCAAACTTGTATTATTATTTGTGAACTCATTGTAAACATGATTTCCGCTACAACTCCGTGTACATGATGTGTATTTGCTTAATCGTGTGATCTTGGTTGTGATGTTGATTTACCGAGGTCCTTCGTGACACTCGGCAGACTACCAGGTTTATATAAGTGAAAGTATGTGCGCGTCAACGTGTTAAACGGGGGCAGCCATACTTGTGCTTGTATGAATTGGACGGTACTGTTTCACTGGTGGGCACCTTGGCCAGATCCCTGATCAAAGGAGACATATGGGTTTGGCCCTAGTCTAGAACTTGCATTCAAAAGGCAGATAATCTAAGAATTAGAATCTGAATATAGAGGGCTATAAGATGTGATCAAAGTTTACTGTTGGCTGCCTAGTGAAGTTCTTTGATGGAAGAAATAACTGAGCCTTTATTAGCATTTTCATTGCTCCCTTCCTGATCTCCAACTACATAAGGATGGTCAATGAAGCAACAAAGTGAATCAGGCTTCAAAAGAGGTTGATAGGCTTGGATTTGAGAAAGTGTCGAAACACTTACTTGAACAACTAGTAGTGCTCCTGAATTCCTACGTACTTTCTTACGCATAGTAACCTTTTGAGACTGACCCATGGGAGCTTTATGCTTTGGTTGTGCTACATTAAGATCAGCATGTGTTCTCATAATGGCCTTCAGGGTAGGGGCATGACATCCTATCCTTGGGTTTAGGCTCCAAAAGATATAATCAATTGGTTGATTGCTTCGGCTTAAGTTTGGAGGAGTTGAGCCTAGATCCTGAGTAAACATAAGAAGTGAATGACGTATCGATTAGGTTGAAGATCATCTATTGTTCGGATAGGAGGTGTTACCTGATATCAGATTGAAAGTTGGGATCCAAGAGTTGACAATAGAACGTAACTGATATGTAGAATAAATGTTGAGCCCATTCTTGCCACCATGCATTGAACAAATTCAAAGAAAAAGGGCCATGTCTCCATCCTTCCATAGCTACTTGAGGGAGGGCTTGTTTGAATCGTAGGATTCCTGAGAATTCCAATGGCTAGGTTAGAGCTTCCCTTGGCCTTATTTTGCTGACAAAAAATAACCCCGAGGCAGTTGTCCAAAGCCAAGCTGATGAGCTGCCACTGAAGGGTTGTAGAACTCGTAAGAGGGCACTAGTTTCTCTCGCACATGTCTGAATTCCATAGGGAGTAATCATGGCTTTACTATGCATTGGAAAATTGCAGTAGAATGATCATTTGAGCATGTTGTTTCAAAGCTAAAAGAGGTGGGGAAATCAAGCTCGTTGATTTTTGAGTAAGGGAACTAACTCAGGATCGCATTGGGAAGCCCCTTAAAGAACCCTAGAAAGAATTGAGTGGTACTTCCACTGATAAAGACAGCCGATGCTGCCTCACCAAAAGACTAGCATCATCAATATTTGTTCTCGTCATTGTTGGTGTTTCTTAGCGTAAGCAGAAGAATCCGCAAGCACATGGATACACCATTGTAGCACTTCACCCGGAGATATTCATGGTATCATATTTTCCCAAAGGAATGGATGTGTGAGTCTCTTAGCTAGCTCACCTAAAGAAAACAAGAAAAAAGGTAGCCTAGGTAGTGAGGTTTTTCTAAGGATAGATATCCTAAGCGAAGATAACTCTAACACTATAGACTTGTTTTGGGCACCGGATCACACCTAGTCTGCCAGGTGAGGCTGGCCTATTGCCTACGTTGAACCTGAATGTGGGAGAATATGAGGGATGGATAGGGCTATCACCACTTGTAGCCTACCCCTCAGCCATGGGGAACAAGGTAAACGAAGATAGCTTCTAGCCTAGACACCATGTCTTTGCTATCGACTATTATTCTAGCGTGCATGCAAGGGTTATCTATCTCTATTAGGGCCCTTCTATTAGAGTATCTGCCATAAGGACGGATGATGAACCCACAAAGTTATAATGAACAAAGGTAGATTTCTTAGTATATCAATGCCAAAGTTAAACAAGAACTTCTTACTTCAAGTAGTAAGTTGCTCGTAGAGGTACAAGCAGAGGAGTACCTAGCTCTAACACGCTTCCACTAAGTGTAGTGAGTACACTAAGGGAGGATGCTGACAGCCCCTGCACTTCTCCAACTCTTCCTCACTCACTCCACCCTTATTCTAGCTAAAGCTAAGCAAAAATGAAACTCTCCCTCTCTTCCTTGCTCTCCTTCTTGTCTTGTAGAGGGGAGCACTACCCCTCTATTTATATAGGGACGATGGCGGTGCTTTAAGCTATTCTTGGTCTGAAATAGGAGCTTCACCACCTTAGCATTGTGGCATGCCACCGCCAAAGTGAGGAGAGGCAGGGAGGCGCCCGAAGGGGGTCGCCCACCTCCTAGGGTCGGCCGCTCCATGACCACCGCCTCTGGCCACTGCCTTTGCATGGCAGGCTTTGGGCTAGACTTGGATCGCTTCCCGGAGGTGCTTTGCTCCATTTGAGTTGAGTTGGTAGGCACCTTTGGCATTCCTTTGCGCAATTCAGTGTTTCAGAAAGCACCTTTCGGTGAATTTCTCTATGCATTTTATGTTTGTGACCTGCAAAACATGCTTGTACCAAAACTCATGGAAAGTGTGAGTAAAAACCCCTAATTCTAAGTTTTGGTGTTTTACATTTGCTTATTTTTTGTTTAAATGTTGGCTGTAGGATTACAAGTTAAGCATCACCAACAAGCTCCCCCACACTTATTCCTTTGCTCATCCTCGAGTAAAGTTTTACGGACTAAGAGGGTTTATCTCCTTGATTTGCAATCTTTATATAGGTTATTCCAAGCTTCACCATAACTTGTGAACTTCCAAGTGTCTACCAAAATATCTTGGGTAATTGAAAAAATGGAATAGCTTGGATTCAAATCTCCTTACGTTATTCATGCTTAGAAACTTGTGTTTTGCATAATTTTGCATAAAGATAGCTTTTGTTCCTTGAATGATTCGCTCAGGTCACTCAAATTTGTAAGTGGTTCCTTACCAAGGCATATTTGAAAGTTCTTGCCTTCCTTTTGATCATCCTACTTCTATAAGGCTTATATGGAGCTGTAGGTAGGGATGAATATTGTGGGGACACTTACCTTGCATATGTTGTTAACTCTCCTGGTCATGTTGACATCACTCTCTTGGACTGCCTTCCTCTAGGACTAACATTAGCATTGCCTTTTGTCCTGCTGGTGGAGCCTCCTCTATGGCTTCTTCGAACCAGATGCTGAAATTGGAGAAACAATTTTAAGCAGCAAGCATGTACAAATTGCGTTGCTATCCAGACAGCAAAGCATTGCATTGCTATCTGCACCCCCTGCCCCTCCCTTATAAAATCAATATAAGATAGAACAAGCACCTCAACTGCAAGGGCCACTGGCTCATCTTGTAAATCTAAATATGTTTCATCTGTATCACCAAATCCCTCAACAACCACCCCTGGTTCTTCCATCTTCCTATGATTCTTTGAGACTTGTGCATCCTGCTCTCGTTCAAAAGCATTTAGTGGCTGTTCATCTAGATTACAAAGGTGTTTATTAACTAAAGCTTCTACCGAATGTCAACATAACATAGTGCACCTAACTTGTAACTATAGCTTATACGGAAGTCATTAATCCAATAAAGCATATGTTAGCTATACTCAACTATAGGAAATATGCAACCCCATCTTTATCTACATATCCCTGGTTCAACCACTACAATATAGCACACATCATAAAAGGAATTTGGGTACCTCTTCCTCCACGTACCCTAGATACGCTTCATCGTCGGCACAACCATCTTGTCATCATGGTCGTGGAACTAGTGCGACCAGTGTTGATGAAGGGGTACCAGATCTGGTTCTAGCTAGGGTTCATATCTGGCTGATCATGATAGGTGCCGAAGTAGGGGATCCGAATCTGGGCGATACCATCGTCAAGGTGGTCCTTCCACCATCAGCTGACCTGCTGTCGACGAATCAAAGGGGATCTAGCTATGGCTAGGGTTCAGAAAGCTATGAGAGAGGGTGCGGCTAGAGATTGGAGATTGATGAGTCAAGATGCTATGCCGATGGTGCCTAGGGTCCGGAGCGGGGTGGCAGAGGGGGTGGCTAGAGAGTGGAGAGGATGGCCATGGGGGTAGGATTTGGAGCGGGAGGAGAGACGGTGGTGGCTAGAGTATTGAGATGGAGGCAGAGTCGACAACTCCTTGCACTTTTATGTGGCCAACACAGTACCACAAATGCCCTTGTTTGAAATCGATGGCATGGTAAACCTAATTTCCACATGGAGGGCAAAAGAGAGACATCTAATTTTTAGTGCATGTTGGCGGCACTGCTCAGCGCGATGCGAAATTTTCACCGAAAATCAAATTTTTGCGCGGGCAGATCTCCCCATCTGTTCGGAGCCCACCAACACTACAAAATGGAATCCCAAGAAATGGACAAAAGAAACTCAAAAACTTATGGCTTCTTTGGAATGGAGGAGAAACATAGGAATTTTGAAGGACCTGAATCCTAAAGCAAAAAAATCCTATGAAGCCCTTTGGATCGGTAGCTCTGGTGGGAACCCCGGTGCTACCAGATGCAAGTCCACGTCTAAATGGAGGTGGGCAGTGGCCAGGGCTAATGCAGCCCCATGGTGAACGCCATGCGTCACTACCTCTGGATCTCACGCAGCAGAGAGCACGGACACGCTCAAAGAAGTTTGGCCCCACCGGCAACATGAACGCGCAGCGTTTAGCTACTCCATGATGGCTGAAAGAGCAAGAAAGAGAGAACCCTACCAATTAATAAGATGCGGTGCCACACAAAACAAGAATATACGGTAATGACAATGCCTTACCAGTGAGCTACGCCTGCGCTTAACCCACTGTGGCTTTAGCCGTGGCCATCTCCCTATCGGCTGCAGCGAGTGCTGTCTTCCACAATAGAGAGGCACGACCATAGCCGCTCTGCCTCCTAGTTCTCCGTGTAGAGAGCCTGCCTAGTCACATCTAGGTCTGACACCATCATCCTCCCTTGGACGCTTCTCTGCCGCCATGGTTCAAGCTTGAAGAACAAGGTGCTACAAAGGAGGTGGCGAGCAGGAAAGGTGAGTTTGCAAGGTTATAAGGCAACTATACCGACTCCCCTATTTTTCCTCTATTTTTATAGCAGGGGATGCGCACGACCGATAGAATTCTAGCAGATGCCGAGCGATAGCGGGAGGTAAGGCGAGGCCACATCTCCATGATATCTGAGGAGCACGCCTTCCAAGAAATACATGTTAAGAAATGAGCCACCAAAATGAAGCAGCTAGATAGCTATTCATATTTTACTATGCTCGCAAGAAAGTTCGAATGCGGCACATTTGATCTAGTTGGACACTATATAGTACAGAGCTGTGAGTAAAACTATTGCCTACAGAGTGCACTTGGTCACAACATTTGTATCAGTAGTAATAGTAGTCATGAGTGTCTTTGATCTATATTGAACCCAACTCGTCTTATTTTTTGTATATTTGATAAGATTTGTTGAACTTGCAAGAACCAATCATCAAAAATAATTTTATATAGAATTCAGATGTTATAATTTGATGCGTGCCTCTATAGACCAAGAGAAATTGAAACAAGTCCCCAGTCTACCCCTTGATTGTCGTGACTGCTTGGATTAGACCGCACTATCTACTTCACAGGATCACACAAGGTCCAGCTATCCGAAATCTTGACTACCCGGATGAACCTCCTGCATTCTCACATAGGTGCACGCGTGGATGGCATTAGCAGCCTATTATCGTAGGGGCATCACCTCCTGACCTATCACATTGATGTGATGGGGTGAAGCCCCACCGCCACCCACACAAAATCTCGGTCATGGAGTGGTCGCCGGTCCCCAAACTATAGCAGTAGAGACAAGGGGTGAGAGAGAAGGTTATACATGCTACCTTCTCTCTCCAAAGCTCCTGATTTCATCCCAAAGCTTTTGCCTTCCACCCTTCTATGTCGTCGATGCCTCCGGCCAGGACTATGGCAGAGTGGACAAGGTCATCTGTCAATTGGGCTGAGTTCAACCAGTTGCGAGAGAGGGGGGTGATCCCAGAGGCCACCGAGGAGCTCAGGTGAAGAGTCCCGGCGAGAAGTGAAGTGGAGTCAAGGCCGAAGGAAAATGTGGTTGTCTCTTTTGTCCCTTTCTACCTTCTTGGGTTTGGGCTACCGGTGCACCCCTTACTCAGGTGGTTGCTCTACTACTATAGGCTCCGCCTCCACGAGTTAACCCCAAAGAGATCATCCACCTCTCAGTCTTCATCATGCTATGAATGTCAAGGAAACAACAGACAATCCGGTCACCGTAGAGGAGTGCCTCTGAGCCATGGTGACCAAATCTATTTGTCAGGGGGCTGCCATGGCGCTGGCTGCTACCCAGCTTCAGATTGGTGCAGCGGTGAACATCCGGGTGGTGGAGCAGGGTTTTCTGCTAGTATCGAAGGATGATGACATCGACGATCTGGCCACCAACACTATCTTAGCGAAGGTGGATGTGGAACTGATCCTGCATGCCAGCCTCGACCCTTGATCTGTGGGATGTATCAGTAGTACTAGTAGTCATAACTAGGTTTGATCTGTGGGACACCCTTGCAAATTTGTGAACTCTTATTTGCATGCATGTCAATGTAAACTTTTGCTGCACTTTGTAAAAGGTGGGTTAAACTTTGTTGAGCATTGTCTAGCCCCGATTGGTCACTTTTCGCTGTAGATTTCTTTCTGGTTGTCTTTGATCCGATCTATAATATGCTAAACATTCATGAGTGCCTTTGATCTTTGTAGAAGCCAACTCATGTCTTTGATCAAATTTGTTGAACTTGAAAGAACCATGCAGCGATGAGTTCATCTAAACAAGTCTCGCCTCGATCTAATGCAAAACTGAGGAGCCATAGCTGTTGACTTTTACTACAAACGCAAGAAAGTCCACCTGCTGCGTATTTGATCTCGTAGGACAATATAAAGTGTCATAGCAATCAGTCCACCCCTTGACTGCTGTGACTGCTTGGATTGGAGTGAAATAAATACAGAAATGACCTATCACAACCACACCAGACATTCAAGTGTCAAGCGTGCCATGGTGGTCAAACGCTCTTTTTCTCGATTCACTTCTTGTGTCTAGCTTTCCTGCCGCATTTGCTTCACTCTCGATAGACATGCAAGGTCTATATGAAAGGCATGTCCCCCTTCCCTCATCTAATAGCATTGCATCTATTGATGGTTGTTAATGTCAATCATAAACCATTAACATATCCTACATATATACTTAATTCCATCACCAAACATAGGTTTAAGGGTTTAAACTAATGAATTCCATGAGCTTTGGTGAAGATGTGAATGTAGGAGAATTTATCCAAAAAACAGTCCCTGGGACCACCATCAAACTCTCCAAATAAGCAAATCAACATCAACATGAAATTCGACTCACGAAACTTGTGAAAAAAACTCAAGATGGGTCTAGAAACTTCCACCGAAGGGTGGGGCCCACCTATCACCCGGACAGGCTGGCCGGCCCCACCCATAGGCTGGCTGGCCTATGGGATCTAGATGTCACCCTCTTCTTTCTACGTCAGTTTCCCACCGCCTTTGAGAGTCCATCTCAACCATTGCTCAAGGTCGGTTCCTCCAACGGTGATCGAGAGAGTTGACACAGATCGATGACATGGCAAAGCCTTGCCACCTACTCTATCTCCCCTATATATAGCAGCCCCTACCCCCCTCCCTAGGGCCATCCTGAAACCCTAATACATATCCTCCTCATCAAGATCAGAGCTAGCTCTCAAGATGTAGAAGTAGAATAGGTCTACTTGAGAGTTAGGGAGAGTTGAGTCATGCTCAGGTTCTGGAGAAATATTTGGAGGTCGGGTATATCTTTGTATCTCATCTTTGCAAGACTTATGCTTTAATATAGTCATCTTCTCTATCTACTTTTATGCCTTTCATGTCTATGGTTTGTATAGTTATCATACCATAGCATGGGATCTCCACTCGCATCATGTGATTTAATTATCATATGTGACTAGAGTAGTAATCCATAGTATAGACATGGTGTCTAGACTATAGGTTACCCGAGATTGCGCTCAATCCTACGGTTAGTTGTGGTAGCCCCAGGGGTGACAGTTCTGTCAGGCCATTGTAATCCACCACGTTAGTATTGGTGTTCGTAGAGCTTTAGGAAGCCTTCCCCCAACTACGCTTTCTCACCCCCCTCGAGAGTTGGAAAGGTACTTTTGCTCCAAAGGGTTATTGTGTGATCACTATATCTACCCATGAATTAGTTATACCCTATAGAACCAATGTAATAGAGAAGTATTTAGAAACTTTGAACTCACCCATTGTCCTCTCAACTTAGCTAGACTGCTCCTTTATTTTTACCATGGAATTCTCTTATGTGTATTATTATTCATAACTCCTATCATTATCAACACTTACCCCCACATTAGTTTAGTTGGTATACTAGTTATTCGATATAGGATGGTGAACTAGCAACTTCTTTAACCATTGTTTCCCTGTGGATAAATACGATACTCTAGAATATTTCCGAGTGAAAGCTACAGTGGTATCCGTGCGCTTGTGGATTTATTTGTGTGCATTTAAAAAATACCAACAAGCTTTCTAGAGCTGTTGCCGGGAAAACAATTGGCATAAAGATTTTAATATGGATCTTGATGTTTGCTAATCTAGTTAACCACTAGCTTTTGTGGGATTATCCCTGTTCTATTGAATTATGGAATAAACAGGACATCAAAAGCCATTTCGACCTTTCGGCAAAGTTCCACAACAAAGAAGAAAGAAACATTGAAGAACCCAAGGTGCTTGAACATTCATGATTCATCAACACTGGAACCCTGCCATCTCACAGGTTTGTATATATATTTTTCTAAACCAAGTGTAGATTCAAGAAAAGGTCGCCATCACAAGAATTCAATTCACATCTCAAGTGACGAAAACAAATGCTGCACTACTAACAAATTCCATGTGAGTCATGGTAAGTATGATCAAGAAAGGTGAGATAGTGATGCTCATGGACTTTAAACTTAATGAGTAGTTATCTTTTAACTTTTTGTGTTCCACTACATGTTTACTTGGAATAATCCATGCATCCATTCTGTTTAGTTTATGTTTTCTCATATCAAATCCATAGCATCTTTAGTTCCTTGCAAATACCTTTATCACTTGCATATCTTTCTAAAAAAAAGAGAAAACAAATTCATCACGTTGATCATGCTCTTCCATTTCCATTTGAGTAAATCTCTATAATGCTTTCATGTTACTTTTGTCTGCCATAGTATGCTTTGGTTTGGAAGTACTATACATACTTCCAAAGGCTTTTAAATTAAGCGTGGTGCTTAGGTTAAATAGCCTTCCTTAATCCAATTAGACATGGAGTATAGTTTGGTTATTGAACTAAAAATTGCTTGTGTAGACACTAGTTATTTTGTTAGACTAACCCATGCAGAAAACTCTCAAATTCAATTTGGGAAAGTCCCGAGATGAACTCACATCAGAGATGAAGCAAGGCATATGATGAACACCAAAAAAAACCTTCGCGCAAAATAAGACACAACTCATTCATCATGAATGGAAGAACTGTAAGTATCGAATTCTATTCACTTTGTCTTTTGCTGCAAGTTACTTTTGCCTTGAACCATGCTAGAATGCAGCAAACACATGAAACATGATTTATGCTAAAGTAATCCTAAAACTATCCTTTCATATGCACAGATGAAAATCCCTCCAATTATGGACAACAACCCATATTGAAAATTTGTTGTATCCCCTCGGGTATGTGTCTACTAACATTTTGCAGGGATGAATAAAGATAGGCTATGCCTATTCATGGTTTGGTTTGAACCTGCATACCCAAGCCAAACCACCACTTCAGTTTTGAAACAAAGAGAAAGAAGATGAGTGCCATAAAACGGATCTACAACAAAAGCACTCACTCATAGTAGTGGACGAACAAATCAACAAACTACAAGCAATGTCAAAGACAACCTAGCATTGAGCTTTCCTAACTGATGAGAAGCAGGGTGCAACCCACCTTGTTTTAGCCAGAATATGCCTACTTTTATCATTTTCAAAAAGACCATCTCGCACGTCGACAGCAAGGACTAGGATCACAAATGCCACTACATCATGGCATGTATCCTCGTATCAATAGACATCATCAATCCATGGTGGTCTACCGATGGTGTCTCATGGAATCATGGGCACAAGAAGTCATCCCTAAGCCATTGGAGATGAAGCTTTCATTCAAGTACCAATGAGGTTCCTTCTTTGAGCATCAAGACGACTAGCGTATCACTAACAAGCAAAGAAGAACAACTCTCTGCCACACCATTGGAAGTCAAAGACCATCAAGGAGGAACTCGACTATGCATCTCCAATGAACACCAATTCATTGACCTAGAATTAACAAAAATCAAGAGGGGTTGACGAAGAAAAATATGCAACTACCCACATCAACAAGGGAGAGGTCCTGCTCAACAGACCTAAAAACCATGAGCCCTCGCCAATAGGTTCAAGCGTGGGAGAGGAAGGCTGACTCCTCTAAAGATGATCCAACCATGCTCTTCCTCCTCTCAAGCTCCCGTCGTTTTGGCGCGCTGGTTTGCAATCCCTCTACTCATTATTACTTTGTCTCTATAGGTTTCAATGATTTTACAAATTCCATACATGAAAATTAAACTTAAGATACAAAATAAAATCAACCCTCAAGACAATAAGTAATGGTGAACAATAAAGGTACATTCTTTAAAACATGGGATAAATGTTCTATGCTAATTAAAATGTTAAAACTAACAATGTTATAGCATAGAAGATGACCTTTAGTAGCTCTATGACAACACTATCCTTGTTTCAAATTATTTGTACATTCTTTTGGGAATGTGTTGTCCACTAATCTTTTGTAGGAATGAAACAATAATGGAGCAGAAGGTCCAAACAAAATGGTAAGATCCACAAAAGAAAGAACAAAAAGATGGCATCACATAAGGATGAGAAAGAACAAAGTGCAACATATGAGATAAGATGCTCTTGAACAACTCAAGATGTGATACTAGTTAAAGCTTCAAGAAGGAGGAAAGGACCACTGCATGGCATCTACCCTTCGTTACATGGTGCCATCTTGCTCCAATGATGAAGGTAACAGCTCATGGTAAGTGGTCATTGTTTGAAAGCTTTTTCATGATCTTGAGTATGCACACAAACAAGGAAACACACATGTTTGAGTTACAACTTCACTTGATTCAACCTAACTAACTCAACATGTCTTGTTCTTTAAATTTGTTCATAGCACCACTTTTCTTGATCTTGTAGTCTTAACCAAATGAGCTAAAATATTGCATATCGTATATTTGGAAGATGATAGTCACAATCATGTAAAGTTTGTTACATTATGTAAAGTTAGACAATCCTTCCATAGGTTAAACAACTCAACCTTTTTGCCAGATGTACTCAAATACGACATTCATGCTCATCTTTCTGATTTTATCACCCATGTTGTAAGAATGAATAATGCACATAAAATCAACACTTATCATGATCCAATGTCCCTAAGGCTAGAGAAGAATAAATATAGTTTTGATGTTGTTTGTGTTTTTCCACCAACAGAGCCCATGCACTTGATCTCTACCTTGTCTTTATGAGCAAAACACACTTTGAGCAAAGTATGGGGGAATCGATCCCCCAAATTCTATAAGTGGAAGTTTTGAACCAACAATAATGATGCACTCAAGATGTCGCCATCTTCTACTACTAAAATGTTGAACAAGGAGGAAGAACAATCAAGAAAGATCCTCTACATTTTGCATCGAGAAAATGTTTAAGTCCCATATGAGCAACCTTGTGGTGTGTAACAACCTAGATGAATGTTCATTGTGGTGGCAACAAAAAAAATCATAAAACTTATAAAATAAAAAGGCAAAAGCCAGCTTGGGGGAGATACATCACCATGAAGAAGCTAGCTTGGGGGAGATGCATCTCCAATTATCCAGCTAAGTATATTTTCACCTCATTTTATTTTAAGTAATGAAGTAAAATAAATATTGTGTGAAAGTTTTCTTTAATATGCTTAGTACCAATAAAACAAAATAAATATAGCTAAGAAGATATGTTAGGGATTTTAAGACTTTCTCCTCAATAAACTTTTGATGGACATGATGAATAGTTGCTCTATTATAAGTCCTTTCAAGTGCCTAGTTTTCAACCTTGAATTCTCCCGAGTTTTGGATAGGATTGTTTTGACATAAGGATTTACTCTGAACTTGAAACTCAAGGGTAGCATATGCTTGATCTAAGTTTAGGTAATTGACGGATATGATATGAGAAGGTCTGAGCTACTGTTTATCTTGTTCCAAGTGACCCTAAAGTTTTGGAGATTTAGTTTTTGAAAAAAAACATAAAAACGCTACATGATGAGTTCTTGTATGACAAAGCTTGAATTCCCACCATAGCCATACATGTTATTTAGGCTAGGAACACTTCCACTCATATATGCTACTTGTTTTGCATTGAGTTCAGTCATGCTTTGTTGACCCTTATGAGAGGTTTGTCATGCTCTCAAAATCAAGATCACGTACACACCACCCAAATATGCATTACTCCTACATTGGGGGTAGGCACAAAAACATGCCTTCCATCTAGATCCACCCAAAATTGTTTTACTCCTACACTAGAGGTGAACACAAAAACATGCTTAATAGGTTTTTCATCCACCAAATAAATTCTCCAACGTTTTTGTTGCTATCTCTCAAAAATTTTATTGTAGAAAAGAGGCATGGGCTATGTAAAACTTATTCATAAAAAAAGAAAAAAATAGTTGAGAAAAATGGACACAAAAGTGTTCGAGATATTTAAAACAATGGGTACTTAGATGCTCGTCTAAAAAAAGAATGCAATGAATAAGATAGCCCTTGCTCTCTAGCAAAAATATTTCCAAGTTTCAAGAGAGAGATATGTGTCAAGGAGTAGAGTAGAATTAGGTTAGCCACCATATATATCCACCAAACATTCCACACACATGCACATCTTGATTTGATTGTATGACATTTTTCTCTTTGGATCCATTATTGGACCTTACAATATATGCATTGCAAGTATGCCCTAGCTTTATCCCTACCTATGAACTCTACATAAAGCCTTAGTGGTAGGAAGAGAAAAGGCATAATATCATTATTTCCTTGGTGGGGATCCACAAACACCACATATATTGAGAGACTTGAGAGTGTCATATAATGGAATCTCTGAGTTTTATTTTGAAAACTTACAAAAACTCTAGAACAATGGTGGCACAAAGAACTTGAGACATAGTGCTTGACTTGATCGTTCTGTCTTTCAATTGCTCAAGACCCAAGTGAAGGCTAAGAAGCCCCATGGTTTAAGGTAATATGGGTAAGTTTGAAAGTCACATCAGTTTGTTCTAATCCGGAGGAGAATTCTTGATTGAACACTTGCGTACTTTTGAGGAGTGAATGCATTGTAGTAACTCCTGATCCCTTGTTCAAATTTAACTTTGCTTAGGGACTAGCAAAGGTTAAGTGTGGGGGAACTTGTTGATGGTTGTTAATGTCAATCATAAACCATCAACATATCCTACATATATACTTAATTCCATCACCAAAACATAGGTTTAGGGTTTTAAACTAATGAATTCCATGAGCTTTGGTGAATATGTGAATGCAAGAGGATTTATCCAGAAAACCATCCTTGGGACCACCGTCATACACTCCAAACAAGCGATCAGACATCAACAAGAGATTCGACTCACAAAATCAGCGAAAAACAACTCTAAACGAGGGCTAGAAGCTTCCACTAGAGGGTGGGGCCCACCTGTAACTGGGATAGGCCAGCCGGTTCCACCCATAGGTTGGCCGGCCTATGGGGTCCATATGTCACCCTCTCCTTTCTATGTCGGTTTCCCACCGTCTTTGAGAGTCCATCTCAGCCATTGCTCAAGGTCAGTTCATCCAACGGTGATCGAGGGAGTTGCTGCGATGATGTGGCAATGCCTTGCCCCCTACTCCATCTCCCCTATATATAGCAGCCCCAACCCCCCTCTCTGGGGCCATCCTAAAACCCTAATTCATAACCTCCTCTTCAGGATCAGAGCCAGCTCTCAAGATGTAGAAGTAGAATAGCTCTACTAGAGAGTTAGGGAGAGTTGAGTCATGCACAGGTTCTGGAGAAATCTTCGGAGGTCGGGTATATCTTTGTATCTCATCTTTGCAAGACTTATGCTTTAATATAGTTATCTTCTCTATCTACTTTCATGCCTTTCATGTGTTTGGTTAGTATAGTTATCATACCTTAGCATGGGATCTCCGCTCGCATTGTGTGATTTAGTTATCATATGTGACTAGAGTAGTAATCCGTAGTATAGACATGGTGTCTAGACTATAGGTTACCTGAGATTGTGCTCAATCCTACGGTTAGTTGTGGTATCCCCAGGGGTGATAGCTCTATCAGGCCATTGTAATCCACCATGTTAGGATTGGTGTTCGTAGAGCTTTAGGCAGCCTTCCCCCAATTACACTTTCTCACTCCCCTCGAGAGTTGGAAAGGTATCGTTGCTCCAAAGTGTTATTGTGTGATCGCTATATCTATCCATGAGTTAGTTATACCCTATAGAACCAAGGTAATAGAGATGTATTTAGGAACCTTGAACTCACCCATTGCCCTCTTAACTTAGCTAGACGGCTCCTTTATTTTACCATGGAATTCTCTTATGTGTGTTATTATTCATAACTCCTATCATTATAAACACTTACCCCCACTTTAGTTTAGTTGGTATACTAGTTAGTAGATATATGATGGTGAACTATCAACTTCTTTAACCATTGTTTCCCTATGGATAAATAAGATACTCTGGAATATTCCCAGGTGAAAGCTACAGCGGTATTCATGCGCTTACGGATTTATCTGTGTGCATTTAAAAACTACCAACAACATCAATTGCCTACCTTCTGCCCCCCTTCCCTCACCCCTTTGTATTTTCCCAATGGCGTTTGATGCTAGTTTGAGGATCTAGATAAAGGTAATGTGCTTCATATCAAACCATACTATTTGTATGAACTTATTATTGCGTTCCATGTTGCTTTGAGGATTTCGATTGACATTTATTCTAACCAAAATCATGCTTACAGATGGCAACTAGTTACCATAACAAGGATGTCTACTGTACAACAAACGATCACAACTTTTCCCTCGACCACGTCCCTCAAATATATTCGATGAAATGACGTTTACCTGTTTCTTGTAAACCGTATGCTCACCTGATAGTCCGAGCAGCATAAATTTGAACGGGCTAGTCATGTAACTCTTGTACTCAGCTATGAGTAAAACTTTTGCCTGATCGGTTGTGCTATAAATAGGAGTTGCACCATCTATGTGGCTACATGCATGAAGTAGAAGGTAGTTGGATTCCTGAAGTGATAGCTTCTAACATAACCGAGGGAGTGTAGACGATCAGAACCAATGAAACCCTATAGCCATCTCTAGCTAGCTATTGCCATGACAGAAGGTCCGACCCACCTAAAATATTCACTACTTGGATATTAGTAATGATGAATGTCGTGCGGTCACGTCAGAAGCCTATTCTAGCCCTGGCATCCCTGTGTGTACAAAGCCTAGCATCACTCTCATTGTTTCACTCCCCCTTGTGTTGCGCAAAAGCCCTCGCCTCACACTACCTCACAAAGTCCCCACCTCCGCCTCTCCATTGGTTCCCATGAAGGCCATCCCCATGAAGCGCTCTAGGTCCTCCTCGAGGAACCATGGCCATGCTTCGGTCCATGTTTCCTCCAAGGCGCTGGCGAACCCCGCTTTGATGCCTGTTTGTACCCTTCTTGATTGTTGGTACCCATCGTGGTCCCGCATGCCATCTCCTAGGCTACCACCAGCACCGTTGGCTCGCTCGGCACTGCCGCTCCTAGTGTGGTCCACCGCACCATCGTGCAGGTCCCTTCATGGTCCCGCACACCATCTCCTAGGTTGGCATTGGTGTCCCCATCACCGACGATGACGACGTTGATGCCACTAGTACCAGTGGTTCGCTCGCCATCACCACTCCTAGTGTGGTGCACCTTGACATTGCCAGATCCACTTCCGGTGTCCCACGACGGGAGCTGGTCTCCTACATTGTCACGGTCCCACTCGCCGTTTGCCGAGGACATGCCCGAGGGCTCTATGGTGGTGGCCTTGTCGTGGTCTAGCTCGCCTTCACCGGATCCGCTCCTGGTGCCCCACGGTGGGAGCAGGTGAAGTGATCCTATGGTTCGACATGGCGAAGAGGTTTGCTGGTTTAACCCAAGTAGGTTTACCTTGCAGGCATTGGATTTTGATCATGCCTATTGGTACCCTTGTTGCATGACTTCCTTAGAGCTATGGGATGACACCGCTCATTAAATTAATTAGTAGTATCAAGTCATGTAAACGAGTATGCTGCAAGGTGTTCATTACTCCCTCTATCCATTTATCTCCTTCATCTAAGCAATTTTTTTCCAAAAGTCTCCTTCATATTAGTTTGGGACCACGGCGCTCGCATGCGTGTGACTCCTTGGATATTACGACGTTGCCTTCCCGTTTGCTTCTCCATCTTGCATGCCCACATTAATGGTGAGGGAGGGTCATGGTGCACGTAATCAGGGGCCACATTAAACGAAGATTTAGCAGTGGACGTGGGCCATTAGTGCTCCTTGGTTGCATGCGTATTAATTGGATCATAGAGATTTATTGCAAATGAAGTGGGCCATCGGTGCTCCTTGGTATCTATGCACAAGGCTTAACCGAAGGAGACTAATGGACCGAGGGAGTACTACTCATCTGTAGATAGAACTAGTATGTTTATGTAGTAGTTGTATGACTTTGAGTAGTGTGGCATGTTTCTCCTCTTATTATGGTCAATGAAGGCATAGTTATGTAGTCTAAACTCGTATCGTTGTTGTACTCCACATATATATGAAGTATGGTTTGATGTTATGTTATCTTTTTAGTAGCACTGCTCTCCTCTTATTATGCATGTAGCCATGCCTAGCTCTGCAAAACCAACCAAGACATAGGAATAGGTGCCTAATGTTTTATTCCACCAAAGCATAGTTCGGCCATGTTGTATTAGACGAGGCCAGAACATATATTAGGTGTCCGCCTAGTTCTTTTTATCTTGGACATACAAAATCAACAACCAAAGGACAGTCTGCCCCTCTCGTTTTGCCATAGGCTGGACATGCAAAAAAGAGTGCAGAAGCGAAAGGGCGACAAGATAAGTTAAGCGATGGTTTGAACTTAGTTAGTTGTGGTATGTATCTAGATGTCAATAATGTTGATGTATATCAATCTGTTATTGTGTTTATATCAGTTTGTTATGTGTTTACATCAGTTTGTTCATTTCATCGCAATGGTGTTTACTATTCAAAGAAAGCCATTACATGTGCGCTCTCATCAAAAGTGCATTCCAAAATACATGAAAAGCACTCGAAAATAGTTAAAACCACCATTATATTTATTCCTAATATTTATCTAGGTACATGAGGCAATTTGAAATAGACCAAAAGTGCACTACAACACACCCGCCATTGTACTACTACTAGTTACTACTACACCTATTGCTACTATACTAATTAACACCTACTAATCAACGCCACTGCCCCCGCCATCATCATTGTGACCGCCCTCCTTGATCATCATCCTACTCTGACCAGAAGTCATCCTTGTCCTCCACAATCATGTTGGGGGATGGAGGGTTGAGCCTGCACTTCTTGTAGCATGGCATGGGGGCGAACCTTGATGGAATGGTCTTGGCGATGTTGTCCACCTCCTTCAATGGTGTCTCCTCCTTCTCCTCCTCCTCCTCCTCCTCCTCCTTTGCCGCCGTTGGCACCTCCTCCTCATCGGAGGCGGCAGTCTCCTCCGACGGCAACAGATACTCCTCGTGCTCGGGGCTCTACGTTGGTTGATTCACCTCCTCGCCATCCTCATCTTCTAGTCAATGGAATACTTGCCGAATGACTAGTGCCCCATTGTTCGCTCTATGCTGTAGTTGCTGTCGGTGAGTAGGGATCGGAGGAGGTGATGTGATGGACTCATAAGTAGAGTACGTATGAGAGAATACCCTAGTCGGTGGTTCTCTCTATAGCCTATTGGTCATTTTAAAGAGGAGAGCCGAGTGGCTGCTCTCCCATAGGACGAGACCATTAGGCTTCGCTGTTGGTTGGCATCCCTCGTTTCATGTTTTGACTCCTTGGTTTGGAAATAGTGTACATTCAATCCACCTGGTCGCCTGCCCACCCGGTAATCCAAACCGTGTCATCTTCGCGAGCTCCCATGCCAGTTCATCAAGGGTATTTAAGAACTCCTACTATGTTGACACCAAAATTTGGGTCGGGACGTGAAGGCCCAGAGTTTTGGGGTTTATTAAAAAAGCCGAAATATTCAGCACGATCGGCTAACCTGGTTACCATCAAGATCAGCCAAATGATGATGATGTTAGCCCTAGGATAAACTTCAATAGGCGAGAGATGGTGGCAGAAAGGTAGGAAGACACGTTGGACTCCATAGAAGGGGAAGATTATGGTCCAAGTTATTTTAAATATTAAACCCCAGCTATTGTAATAGACATCTCTGCGATCAATCAAAAACACGTATCATTACTTTTCGGCTTACGCCACACCTTAGGTGTAGGAGTAGAGTAGATCTCAGTGAGTTCTTCGGGCAAGCAGGGCTACATCGGTTAGGTCCGACCTCGGTTTGTTTGTGCGTATCCGTCATGACTTAAACTTTGTTTATAAGGCCGCATTGGTTAGGTCCGACCTCTTGTAAGCTTTGTATAAGTTAGTTATCAACTTTTATCAGTAGTTGTAAGGTTGCATCGATCCGGCTCGATCTTGTGTAATTTCTCATACAAGTTACCCCTTGATTCTTATCAAAATTTGTAAGGTTGCATCGGTCTGGCTCGATCTCATGCAAATTTTAATACGAATTAGTTATCAGTTAAATCTATTAAGATTTGCTAGTTATCGATCTTGTTATAATTAGTATTCTTACGATTTGTAACAACATCACCCTTTGCTCGATTAAGATTGAAATGGATTGGCTTTATATCTCGTTAAACTATCGTCTTGTCGATTTACACCGTCTAGATCTCACTTTGGCAATGGTTTTGGCTAGATTAGTCATTTTATTCCAATCTTGATCAAAGATAGCATGTGGTCAAGGCAAGTTTGATCCTAAGTAAAGCTTGTTAGTTGATGAAATCTAGTCTAGAACTGCTATTATGGCTGCCATCCATCTGGTCGACCCCCACTGTGTAGCATTATAGATCGGAAATTATCAATTAACAAGTCTTGCTTATGGTCAAACATAGTCTCTGGCTGCATGCTATGTTCGCATCGGCTATTTAGCCGATCGCCCGCACTTTTCATGATCGTAACATGCTTTCATGATTCTGTTGAGTGTGTACAGGCTCGTATTCTTTGAAGGTTTAATTTGTTATCTTTATTATGGCTACCATCAATCCAGTCGAACCCCACTATTTGAGATAATAGGTTGGATCTGATAGGTTTATGGATTTGTCCATGTTTAATGGCTGAGTGTTTGCATGTTACGAGCTTACTTTCACTGGAATTAGGTATTTTAGCCGATATCCCGCTTATTGAGAACATATTGGCTATTCAAATGTTTGTACTTGTTTTTATCCTAGTCAAAACCTAGTATGTTTCTTAATTAATACTGATGCTTTCATGTTTACTCATCATACCCTTACATGCTCTCATGATCATTGTTGTGTTTCTTAGTGTAAGCAGAGGAATCCGCAAGCACATGGATACATAGTTGTAGCACTTCACCTAGAGATATTCAGGGTATCGTATTTTCCCAAAGGAATAGATGTGCGAGTCACTTAGCTAGTTCACCTAAAGAAAACAAGAGAAAGGTAGCTTGGGTAGTGAGGTTTTTCTAAGGATAGATATCCTAAGCGAAGATAACTCTAACACTATAGACTTGTTTTGGGTACTGGATCACACCTAGTCTGCCAGGCTAGGCTGGCCTGTAGCCTACATCAAACCCAGACGTGGGGAATATGAGGGATGGATAGGGCTATCACCACCTACCTCCTACCCCTCAACCATGGGGAACAAGGTAAACAAAGATAGCTTCTAGCCTAGACACCATGTCTATGCTATCGACTATTACTCTAGCGTGCATGCAAGGGTTATCTATCTCAATTAGGGCCCTTCTACCAGAGTACCCACCACAAGGATAGACGATGAACCCACAAGTTTATAATGAACAAAGGTAGCTTTCTTAGTATATCAATGCCAAAGTTAAACACAAACTTCTTACTTCAAGTAGTAAGTTGCTCGTAGAGGTACAAGTGAAGGAGTACCTAGCTCCGACATGCTTCCACTAAGTGTAGCGAGTACACTAAGGGAGGTTGCCGACAACCCCGGTGCTTCTCAAACTCTTTTCTCACTCACTCCACCCTTATTCTAGCAAAAGCCAAGCAAAAATGAAACTCTCCCTCTCTTCCTTGCTTTCTTTATTGTCTTGTAGAGGGGAGCCCAACCCCTCTATTTATACAGGGAGGATGGCAGTGTTTCAAGCTATTCTTGGCACAAAATAGGAGCTTCACTGCCTTAGCATGGTGGCATGCCATCGCCAGGGCGAGGAGAGGCAGTGAGGCACCCGGAGGGGGTCGCCTGCCCCCTAGGGTCGGCTACCCCTTGACCACCGCTATCACGTGGTAGGCTTTGGGCTACACCTGGATCGCTTCCCGGTGGTGCGTTGCTCTTGTCGATGCAAAAACATCGACACACAGCAAGCTAGAAGGATCTGCTTGATGGAGCAAGGCTGGAGATCCGCTTGGCTTCAACACAGGACCAGTCGACCCTACAAATTCCTCCCGAGGCTTGCCAGTCAATTTGACCTGCAATTGACAAGGAGAGAAAGTTTATCAGTAATTTAAGGTGGAACATGCTAATTTTTTCCCAGATAGTTCTAAGTGTGCCGCTTTGAGAGCAGCCGGTGTTAGCACACTAGAACATGGAGATATCCGACCACTCACTAATGCTGTCGAGCACACGCTAGTGATGCCAACCACGAACCATTGTTATTTTACCTCTAGTCATAGTTTGTGGTCAGACAACGTCAGTGGTGATCGACAACGCTAGTGAGTGCTCGATGATCCAGTGGACTAACAGCCAAATGGGAAAAATCAATCAAATAAACCGATACGAGGAGAAAATCGGTTGTTAAGAACTATAACGCTCGCGGGGTGTGACTGATTTTATAATGACAATTGTGATGTACCCAACTTTAATGATTCTTTCCTTTGAGCTATTAGCATGCATGTGTCAGAGATACATCACTGGCTAAATTAGATTCGATCAATATGTAATGTAGAGCCAATGAATCTAATAAGAAAAAGGGATATGCCACGCACACAATCGACTATTTGATACAGACAGACCCACAAACCATCTAGACCTAATCCATTACCATCAACAGTGAGGTTCGACGGGATCGATGCAGCTATGATGATAACAACAAACTAAATCGAAAGAATTCATAGAATCAACCATACTTCAACAAGTTCATAAGAGCGTGTCATATTTGTTAAAGCACAGACGAATCGACTAAAAGAGCCGATTCGGGTAGAAACAGGATCATAGCATGTGAACAATAGACTATTCAACACGAGCAGACCTATCAACTCCTCAAATCTAACCTATCATCTTTAACAGTGGGGTTTGACCGGATCGATGCAGCCATAATAAAGATAACAGATTCTATCCTTAAAGAAAACGGATCTACTCGTATTTAACAGGATCATGAAAACACACTATGAACATCGAAATACGGGTGATCGGCTATTTAGCCGATGCAGGCATCGCAAACAGCCAGGGTCATGTCTGGTCAAAAGCAAACCTACCAGCTAGCATCCTTCGATCTAGAGTGCTAATAGTGGGGGTCGACCGGATCAATGCAGCCGTGATAGCGGGCTATAGACCAGATTTAGCTAACTAGTGAAAATCCTCAAGATCAGACATACCTTGATCGCGTACTATGCATGAGCAAGATCGAAGTAGAACGGTTGGTGAAACATAACCCGTCGTTTAAACTAAGGACCATTGCAATGTAACAGAATAAATGAGGGGTTAAAAGGATGTGAGGCCAATCTAGATCGATCTCGATCGGGTAGATTGATGTTGCTGAAAGACTAATAACAATAAGAACATTAGCAAGATTGGCAACTTAATGAATCTACCCAAAGGACGCCACCCTTAGGTAGAGCCGAGAACTCAACCTTATTCTAATTTGAGCAGTGGAGATTGACCGGATTGATGCAGCCGTACTTGAACTAGATAAGATCGATAACTAGCTTATACTAGAGTTCACAGTGGAGGTCGAACCTAACCGATGCAGCTGTACAAATAGAAGTATAAGCCATGATGGTACTTATAGACAAGCCGGAGGATGGCCGGACCGATGCAGCCCTGCTTGTTGAAGCACTCACCGAAATCTACTCTACTCCTACTCCTAAGGGTTGGCACGGAGCTGAAAAAGAAGTAACTTGTATTGATTAATTGGATGTCCTTCTACAATAGCAGGGGTCCAATATTTATACCCAGAACCTAAGCATGAATCCTACTTAAGTACGACTCATTACAATCTCTAGCATAAGATAAAACATTCCTAATTTAAGATAACTTGGACCCTAATCTTTCTCTTTTTGCAGAGTCCAACATGTTTTTCCTGGCGCCAACTATAGCTTTTCGTCGTTATTTGCTA
Organism: Miscanthus lutarioriparius; assembly: GCA_904845875.1. Taxonomy (NCBI): domain Eukaryota; kingdom Viridiplantae; phylum Streptophyta; class Magnoliopsida; order Poales; family Poaceae; genus Miscanthus; species Miscanthus lutarioriparius. The sequence goes on along the minus strand of CAJGYO010000006.1, from coordinate 68,250,491 downwards.
GCATCGTCTGAAGAGAGCTGATTCTAGTGCTGCATTTGAATCGGCTAATGTCGGCCCTTATGCAATTGATTCCTTGATGACACGATCTTGGAAGCTTCGAGTTCCCGCATTCTTCTTCCTAAATTTTGGTGTAAACACATGCCTCCCAATTTTGGGATAAAAGTAATTTTATTCCAAAATTACCACGCCTGTGCCTTCGATAGGTCCGTAGTCACAGGTAGAGAATCTTGATCTGGGGTCTACTATCTGTCACCTTCTTTGCCAGCTTATGAGCCCATGCTTCAAAGCTTTATGAGAGCATCATTGCTTCCCAGGCGCTTGGATCCATCTTTCCAGGCCGACTATAAATGTCTATCCGACTCTAGCGAGAGCAACTCAACAACTCAGTTATGTTTCTCTTCTGCTTGCTTCCTCAAGTGCCCCTGGCTCTGCCAGACCCTCCATGGTCTAATTCCTTGCTATGAGGATCTTGAGTGGTTAGAAGAATTCTTGTGCAAAAGGTGATTGTGTCGCTCATTTCAACGCCTTGTTGAGCAAGAGAATCAGCTACTATGGTTAGAAGAATTCTTGTGACATCACCTAAGTTTTCTCACCATGATCGAGTTGTTCTGGTGTTTGCAAGGGCTAAAATGTGTGGACACCTTCCCCTTGTTCGCTTCATCAAATGCCCATTGGGAAAACCACAGACTTCTTTCCCATGGTTTCCTTACCACCGAGAAATGGGCATCATTTAGTAGGCGGCTTTCTTTCCCATTGTTTCCCAGTCACCGAGAAATCGGTTGGGTATATGGGCATCTTTTAAGCAGGCGGCCTTTCCTCTTCCCCTGATGTAATTTTATCAACGGCCGATATGACTTGGTCCATGATGACCTTCAGCCTTGTGGGGATCCGGACTCCCTTTAATTCAAAGAAGTCTTAGTGGGTTGATCGCTAGTTAATGTAAACCTTTCGTATCAATCCCACGATATTTTGTAATTATGGGAAGCAATAAGTCTGAGTCTATTGTCTCTTCATGATCCGTCCCCTAAATTTATGGAGTGTCGATCCATTTCCTTATCTGACTTTAATTCTATAACCCCGATGAAGCCTATCTTCTCACCTCTCGGGCTATATATATATGGGCGCCCTCATAGACCGGCTGTGGATCAAAAACACCCATCGCCTCCGTGCCAAGCACGCTTAACCTTGGAGTTATTTGCATATGGGCTTCCAAAAAGTTGCAACTTATTGGTATGAGTATCTTTGGTGTGATTATGCTCACCCCCCATAGGCTTGAAGGCATGGCATGTGCCATCTTTGTGTGACCCACTCGACCATGCGCACCAAGAGCATGCTCCGCCGTGACAACGCGCTCGTGGAGGCCTCGGCTCGATACCATTCAACCGCCTCTCCGAGGCCGGGCCCACTTACATCTGGTCCATGTCACCACGCCGTGCGCACTCCGGAAAGAACTTCGGTCGATCAAGCCAACGCTTAACCTTGGAGTTATCGAAAAGAAGTTGCAACTTATTGGTATGAGTATCCTATTAACCTAGGATGTTCCCATCGTCGATCCTAGAGCATAGGGCCGTCCATGTGTCGAGAGCGCAGATGTGCATCTTTGTGTGACCAACGGATCCACTCGACCATGCGCGCCTTCATCAACAAGTCGACAGAACGCCCCGCCTCGAGGCCGGGCCCACTTACATCTGGCCGCTTCTCTAGGGATCAACACAGGTCTTTTTTTCAAGCGACTTTGTCCTCACCGAGGAAGTAGATAGAAAAGAAGTTGACAATCACAGGCCAGATGTTACATGCTTCAATCCCATCACCTCAGATCTTTGGTGTGATTATGCTTTCCCATCGAAGGCATTGGGCTGCCGAGGAGGCCTTTCAATAGGTCCATGTCACCACGCTTGCCGGAGGGGGTGCAACCTAGGATGTTCCCATCGTCCTAGAGCTCGACATCGTGGAATTGGTCTTCATCAACAAGCCATGTTAGCTTCCCACGCTCGAGGAAAGAGACAACGACAATCATCACCCTTCGAGGCTTGCCATTGCCTCTCCATCATGGAATTGGCTCGCCATGGCTCACCGTTGGAGAAGAGGTTGGCCAAGGCTGAGGCCAGAATCATGGGTGAGATGCCTACAACAATTTTCTATCTCTTAGTTTTTGTCTTCAATATCTTAATCATCCCATCCTCAAATCTTTTTCAGATCTATCGGCCAGCTGGAAAGCCTCTGATCAGCTACAGAGCACACGGTAGGATTCATCAACGCCAGGGGTGCCATGTCGGTGGTTTGCTTGTACGATATCCCAAACCGTGTTAGGGAGGTTGCTCTTCATGGTGTTTGTCAAGATGCTGCCATGGCATTGGCTGCTGTGCAAGCTCGCTCTGGCCACGAGCTTCGACTTCTTCCTCTTGGTTTTCCAACCACCAAATACCCTAGGGATCATGAGCGTCTGGTTGAGGATTTCTTCGACGCCGCCAACTCCATAGCCCTTGCTTCCCAGGTCGATGACATAGTGAATAAAGTGTTCCCTGAACTTTAGCTTGTAATAGGAGAAGCTGGCAAACAATTTCTTCATTTTAATTGGTTTCTTGTACTCATATTCCATGCACCAATATGTGTTTGTTCTTGCTCTATAGGCGATACATATCATACTGGCTTTTACCCCTTTGGGTTTATTTTTGAACTAGAGGCGATACCCTTCTGGTATCGGCTATTAGAGCCGATGACCGAACAAATCAATTATCAGGTATTAATCCAAACGCTAGGATAATATTTCTTTAGATATTTTCCATTGATTGCTCTGTCAAATTCTTCTTCTTCTGTTTCCAAAATATAAGCATTGCCAGGCGCACAACATTTAATCCAATAAGGTCCTTCCCAATTAGGTGACCATTTGCCGAACTTGTTGTCCTTTGACCCAATCGGCAATTTCACTTTCCAGACGAAGTCTCCTTCAGAAAATTATTTACTCTTGACCTTTTTATTGTAATACCTTGCAATCCTCAGTTTATTGGCTTCGATATTCTCAAGAGCACGCAGCCGATGGCAACTCAAGTCCTCTAAGTCATCTATCATAAGATTCTTGTAAACTTCGACTGACAAATTATTTTGTAATGTGACACGCCTCGATCAAGTTTGAATTTCCCAAGGAAGGACTGCATTATGACCATACACAAGTTCATAAGGTGACGCTTTAATCGATCCATGACAGGCCATCCTATATGCCCATTGTGCCTCATTAAGCGTTGAATGCCACTTCCTTGGCTACTCATCAATCTTTTTCTTGATTTGCTTAATCATAATCTGATTGGAAGCCTCTGCCTGGCCATTAGCCTGAGCATAGTAAGGAGAAGAATTTAACAACTTGATTCCCATACTGGTAGCAAAAATCTAAACTCTTTTGATGTGAACATTGTCCCTTGATCGATGGTGATAGTTTGAGGAATCCCAAAACGATACACGATATGCTCTTTAACAAAATCAACCATGTTCTTTGAGGTTACTGTTTTCAAAGGAATTGCCTCAAGCCACTTAGTGAAGTAATCCGTTGCTACCAATATGAACTTATGTCCTTTTACTTGAAGGTGGAAAAATCTGGCCAATTAGATCAATTCCCCAACCTCAAAATGCCATGGCTTGATTATTGGATTCATAGACGATGCGGGCGATTTCTGAATATTACCAAAACGTTGGCAATTTTGACACCCCTTTTAATATTCAAAACAATCTTCCAGTATTGTTGGCTAGAAATATCCAATCCTGCGAATAATCTATTTCATCTTATAAGCCGATTGATGAGCTCCACATATCCCTTCATGTACTTCGCCCATCAACACCTTAGCTTCTTCTTGATTTAAGCATTTAAGCAACACCCCATCGACTGTTTTATAATATAACTGATCATCCAACAAGACATACTTAGTCAATTTATACCTTAGCCCTCGTAACCTTCTGTGATGGATTCTTAAGGTAATCGGCTATTTCAACTCTCCAATCATTATTCGAGGTCTCGCTACTTAATATCTCTTGAAACACTCGATAACCTAATGCACTTTGAGCTAAACGATTAGCCTCTTGATTCTATGCTCTCGGAATATGTTGAAGAGAGACATGAGGAAATTCCATGAGCAACTTTTTGCACTCATCATAATATCCCCTCAGAGTATCTTCTTTGCACTCATATAGGCCAATCGACTAATTAATAATTAACTGTGAATCTCTAAATACTTCAATTACCTCGGCTTTTACTTCATGAAAAAGTTGAAGCCCCTTGAGAATAGCTTCATATTCTACTTGGTTGTTGGTAATCATTGGCTCAATTGGAAAAGCAAACTCAAAACTTGCCCCCCGAGGTGAAATAATAACAATACCAACGCTACCACCATGCTTGCATGATGACCCATCAAAGAACAATGCCCAAGGTACCGGCACTATGTAACCAATACTTGGCTTATGATGCTGGGTGACAAAATCGGCTATTACTTGCCCTTTGACTGCTTTAGCCAATTCGTACCTCAAGTCAAATTCCGACAGCGCAAGAATCCACTTTCCCATTCTTCCATTTAATATTGGCATTGATAGCATGTGCTTGATCACATCAGTTTTGGAGACAACTGTACACTCAACCGACAACATGTAATGTCGTAACTTAGTGCAAGAGAAATATAAGCATAACCATAACTTTTTGATTGGAGAATATCTTGTCTCTGGATTCAAAAGCCTTCTACTAAGATAGAAAACAACTCGTTCTTTCCCTTCGAACTCTTGCATCAAGTCCGATCCAATCGTTTGGTCATCGGCCGATACGTATAACTTAAAAGGTTTACCTTGTTGAGGAGGGACCAGCACAGGTGGACATTTCATGTATTCTTTTATCTCCTCAAACGCCTTTTTTGTGTGTCACCCCACTTAAATTCTTGATCATTTTTCAACTTCAATAAGGGAGAAAATGGCAGAACTCTTCTCGACAAATTTGAAATAAACCTTCTGATAAAATTAATCTTACCAAGCAAAGATTGTAACTCTATTTTAGTAGTCGGGGGCTCTGCTTGATCAATTGCTTTCATACTTTTTTGCTAGTTTTGATTCTTCTCTCGTGGATCATGAAACCCAAAAATTGTCCAGCTGATACTCCAAAGGCACACTTTTTAGGATTCATCTTTAGACCATGTTTTCTTGTGCACTCCAAAGTCTCCCGCAAATCAGCTAGATGTTCCCCATACCCCTTGGATTTTATCATCACATCGTCAATGTAGATTTCAACAATCATGCCGATCAACTTATGAAAAATATAATTCATTGCCCTCTGATAGGTTGCACCAGCATTCTTCAAACCAAAGGTCATCACAACCCATTCAAATAAACCGATTGCGCTAGGGCATCTAAAAGCTGTTTTTGCTATGTCTTCATCAGCCATAAAAATTTGGTTATATCCTGCATTGCCGCCCATAAAACTAATAACCTTGTGTCCGGCTGTTGCATCTACCAACATATTAGCTATCAGCATCGAATAACCATCCATGGGTGTAGCCTTGTTCAGATCTCTGAAATTGATGCAAACTCTTAACTTCCCATTCTTCTTATACATAGGAACAACATTCGATATCCACTCTGCATATCGGCACGGTCGGATAAATTTCACTTCTAGTAATCTTTCAGTCTCCTTTTTTATATCATCAAGTATGTTAGGGTTGAACCTCCTCGGAGCTTGTTTAAATGGCCGATATCCAGGTTTGATTGACAATTGATGTTCAATAATCGATTGGTCTATACCAGGCATCTCATAGTATTCCCAAGCAAAACAATCTTTAAATTCCTTTAATAAATCAACTAATTCTTGCTTATACTCGGGATTCAACTTGGCACTTACATAAGTCGGCCCAGGCCTATCTCCAGAACCAATATCTATCTCTTCTAATTCATCGGCCGACGTAAAGTCATGTCCCAGTTTACCATCTGTACCATCTATTGGATTATCCATTAAAACACATTTTCAAAGACGACTACTTGGATCGGCTGTTGGCTTTCATCATTGACTCTAATGAAGCCTCCTTCCCATAGATTGCTAGAAAAACACTCAAAGTCTTCTAGGTCCCAATATACTGGATTGGTTGTTGCGATACTCACAGATTCATCAGCGCGAACCAGCTCAACATCATCTCCATGCCACAGAATCAAACACTGATGCATGGTCGATGGCACACAATAGTTTGCATGAATCCAGTCATGACCAAGGAGTAGACTATATGACCCTTTTCCATCAATGATGAAGAATGTAGTGAGCAAAGTTTTACTTCCGATTGTCAATTCAACGTTCATTGCCCCCCTGGTCTTAGATGCATTACCTCTGAAATCCTTAAGCATCATGTCGGTCTCAATTAAATCTCCTGGTCCTTTGCTAATTTTACGAAAAGTAGTATAAGGGATAATATTGACAAAAGCACCTCTATCCACCAACATCTTGCTCATCGGCTTCCCATCAACAAAACCTTTTACATATAAAGCCTTTAAGTGCTGATGCTTGACTGGCTTATCGAATATAGCCTGTTGTATAACAGTCAACTTGGCAACTATTTCCTCATACTCTGATTCATCAAAATCTAAATAAACTTCTTGATCTGCTGGAGCCCTGAATTCTGACGGCAACAGAAAAACCATTTGAACATTAGCCGATGGTTGCTCTATATCGGCTATTTGTTTAGCACGCCACACTTGAGGTCTACCAAATGCCTGAGCCTGTTCTAGCTCTCTGTTCCTTAGGCATTGCACTCTTCTTTTCTAGCTTCTTGTCATACCTCTTGAACACCATTGGCCTTCTTGCCTAACATATTCTTCCTCATTACTTTGTTCTTCATAATTAGCCTAGTTTTGATCAACAACTCACTTTCCAAGCCGATCATGAACACTTCTATTTTTCAAGCGCCGATCCATGTTATTATGATGATACTCATCTTGAGTATGGATAGACCGGCGGTTGGCTTGAGATTGCCTAAACTCCCAATATTACTCGCTGCACTCTGGACAGTTATTTCTGGTAGGCAATTTCAAATCTTCGTTCCAGCAATGTCTGAAGAAAGGACAATTCCAATGTGATTTAGCTTGCTTTCTTTCATACTCCTCTTTCTCTTGTTGATGCTGGTATTCTTGCTCTTCTAACCAACGCTAATAATTCTTTTCCTTCTGCCACTGCCATTTATTTAACAAAATTTGAGATGTAACACATGGCCTTATCGCCCCATCCCTTGACGTCTCTCCCTGCTCATATCGGCTCTTTTGTTGGTCACAACGCCTTCTAACCTCTCTATATTCATCAGCCGATATTTGCATCTCAGGATCGACTGTTCTAGTTTCTCTTGCTCTGGTTGATGTTAGCACCTTAATCTTTCCTTTGAGCAGCCTAGCATCGACCATGTTCTTATCTCATGGGAAAGGATTATCATCAACTTTTATCTTTCGAGTTGTATCGAACTTGAGCCTTCCTTGCTGAATAGGCCTCTGTATATGTTGTCGGTAAATTCTGCACTCATTAGTAGAATGAGAGGTAGCATTGTGAAATTTATAGAACTTCTTATTCTTTAACTGATCGGAGTCAACATAACATAATTGTCATGCAACTTGATATGTCCCTTCTCGAGCAAAAATCAAAGAGCTTGTCTGATTTTATGACATCAAAATCATAGCTCTCTTCGACTCCTCTTCTCCAAGGATTTGGCACCATTACTGTCTTCTTACCCCAATTCCATTCAACTGCGGCAACCTCTTCTTCTCCATCATCCTCATAGCCGTCATCAACTAAATAGGGATTATAGGTTTCGGCGACGACAGTACTCTTCTAGAATCGGGTATCTCTGCGCATATTCTGGAATTGGCTATTGAGCGCTGCCACTCGTTGAGCCAACTAACCCAAGTTATCAAACTCTTGCCCAAGCAACTTCTCTCTCCACGTTTGCAATATTCCTTGAACGGCCAATGCAACTAGCTGATCATCAGTCAAGTTCAATGAGAAGCACAAATTTCTAGTTTCTCGGAACCTCTAAAGAAACTCGGTGCCCGATTCATTAGTTCTCTGCCTTATCGTCGTCAGATCGGTAATTTTATTTTTTTCTATCCCAGTGTAAAAATATATATGAAACTTCTTCTCTAAGTCAACCCAATTGACAATGGAGTTAACTGGCAATGATGAAAACCAAGTGAAGGTTGGTCCTGACAGGGACAAGGAGAAGAAACAAACTCAATGGGCCTCTTCAATGGATGCTTTGCCTAACTGTGTAAGATACTGACTGACATGTTCTATTGTGCTTGTGCTATCTTGGCCAGTAAACTTAGTAAACTCTGGGAGCCTGTAATTTGTAGGAAGAGTGACCAAATCATACCACTCTGGATATGGGCATTTGTACGAAAAGGTTTGCCCTTTTGGCTTCAAACCAAACAGATTCTTCATCATCTCGGTCACTCTAAGTAACAACTCATTAGCATTTGAATTTGGATTTCTCTGCAATTGCTGACTCATCTATGGATTAAAATTTTGGGTACCTAGATACCCCAAATTTGGAATCATGTGAAGGGTGTTGTAATCTGTGCCATAATGATATCCTTGTGGAATCTCTATCTGCTAGGTCCTTTCCTAGTTTGCTGCTTGAAGTCTCTAGTTATAGATGTTAGGATCTATATCTCTAAGAATATTTTGAACTAATGGCGCTATCTTTTGAGCTGACCACGATATTTGCCCTGATGTGACAAAATTAACCATTTGATTCTGAACTTGCCCCGTCGACTATTTCACATGCTGTACTGACGATCTAGGATTATACTATATCTGATTAGTAGTAGCACCTTGAACTTGCTCAGATGAGCTCTAAACTACCTAGACATCATCATTGCTAGCTGGTGCTGCTTCTTGATGGCTAGTACCGGCTTGATTAGTCCCCTGAGTTGATGGATGTGGAATATTGTAGTAAACCGGTCTAACCTGATCGATTGGATATCTATGAAACACCTCCTTCATGGTGTTGTGGAATGTGTTCAGGAAAACTGTATTATGGTTTAATATGGCATCATGAATAGATTTGTTTACAGCCTCCACGAAGAAATGCCTATCTTTAGCTTCATCTGCATCTGTCTACCCATGCAACAGAACTCTTGGTAGTGGTTACTTCTGAACAACTTTATTGTCACGTGTCTTGGTGTAGGACAACAAACACTTGTTCTGAAATTCTTCTATAGCTTTGTTGATTACATCTTTATCTTCATCAGGTAGGTTTTCGTAAGGCACCATAAGAATGTCATTGTTGTTGTAAGTCACCATGACGATTGTGGTGTCCCACTAGGCTTGCCAAAACATGTGTCAATGCAAAAACGTTGACACATAGCAAGACGGAAGGATCTACTTGACAGAGCAAGGCTAGAGATCCGCTTGGCTTCAACGTAGGACCAGTCGACCCTGCGAATTCCTTCCGAGGCGTCCCAGTCAATTTGACCTGCAATTGATAAGGAGAGAAAGTTTATCAGTAATTTAAGATGGAACATGCCAATTTTTGCCCAGACAGTTCCAAGTGTACCGCTTCGGGAGCAGCCAGTGTTAGCCCACTATATCACGGAGATATCCGACCACTCACTAATGTTGATGAGCATGCGCTAGTGATGCTGACCACGAACCATCATTATTTTACCTCTAGTCAAAGTGTGTGGTCAGACAACGTCAGTGGTGATCGACAACGCTGGTGAGTGCTCGGTGATCCAGTGGACTGACAGCCAAACAGGAAAAATTGATCAAATAAACCGATACGAGGAGAAAATCGGCTGTTAAGAACTATAACGCTCGTGGGGTGTGACTGATTTTATAATGACAATTGTGATGTACCCAATTTTAATGATTCTTTCCCTTGAGCTAGTGTCAGAGATACATCACTAGCTAAATTAGATTCAATCAATACATAATGTAGAGCCAATGAATCTAATAAGAAAAAGGGATATGCCATGCACACAATTGACTGTTTGATACAGACAGACCCACAAACCATCTAGACCTAATCCATTACCATCAATAGTGAGGTTCGACCGGATCGATGCAACTATGATGATAACAACAAACTAAATCTGAAGAATTCATAGAATCAACCATACTTCAATAAGTTCATGAGAGCGTGTCATATCTGTGAAAGCACAGACGAATCGGCTAAAAGAGCCGATTCGGGTAGAAAAAGGATCATAGCATGTGAACAATAGACTATTCAACACAAGCAAACCTATCAACTCCTCAAATCTAACCTATCATCTTTAACAGTGGGGTTCGACCGGATCGATGCAGCCATAATAAAGATAACAGATTCTATCCTTAAAGAAAACAGATCTACTCGTATTTAACAGGATCATGAAAACACACTATGAACATAGAAATACGGGTGATCGGCTATTTAGCCAATGCAGGCATCGCAAACAGCCAGGGTCATGTCTGGTCAAAAGCAAACCTACCAGCTTGCATCCTCCGATCTAGAGTGCTAACAGTGGGAGTCGACCGGATCGATGCAGCCCGTGATAGCGGGCTATAGACTAGATTTAGCAAACTAGTGAACCTCATCAAGATCAGACATACCTTGACCACGTACTATGCACGAGCAGGATCGAAGTAGAATAGGCGGTGAAACATAACCCATCGTTTAAAGTAAGGACCATTGCAATGTAATAGAATAAATGAGGGGTTAAAAGGATGTGAGGCCAATCTAGATCGATCTCGATCGGGTAGATTGATGATGCTGAAAGACTAATAACAATAAGAACATCAGCAAGATCGACAACTTAATGAATCTACCTGAAGGACGCCACCCTTAGGTAGAGCCGATAACTCAACCTTCATCTAATGTGAGTAGTGGAGATCAACCGGATCGATGCAGCCATACTTGAACTAGATAAGATCGATAACTAGCTTATACTAGAGTTCATAGTGGAGGTCGAACCTAACCGATGCAGCCGTACAAATAGAAGTATAAGCCATGATGGTACTTACAGACAAGCCGGAGGTCGGCTGGACCGATGCAGCCCTGCTTGTTGAAGCACTCACTGGAATCTACTCTACTCCTACTCCTAAGGGTTGGCACGGAGCTAAAAAAGAAGTAACTTGTATTGATTGATTGGATGTCCTTCTACAATAGCCGGGGTCCAATATTTATACCCAGAACCTAAGCATGAATCGTACTTAAGTACGACTCATTACAATCTCTGGCATAAGATAAAACATTCCTAATTTAAGATAACTTGGACCCTAATCTTTCTCTTTTTGTACAGTCCAACATGTTTTTATGGCGCCAACTGTAGCTTTTCATTGTTATTTGCTAGCGTCATCTGAAGAGAGCCGATTCTAGTGCTGCATTTGAATCGGCTGATATCGGCCCTTGTGCAATCGATTCCTTGATGACATGATCTTGGAAGCTTCGAGTTCCCATGTTCTTCTTCCCAATTTTTGGTGTAAACAGCTCTGTTTGAGTTAAGTTGGTGGGCACCTTTGTCATTTCTTTGCGCAATTCAGTGTCGAAGGCGCCTTTCGATGAATTTCTCTATGCATTTTATGTTTGTGACTTGCAAAACATGCTTGTACCAAAACTCGAGGAAAGTGTGAGTAAAAACCCCTAATTCTAACTTTTGGTGTTTTACATCTACTTATTTTTTGTTTAAATGTTGGTGGTAGGATTACAAGTTAAGCATCGCCAACAATCATCGGTTGTTAAGATCTATATAATTGAATATCTGATGGTTGCCGACATGCTTATTTTATTCATTTTGCATCATGAACGTGCTGGATATTTACTCTTTAATTGATAGCCTTATCTCATTAGCTACTTAGCCACACATTTGGAACTATCTAGAGCAACACCGGTGTGTTCCACCTTAAATTACTAATCAATCTTTCCTCCTTATCAATTATAGGGTCATATTGACTAGCTCGCCCTAGGTCACAACCATTTGGTCTAGTGTTTCCCTAAGTTTAGGGAGAGCTTGGGATCTGCTCTATGCGGTTTCTCCTAGCTTGTTGTGTGTCCTTGGTGGCGAGGATCGACCCATGGCTTTTCGCCATTAACACACTCTTTGGCACGCCTAGTGGGACCACAATCGTCAACATGAACAACGACGCCATCCTCAAGGTCAACCTTGAAGACTTGCCTGATGATCAAAGTGTCTATTGTCTTATAGTAGGATGCACGATTCAGTTATTCAGAAGACTCCATTGCCAAGAGTCCTCCTGCATGGACAGAGCGATCCAAATGAGGAGGCTGAAGCTACAATTGTTGTCCAGATGGTCCACAAGACTGATCATGAAGCCTTTACAAATCACAATCAGGTGTTAGCCAATACAATTGGCGATGTTATGAAAGATGTTTTCTTTGGGGCGCCAATTGATCAGGAGGGACCATCATATTTCAATGGTTGTAATCCTTTGGCTGTGTGAAGCGGTGTGCCTAGTTCTAGTTAGTAGCCGAATGATGGACAGTTTCAACAGCCACCAATACAACAGCTTCCAAGAGGACAAGCTCAAGTTCTTCAGGCTCAACCAATAGCAGGGGGCAAGGTCAAGCCCTGCCAACAGCATTGGGCAAGGTTAAGCCCTACCAACAGCAGGGAGCCATGGTCAAATGACAAGGGGCAACCATCATCATAGCAGTCACTAAGTGCCCCTATCACACAGATGACTCAGCCTCTTACTAGATAGAATCAAGTGTATTCAGTCTAGCAGCCAACCTCACTAGTCACTCAGCAGGTTGTTCAACGACTGGCTCAGGGGTGATTTCACACTTCCTATTAGGCGCCTTAGTTGTCCCATAAAATTGCTCCATCAGTGCAAAGGATCATCAATAATGTTGATCCAAATTACTACAATAGTCGATTGTATGTGTATGCAACTCACAATGCTTAGATCAACTACTCGGAGGGATATCATTTGGTTTCTGATGCGAGCACATATGAGCTTTTGCCACATCTTGGGTACCAGAATCCATATAATTTAATGCACAATAGCTCCAGCAATCTCAAGTTCAAGAACAATAGCCTCAGGAACAGGGTCAACAGCTTCAAGTATGAAGCTCTCAGGCTTAGGCCCAAGTACAGCCGAGACAACAAGTTGCTGGCATGAATGTAGATGAGTTAGTCAATAGGATAATAGCTATGATGTAGAGTCGGTTTGGGTTGAAGCCTAAGAATCAGATTGGCTCCTACCAGCGTCCATATTCCGACCTAGTATGATATTGTGTAGCTTCCATAATGCTATAGAGTCTCTAATTTCTCCAAGTTCATTAGGATAGATGAGATGTCAACCATGGAGGATATTAGCCGCTATCTCATTCAACTTGGAGATGCATCTATTGAGGAGGCACATAGAGTTTGATTCTTTCACTTGTCTCTATCTGCACTAGCCTTTAGTTGGTTTTCATCACTTGAACCAAACTCAATTACTAGATGGGGTGATCTAGAGAACAAGTTCGATGCATACTTCTATAGTGGGACAGGAGAGAAGAAGATCATAGATTTGATAAACATGAGGCAGAGGAGCAATGAGTTAGGCTCTGAGTTCATTCAAAGATTTAGAGAAGTAAGAAGTTGTTGCTACTCATTAAATCTGTCTGATGGCCAATTGGCTGAATTGTCCCTTCAAGGGATGTCCCCAATAATCTGGGAGAAGTTCAATGGCCAAGAATTTGATAATTTGGCTCACCTGCTTTAGAGAGTGTCTACTTTTGAAGGCCAGCTTCAGATCATGCGCAAAGAGAAATATTTAAAGGGTACTGCAGCTATGTTTGATCCATATGATGCAGACTTTGATGAAGATGATCTAGAAGTTGCAACCACTGAGTGGACATGGGGCAAAGCTCCTATGTCTTGTCCTTAGGTGAAAGAGATGGAAAGCACCTATGATTTTGATGTCAAGAAGGCTAATAAGATCTTTGATTTGCTGCTAGAAAAGAAGTAGTTGAGGTTACTTGTAAATCATGTGCTCCCTTCGGCTGGGGAGATCAAAGAGAAGAAATACTACAAGTTCCATAATGCTACTAATCATAACACTAATGAGTGCAAAATCTTTCGCCTGCATATTTAGAAGGCCATTGAGCAAGGAAAGATCAAGTTTGAGCCAGCCAAGAAACCAACAATGGACATAGATAAGCATCCTTTTCCAGGGGTGCATATGGTAGAGTTCTAGTGGCTAAAGGAAAGATAAAAGTATTAACATCAACTAAGGCCAAAGAAGATGGATTAGTCAACCCAAAGGTTTAGATATCGGCTAACAAATACAAGGAAGCTAAGCAGCAACATGGTCAGTAAAAGAGGTGATATGAGCAAGGTGAGACTTCTAGAGCTGATGCTATGCGTCCTTGTGTGACTCCCAGGATTTTACTGAACAAGTGGCAACACTAGAAGGAGAAGAACTACCAACGCTATCTTGAAGAAGAAGAGTATGAACGCCAGTGCGAAGAAGAAAGGTATGAAAGAGAGCAAGTTGAGTTACATTGGAACTGTCCTTTCTTCAGACACTGTTGGAATGAAGGTTTGAAATGGCCTACAAGACGTAACTACCCCAAGTGTAGTAATCAGTATTCAGGGTTCAGACCATCTCAAGCCAACCATTGGTCTATCCATGAACGTTTAAGTTATCAATCTAACGACATGGACCGGCATGTAAAAAATGAAGGAGTTCACAATCGGCTAGGCAAGCGTGGATATGATCAGAATTGGGTCGATCGTGATGAACAAGAAAAAGAGTATGTTTGGTAGGAAGGCCAAGGGTGTCTAGGGGGTCTGATAAGGAGCTAGAAAAGAAGAGTTCAGCGCTTAAGGAACAGAGAATTGGAAGCGCAGTGTAACACCCTAAAATTTGCCTCTATTGAAAATAGGTTTAAAATGATTTATTTCTGAGTATTGTGCTCATGAAATATAAGAAAATAAAAAAATTCATTACATTAAATTTCACCATTGGGTATAGCAACATGTTTGAGCATACATGCTTCTGCATTTGGATTTTTATACTGGGTGGTTGAATCCAAAATTCAAAATGAATTCAAATTCTTTAGAAATAAAATTGAAAATGGATTTGAAATTAAAGAAAAGAAAATTAGAAAATAAAAGAATTTAAAAAGTTGTAAAATTTATTTTTGAAAGCCTACCAAAATTTTTCATTTTTGTTTGAATTAAAAATTATATTTGAATTCGGTTTGGTTCATATTTGAAAATGGTTTAAGAAAAAGAAAACAAAATACAAAGGGAAATGCTCCCTCTCTTCCCCTTTCTCGGCTTGAAAGCATGCCTCCTCATCTTGCACGGCCCAGCAGTGATAGCTCGATCTGCCTCTCCCTCCCCTGGAAGCTGCTAGCCCACTCCCTTCTCTTCTCTCCACTGTGCCGGCCCGCTCAGCTCCGCAAGGCCAAAGGCCGCTGCCCGGCCGAAGCCACTCCCGTAGCCCAGCTCAGCGGTAGCCGCACCCGCGCGCATCCCCTCTCTTGCTGATAGCCCTGGCCCGCATCCGCTCTCACTGACTGGTGGACCCACCCTATTAGGCACTTCTTCTACCTCGCGTAGCCGGCTCAGACTCCAACGAGCAGTTTGCCTCCGCCCCGTCCTCACCATTTGTCATGCGCCCCACGTGAAGCGCCCTATCAAACGAAGCCTAGGTGCCGCGTGCCGCCCCTATCCCCTAATCCTAGTGCCTAGATGCCTCACCCTAGCCCTAGCCATGGCGTGCACCCTTGTCAGATTCCGTCGAGCCACCCGCCGCCGCCAATAACTCCACCCGCCGATTCACCGCTGTTCGGGGCCCGTACCGAGCATCGAGAATGAAGTGACAAACCTGATGATGCCTTCCCCTCCATCTCTCTTGCTCCTATCTACCGCAGTGTCACCATCATAGTTTCGCTGCAAGCTCTAAGCAACCCAACCCACCATCACTCGCCACCATGCCGTCGCAGCTTTCCCCAAACCCTCCATCGAGCTCGTCTCGAGCTTCTCTCGCTCCCCGTAGTCCTCCCGTGCCCTGTGGTGATCGGGAACGTCGAAGCCGACGTCGTCGGTGAGTTCCGGCCAAGGCGCCGCTGTCTAGGTACTGTGCCGGTGACCCCCATCTCCCCCTCTCTGCTCTTAGCTGTCCAAATCAAAATCAAGGACCGAGATTAGAAGATACCCCTTCGCTGGCGTTTTTGCAAAAAAACCCTCACAACTATTTAGATCTCAATCCACAGTCCTTGTATATTTTCTAAAGAGCTCCTCTAGTTTTCTATTTTCAAACCCGCGGTCCATGGTGCAATCATAGATTGCATTTTCTTCTTTGGAAAGCGTAGTTTCTTCGGTTTAGATCCAAAATATGTTTTCACTTATTTACAGTTTTGCACTAATCTTGTTTTAGCCATAAAATTTCCGTTTTAACTCGATTTGACCTGTTCAACTTGTGTTAGGTTTGTAATTTCATAACCTACATGTTCATACTACTATTAGATATGTTTTCAACTTTTAAAATTTGAGGTTAGATTTAATCTATTATTTTATTAAAGGAAATATTATTTAATTCATATCTTCTACGTTTTAGCTCTGATTGACCTGTTCAAATTGCGTTTAGATTCATAGCGACAAGATCTACGTGTTAGTAATAGTTATTACCATATTACTATTTCTAAAATTTCATGGTTTAAATCATATCTTGAATAATAATTATGCAACTAGATTTTATAAATAAAATATGATTTGTTTTACTTTAGTTTTATAATTCAAATCTAAATTTGACTTAATTCAATTTATAATATTTATAAAATATCTTATATATATGAATTTATATAGTTAAAATACATGAAGCCTATAGTTTTCTTTTCCATGTATAAAGCAAATTTATCGGTAGATGTATCTTTTTCACCGTAGCTCCGATTAGCATGCTCTTCGTGTCTGTGTGTTCGTAGCAAGATGTAGATTCATTTTATAAACTTTTCATCTTGATTTTATATTTGGTGTACTGTTCTAATCTAGATCTATTGTTTGCTTCGTGTATGATTGCATGGATGCTTGTGTGGTGCTTTATGATTCTGTCTAGTCGGTGAGTTTTACGTGTTGATAAAGGAGTTTCTTTGAAGTTTTGGACTTGAAGAAGGATTAAAGTTTCAAGGCAAGTATAGCATAGGATCTTCCTTGTTGACCTATACACCTTTAATCATTTAATTCATACTGCATGTGTCTACCTTGACTGCCACTAAGGATTTTCTAGTACTTTGTTACCTTATACCTTGTTACCTATGGGTTATTGCATTGCGTCGTATGATGCTAGTGCTCGACTAAACCCATGATCTTGTAACTTGACTAATGGCATATGCAATAAACATTAAAAAAATGCTTTTTAGCAACATGGAACCAGGGCTAGAGCATTGGGCTGTTTTATGGTGCTCTAGATTCCTCTCCCTAAGGACTTATCTGTATGTGATCATCCGGGACTTACAGTATAGCTATGTGGGCTATATGGCTCTAGCTTTAGCTTAGTATGAGGACCTTTTCTAGCTTGTTAGTGGTTACCTTTATGGTGTAAGAGGGGCTCCAATTTGTATGATCTCGGCCTACCAAGAGAGTGCACTTTGGTTTCTTTGTATTTTGTTAGTCACTCCATGGAGGGGGGTTCATGCTTATTGATGGGGAAACCTTAGCGGCCCTAACTTGTTAGACGAACCTTTGAAATGCTTCATAGTGAACCTTGCCGACCTTCCTTGGTAGTGGGTCAAGAGGCTAATCACCTTGGGCAAAAGGGTAGATCACGACTCACAGTGAAAGTGTACAACCTCTATAGAGTGTAAAATTGGTATATCAGCCGAGATCACGGTCATGAGCGGCCTTGGAATATATATGGAATAGATGATGAACATAGATGATACTGATGATGAAAATGCTCATTAATGATTACTATTTATGCTATTCATTATTCATGTTTACCTGATCATGTGTTTATGGGCTTGTGATAAACTTGTTGCCACCCAATTGCTAAAAGATGACTCATTAAAAGCTAATCTCAGTTAAACCAATGTCAGCTTTTTGTGCCTCATGAACCCCATGTTATATTTGTTGAGTACGACATGTACTTATGCTTGCTTTATTTTTCACATATTTGGATAAAAATCCCGGATGGGTACCAGATTACTAGTTTGGAGGAATTAGGCTTGTGATCAACCAGTCAGTTGTCCATGTAGAATTGGAGTCTTCACCCGAAGATTGGAGTTGTCTTTCCGCTGTTTGTTATCTAAGGTTATATCCTTTATATTAAATACGTTATATATTGAGCATTGTCTTTTGATATTACCCTTATTGGTAGCTATATGAGAGATTTGACTTCTTGGACTCACATATGTTGTGTATCTGGTTTTGTTCTTAAAATCTAGTGGTACAAAGTGGTATCAGAGCAATGCTAATTGTAGGACGCAAGCCTAGTTAGAAATTAGCCATCTTAAGGTTTTGAAATTGCTATAAAATCCTTGTTCTATAAATCTTGATATTTTCTTCTCTACTATATATCTATCCTTGATATTTATCTCCTCCTTGATGCTTGTTTTAAGCCTTTGTTCTTATCTTCACTCCTTGATTTGATATGCTTTTAGAACTATTCCTCACCACCTTCTTGCGTAATCTGAAGATGAGTCTTAGGATTGTTACCTCTAGTACAATGAAAACGATAGTATCGCAAGTTGAGTCAATGATTGAATTGTCATTATGCTTCTGCTTGTTTTAAATCTTTATAATGATTGCAATGATCTTGTTGGGTCCTCCCACAATTTCATTTAGTTAATAGGCCTAAGGTATAAGGATTAATGAAATAAGTAGTCGGGTTTTGGGTATCTCCTGTTTCCTCTATTCTGTCTTTTCGGAGTAGCGTACACTCTTCGGCTTATATCTCTGTTTTTGGACTACCAAAAATCATGAGAAAACTTTGGACAATAGTAGACTTCGATATCTTTCTGTTACTACAAGAATTACCCTCATATCTATTTTGGTTATGGAGTTATAAAAATCACAAGATGATGCAACCATGCTGTTTAAAAGCTGGAGAAGTTTCTGTTGTGCACTATTTTGGACTACATGAATAGTAGAATTTGGAAAAGTGTTCTATAGTTGTGGAGAATTTTATAAGCTTTCCAACGGTATAAGCTACAACTTCATTGGATTAACAGAATGAGAGTTATAGTTGTTTTACTGCGCTATTGTTTTCCTGCTCATGAGGAATTTTAGATTTCTTGTTTTTGCCCATACACAAGAGTATCATTGGGATGTCAGGACGTCTTGATACTAGTTAGATCATCTGGAAGAAGGTGCAAGCTACCCTTTTTGTGTCCCCTAGTTGATCTTTTCTTAAGGGGGGTAGCCAAGTTGAAGAATTTGCAAGATGAAGTGTCCTACGTTCTAGATTGCGCAGCAGAAGCGTGGTGGTACCCAAAGATGTGAGAGAAACTTAGAGTCTCAATGAGGTTTGATTAAAGGTTCAAGGGAGGTTTAACCAATATCATCAAGATATTGATAATGCTACTGGAAGAGGTTTTAAGTTAGTTTGGATCAAGAGACCTCAGCAAAGTGTCTGAAGGAGTCCAAGAAGAGGTTGAAGTAAAACCTATGTATTAGCTTTGTCAGATCAGGACAAGAGCTTTATATCTACAATGATGCAACTTGTAAAGATGTGGGATGTGTCTTTATACGAGAAGAAAACTAGTGGCTTGTTCATTAAGTCAATGAAGGAAACGTGAGTTGAACTACCTAACATGTTATCTAGAGTTATCCATTGTGGAGCATGGAAGTAATATCTTCTTGGAAGAAAAAGTGACATATAGGAGGGTCACAAGAATGTACAGGACATCTTCACTAAGTTGGTCTTGAGCTTGTGATATCCTTGTTGGAATGAGATTGATTATGACTTGAAAAAGTGCTGTCACTTCGAGAAGCAAAGTCATGGCCGATGCCTTAGCAAAGGAGAGTTGTGCTAAGAAGGTGTGGGTGACACCAAGGACTAAGAATTGCATTCCAAATTCGAGCAACTTGATCAGAATTATAAATGTTTTAAAGATTGGTAGTAGAATCCCCTTCTGACCAAGAGATTCGTTAGGCTTTGTTGGAAGGTGGATATTTTAAGGAAGAGAATTGGTATTATAGGAAAGGTAGCTTAGTGATTGGAGTTACCTAAGAGTTGTTCAAGGTACCTGTCAGAATCTTGGAATCAATTGGGCAAGTTACTTGGAGTAAGGTCAATAGGTATGCAAAGTAAAGCGAAATCCTTATCAATACGATGGAACTACACGATGAGGTAAAGGAGAATCCAAAGACAGAGTATCCTTATCTCCTAGTCGACATTTTTTGAATCTCGAGGACAAGATTCATCTTAAGGGGGTAGAATTATAACACCCTAAAATTTGCCTCTTTTAAAAATAGCTTTAAAATGATTTATTTTTGAGTATTGTGCTCATGAAATATAGGAAAATAAAAAAAATCATTAAATTAAAATTCACCATAGGGTATAGAAACATGTTTGAGCATACATGCTTCTGCATTTGGATTTTTGTACTGGGTGGTAGAATCCAAAATTCAAAATGAATTCAAATTCTTTGGAAATAAAATTGAAAATGGATTTTAAATAAAAGAAAAGAAAATTCAAAAATATAAGAATTTAAAAAGTTGTAAAATTTATTTTTGAAAGCCTACCAAAATTTTTCATTTTTGTTTGAATTGAATAGTATATTTGAAATAATATTTGAATCCGGTTTGGTTCATATTTGAAAATGGTTTAAGAAAAAGAAAACAAAATACAAAGGGAAATGCTCCCTCTCTTCCCCTTTCTCGGCCTGAAGGCCAGCCTCCTCATCTTGCGTGACCCAGCAGTGGCAGCCCGGTCTGCCTCTCCCTCCCCTGGAAGCTACCGGCCCACTCCCTTCTCTTCTCTCCACTGCGCCGGCCCACTCAGCTCCGCAAGTCCCAAGGCCACTGCCCGACCGAAGCCACTCCCGTAGCCTAGCTCAGCGGCAGCAACGCCCATGTGCATCCCCTCTCTGGTTGATAGCCCTGGCCCGCATCCGCTCTCACTGACCGATGGACCTGCCCTGTCAGGCTCTTCTTCTACCTCGTGTAGCCGGCTAGGACTCCACCGAGCAGTTCATCTCTGCCCCGTCCTCACCATTTGTCGTGCGCCCCACACGAAGCGCCCTATAAAACGAAACCCAGGCGCCACGCGCTGCCCCTATCCCCTAATCCTTGTGCCTAGATGCCTTGCCCTAGCCCTAGCCACGCTATGCACCCTGGTCAAATTCCATCGAGCCACCCACCGGCGCCACTAACTCCGCCTGCCGATTCACCGCCGTTCAAGGCCCATACCGAGCATTGAGACGAGGTGACGAACCTAATGACGCCTTCCCCTCCTTCTCTCTTGCTCGTATCTACTGCAGTGTCACCATCATAGTTTTTCCACAAGCTCCAAGCAACCCAACCCACCGTCACTCGCCACCATGCCATCGCAGGTTTTCCCAAACACTCCATCGAGCTCGTCTCGAGCTTCTCTCGCTCCCCGTAGTCCTCCTATGCCCCTGTGGTGACCGAGAACGTCGAAGCCGACACCGCCAGCGAGTTCTGGCCATGGCGCCACTGTCCAGGTACTATGACGGTGACCCTCATCTCCCCCTATCCGCTCTCAGCCGTCCGATCCAAAATCAAGGACCGAGATTAGAAGATACCCCTTTGCTGGCGTTTTTGCAAAAACCCGCTTACAACTATTTAGATCTCAACCCGCAGTCCTTATATATTTTCTAAATAGCCCCTCCAGTTTTCTGTTTTCAAGCCCACGGTCCAAGGTGCAATCACAGATTATGTTTTCTTCTTTGGAAAGCGTAGTTTCCTCGGTTTAGATCCAAAATATGTTTTACTTATTTATAGTTTTGCCACTAATCTTGTTTTAGCCATAAAATTTCCGTTTTAACTATGATTTGACCCGTTCAACTTGCGTTAGGTTCGTAATTTCATAACCTACATGTTCATACTACTATTAGATATGTTTTCAACTTTTAAAATTCAAGGTTAGATTTAATCTATTATTTTATTAAAGGAAATCTTGTTTAATTCATATCTTCTACGTTTTAGCTCTGATTTATCCTGATCAAGTTGTGTTAGATTCTTAGCGACGATATCTACGCGTTAGTAATAGTTATTCCCATATTACTATTTCTGAAATTTCATGGCTTAAATCATATCTTGAATAATAATTATGCAACTGGATTTTATAAATAAAATATGATTTGTTTTACTTTAGTTTTATAAGTCAAATCTAAATTTGACTTAATTCAATTTATAATATTTATAAAATATCTTATATATATGAATTTATATGGTTAAAATACATGAAGCCTATAGTTTTCTTTTCCATGTATAAAGCAAATCTATCGGTAGATGTATATTTTTCACCGTAGCTCCGATTAGCGTGCTCTTCGCGTCTGTGTGTTTGTAGCAAGACGTAGATTCATTTTATAAACTTTTCATCTTGATTTTATGTTTGGTGTACTTTTCTAATCTAGATCTATTGTTTGCTTCGTGTATGATTGCATGGATGCTTGTGTGGTGCTTTATGATTTTGTCCAATCGGTGAGTTTTACGTGTTGATCAAGAAGGAGTTTCTTTGAAGTTTTGGACTTGAAGAAGGATCAGAGTTTCAAGGCAAGTATAG
Organism: Miscanthus lutarioriparius; assembly: GCA_904845875.1. NCBI lineage: Eukaryota > Viridiplantae > Streptophyta > Magnoliopsida > Poales > Poaceae > Miscanthus > Miscanthus lutarioriparius. The sequence continues at coordinate 68,227,813 of CAJGYO010000006.1, read as the reverse complement.
CATGGGATCTTCCTTATTGACCTATACACCTTTAATCATTTAATTCATGCTGCATGTATCTACCTTGACTACCACTAAGCATTTCCTAGTACTTTGTTACCTTGTACTTTGTTACCTATGGGTTATTGCATTGGGTAGTATGATGCTAGTGCTCAACTAAAGCCATGATCTTGTAACTTGACTAATGGTATATGCAATAAACATTAAAAGATACTTTTTAGCAACATGGAACCAGGGGGCTAGAGCATTGGGCTATTTTATGGTGCTCTAGATTCCTCTCCCTAAGGACTTATCTGTAAGTGATCATCTAGGACTTATAGTACAGCTGTGAGGGCTATATGGCTCTGGCTTTAGCTCAGTATGAGGACCTTTTCTAGCTTGTTAGTGGTTACCTTTATAACGCAAGAGGGGCTCTGATTTGTATGATCTCGGTCTGCCAAGTGGGTGCACTTTGGTTTCTTTGTATTTTGTTAGTCACTCCTTGGAGGGGGGTTCATGCATATTGATGGGAAACCATAGCGGCCCTAACTTGTTAGACGAACCTTTGAAATGCTTCACAGTGAACCCTGCCGACCTTCCTTAGTAGTGGGTCAAGAGGCTGATCACCTTGGGCAAAAGGGTAAATCATGACTCACAGTGAAAGTGTACAACCGCTATATAGTGTAAAACTGGTATATCAGCCGTGCTCACGGTCATGAGCGGCCTTGGAACATTTACGAAATAGATGATGAACATAGATGATACTGATGATGAAAATGCTCATTAATGATTACTGTTTATGCTATTCATTATTCTTGTTTACCTGATCATGGGTTTACGGGCTTGTGATAAACTTGTTGCCACCCTATTGCTCAAAGATGACTCATTAAAAGCTAATCGCAGTTAAACCAGTGTCAGCTTTTTGAGCCTCATGAACCCCCATGTTATATTTGTTGAGTATGACATGTACTTACGCTTGCTTTATTTTTCACATATTTGGATAAAAATTCTGGATGGGTACTAGATTGCTAGTTTGGAGGAATTAGGCTTGTGATCAACCAGTCGGTTGTCCCTATGGAATTTGAGTCTTCACCCGAAGATCGAAGTTGTCTTTCCGCTGTTTGTTGTCTAAGGTTATATCCTTTATACTAAGTACGTTATATATTGAGCATTGTCTTTTGATATTACCTTTATTGGTAGCTATATGTGAGATTTGACTTCCTAGGCTCACATATGGTGTGTATCTGGTTTTGTTCTTATAACTGGGTGCTACACACTGAAATCTAACAGACCTCAAGCATGGCGCTTCAAGCAAATAGCCAATATGGAAAATCCATCGGCTAATATTGATATGGTTTTTATCCTACCCACAGAGTTCAGGGCTCCTTCCAAGTATGATGAAGAGGAATATGATGAAGAAGAATGGGGAGAAAAAGTAGCTCAGCTAACCCTCCAATCCCAACAAGCAATATTTGACAAACCATCTCAACATCGGCACTTAAAAGCTTTATACATGAAAGGATTTGTCGATGGGAAGCCGATGACTAGGATGTTAGTCGATGGAGGTGATGCTATCAATTTAATGCCTTATACCATGTTCTGCAAGCTTGGGAAAGGTCCTAGAGATTTGCTTGAGCTGACATGATGCTAAAAGACTTTGTTGGTAATGCATCTAAGACCCGGGGGGCAGTTAGCGTCGAATTGATGATTGGGAGTAAGACTATGCCTACTACTTTCTTCGTCATTGACGGAAAGGGGACATACAGTCTGCTCTTGGGCCATGACTAGATCCATGCTAATTGTTGCATCCCTTCAATAATGCACCAATGCCTCATCTAGTGGCAAGGAGACAATGTTGAGATAGGCGAAGCCAACACATCTGTAAGTGTGGCAACAACTAATCCAGCATACTGGGAGTTTGAGGATTGTGAATGCTTCTCTAGTAGAATCTAGGAAGGAAGCATCATCAAGATCAACGATGAAGGTCAATGGCCGATCCAAGCAATCGGCTCTGAAAGTTTATTTTAATAAGTTCTCTAGTTGATTATTACAAAATGGCTAAACAATGCCTTTATAGATTAGTTCGTTGGAATATAGCCATTCTGTTTCGAGGAATCAAGATTGGATGTAAGCGCGTAACATTTCAAGGATGTTTGGTAGCCGATGATTCTTGTGTTTTTGGGAACTATTTTTAGAGAAGATTGTCCCAGCGCTTGATTGCATCATCGTTGGATTTGATAGGTGGTACTAGCAGAGTATCGCCTTTCGAAGTCGATGTGGCATGCAAGGGCAGAAGCCAGTGCGGCATGCATCGCCTATAGTGCAAAAATTAGAAGAAAATAAATCGCATGGGATCGATTCGGAGGTACATCATCATCATTGCAAGATCATCTCTGGAAGGTATTCACTTAGAATCAAACAAGAAACAAACGCAAGGGGAATTGACTAAAGGTTTTATTCATAATCATAATCCTAAATACAAAATAAGGGCCAAAGAAAATGTTGTTCACGATTCCTTCGACCAAAGAGGTATTCGCCATGGAGTCGACAGCACCTTTAAAATCTATCACCATGTCATGGTGGTCATTACCACTTGCAAAGCCAGGCTGCATCCATCTAAGCTTGTGCCCAGAGCGCACCTGGGCGATGGTCAAGGTAACCGTGGCCCCATGATATATGCCATGAAGAGCAATCTCCTCGGTGCACATGAGGATGTCCTAGGGACGATTCACTAGCAAGTCACCCCGGGTGTTCACAGCCCTAGCAGCGTTGTTCGCCGCTAGTTGGAGGTCCGTCAGAGCTGCAATAAGAAGAACAGGAATCATCAAGAAGAGCACAATGAAGCAAAATGATAAAGGGGTAGGGCTTCTTCTAAGAATCCCACCTACGACCCTAGCGTTAGATTATGCCAGTCGCGCCCAGGCAGCGCTACTCTCCCCCTCTGTGGTGGCGAGAGCGGTTTGGGAGACATTCAAAGCGACCTCCAGGTGCTCAGTTTCATGGGTCGCCTCCCAATGATGACCCATCGCCTCGTTCCGCTCATGAAGATAATGTTGTGCATCATCTCCATTATATGAATTAGAGGAATCGCTAGAGGAGGCCGCTGATGCCACCGGTTGGGCCTCGAATCTCACTAGTAAATTTTGGATGCCGGCCCAAGTGATGGTCCTGCGAAGTGGAGAATTGCAAAGTTCAGATGATTATCAAAAAATTTGGAATATATAACCCGACATACCCTAGAATGCAAAGGCGCTAGCGCAGAGGAAGATCCTCTTCTGGTACATTGCTAGCAGGGTGCTTGCCGTCCGCCATTGCTCTTGACAAGGCGAATTCTTTAGATATGAAGGCAAGAAAGGTGGAGTTGTGCGGTGGCAAGAACGAAGGCGAGTGTAGATGTGACCTCTCGGCTAGCTCTCGGAGATTTATATTTATAGCTGAGACAAGTGTGAATAGGTTTATTGGGCCGCATTGGATTGAAATGTAGTTAATGGAAGGCGAGAGGCTGTTCCAAAGATCGAGGAAGCCGCGCGTGGCCAAATAAGAAAGCAACGGTTACAGGTGTCGTGGACTCGACAATTTCATTTATTGAAATTCTCTATACCTTCATTTAGTTTTGGGTCATGGACTTGAAAGCTTATTCACCGTAGTTTTGTGTCTTCACTCACATCCGGAGAGTTATCCCTAGGATCAGTTGGCAAAATTCAATTAACTGATAAGAAAATGGCTAAAACCACTATTGATGAGGACATCCCAATGGTACATGCTACCTCAAGTATCAATCATCCACTATCCAAGATAAAAGACAGAAATCAAGGACCACTTACAAGAAGCTGTGCCAAGAAACTACAAAAGCAGTTGAATTCATTCCAAACTGATTATAATTTCAACACTTCTAAGAATGTTATACTACCTAAATGTTCTACCTTGATGTTGCTTAGGTATGCACATGAAGACATGGAAGACACGGTACTACAAAATGGCTCCGTTGGAAAAGTAGCACGGATGGACGACCGAACCTAGGGAAAAGTAGCATGGATGGATGATTGGACCTCAAAAAGAAACAACCATAACTTTTGATTACCAAAAGTTATGAAGGTCCATGAGGACATTTTGGAAATCTTATCAAGTCTAGTTTCCAATGATACCAGTTACAAGTATTTTGGACTTTCAAGTATTGAGATACATCCAGATTAATCAAGACTGCACAGAAGGTCAACAATCTTCCCAGGACAAAATGTTGGTGCCACTTCCCGTGCAAAACTGTACCTTTCTACAACGTTTCATGATGCATGCTGCATATGTCTAGAAAGCTTATTTACTTCCACACCCAATAAATAGCTTGTCATTTTGACTTCCCATTAGGGAGTTACAACTCTTTTAGTGGAGACTACTCTTGAAGACCCATGAAATTCCATCTCGTGCAAGTCTTTTTCACAAACTCTATCTTTTCATTTCTATTTCGTGTTCATACCTATATAGGAGGGTTGTTCCTAGTATAAATATCCCTATGCTCTTAAGAAAAAGACAGACTTTTGATAACAAAAACCAGAACCCTTTGTTTAGCTGTGTGGTAACAAAACTCAGAGAGTGATCTCTACCCCCTTTGCTCTTGTGATTTCCTTCACGGGATTACAGAAGCGGCGGCTTCATCTACTCTCAATTGGTGCTCCTACTCCCTTTCGAGGTTCTCCTAGATTGATTGTAGGTTGTGTTGGTTTTTTCTTTGGGAGTTTGGTTGGGCGAATCCTCAATTTAGGTTGCCGGTTAAAGACGGTGGTTCACTTCGAGTTTTATTTGCCAGGTTGCACTAGTTATCGCTGCTTGTAGCAAGTTATCCGGCTGTTCTTCAGCTAGTTATCAAGATCAAGATCCTACATCAAGAATATTGGGACCAAGGACCTCATCATCTGGTATTGGAGCTTTTGTTACCATGGTAGGATTATTTACCCTTAGCTACATATATTTTGTGTTCGTCCCATCCACCAAAAAGCCACAAAAATATTTTGCCATAGCCCTTTGTTTCAATCTATTATTCTAGTGAGTTTGTTAAGTTTCGATCCATTAGAGTCTTTGTTTTAGTTGCTGATCATATTAACCTTCGCATGTCCTTTGAGCTTCTTTTATATATATCTGAAAATCCCCACAAATAAAATCTAAAATCCATATCATCCTTCATGTTAACTTTGATTCTATCAAGTTATAGCCGACGGTTGTGTCTTGTTTCTATCAAAAAAGTGTACAAATGTTACATCTGATCTTATTGTTAGTTCTACAAAAAAAAGTGTATAAAAAAGAAGAAAGAAAAGTTTAAAAAAAGAGTTGAAAAAAAGTTGAGAAAGAAGAGTTAAAAGATCAGTTTGTTTATGTGCACAAGTGTTGAATGTTTCATTAGTTGCATAACCAGATTGCTATCCTTTTATTTGGTGCAAAATTTTTCTTGGGTTTGGTTGCAACACTTGCATCCTAGGCATACTCCTTGTTTGCATCAAATCTGAATTTTCTTTGTGCGTGTGTTTGATCAATTTACATCACTCATATCTTGTGGTCAGCACTAGGCATTGAACTTCTAGTTTAGACTACGATTTAGCTTTACAATATCTAGAATTCAAATTGCACTCCTTGTGAATCATTCCCCACCAAGCTCCACATGAATACCATCATAATCGGTACACTGGTCTTGTATTCGCCTAACCATCACTTTCTTGTTACCACCACACTTTGCTTTACTATAATCCGCAGGAATTCATAAGAGCTTCGGTTGGTAAGAGAGGTGAGGTTGTGATGGGTGGAGTTGAGATAGAAGATTGTGTCACTATGGCACAATTTGATGGGTGGAGCAAAGCATAGAAAGACAAGTAAGATCTGTTGTCACAAGATCTTTAGGCCCTTATGACTAAAATCAGAGGACGTCACCAACCTCATGATGGTGCAAGCAACCAAGGTGAAGATGCCAAAGAAACGGAAGAAGAAGTTGCTGCTCGACATGCAAGAGAACGACGGAGACAAAGAGAGCGAGCTGCTACACATGCAAGAAGGCCTCCACCTCCAGGGCATGGAGAAGGTGGAAGAGGTGCTGATTGTGATCGTGGAAGAGGTCTTGGACTAGAGGAAAGTGAGACTAAAGAAGAGGATGAAGAAGAGGTTGAATAGCCCCATAATGATGGTCGTCGTCACCGAGGGAATCATCGGCATAATCAGCTCAATGAGGAGAGTTTTGGCAAGCTAAAATTCAACATGCCCAAGTTTGATGGAGGGTCTGATCCTGAAGCATATCTTACATGGGAATTGAAGGTTGATAAAATTTTTCGTGTGCATAATTATTGTGAGCAGAAGAAGATGGCAATGGCTGCTCTTGAGTTTGATGGTTATGCTCTAATCTGGTGGGAACAAATGCTCAATGATAGAGAGAAGCTAGGCAAGGTGAACTCCATTCATGGGCTAAATGAAGAGAGAAATAAGAGAAAGGTTTGTCCTCAAACATTACCGTCGTGATCTATTTGACAAGCTGCAGAATTTGAAGCAAGGAAGCCTTAATGTTGATGAGTATTATAAAGTGATGGAGAAGGCGATGATTAGAGCCAATGTGTATGAAGATGAAGAACAATCAATTGCACGTTTAATGTCGGGATTGCACCAAAATATTCAGCGCATTGTTGAATTTCAGTAGTACTATAATTTTATTGAATTGGTGCATCAAGCTAGTAAAGCTGAGCGTCAGTTGCAGCAGGACATGAAGTCTAACAGAGGGATATCTTTCAGCACAAGAAGTACACCAAGTGGAAGCAAATTCACACCAAGAGGTAGTACAAGTGATGGTACAATTTTCCAACCCAAGTAGTGGTGCACGATCATGCAATTTTGGTGCTTCTAGTGGCAAAGACTTGGCTGCTCCAAGTGAGAGGAACAAATCAGTGATCTCATCATCTACTTCAATGGGTTCTTCAACCAAGAGTAGTGGAATTCAATGCTTCAAGTGTGGAGGTCGTGGTCATGTTATAAAGGAGTGTCCAAATAATCATGTCATCATTGTGAATGACCAAGGAGAGTATGATTCAGCTAGTGAAGAGGAAGTTGAAGAAGAAAATGTTGATGAAGCTCTTGAAGATGAGGAGCATACTGGATGTGAATTTGAGCAAGGAGCTGCTCTTGTTGTGGCTGAAATCTTGAGTGTTCAGATGAAGGAAGCTGAAGTTGGACATCAACATAATTTGTTTCAAACAAGAGCTAAGGTGCAAGAGAAAGTAGTCAAGGTGATCATTGATGGTGGGAGCAGCCACAATCTTGCTAGTCGTGAGATGGTTGACAAACTTGGTCTGAAGCTACAGCGACACCCTCATCCGTATCATGTCCAATGGCTCAATGATTCAGGAGATATTAAGATTGCATACAGGGTGAAAGTTCCATTCAAGATTGGTGAATATATTGACACTGTAGAGTGTGATGTGGCACTGATGTCTATGTGTCACTAGCTGCTTGGAAGACTTTGGCAATATGACCAAAGTACTCAACACTATGGGAGAACAAATCAGGACACACTCAATTTGAAAGGAAAGAAATTGATACTTAAACCCATGACACCGCAACAAATCCTATCTGAGCACTTGCAAAAGAACTCTGAAGTGAGGAATGAGAGTGGAAAAGAAGGAAAGAAAAAGAATTTGAGTGTCTTCCACAAATCAGAGAATGAGAGCCACAAGCCAAACATTAGAGACAACAAAAAAAGAGAGGGAGAGAACTTAGTGATGATAGCCACCAAATCTAAAATGAGAGATGTGAGGAAAAACCCAAAACAAGTATTCATTATACTTGTGTGTGCTTTCAACTAATGACTTAACATCTATCCCTAGTGTTGTTGCATGTGTTTTACAGGAATACGAAGATGTTTTTCTAGAGGAAACACCTGCTGGACTTCCTCCCTTGCGTGGCATTGAACATCAAATTGAACTCATCCCTAGAGCTGCACTTCCAAACCATCTATCATACTGCACCAGTCCTGAAGAAACCAAGCAAATTCAAAGGCAAGTACAAGCACTTTTAGATAAAGGTTACATGCGTGAAAGTTTAAGTCCTTGTGATGTACCTATGATTTTGGTGCCAAAGAAAGATGGTTCATGGAGGATGTGTGTAGATTGTAGAGCCATAAATAACATCACTGTTCATAATCGACATCCTATTCCTAGGCTAGATGACATGCTAGATGAATTGAGTGGTTCTGTGATATTTTCTAAAATTGATTTGAGAAGTGGTTACCATCAAATTAGAATAAAATTTGGAGATCAATGGAAAACTGCTTTTAAAACAAAGTTTGGGCTATACGAATGGTTAGTTACGCCTTTTGGATTGATAATGCACCTAGTACATTCATGAGATTGATGAATCATGTCTTGCCACCATTCATTGGAAAATTTGTTGTTGTTTACTTTGATGATATCCTGATTTACAGCAAGACATTGGAGGAGCATGTTGATCATATTTAGCAAGTTTTAGATGTGCTCAGGAAGGAAAAATTATTTGCTAACCTTGAGAAGTGCACATTTTGTATAGATTAGGTTATGTTTCTTGGTTTTGTTGTTTCAAGTTCAGGAATTCAGGTTGATGAATCAAAGGTGAAAGCAATCAAGGATTGGCCAACTACTAAAAATGTAAGCTAGGTGAGAAATTTTTATGGACTTGCTGGTTTTTACAGGAGATTTATGAGAGATTTCAGTACCATAGTTGCTTCATTGAATGAGTTAACAAAGAAAGGTGTTGCCTTCCAATGGGGTGAGCCACAAGAGAAAGCTATCCAAGAATTGAAGAACGGGTTATTCGAAGCCCCCTTGCTTGTGTTGCCAGATTTCACTAAAACCTTTGAGGTTGAATGTGATGTAAGTGGGATTGGGATTGGAGGTGTTCTCATGCAAAATGGACAACCCGTTGCATACTTCAACAAGAAGTTGGGAGGAGCACAACTGAACTATTCGGTGTATGACAAGGAGTTGTATGCTTTGGTGGATTGATGGGTCACTTTGGTTGGAGAAAGACATATGAGATGTTGGTTGACCATTTCTATTAGCCCAAGATGAGAATAGATGTTCAAAGACTTGTGCAAAGATGCATCGCTTGTCACAAAGCTAAGAGAAAACTGAACCCCCATGGATTATATACTCCCTTGCCTTTTCCTAGTGTTCCTTAGGAAGACATTAGCATGGATTTTGTTTTGGGTTTAGCAAGGACAAAGAGGGGGAGGGCAATTTTTGTTGTTGTTGATAGATTCTCTAAAATGGCACATTTCATACCATGTCATAAAACGATGATGCTTCCCACATAGCTTCTCTATTTTTTAGGGAAATTGTGAGATTACATGGCATGCCTAAGACGATTGTTTCAGACCATGACACCAAGTTTTTGAGCTACTTTTGGAAGACGTTGTGGGCAAAACTCGGTACAAGGCTGCTGTTTTCCACCACATGCCACCCTCAAATGGATGGGCAAACTGAAGTAGTGAATAGAACACTTTCTATGCCGATGCGAGCCTTGATAAAGAAGAACTTGAAGGAATGGGAAGAGTGCTTGCCACACATGGAATTCGCTTACAATAGGGCAGTACACTCTACAACTAATATGTGTCCTTTTGAAGTTGTATATGGTTTCAAACCACTTGCTTCGATCGATTTGTTGCCTATACCATTACAGAAAAGGGGTAATATGGAAGCCTCCAAGCACACGTCCAATGTCAAGAAGATTTGTCAGAAGACCAAAGAAGCAATTGAGAAAAAGGTCCAAGTACTATGCTGAATGGCCAAACAAGCATCGCAAGAAGGTGACATTTGAGCCTGGAGATTTGGTTTGGGTACATCTTCACAAGGACTGCTTTCCAGAGAAACAAAAATCCAAGTTGATGCCACGAGGAGATGGTCCATTCAGAGTGTTGTCCAAGATAAATGATAATGGCTACAAGATTGACCTCACGAGGATTATGGTCTTAGCACATCCTTCAATGTTGCTAATTTAACACCATTCTTTGGGCTAGATGAATCAGAGTCCAGGACGACTCCTTTTCAAGAGCGGTAGGATGTTGAGGATATCCCAATGGTACATGCTACCTCAAGTATCAATCATCCACCATCCAACATAAAAGACACAAATCAATGACTACTTATAAGAAGTCGTGCCAAGAAATTCCAAGAGTAGGTGAATTCATTCCTAACTGATTATAATTTCAACACTTCTAAGAATGTTATTGTCGGATACCACAAGAAGGGGTACCCTAAGCAAGAACCGAAAATATTGCTTAAGCCTTGCAAAAATCAAAGCCAAAGGACAACCACGAGGTCTCAGCAGATTCTCCGATTCGCCCGAGGCTTGCGCCGAGGCCTTAGACAAAAGGCCAAAACTCTCCGCCCGCCAGAGGCCCTCTCGCCGAGGCCCCATCCCACAAGGCCTCGGACGGGATACCAATTCTCTGATTCGCCCAAGGCTGGGCTCGGCAACAACCTCGTCACCTCCGTCCCGACCGACTCCTCTGACAAAACGTCACATCCAGTTAATGCGCCCAACTACTCCAGCAACGTCAGCCGCACGTTGGTGCAGTACAGGCAGAGTGACCAATGGGATAGGGGACCAGGCGCAGTAGGGGTTACCTACCACTGTGCTCATCACTATGCCCCCTACTGACACCCGTACTGCCCTGTGCTACCTAACTCCTGCACCAAGGACAAAGTGGCATGGAGGGTCAAGTCCGAGTCCCTGTAGTCTCGGAATCAACATGAAAGACCAACTGCTCATCCTCCGCCTTGTCCGAGACCCCCCGGTAAGGCCTCGGACGTACTATTCCTTCTCCACCTCGGCCGAGGCCGGGCTCATCCCGCATCCTCATCGCCTCCACCTCAACCGTCCCTCTGGCGAGCCATCCCATCCGTTTAAGTGCACCGGTCACACCTACTATGTCAGCCACGACTGGCAAGGTACAGCAACAGGGGCGATGGGACAACGGTCAAATCTCCTTTTTACCATCCCCTACTAACAGTGCGGGGGCTACCGTGCCCTGTGGACACACGCTCCACACTTTTCCACCTAAACCGGGTACGACGCTGACCACCAAGACCCCCGCATCATACATGGGTCACCTCTGAGGCCTCGGCAAAGTAGGCCTCGGCACGATCAGCTACAACACCCGCCAGGCCTCGGCACTCCGCCAAGTCAAGAATCCACAAGGCACGGTACGTCTCCTACAGTGGAGGCCATACTGACTAGACATCGACAAGGACTCCCACGACCTCAAACAACCTTGGGCCTGGCTAGCATGACGCACCAGTCAAGAACCGATCGCCATTCCCAACACCATGCTGCTACAGGGCTGAACTACAGTAGGCTCCATGTGTAGCTCACTCATGTACTCCTGGCTCCCTCCTTGTGGCTATAAAAGGAAGCAGCCAGGGATAGCTCTAGGAGAGGGGAGAAAACATATGAAAGAACCATGCTCACACATGTGCAAGCGACACTCTGTAACACACGCTCCCCCCGCTACCTGAGAACAACATCTCAAGCAGCCCGCACCGCTCTACGCCAAGACCTGGGACTAGCTCCCTCTCTCACCCAGCTTGTAACCCCCTACTACAAGCACCTCGGTGCAAGGAATACAAGATCGATCTCTCAGACAGGACGTCGGGCACCGATTGCCTGAACCAGTATAATCCTTGTGTCTCTTTGCATCACCATTCGGGATTAGGGGCACGTAGTTCAAATTCACTGGTTGGTTGAGGACCCCCGGTCCGAAACACCGATAGTTGGCGCGCCAGGTAGGGGTCGCTGCATGTTAACTTAATCGTCCCAACAAGTTCCGGATGGCAGATCCCATACGCCCACTATGTCTCGGCATGGTGATTTGGTTCGGGAGCCTAGAGTTCATATCTCTAGGACATGAGTATGACCTAGTACTCCTCCCACCCAAAGCCCCTTTGCCCGATGACGGCATCGCGCACTAGCAGCCCGGGCGTAGGTGGCGCCTGGGCCGCTGCTCTCGTCGCGCTCGCCAGGCACGGCGCGAGCAGGACCACCCCGACACCGCACAACCTCAGGGCGACGCGCCGCGCTCCGCCGGTATCCCATGCTCGGTTGTTGGTACGAGGTCCCTAGTTGGGGAGCTGTCTGGCCTAAGCTTGGGCAGGGGAAAGACACCGGTGACGTGAAGCGACGCCCCATCATCAAGTTCCGCACCGCCACTGCCTGAGGAGCCAACTCTAGAGGAGCAAGGCCCGGTGATGGTACTATCTCTATACCCCTTAGGGTTGAGAAATGCCGCCGCCGCCTACGCTTCCGCCTATGCTTCTGCTCACACGGAGCCCTCAGGGCGCCACCAACGTTTCGCCCTTGACTTTTTGGCCACAACCTTGGCTCACACCCACACCGACTCCTCAAAGGAGGACGAGGCATGGGCCAGAGTAGACTTCTCCGGGCTGCGTGACCCTGAGGCTATGCGCCGCTTTTTGGCCGCAAGCGACTATTGCTTTGGCTACTCCGACTCCGATGACGAAGGCACTTACGATCCCACTCGAGAGTGCTTCCACATGGGGCTTGGAATGCCAGGGGCAAGTAATGAGAATGAAGGGGCAGGCAACCGCTCCCTGCTCCGCCAAGGGGCGGGAGACGCCACACCCCCGCTCATCGAGCTTCGGACGGCACGGAACATGAACACTGCCCTCGAGGAACTCTAACTCCTTGACCTGGAGCAGCTCCGTGAGCTCTAGGCAAAGGTCGACCAAGACCAACTCCTGCTACAGCAGCTTCGAGACACTCTCGAGCAGGAGCAGTGAGGTCGCGGTGATGGCGGAAGGGCCCGACGGAGGGCCCTCGACGTCCACCGCCACATCAACAACGACAAAGGGAGTGAGCAACCCCCAATCTTCAATCGCACTAGCTAGAACGTCGCGGCAGCAGTGATGCTAGTCCGAGCGATGCCCGAGCCCTCTACCATGGAGGGGCGACGGGTCCGCGGCGAGCTCCGAGACCTTGTCGAGACCGCCGCGGTACAGTAGGCCGAAAGCTCCGCATCTCGACAGCGTGAGGACACCTCGAAACGGCCCTCAGTGCACGACCGCCTCAGGGCCCCCTCAGTGCACGACCACCTCAGCGACCGACGCGAGGCACAAGATGACCATGATGTGGTCAGCAGGCGATGATGCCACGACGACGATGGGCCCGCCTGAGGCTACCACCCGCACCGAGGTGGCCGCTACGACAGTGGCGAGGACCGTAGTCCTTCTTCTAGGCCACCTGGCCCTCGAGACTTTAGCAAGGCCATCCACAGCGCCCCGTTTCCCGCCCAGTTTCAGAAACCGGCCAACCTCGCAAAGTATAGCGATGAGACCAACCCCGAGTTGTGGCTGGCCGATTACCGCCTGGCTTGTCAGTTAGGCGGCGCGAACGATGACCTACTCATCATCTGCAACCTCCCTTTGTTCCTGACAGACTTGGCGCGAGCCTGGCTCGAACACCTCCCTCCCTCACAGATCCACAATTGGCGTGACTTGGTAAAGATCTTCGTCGGGAATTTCCAGGGCACATACGTGCGCCCTAGGAACTCCTAGGACCTCAAGAGTTGTCGCCAAAAGCCGAACGAGTCTCTCTAAGACTTCATTGAGCGATTCTCCAAGCAGTGTACTGAGTTGCCCAGCGTTGGCGACTCGGAAGTTGTCCAGGCTTTCCTCTCGGCACCTCCTGCCGAGACCTGGTCCGAGAGTTAGGCCGGAACATACCAACCTCAGCGGCCGCGCTCCTCAACATCGCCACCAACTTTGCCTTGGGTGAAGAGGCCATCGGGGCCATCTTCCCCGAAGGCGACACAAAGGGGAAGCGGAGGGACGAGGCCCCTGGGGCCTCGGCCTCCTGTTTCCCCAAGAAAAAGAAAAAGGGACGCCCAGGGAAGCAAGAGGCCCTCGAGGCCGATTTCTCGCATGACCATGGATCGCAAGAATCCCGAGGCCTGGCGCAGGGCCCGGAGTATTCAACGATATATGCTTAAAAGCCCTGTCCTTACCACCAGGGCCTAGTGAAGCATACCCTCGAAGAATGCACCATGCTCCGATGTTACTACGCCAAGCTCGGGCTCCCCAACAACGATGCTAGGAAGAAGGGCGCCGGCGACGGAGACAACGACAGGGATGACGGGTTCCCGAAGTGCACAATGCCTTCATGATCTTTGGCGGGCCTTTAGTGTGCCTCACGGCGCGTCAGTGAAAGAGAGAATGCCGAGAGGTCTTCTTGGTCGAGGTAGCCACTCCTTAGTACCTCAACTGGTCTTGGGAGGCGATCACCTTCGATCGGGAAGACCACCCCAACTATGTCCCAAACCCTAGGCAATACCCGCTCGTCATCGACCCGATCATCGGCAACACCCGGCTCACCAAAGTGCTGATGGACGGAGGCAGTGGCCTCAACATCCTCTACGCCAACACCATGGAGCTCCTAGAGCTCAACCAATCACGGCTCCGAGGTGGTGCCGCGCCCTTCCACGGCATCATGCCAGGGAAGCGCACGCGCCCCCTCGGACGCATTGACTTGCTGGTCTGCTTGGCACTCCCTCCAACTACCGCAAGGAGATCCTCACCTTCGAAGTGGTTGGGTTCAAGGGGACCTACCACGCTATCCTGGGGCGCCCGTGCTACACCAAGTTCATGGCGGTCCTGAACTACACCTACCTCAAGCTCAAAATGCCGGGCCCCAACAGCATCATCACCGTCGAGTCCATGTACGAGAATGCATACGACTGCGACGTCGAAAGCATCGAGTACGCCAAGGCTATCGTGGAGGCCGAGGCCCTCATCATCAACCTTGACCAACTCGGTAGCGAAGTACCCAACTCCAAGCGCCGCGCCGGGACTTTCGAGCCCACAGAGACCGTCAAGCTCGTCCCGGTCGACCCCAACTGCTCCAACGGCCGAACGTTGAGGGTCAGCGCCACCCTCGATAGCAAATAGGAAGCCATGCTTGTCGACTTTCTCTGCATGAATGCCGATATGTTTGCATGGAGTCCCTCGGACATGCCGGGCATACCGAGGGAGGTCGCCGAGCACGCCTTGGATGTCCGGGGCGGCTCCAGACTGGTGAAGCAGTGCCTGCGCCGATTCGACGAGGAGAAGTGCAGGGCCATCGGCGAGGAGGTGCAGAAGTTGTTGGCGGCTGGATTCATCAAGGAAGTGTCCCATCCAGAGTGGTTAGCTAATCCTGTATTAGTTAAGAAGAAGAATGGAAAATGGAGGATGTGTGTAGACTACACTGGTTTAAATAAAGCATGTCCAAAGGTTCCATTTCCATTACCTCGACTCCACTGCAGGATGCGAGACCCTATCTTTCCTTGATGCGTATTCCGGTTACCATCAAATCAAGATGAAAGAGTCCGACCAGCTCGCGACTTCTTTCATCACCCCGTTCGGCATGTACTGCTATGTGACCATGCCATTCGGTCTTAGAAACGCAGGGGCCACATACCAGCGGTGCATGACCCAGGTCTTTGGCGAGCACATCGGGCAAACTATCGAGGCTTACGTGGATGACATCGTGGTCAAGTCCATAAAGGCCAGTGATCTCATCGGTGACCTGGAGATCGCTTTCAAATGCCTTAGAGAAAAGGGCATCAAGCTTAATCCCGAGAAGTGTGCCTTCGGGGTCCCCCAAGGCATGCTCTTGGGGTTCATAGTTTTAGAGCGCGGCATCGAGGCCAACTCAGAGAAGGTCTCAGCCGTGACCAACATGGGGCCAATCTTAGACCTTAAGGGAGTACAGAAAGTTATGGGATGCCTTGCGGCCCTGAGCCGCTTCATCTCACGCCTTGGCGAAAAAGGTTTACCCCTGTACCGTCTCTTGAGAAAATCTGAACGCTTTTCTTGGACCCCCGAGGCCAAAGAAGCCCTCACCAAGCTCAAAGCCCTGCTCACCAACCCTCCCATCCTGGTACTGCCAACCAAGGGCGTGGCCCTCTTACTCTATGCTGCCGCAACGACCCAAGTAGTCAGCGCGGCCGTAGTAGTCGAGAGGCAGGAAGAGGGGCACGCTCTACCCATCCAATGACATGTTTACTTCATCAGCGAGGTACTTTCTAAAACTAAGACACGCTACTCCCACATCCAGAAGCTGATCTACGCCATAGTCTTGGCTTGACGCAAGCTGTGTCACTACTTCAAATCCCACCCAGTGACTGTGGTGTCATCTTTCCCTCTGGGGGAGATAATCTAGAACCAGGAGGCCTCGGGTAGAATAGCCAAGTGGGTCGTTGAACTCATGGGGGAGGCCCTGTCTTTTGCACCTCGGAAAGCAATTAAATCCCAGGTCTTAGTCGATTTTGTGGCTGAGTGGACCGACACCCAGCTGCCACCTGCTCAAATCCAAGGGGAATACTGGACCATGTACTTCAATGGGTCTCTGATGAAGACCGGGGCAGGCGCGGGTCTGCTCTTCATCTCTCCCCTCATAGTGCATATGCGCTACATGATTCGGCTCCACTTCGCCACCTCCAACAACGCAGCTGAGTACAAAGCTCTCGTCAATGGCTTGCAGATCGCCATCGAGCTTGGAGTGCGGCGTCTCCACGTACGGGGCGATTCACAGCTCGTCACTGACCAAGTCATGAAGGACTTGAATTGTTACGACCCCAAAATGGAGGCGTACTACAAACTGGTACATCACCTTGAAGATAAGTTCGACGGTCTCGAACTCAACCACATTGCGCGAAAGTTCAATGAGGCCGCGGACGAACTGGCGAAGATGGCATTGGCATGGGTCCCGGTCCCCCCGAACATATTCGCTAGAGACCTGCACAAGCCCTCGGTGGACTATGCCTTGGCGGCACAAGAGGGCCCACCGGTCGAGCCCACCACAGGGCCTAAGGCCCCCTCTATTACCGAGACCCCAGCGGCCGAGCCCGAGGCCATGGAAATCAATGTCAGGGCCTCCCAAGGCCGACCGGGGGGCGAATGGCGGGTCCCCCTCCTTGATCGCCTCACTCGAGGAATGCTTCCCGCGGACAGGACCGAGGCCCAATGGCTTGCGCGATGAGCCAAAACCTACGTCATCAGCAACGATGAGTTGTATAGACGAAGCCCATCTGGCATCCTCCAACGATGCATCACCACCGAGGAAGGCCAAGCCCTACTTTGGGACTTGCACGCGGGAGCCTACGGGCACCAAGCTGCGCCTCGGACGCTCATCGGAAACACCTTCCGCCAAGGGTTCTACTGGCCAACGGCGGTTGCCGACGCCACAAAGCTGGTATGCCTGCGAAGGGATGTTAGTACTATGCATGGCGGAGACGCACCTCCGGCTCAAGCCCTCCAAACCATCCCCATCACGTGGTCGTTCACCGTGTGGGGACTGGACATGGTTGGGCCTCTGCAGAAAGCCCCCGGGGGCTACACCCACTTGTTGGTAGCTATTGACAAGTTCTCCAAGTGGATTGAGGCTCATCCAATCGCTCAAATCAAATCCGAGCAAGCGGTATTGTTCTTCACTGATATCATCCATAGGTTCGGGGTTCCAAACACCATCATCACCGGCAATGGGACACAATTCACCGGACATAAATTTCTGACGTTCTATGATGACCACCACATCTGTGTGGTCTGGTCGGCCATAGGACACCCTAGGATGAATGGCCAAGTAGAACATGCCAACGGCATGATTCTACAGGGCCTGAAGCCAAGGATATACAACCGGTTGAAGAAATTTGGCAAGAAATGGATGATCGAACTCTCATCGATCATGTGGAGCCTGAGGAATACACCGAGCCGAGCCACGGGGTTCACGCCGTTCTTCCTGGTCTATGGAGTCGAGGCCATCCTCCCCACTGACTTGGAGTATAGCTCCCCAAGGCTGTAGGCTTACAACGAGCAAAGCAACCGCACTACCCGTGAGGACGCCCTCGACCAACTGGAGGAAGCCCGAGATGTTACGCTGCTACACTCGGCCAAATACCAGCAAGCCCTACGACGATATCAAGCCCAACGCATTCAAAGCCGAGACCTGAAGGTGGGCGACCTGGTGCTAAGACTGAGGCAGAGCAACAAGGGCCGCCACAAGTTGACCCCACCATGGGAAGGGCTGTACATCGTCGCCCAAGTGCTAAAGCCCGGGACCTACAAGCTGGCCAACGAGAAGGGCGAAATCTTCACCAACGCTTGGAACATAGAACAGCTACATCGTTTATACCCTTAAACTTCCAAGCATTGTATACATTTTTTCTCGAAATATATTAAAGAAGCATTCTTTAGTTGTTCTAATTTTTCGAGAACCCCCCCCCATCGACGGGGGATCGATGTTGCGATAACACTATAAGCAAGACTCGGCACTGCCTCTGTAGAACCGAAGCCTCCCTCGGGGGCTAGAAGCGGGGGGAACCCCCTAAGTCCTAGGCACTATTTTTAATTGTTTTTCAAATAAATTTCCACGCCAAACTCTCTCGTGTACTCTGACAGGTCGATTGTAAAAAATCTTAGGACCGAAAGCGCGCCTCGAGTGCAAAAGGTCGGCCGAGCCATGAGACTGCCTATGCCTCTGGGCTACAGCAACTCCCTCACCACCTTTCACCAGAGGGGTAGCTCAGGTTCCGAGGAAGTCATTTGCAAAGGACTTGTCTAGAAACAGGGCAGAGGGCAGAGGCTTGGAAAAATAATATAAACCTATTAAAAAAGCGTATGCATGAGTACTTCAAAGGCCTCGATGGCCATAAATGTCCCGACACAACAATAACTCAATTTGTTTACATGGCCCCCTTTGGCCTAGGTCAAGGCTCAGGGCCTCATACATCGGCGGCCGGTGCAGAAGGAACCACCTCCTTTGAACAGGCTAGCCAGTGCCGTACCGGGGGCCTCAGCCGCCTCCATCAGCTTCGTGACCTCCTCATTGGCCTCCATGTCATCATCAGGCAAGATGTAACCGTTCGCTGATGGCCTCGAGGTTGATGGCGTAGTGCGAGGAGACGACGGCCAGGGCATGCTTGACGCCCGTATGCAACGCCCCCCGAAGTCGCTCCCGCACTTGGCCACTCAACGCAGTGAGGCGACTCCTGAGAGAGCTACCCGACTGGACCCCCTCAACCTCTAGGGCCTCACAGACGGTACGAGTTGCGCTCTGCAGCGCGTCACGCTCCCCGGTCTCGGCCTTGAGCGCCGCCTGCACTGTGGCTGAAGCCTTAGCCACCCGAGAAGCCTCTTTCTCCAACCCTGCACCCAAACAAGCAGGACGGGGTCAAGTGTAAAAGAAAAAAAAGCCAGGCGGGGGCAAAGCCCAACGGGACTCACCCTCGGCTTTCTCTTTCTAGCGTTGGACTTCGACTTGAGAGGCCTCGGCCTTCCCCTTCTAGTGCTGGACCTCGACCTGAGAGGCCTCGGCTGCCCGGGAATCTCCTTCTCCAGCTCTGTACCACACTGGGGAGTTAGGGGCCGAACGCAAGAAAAAAGAAGTAAAATAAAGGGAACAGAACTCACCCTCGTATTTCTCCTTCCAGGCCAAGGCATCGACCCAGGAGGCCTTGGCCGCCTTGAGGGCCTCGTCAGCCCGGGATAAGAGGGTGTCCCGCTCACCGGCCACCCAGGTTAGCTCCTCATCCAGCTCCTTGACTCGCGCCGCCAAAGGGGCGACCTGCTCCCGAGCCATGGCCGCCTCGGCCTTCATATCTACACAGCGAAGGCGGAGGTCCTCCACCTCCATGCTCCACACTGACAGAAGCTTGTTGGCGTTGGCGAGCAGGTCCTTCTGCTGCCCGAGCTGGTCCCAGACGTCCCTCTCCTGATGGAGGAACAACGACTTCCCGAGGGACCGAGCCTCGAGCTCCTAGATAGGCAGAATAGGGGTCATGCATTGAGAGAAGACTCAGAACAAGACGACACCGCACAAGAAAAGAAGACGCGTACCTGGGCGACGCCGAGCAGATCGTCGTCCATGACGGACAGCGCCGTTCGCAGCGACTGCACCGCTAGTCGGCGATATTGCTCGAAGGAGCTCCAGCGCCTCCCCTCGACCGCATCCTCGAGGGCGAATAGAGGCTCCCCCTCTGGGTTGTCCTAGCTCAGTCACGATACATGCGGGTGATTCCACCGCGGGGCTCGGGTCATACCCGCACGAGGGCCGAGTTTCCCTCGCTAGAAGCCGGAACTGGCTGCTCGGAGGTGCTGACCGCCTAACATCTACCGCCTCCTTCCCCAGGAAGTATCGTCAGAGGAGGTCGCCTGAGCCTCCACCAAAGGTTGCCCCACCTCAATCTCCGTATCCCGGGTCACCGGCCCCCAGCGCTCGCCTCCACCACCTCGGCCTCGGAAGTCCCAGGGGCCTCGGCTTCGCTCTTGGCCTCGGCGACTGGGGGCGCCCAGCCCCATCAGACTCATGGGCCTCGACAATGCGCGGCGTAGGCCCTTCTTCCGAATGAAAAGGATGCGCGAGGGTCGCATAAAAAGCAAGGGGAACTCCTGATCACCCTCTCGCTCCATGCAAGAGGCTCGGGGGCTCTTCCTACAACCTTGCCGAGACCCAACGACCTAGGCTCACACTCGAGGGGGCTCGGCAAACAAACCCTCCTTCCGAATGAAAAAGATGGGCGAGGGTCGCATAAAAAGCCAGGGGAACTTCTGATTGCCCTCTCACTCTATGTAAGAGGCTCGGGGACTCTTCCTGCAACCTTGCCGAGACCCAGCAACCTAGGCTCGCACTCGAGGGGGCTCGGCAAACAAACCCCTCCTTCTAAACGAAAAGGATGCGCGAGGGTCGCATAAAAAGCCAAGGAACTCCTGATCGCCCTCTCGCTCCGTGCAAAAGGCTCGGGGGCTCTTCTTGCAACCTTGTCGAGACCCAGCGACCTAGGTTCGCACTCGAGGGGCCTCGGCAAACAAACCCCTCCTTCCGAACAAAAAGGATGCGTGAGGGTCGCATAAAAAGCCAGGGGAACTCCTGATCGCCCTCTCGCTCCGTGCGGAGGCTCGGGGGCTCTTCCTGCACCCAAAATGAAAGCAAGCCACCCAAGCTCGCACTCGGAGATTCGGAAAAATGCGACAAAAAGGGCACCGAGCCCGTTACGGTCCAGGGGTTCGAAGGCTGGGCCCCCCCAAAGCTTTCGATAGTCGCCCTAGGACAATAGAGTCAGGGACAACTATGGGCGAGCCCGTACATGGCCGAGGCCCGAGCAAATGATCTCTCGAGATGCCCTAAGTCGTGTCCGAGACTGGCAGGGAAATCTCCCAATGGGATCCCACCGTAGGGAGGCGCCGAGCCCCCGGGGCCAATTGAACGGACCTAGGACCCACTAGAGAAGCCCTCTAGTACTTTTGGAGTGTGTCTCTGGACCGCGAGCTGACCCCTATCGAATGGGGCATGGGCCTCCACTCGGACTTACCCGATAACAGCTCACCGGAGGTGTCACCGCTCGCGCCCACCGAGGGTAGCCTGACATCCATCCCTCCTTCCGATCGAAAAGGATGCGCGAGGGTCGCATAAAAAGCCAGGGGAACTCCTGATCGCCCTCTCGCTCCATGCAAGAGGCTCGGGGGCTCTTCCTGCAGCCTTGCCAAGACCTAGCGACCCAGGCTCACACTCGAGGGGGCTCGGCAAACGAACCCCTCCTTTCGAGTGAAAAGGATGCGCGAGGGCTGCCGAAAAAGACAGGGAAACCACTAATCGCCCTCTCGCTCCGTGCAGAGGCTCGAGGGCTCTTCCTACGACTAGGACAAGTCCCCGTGACCCGAACTCGCATTCATGGGCCCGACAAACACGATAAAACTCCTTGCTCAACGGAGAAAAAAGCCCCTAGAGGAGTAAACCCACTCCTCCAGGGCCTTGGGGGCTACACCCGGCGGGTGCGCTCGCGCGCACCCACCGGAACCACCAAGTAGAAAACACAATCCCGATGGGAGCTGCTGCGAGCCAAGTCTCGTTAAAACCTCAGGGAGAGTGCCCGCACTTCCCCCGAGGCTCGGGGGCTACTGTCGGATACCACAAGAAGGGGTACCCTAAGCAAGAACCAAAAATATTGCTTAAGCCTTCCAAAAATCAAAGCCAAAG
Source organism: Miscanthus lutarioriparius (assembly GCA_904845875.1). Taxonomy (NCBI): domain Eukaryota; kingdom Viridiplantae; phylum Streptophyta; class Magnoliopsida; order Poales; family Poaceae; genus Miscanthus; species Miscanthus lutarioriparius. The sequence goes on along the minus strand of CAJGYO010000006.1, from coordinate 68,205,814 downwards.
GACAACCACGAGGTCTCGGCAGATTCTCTGATTCGCCCGAGGCTTGCGCCGAGGCCTCAGACGAAAGGCCAAAACTCTCCGCCCCGCCAAGGCCCTCTTGCCGAGGCCCTCTCGCCGAGGCCCCACCCCGCAAGGCCTTGGACGGGATACCAATTCTCTGATTCGCCCGAGGTTGGGCTTGGCAACAACCTCATCACCTCCGTCCCGACCGACTCCTCTAAAAAAACATCACGTCCACTTAATGCGCCCAACTACTCCCACAACGTCAGCCGCACATTGGCGTAGTACAGGCAGAGTGACCGATGGGACAGGGGGACGAGCGCGCAGCAGGGTTACTTGCCACTGTGCTCATCACTATGCCCCCTGGTGACACCCGTACTGCCCTGTGCTACCTAACTCCTGCACCAAGGACAAAGCGGCATGGAGGGTCAAGTCCGGGTCCCTATAGTCTCGGAATCAGCATGAAAGACCAACTGCTTGTCCTTTGCCTCATCCGAGACCCCCCGGCAGGGCCTCGGACATACTATTCCTTCTCCGCCTCGGCCGAGGCCGGGCTCGTCCCGCATCCTCGTCACCTCCGCCTCAACCGTCCCTCTGGCGAGCCGTCCCATCCGTTTAAGTGTGCCTGGTCACACCTACTACGTCAGCCATGACTAGCAGGGTATAGCAACAGGGGCAATGGGACAGCGGTCAAATCTCCTTTTTACCATCCCCTACTGATGGTGCGGGGGTTACCGTGCCCTGTGGACACACGCTCCGCACTTTTCCACCTAAACCGGGTACGACGCTGACCACCAAGACCCCCGCATCATACACGGGTCACCTCCAAGGCCTCGGCAAAGCAGGCCTCAACACGATCAGCTACAGCACCCGCCAGGCCTCCGCACTCCGCCAAGTCAAGAATCCACAAGGCATGGTACGTCTCCTATAGTGGAGGCCATACTGACTAGACATCAACAAGGACTCCCACGACCTCAAACAACCTCGGGCCTAGCCAGCATGACGCGCCAGTCAAGAACCGATCACCATTCCCAACACAATGCTGCTATAGGAATGAACTACAGTAGGCTCCACGTGTAGCTCACTCATGTACTCCTGGCTCTCTCCTTGCGGCTATAAAAGGAAGCAGCCAGGGATAGCTCTGGGAGAGGGGAGAAAACATACGAAAGAACCATGCTCTCACACACGCGCAAGCGACACTCTATAACACACGCTCCCCCCACTGCCTGAGAACAATGCCTCAAGCAGCTCACACCGCTCCACGCCGAGACCTGGGACTAGCTCCCTCTCTAACCTAGCTTGTAACCCCCTACTACAAGCACCTCGGTGCAAGGAATACAAGATCGATCTCTCAGACTAGACGTAGGTCACCGATTGCCTAAACCAGTATAAACCTTGTGTCTCTTTGCATCACCATCCGGAATTAGGGGCACGCAGTTCAAATTCACTGGTTGGTTGAGGACCCCCCGGTCCGAAACCCCGATAGTTATACTACCTAAATATTCTACCTTGATGTTGCTTAGGTATGCACATGAAGACATGGAAGACACGGTACTACAAAATGGCTTCGTTGGAAAAGTAGCATGGATGGATGATCGGACTAAGGGAAAAGTAGCATGGATGGATGACCAGACCTCAAAAAGAAACAACCATAACTTTTTATTACCAAAAGTTATGAACGTCCATGAGGACATTTTTGAAACCTTATCAAGACTAGTTTCCAATGGTACCAATTACAAGTATTTTTTACTTACAAGTATTGAGATACATCCAGATTAATCAAGACTGCTCAAAAGGTCAACAATCTTCCCGGGACAAAATGTTGGTGCAAATTCCCGTGCAAAACTGTACCATTCTACAACATTTCATGATGCATGCTGCACATGTCTAGAAAGATTATTGAGTCTACTTTCACACCCAACAAATGGCTTGTCATTTTGATTTCCCATTAGGGAGTTACTACTGTTTTAGTGGAGACTTCTCTAGAAACTGATAGTCGCATGAAGACCCTTGGAAATCCATCTCGTGGAAGTCTTTTTCACATACTCTATCTTTTCATTTCTATTTCGTGTTCATACCTATATAGGAGGGTTGTTCCTAGTATAAATATCCCAAAGCTCTTATGCAAAAGACAGACTATTGATAATTGAAAAATAGAACACTTTGTTCAGCTGTGTGCTAACAAAACTCAGAGAGTGATCTCTACCCCTTTGCTCTTATGATTTCCTTTGCGGGATTATAGAAGGGGTGGCTTCATCCGCTCCCAATTGGTGCTCCTACTCCTTTTGAGGTTCTCCTCGATTGATTGTAGGTTGTTTTGGTTGGTTCTTTGAGAGTGTGGTTGGGCAAATCCTCGATTTAGGTTGCCAGTTAAAAATGGTGGTTGGCTTCGAGTTTTATTTGCCAGGTTGCACTAGTTGTCGCTGCTTGTAGCAAGTTATTCGGTTGTTCTTCAGCTAGTTATCAAGATCCAGATCCTACGTTGTGAAGATTAGGACCAAGGACCTCATCAAATATGGTGGGCCAAACAGAGATAATCAGGCCAGGAATTGATCGCCAATACGACAACTAAAGATTACAAGTAGTTCATACATGGTGGGGAATTGTGTCAATTAGTGCATTAGATTTGAAGTTACACATTCAAGGCCACTCGAACTATGTTCAAAGCATCCAAACAAATAATGTCGGCTTTCAAAATTAGCCGATTGTCTTCGACGGCTGACCCAGGGATGGCTTTATTCTTTTTGTCATGAACGGCCTTGAGATTATTGTATTTGGCAGTCATTTTAGCCTTTTTCTCAGCTGTCACCATTGGAAGTTGAGCTAGATTGGCTTCTTTGATTTGATTGAAATGTTAATTCCTTTTAGCTTCATCAGTAGTTGCTCTCGCTCGGTCCTCAGCTGGTTAAGCTTTTCTTGGATTCTAGGGGAAGCACTTTTCAGATTATCCATCAACCCCTTTAACTCCACCATTTCTTACTTGATTGCCTCTTCTTGAACACCTAGACTATCCTGGGCTTCACGTTCGACTAGCCTTTGCTTTGCTCTAATGCCTTAGGAGCATGACCCTCAATGAAGGCAACATGCGATAAAACGTCAAGGAGGTCTTGGTTCAATTCTCCTCTAATTGCTAGAAAGAAATCATTGAGTGGCCTCGCATCCTGAACTAGATCAGCTTTGTCCCTTTGTAGGTAGGGTAGCATGAGTTGTAGCCGATCCTTAACTGCATCGGATAAGTTGGTTTCTCCCTACTAAGGCTTAGGGAAGGAAACAACTTTGCCCTCATTCACCAAATCCTTGACATCAAAGGAGAAAACACTCAAAGGTGGACCCTACACCCACAAGGACATGTTAAGTTAGTAGAATCCCTGATTTGAGAAGTTATTAGGAGAGCAACATATACCCCTTTCTCTAGATCATTGGGAGGAGAAAAGGTGGCCGAAGGTGTACCTAGGTCATCATCAAAAATCTCAATTGACCCCTCAACTTCTTAAAGTTGGTTAGAAACGATGATGAATATGAAAGAGGGAAAGAAATATGGTGATATATCATCAGCTTGATTTGAAGTCCTTTCATGCTCATCTCTACTAGTCACCTGGTGGGCACCATGGCCAGATCCCTGATCAAAGGAGACATATCAGTTTGGCCCCAGTCTAGAGCCTGCATTCCAACGGCAAATAATTTGAGAATTAGAATCTAAATATAGAGGGTTGTAAGATGCGATCAAAGTTTACCATCGGCTATCTGGTGAAGTTCTTTGACAGAAGAAATAACTAAGCCTTTATTAGCATTTTCATTTCTCCCTTCCTGATCTCCAACTAGCTAAGGATGGTCAATGAAGCAACAAAGTGAATCGGGCTTCAGAAGAGGTTGATAGGCTTGAATTTGAGAAAGTGTTGAAACACTTACTTGAACGACTGGCAATGCTCCTGAATTCCTACGTAATTTCTTACGCATAGTAACCTTTCGAGACTGACCCATGGGAGCTTTACGCTTTGGTTGTCCTGCATTATGACTGGCCTGTGTTCTCATAATGGCCTTCAGGGTAGGGGCGTGACATCCTATCCTTGGGTTTGGGCTCCAAAAGATATAATCAATTGGTTGATTGCTTTGGCTTAAGTTTGGAGGAGTGGAGCCTAGATCCTGAGTAAACATAAGAAGTGAATGACGTATCAATTAAATTGAATATCATCTATTGTTTGGATAGGAGGTGTTACCTTGATATCAGATTGAAAGTTGGGATCCAAGAGTTGACAACAGAATGCAACTGATATGTAGAATAAATGTTGATCCCATTCTTGCCACCATGCATTGAACAAATTCAAAGAAAAAGGGCCATGTCTCCATCCTTCCACAGTCGTTTGAGGGAGGGCTTGTTCGAATGGTAGGATTCCTAAGAATTCAAATGGCTGGGTTAGAGCTTCCCTCGACCTTATTTTGATGACAAAGAATAACCTAGAGGCAGTTGTCCAAAGCTAAGCCGATGAGCTGCCATTGAAGGGTTATAGAACTTGTAAGAGGGCATTGGTTTCTCTCACACATGTCTGAATTCCACGAGGAGTAATCCTTGCTTTACTATGCATTGGAAATTTGTAGTAGAATGATCATTTGAGCATGCTGTTTCAAAGCTGAAAGAGGTGGGGAACTCAAGCTCATTGATTTTTGAGTAAGGGAACCAACTCAGGATCGCATCGGGAAACCCCTTAAAGAATCCTAGAAAGAATTGAGTGGTACTTCCACTGATAAAGATAGCCAATGCTGCCTCACCAAAAGACTGGCATCGGCTGTTCTCATCATTGTTGGTGTTTCTTAGCGTAAGCAGAGGAATCCGCAAGCGCACGGATACACCGTTGTAGCACTTCACCCGGAGATATTTAGGGTATCATACTTTCCCAAAGGAATGGATGTGCGAGTCTCTTAGCTAGTTCACCTAAAGAAAACAAGAGAAAGGTAGCTTGGGTAGTGAGATTTTTCTAAGGATAGATATCCTAAGCGAAGATAGCTTTGACACTGTAGACTTGGTTCGGGTAAGAGTTCTTGGATGGAAAGTATAGGTTCGGCATCTGCCGAAGAGACTTCCTCATGACTTAACATAGGCTGTACATGGAGGGGTTCTAAGGGAGCAGTGTTTTCTAGAATGCGGTCTAGGAGGGCTTCTCCTTCCTCAGTGGTTTTGTGTGTGAATGAACCTCTGATAGTTATGTCAAGTTCTTGGGCAGACTCCTTGCTAAGCCCTAACCAAAAATGTTGTAACAACATATGGTTGGGTATAGACAAGTCTGGGCCAAAGCGTGTTAGGGTTGAAAATCTATCCTAGGCTGCTCCTATGGTTTTCTTCTCTTTTTGTTGAAAATTGAGGATCTCTTGTCGTAGGGCAACAATTCAGGATACAGGGAAGAACGCAAGACAGAATTTGTTCCTTAATTCTTCCCAATCGCTGTAACACCCTAGTGTTAAGCATTGCATTTGGCACTTGCATTTCATGAGCATAAGCATCATCCAAGCATTCATGAGCATGAGCATATGGATTTTCATCTTATTCTTACATATTATCACATGTGATGTTGATTATATACATGTATATGCTTGTGACAATGTGTGACCAATGCAAGACATGGTTGTGAGATCACAAAAACACATCTAGGATGGTAAATGGAACAATGTTTGTATTCATTACATGGGCCAATTTTGCTTCTAAGTCCTAGTTTACTCAAAATGTCATTTTTCACGATCCTACTTTGACCAAAGTTGAACTATAGCATAGAGGGTTTGCATGGTAGTGCACCCTTAATAAAAGTTGTAGTTATTGACATGGGTAACAAACTTTATTTAAGGGTCATGAGCTAATTCAGTGCCCAGCATTGTCAAATAGAGCCCACAAGTAGCAATGAAATGTTATTTTCAAACAAAAAAATTTGCTAAGTCACAAGCTGATTTTAGTTTCAATGTGACCTACTTTGGAGCTTTGCATTTTGAAAACCGTGATGAATTAGATGTTACTCCCTAAAGCAAAGTTGGAGATCTCATTTACTCTATAACTTTCACTAATACTATTTTTGCTAATTCGCCACGGATTAGGAGATAAAGGTTAGTGAATAGGGCCATTTTAGTTGGCCTGATGGCCTTATCAAACCGACTAGATGCTGGTCGACTGGCTCAGACGCCATGTGCTACATGTTGGCGCTTGCCTGCCCATGCATCGTCGTGTCAAGAAGGAGAGTGAGCCGGCTGCTCCTCATTACCACTCACTCACGCTCATCCTCGCTCTCAGTCACTCTCTCTCGCCTGTGCACGCAGAGCAAGCAGCAGCGCCGCCATCGCCATTACCGCGCGCCTCCGCCATGCTCGCACGCCACCATCGCAGCCCTGCCATTCAATCCATCAGGCGCATAGCTCCATCATGACGTGCTCCACTTCCCCAAGCCACTAACGCCATCGTTCGTGCAAGGGTAAGGCCACATTGCGACGCCGATGTCGTCGCCATGGCCATGCGGTGCGCCGCCGAGCTCAAGCTCGCCCGTGGCTAGCTACAACCCATCCACCTTTGACCTCTCCCTCCCTCATCTGGTCATCGTCATAGGGTGTAGATGCTAAAGCCGAAGCTAGTTTAACTATTATCGCCACCACCACATCGAAACGCACGACCACGCCGTGCGCGTCTACCATGGACGCGCGCACGAGCTCACCGCCATCGATCTCACTGGCCACCTTTAGCTCCCTCTAGTGCCCATTACCATGTCGTCTAGAACTTCCGCATCTTCCCTAAAGAAGAAGACTTGCCTTCAGCCACCGTCTTGTTGGAACGGTGACCTCACCACCATGCGTTGTGCGCCGCCGTGCTACCATGCATGTGGCCAGAGCACACCGCCGCTCTACCATGACCTAGACCTAACCCTAGACCTCCGCTAGGACCTCCTGATGTTGTAGCTATGCATGCCTTACTGTATCATCACTAGAGACGACGAGCCTGCCGTAGAGCACCTTCACGCGTGCCACCATTGTCATCGGCGAGGTAGCTCCAATGATCCACTAGGCTAACAAAGGGTATCAGTTGATGCGCAAGAGTGTGGGGAACACAATGCCAATGACCTCGCCATCGACAAGTTTACCACTGGTCAAGCCACACCCCTGCTCTATGTGTCTATCACGTGGGGTCACATTGACCGCGGGCCCCTACTGTCAGCTGCAGTGGGTGTATAGACCAGGTGTATGTAGTATATTTCAGATTTTTCTTTGAGTAATTTTCTTTATTTGTTTTCACTGATTTTGTAGCAAACTTGCAAAAATTATATCTAGAGTTAGGAGTGTCCAAATTGGGTGAACTAAATATTGTTAGATTCATCATGAAGTGTACTATTTGATAAAAATATGAAACCTACTGTTTGGGATATTTTTCTAGGAGAATTAAATTGAGCTAGATAAGTGCTTTCAAATTTGTTTCCATGTTGTGAAATGCATATCTTGAGCTAGGGAAGTGCTAAAATTATGATTTCAATTTTGCTGGTCTTGTGTTGACATTCTATAGCTAGGAAAAATGCTAAACCTACAGTATACATACATGGAATATGGTCTTTCTATTTAATCTTAATTAATTGTGAGTTTCTAGTGAAAATAAATGGGCTAAAAATATATAACATATGATCATGAAATTTTTTACATAGTGTTATTATGATAGTATGAAAGTAAGAAAAAATATTAAATATGTTGTTTGACACTTTTCACTAGGCTAAACTATTTTTGCTAAAATAAGCCTATACAACTTGTCAATTTTTTAAAGGTTGCTATACTTATCCAAATGGCATGAAATTTATACAGTAGACTTTTTGGGTTATATGTAACCTATTGTAATATTCTCAGAATTTATTAAGCATCGGAAATATTCATCCTCTAAATCACCCTATTATATATGGAAAATTAATAAATGAATATAAATAAATTATTTGGGCTTAACCATGATGTTTATAGGGTGCTTGTGATGCATATTATATGTTGATATTAGTAGTTGTGCTTGAAATTAATTGGTTATAGGCAGCTAGTTAATTATTGCTCTATAATTCAACTAGATGGCTGCATGTGTAGTTTCTGTTGTGGTGACAATTTTGGGATGGTAATGATCTTTTCTGTGAAACTTGTTAATAACAAAGTTGTAGATAACTTACCCATCTATCTTTTCCTAAAATTTCATAATTATAGGCTAAATGGTTTAAGATTTATAGCTTCTAGAATTTTGCTTTTAGATTTGCTTAGTCTCTGGATAAATCTAAAAGATTGAATTGTTTGACCTAGATAGCTACTGAGTCATCTTAAGATGATTATAAGAACATTGTATACAATTTTATAAGGTTTCCAGAAAGTACAAGATCATATTGTTTGGATGTGTAAAACTCCAGTTAGGGTCAAAACAAGTGGTTGTTGTCTTGCAGTCTAGAAAATATTTTAAATAGGTGTTTGTTTAATTTCTAAAGAAGAGATATGCACCTACTCAGTAAAACAAAATTTATCTTGTTATCACTTTAATACATTACTATTAACTACACTATGAGTATGCATTTTATCATATCATATCATCCACGTGATTATCTATGCGTCCATGATATCTTATCTCATGCTCATACATATAGGATCACCAAAAGGAGTAACCCTACTAGAATTCGAAGAAGAGGCGGAGGAGAATCAGGAGACACCATAGCCAGCAGCTCCCAAAGGCGAGGAGCCAGCTACTAAGGAACTTCTGGAGTGCGCTGACCACCGACCCACTTCTTTCCTGAAAGGCAAGCTCTAGAGCATTATAAGCCTCCTATGTTTTATAAAAATATCATTGGGAGTCATTTTTGTTTGATGCATTAGGTTATAAGATTTGATTGGAAACACTTGATGCATAGAACTACCTTGTCTAGAAATATACCTTGAATCCTATGTAGGTCTAGGATCGAATAATTGCTTAGCAATCCTTAGCTCGGTAGAAGTTGGATGATTTCCTGTCACCTGCGAGATATAGGTGGACACTGAACCACGGTTGGCAATATTTGTTATCATGTAAAAGAACCATGGAATGTTGTAAATCAAGGCTGGACGGAGTCTATGTTGTAGGTTGACTCATGTGATTCCATCTACGCTGATTAAGGACCGCATCATTGTTGGTCCTCAGTCATTTTGACCCATGCCTCTCACTTAGCTAGCCAGATAACTCATTCCAACCATGAAGCCGAGTAGCTCAACTCAGACTAGGCCTCGTTTTGTTAGAGTGCGCACAGTGGACGTAGTAAGGATGTGCGAGGTGCCGGTGTGAGGCCAAGGGCAGGTTAGAGTCCTAATCGACCTAGCATCCGGTAGTGTCCCTAATTGTGCGGCGCAGATTGAACCCATGAATTGGACCCGAGTTGTACCATAGGTAACCTAAGGTGACCGTTGATCTAGTCTACCTAGGTTTGTGTTAGGAATACTGCCCAGCTAATTGCAATCGATTCAAATCGCCGTCTCTCCTGAATAGTGAGAAACTTGACTAAGCTTCCTTCTATCGTAGTGACAATGGCAAGTGGAATGGTTCTAAGAATGATATAATAAATTGCTATGGTTACTATTGTTCTATCACTACTAATATACCACATGTTTGGTATAGGTTAGTTGCTAATCTAGAGGTGAATAGCTTTAATTAACTTGATGACCGAATTATAAAATGTATAGCTAAATTAGTGGCTTTTTATACAAAATGTTGTCAAGCTAGCTCCACTTAGAAAGACTTGCATGATCCTTGGAGTCACTTTATTTTTGGTTTATGATGGGTAAGTCTAGCTGAGTACCTTCTTGTACTCAGAGTTTATTTCCCACTTGTTGTAGATAACACGGTATATCATGGATATTGTAAAAACTACTTCTGTCCCGCCATGGACGAGGAGTAGAACCCAGGCAAGGTGCTTCTACTTATATATCCTATTTGTGATGCTTTTGTGGGTGGTAATCATAAACTGGCTTTGTATTAAACAATGGTGTGAGTTGTTGATTTTAAAACTACTTTGCTTCCGCTACTACTTTATTTGAACTTGGTTTGTAATAACTTTAATCGCACTCTGATGTATGGCAATGTATTTGTGAACTCTATGTAACATGTGGCATGTATGTTGAATCATGTATGATCTTGGTTGTATGTTGGTGATGAATCGAGACCGTTCGAGGTACTCAACGGACTACCGGGTTTATATGGGCTCAAGTATGATAGTGCGACAGCTTGCGGGCTGCCATTGTACTTGTGCTCTTATAAATTGGACGGCTCTATTACAGCTGGCATCAGAGCAAGATTCAACATTATTGCGATATGTGTATTTAAAACAAAAGTCTTTGTTTTACAAAAAACTAGTTTTTAGCCACTTATAGCTATATATATAGGTGTTCAAATCTGAAATTTGAATCTAAGGTGTGCCAGTGATCATTTCCCGTATGCCTAGTTAAGGATTTCAGGTGGCTAAATAAGTACTAACTTGGGGGTTTTTATTTTCGTCGTGCATACAGCGTGCCATTGTATGGATGCCATTCACTTGAGTGGTAATGTATGGATCAAATGCCTCTACGCCCAAGGTAAGATGATGAGTGGCATGACCGCAAGTTGTGAGCGTGCGGTCTAAGGGGAGAGGTAGCTTTGATACTAAAGTATATATATGTCTCATATATATGGAGGTATTTAATTGTGGGTTAGCTTTTATACGGCTATATATGCATATTTATATGTATATATAGGACGTATTTACGTTCGGATAGCTTTGATATGGAAGTATATATATGGGTATATATATATATATGGAAGTATTTAGCTTGCAACCTAGTGACCAGATTTTAATTTCTATATTTATATAATTGTGGGGTTGGGCTGAAATGAAATTCTTGAGCAGGTACACTAACAACGAAACGTGTAGTCCGACTAGTTATGTTTATTATGAGAGAACGTATGTATGCCACCTTGTATGTCGCTAGAAGTTTCAATTTTCCTAAGTTTGTGAGGACATATAGAACGTGCATGCATCATGATAAATCATTCATTACATACTTGCATTGTTCCTCTCCTTATAAGTTTCTTATTCGGTTAAGTAACTCTTTTCTATTATAACATTGTTCTCATGAGAGTTGCACCATTTTTGCTACAGATGGCAGCCTATTACCCACCGGAAGGGAACGAGGCGTTCTTGGGTATCTTTGGTACACCTACCTTGCTCTAGAGAGTCTTGTATTTTGGGAAGAACCCCTTGGGAAGCCACCCCAATACTTTTGAGATCTTGAGGGGCTTTGTTGCAACATGGAGGAACCATGGTATGAGGTGCAAGTGTCCATCCTAGATGGATCTAGGCACTGGTAGTTTGAGGTGACAACCGCATTTCGAGGAAGGATCGTGATGGGAAGGCGCTCAAGTGGCAGCTATGAGTGAGATCTTGAGCACACTTTGTTTTATGCATGGTGATTCACTCACCAACAATGGCAAGTGGATCTATTCCTTAGATGGATCAAGCTCATGGAAGTTTAGGAAGTACATGACCGCATTTCTATGGTGCGGGATCATGACGAGTGGGCAGCAGAAGATAGCTAGGAGGCTATTTCGTTGACACCGACAGATGTTTTATGTGTTGAGGAGCCCTCCAAACTATTTTTGGCAAGTGTCTTATAACATCTGTATGATCAAGCTCATGGAAGCTAGGGAAGTACCCATGCGAAGGTGCAGGCCAGCGTGAGGCGTAGGCACAAGAAGATAGGCTAGAGAGGAGGTTAGGACAGGACTATCGCTCAGCTGGGCGGCTGGGAAGCCTACCATTGGAGGGAGGTGGAGAATCAACGTGCAGATAGGAGCACGTAGAACACCATTGTAGAGCACAAGATGATGTTCATCGCCTGCAGGCCATCATTAATCCTATTCCTCCCCAATAGTCATGGAAGAAGAAGAGAGGAGGTTAGGAAAGGACTATCGTGGAAGATGGCGGTTGGGAAGAGAATGAACAACTTGTGTGAGGGAGGTGGAATGATGAGGCAAATGCTATGTTTCGTGTTGACAGTAACCACTCCGAGGCTTAACTCAGCTATAGTGCTTAGCTAGATGTGATAGCTCCTTATCTTTTTTGATCTTTTATGTAATGGACATGTGATTTAAATTTTGATCTTCAGATGTATCATTAATTTAATATTGGAACCTTGCATGTTGGTCCACTATGGGTCAAACTCTAATGAAATTCTAGTTTCATTTTACTGGTAAAATGTGACATGCATGCGAACGTATTGCAAGTACGATAAGTGATCAAATTGGTGATGTCATGTTGTGAGAATGAATTATTGTGCCTCTATTTATTGTATGAATTTAGATTCTCTCTAGTAAATTTAGTTTGGCATGATTACATAATTTTTCTGCAATTTCTTGACATTAGTCAATAATCACTTATTGTTGCAATTTTGTAGATGACTCACATCCGTGCTGGGGCAGGTACCAGCCAAGGTGGCAATGATGGTGACCTACCACCACCGCCGCCACCCTCCACGAATGAGTTTTTCGCGCAATCCTTGGGGAATCAATGAGCAATGAATGAAACATTATGCCTCATTGCGTAGAATACTGCCCATGCCCACCAGCAAAATCAGGGGTCAGAACCCAATCAATACAGTACATTCAAGGACTTTTTGGAGACTAAGCCTCCTATCTTTAAAGAGGCAGAAGAACCGCTCTAGGCTGATGAGTGGTTGAACACTATTGAATAGAAGTTCTATCTATTGAGGGTCACCAAAATGATGAAGGCCGAGTAAGCATCACATCAACTATAGGGGCCTGCAGGTATCTAGTGGACTCATTATTTGTCTGCCTTAGCTGCTGGAGCATATGTTACCTGGGAGCAATTCAAGATAGCCTTTAGGGGGCATCATATACCCCCGGGGCTGATGCGGATGAAGGTCGCTGAGTTTATGAAGCTGACACAGGGGACAAAGACTCTCACCGAGTATATGCATGCATTCAATAACTTGTCCAGATATGCACCAGCATTCGTGGATATAGAAGAGAAAAAGATAGAAAGCTTCAAGAGAGGCCTTAGCACCAATTTGATGAAAACCATGGCCAACTCTAGATGTGCTACATATAATGAATTTGTCAGTGATGCCCTCACGCAAGAGAACCAGAACAACTTACATGTGGCAGCAAAAGGTCACAAGTGAGCCGCTAAGGCGGGTGCCTCAGGCTCATCTCAATCAAGGGCTTCCATGGTAGCAAGGCCACAATTCTGTACCCCAGCACCTAAGTTTAGGCCTCCCAAGAAGAACACCTAGTCTAGCCAACCTCAGAAGGTATTTCGCAAGGCATTCACCATTACCATACCCAAGGGTAACATAGGCCAAGGAAGCTCAATAGGGCCAAGAAGTAATCAGCCATGCTTCAACTGCAATTAGACAGGCCACTGGGCCAAGAGTGCCACTATCCTAAAAAGGGCAGTAATCAGAATCAAGGCAACCAAAAGCAAGCCAATCCTAAATCATGTCCTGGGTATGTGCATTATACAATCGTGGAGGAAATCCCTGCGGGAGAAATTGTTACCGCTAGTATGTTTCTTGTAAACAAACACCCCATAATTCTTTTATTTGATTTTGGAGCTTCGCATTCATTTATGAGTCAAACTTTTGCATCTAAGCATGATCAGAAAACAATTGAGGTTGACAAGGGTGGCTATAGTATAAGTTCAGCGGGGCCTACTATCTCTACAAACCAATTAGTTAGAGATGTGCTTATCTCCATACAAGAGAGGGAGTATACTATGGATCTCATAGTATTGCCAGGATTAGCCATAGATGTGATGTTGGGCATGAGTTGGATGAGTGGTCATGGAGTTCTCATTGACACTACCACTAGAACAATTATGTTGAGAGAACCAAAGGGGGCTAATGCTTTTCTAATACCACTTCCCCAAAGTTTTGATCTTCAAAACTTGTCATGTGACATCCAAACCACTACTCTCTATGATATTCTAGTAGTTTGTGAGTTTCCTAATGTATTCCTAGATGAGTTGCCTAGTTTGACACCTGATAGGCATGTGGAGTTTAAGATTGAGTTAGTGCTAGGTACATCACCTATCTCAAGAAGACCCTATAGGATGCCACCCAATGAGTTAGCAGAACTTAAAATTCCATTCGACCTAGTTCATCAACCTAGGGTTGTCCAGCTTTATTTGTGATGAAAAAGGACAAATTGTTATGGATGTGTGTGGACTATATGCCGCTTAATGCCATAACCATTAAGAACAAGTACCCTTTGCCTCGTATTGATAATTTGTTTGATCAATTGACAAGAGCAAAGGTATTCTCTAAGATCGATTTGAGATCAGGCTACCACCAGATTAAGATCAGGCCAGAGGATATACGTATGACATCTTTCTCCACTTGATACGGCTTGTATGAGTATTTGGTCATGTCTTTTGGACTGACAAATGCTCCTACCTATTTCATGTACCTGATGAATTCGGTGTTCATGTCCGAGCTTGACAAGTTTGTGGTCATGTTTATTGATGATATCCTGATTTGCTCTAAGAATGAGGCAGATCATGGAGAGCACCTGAGAGTTGTCTTGTCTAGGTTGAGAGAGTATAAATTGTATGCAAAGTTTAGTAAGTGTGAATTCTAGCTGAAGAAAGTACCTTTCTTGGGTAATATATTATCTAAAGATGGAATCTTTGTAGACCCATCTAAAGTACAAGAGGTTATGGATTGGAAGGCCCCAACTTAGGTTCATGAAGTTCGTAGTTTTCTAGGGCTAGTAGGCTATTATCATCGTTTCATTCTAGATTTTTCCAAAATAGCTAAGCCCATGACCAAATTACTTTAGAAGGATGAAAAGTTTAATTGGACTCCAGAGTGTGAGGCTGCTTTTCACACTTTGTGAACCTTGCTAACCACTGCTCCTGTTTTGGCACAACCCGACATTGAAAAGCCTTTTGATGTGTTCTATGATGCATCAGGTATAGGTTTAGGGTGTGTGCTTATGGAAGAAGGCCGAGTCATTGCCTATGCTTCTTGGTAGTTGAGAAAGCATGAAGTCAACTACCCTACCCATGATTTAGAGCTTGCCGTAGTTGTCCATGCATTGAAGATATGGAGACATTATTTGTTGGGGAATGTATGCCACATATACACTGATCACAAAAGTCTCAAATACATCTTGACTCAACCTGAACTGAACATGAGACAACATAGATGGTTAGAGCTGATTAAGGACTATAATTTGGAAGTGCACTATCATCCAGGAAAAGCCAATGTTGTAGCAGATGCACTTAGTTGGAAATCTCATTGTAATGCCTTAGAAGCCTTGTTGGAAGATGGGTTTAATCTATTACATCCTGTTGTGCTACACAACATCACTCTCAGTTGTTCACTTAAGAGCAAAATCATACAACTACAAAAGACAGATGTAGGTGTGTTTCACATAGGAAGAAAGATGAAGGAACAAGAAGCCAAGCATTTCAGGTTGGATGAAAGAGGTGTACTATGGTTCAAGAACCGACTAGTGGCACCAAAAGACCGTGAACTTAGAAATCAAATTCTAGATGAAGCTCACTCATCCAAGTTGTCCATCCATCTAGGTAGTAGCAAAATGTATCAAGTTTTGAAAACCCATTTTTGGTGGACTATAATGAAGAAAGAAATAGCCACCTATGTCGCTAGGTGTGATAATTGAAGTAGAGTCAAAGATGATCATTTGAAGCTTGCCAGATTGCTCCAACCTTTATCTGTTCTAGGATGGAAGCGGGAGGAGACCAGCATGGATTTTATTGTTGGACTCCCAACTACTTAGAAAGGTTTCAACTCGATATGGGTAATTGTAGACCGTTGGACTAAATCCGCACACATCATTCCCGTAAGAACCAACTATCGACCGCATCAGTATGTAGAAATATACATAGCTTAGATAGTACGCTCGCATGGGGTACCAAGAACAATTGTGTCAGATAGGGGATCTCAATTCACTGCTTGGTTTTGGGAGCACTTGCACAAGCAGTCAGGTACCAATCTGGTTCAAAGCTCAACATATCACCCTTAGACCTCTGGACAGACTGAGCGAGTAAATCAAATCTTAGAAGATACGTTGAGGGCATGTGTGATCTCTTCCAAGGGTTCATGGGAAAAATGGCTACCTTTAGCCGAGTTTTCCTACAACACAGTTATCAAGATATCATCAAGATGGCTCCTTTTGAGATCTTGTACGGTCACAAATGTAGAACTCCTTTGAATTGGGTTGAGCCCAGAGAAAGGAGATACTATGACATTGAGTTTGTCACAGTAACTGAAGAACAAGTACGTATTATCCAATAGCATATGAAAGCCGCTCAGTCTAGGCAAAAGAGCTATGCCGACAAGAGAAGAATGCCTATTGAATTTGAGGTAGGTGACTATGTATACCTCAAGCTATCACCAATGAAAGGAGTACAATGATTTGGTGTGAAAAGAAAACTAGCAGGCCCATACAAGATCATCGAGCAAAGTGGAAGGGTAGCTTACAAGCTCTAGTTACCTCTAGATATGCGAGCCATATTCAATGTCTTCATATTTCCAACTTAAAAGGTGCCTTCTCATACCTAACGAAGCCATTGAACCTGCCAATATTGAGCTCCAATCAGATTTGACTTATGAAGAAAAACCCATCCAAGTGTTCAAAGAAATGGAAAGAGTGACCCGGAGCAAGATCATCAAATTCTACAAATTGGTGTGGAACGAGAGGACTATCTACGTGAGGTATATCCCACTTTTTACAAAAAAATGGTAGGTCTTTCAAATATCGGGACAAGATTTATATAAGGGGAGGGGCTATAACACCCTAGTGTTAAGCATTGCATTTGGCACTTACATTTCATGAGCACAAGCATCATCCAAGCATTCATGACCATGAGCATATGGAATTTCATCTTATTCTTACATATTATCACATGTGATGTTGATTATATACATGCATATGCTTATGACAATGTGTGACCAATGCAAGAGATGGTTGTGAGGTCACAAAAACACCTTAGAAGCATCTAGGATGGTAAATGGAATAATGTTTGTATACATGACATGGGCTAATTTTTTAGGATCCTATTTGACCAAAGTTGAACTATAGCATAGAGGGTTTGCATGGTAGTGCACCCTTAATAAAAGTTGTAGTTCTTGACATGGATAACAAACTTTATTTAAGGGTCATGAGCTAATTAAGTGCCTAGCATGGTCAAATAGAGCCCACAAGTAGCAATGAAATGTTGTTTTCAAACTTTGAAAATTTTGCTAAGTCACAAGCTAATTTCAGTTTCAATGTGACCTACTTTGGAGCTTTGCATTTTGATAACCGTGATGAATTGGATGTTACTCCCTAAAGCAAAGTTGGAGATCTCACATAGGTGTACAACTTTCACTAATACTATTTTTGCTGATTCGCCATGGATTAGGAGATAAAGGTTAGTGAACTAGGCCATTTCAGTCGGCCTAATGGCCTTTTCAAACCGACCGGACGCGCGCGGGTCATGGCCGACCGGCTCAGACGCTGAGCCATGTGTCGTCGCTCGCCTACCCATGCGTCGCCATGTCAAGGGGGAGAGTGAGCCGGCTACTCCTCATTCCCACTCACTCGCACTCACCCTCGCTCTCAGTCGCTCTCTCTCTCTCTCTCCCGTGCACGTAGAGCAAGTAGCAGCGCCACCATCGCCATCGCTGCGTGCCTCCATCGTGCTCACACGCCACCACTACAGCCCCACCATTCAATTCGTCATGCGCATAGCTCTGCCGTGACTTGCTCCACTTCCCCGAGCTGCTAACACCATCGTTCGTGCAAGGGTAAAGCCGCATTGCGCTGCCGCCATCGCTGCCATGGCCGCGGTGCGCCACCGAGCTCAAGCTCACCCGTGGCCAGCCACAACCTGTCCACCTCCGACCTCTCTCTCCCTCATATAGCCATCATCATAGGGTCTAGATGCTAAGGTCAAAGCCAATTTAACTATTACCACCGCCACCACAATGAAATGTGCGACCGCGCCATGCGCATCCGCCATGGCCACACGCACAAGCTGGACACCGCCGACCTCACCGGCCACCTTTAGCTCCTTCTAGTGCTCATTATCGTGTTGTCTAGTACTTCCACATTTCCCCAAAGATGGAGACCTACCTTCAGCTGTCATCTTGTCAGAATGGTGACCACACCATTGTGCGCTGTGCACCGCTGCGCCACCATGCACGCGGTCGGAGCACACCGCCGCTCTACCGTGACCTAGACCTATCCCTTGAGCTCCGCTAGCACCTCCTGACGTTGTAGCCACGCTCGCCTAATCATATCGTCACCGAAGACGATGAGCCCACCGCAGAGCACCTCTGCCGTGCCGCCATTGTCCTTTGGTGAGGTAGCTCCAGAGATCCACTGGGCTAACCAAGGGTATCAATCGGATTTTTCTTTGAGTTATTTTCTTTATTTGTTTTCACTGATTTTGTGGCAAACTTGCAAAATTCATATCTGGAGTTAGGAGTGTCCAAATTAGGTAAACTAAATTTTGTTAGATTCATCATGAAGTGCGCTATTTGATAAAAATATGAACCTACTATTTGGGATATTTTCTAGGAGAATGAAATTGAGCTAGATAAGTGCTTTTAAATTTGTTTCCATCTTGTAAAATGCATATCTTGAGCTAGAGATGTGCAAAAATTATGATTCAATTTTGCCGGTCTTGTGTTGAGATGCTCTGACCAGGAAAAATGCTAAACCTACAGTAGGCATACTTGGAATATAATCTTTCTATTTAATCTTAATTAATTGCTAGTTTCTAGTGAAAATAATTGGGGTAAAAATATATAACATATGATCATGCAAATTTTTACACAGTGTTATTATGCTAGGATGAAATTAAGAAAAATATTAAATCTATTGTTTGACATATTTCACAAGGCTAAACTATTTTTGCTAAAACAAGCATATGAAACTTGTCATTTTTGTAGAGATTGATATACTTATCCAAATGGAATTAAATTTGTATAGTATACTATTGGGATTATATGTAACCTTCCGTAATTTTATCATAATTTATTGAGAACTGGAATTATTTATCCTCTATATCACCCTATTATACAAGGAAAATTAATAAATGAATATAAATAAATTATTTGGGCTTAACCATGATGTTTTCTAGGGTACTTGTGATGCATATGATCTGTTGATATTAGTAGTTGTGCTTGGAATTAATTGGTTATAGGTAGCTAGTTAATTATTGCTCTATAATTCAACTAGATGGCTGCAAGTGTAGTTTATGTTGTGGTGACAATTTCAGGATGGTAATGATCTTTTCTATGAAACTTGTTAATAACAAAGTTGTAGATAACTTACCCATATGTCTTGTCCTAAAATTTCATAGTTATAGGCTAAATGATTTAAGATTTATAGCTTATAGAAGTTTCCTTTCAGATTTGCTTAGTCTCTGGACAGATCTGAAAGATTTAATTGTTTGACCTAGATAGATACTGAGTCATCTTAAGATGATTATAAGAACATTGTATACAATTTTATAAGCTTTCCAAAAAGTCCAAGATCATATTGTTTGGATGTGTAAAACTCTAGTTAGGGTCAAAACAAGTGGATGCTGTCTTATAGTCTAAAAAATGTTTTAAATAGGTGTTTGTTTAATTACTAAAGAAGAGATATGCACCTACTCAGTAAAAGAAAATTTATCTTGTTATCACTTTAATACATTACTATTAACAACACTATGAGTATGCATTTTATCATATCATGTCATCCATGTCATTATCTATGCATCGATGATATCTTATTTCATGCTCATACATATAGGATCGCCCGAAGGAGTAACCCTACTAGAATTCAAAGAAGAAGCAGAGGAGAATCAGGAGACAACACAGCCAGCAGCTCCCGAAGGTGAGGAGCCAGCTACTGAGGAACTTCTGGAGTGCCCTGACCACCGACCCACTTCTTTCCTAAAACTCAAGCCCTGGAGCATTATATGCCTCCTATGTTTTATAAAATATCACTTGAGTCCTTTATGTTTGATGCATAGAACTACCTTATCTAGAAATATACCTTAAATCCTATGTAGGTCTAGGATCGAATAACTGTTTATCCAGTGGCAAATCTAGGATTTTGTCTCAGGGTATGCCGTTAAAAAAATTTCATATACAATTCGGTAAATCCATTTCAGCAATTCGATAATAATTGTAAAATTGACAACATGATTCGGTATATATGCACTAAATAACACAATAAGGCTTAAATTCATGGATTAAGTTCAAACCATCCACTAAGTATAGTATAAATAGTTCAAAAGCCATATCAATAATTGAAATAAGGCATAAAAGAGAACCAAAGACTTAGAATGCTATTTTTATGACTATTTTATTCAACGCTTTCGAAGGGACATAAATGTATTGATTATATCATCTTCATCAACTTCAAAGAAAATATCCCGCTCAATGAAAGTGACTAGATAGTCATCCAGAAGACTATCTCCCATCTTATTTCTTAACTTTGTTTTCACAAAAACCATTGCAGAAAATACCCTTGCAACACTTGCCGTTGCCACAGGTAGAAGCAATACCAATTTGAGGAGCTCATAAACCATATCGTACACTTTGTGCCTCTTTGTTTCAACAAGCTTAACTGAGAGATCAACAATATTGTCTAGAACTTTGAAGCTATCATCATGTCTCATGTCATCAATATAATTATCTAGCTGCAACTCAAGTTTGAGCAAATTATTATTTGAGAACTCCTTTGGGTAGAACTCAGCTAGTCTACGTAGCTTCTGTGCATCAAAAGAAGGAAATGACTTGGAAGGACTGAAGGCCGATGTAACACCCCGGCCCAGGGCTTAATAGGATTAATAGGATACTCGTACCAACAAGTTGCAATTTCTTTTCTAGAAGCCCATCTCTTAAGAACTCCAAGGTTAAGCGTGCTTGGCCTGGAGCGATGGGTGACCGACCGGGAAGTTCTTCTCGGGGGCGCATGAGTGAGGACAAAGTGCGCAGAAAAGACTGGTGTTGGTCTGTGAGGGCAGTCTATGTCCTAGGAAAGCTATAAGATGTAAGCGGGTCTGGCCTCGAGGAGGCGGGACGTTACAGCCGACATACAAGATAACAACTCCATATTAATCTCATCAAACCAATTATCAAGTTCTTGACTTATTTGATCAATGACACCGATATATACTTCTCTATTATTGTAATGTTAGCAAATAACACAAGAGATTAGATCAGGGGAACTGGGAAAGTGTGGCGTAGTCGTACTCACCACGTCTATGTGACTATCTCTGCCGTCAGGGTGTTCGGCGGCGCCGGTGCCGTGATCGCGTCTCCGCCTGTCCGTTGCCTAGGGGAAAGTTACACATCTCTGGCTTCGCCCGTCCTTGAACGCCTTTTTGCTGCGTGGTCTGACACCTTGACCGCGTCTCTAGCTCGGCCCGTCCATGACGTGATGCATTCCAGCCTCAAGTGGAATCTATTCTATTCTACTACGGCCTACCGTAGCAGCCAGCACGGTTTGCATGGACGCGTGGGCCGCGTGGGGTGCCTCAAGTGGGCTTTTCGTGGTGGCGTGATGCATTCCAGCCTTCCAGGTAAGTTTTTTTTCTTTTTTCTTTTACATAAATACAAATACAAATACGTATATAGTATATAATAATATATTGATCCGTGTCGCAGGGTATGCCAGTGCGTACCTGGCATACCCTGTGCCTCCGCCACTATGCTTATCAATGCTTAGCTAGGTAGAAGTCGGGTGATTTCCTATCACCTACGAGATATAGGTGGACACTGAACCCCGGTTGGATATATTTGCTATCGTGTAAAAGAGCCATGGGATGTTGTGAATCGAGGCCGAACGGAGTCTATGTTGTAGGTTGACTCATGTGATTCCATCTACACCGAATAAGGACCGCATCGTTGTTGGTCCTTGGTCATTTTGAATGCATGCCTCTCACTTAGCTGGCCGAATAACTCATTTTGACCGCGAAGCCGAGTAGCTCAACTCAGGCCGGGCCTCGTTCTGTTAGAGTGCGCACAGTGGAGGAAGTAAGGATGTGCGGGGAGCCGGTGTGAGGCCAAGGGCAGGTTAGAGTACTGATCGACCTGGCATCCAGTAGTGTCCCTGATTGTGCGGCGCTGATCAAACCCATGAATTGGACCTGAGTTGTTCCAAAGGTGACCTAAGGTGACCATAGATCTAGTCTACCTGGGTTTGTGTTAGGAATACTGCCCAGCTGGTTGCAATCAATTCGAATCGCCGTCTCTCCCGGATAGTGAGAAACTTGACTGAGCTTCCTTCTATCGTAGTGAAAATGGCAAGTGGAATGGTTCTAAGAATGATATAATAAATTGCTATGGTTACTATTGTTCTGTCACTACTGATATACCACATGTTTGGCATAGGTTAATTGCTAATCTAGAGGTGAATAGCTATAATTAACTTGATGACCAAATTATAAAATGTATAGCTGAATTAGTGGCTTTTTATGCAAAATATTGTCAAGCTAGCTCCACTTAGAAAGCCTTGCATGATCCTTGGAGTCACTTTATTTTTAGTTTATGACGGGTAAGTCTAGCTGAGTACCTTCTTGTACTTAGGGTTTATTTCCTGCTTGTTGTAGATAACACAGTATATCATCGATATTGTAAGAACTGCTTCTGTCCCACCGTAGATGAGGAGTAGGCCCTAGGCAAGGCGCTTCTACTAATGTATCTTATCTGTGATGCTTATGTGGGTGGTGATCACAAACTGGCTTGTATTAAACAATGGTGTGAGATGTTTGTTTTAAAACTACTTTGCTTTCGCTGCTACTTTATTTCAACTTGGTTTCTAATAACTTTAATCGCACTCTGATGTATGGCAATGTATTTGTGAACTCTATGTGACATGTGGCATGTATGTTGAATCATGTACGATCTTGGTTGTATGTTGGAGATGAATCGAGACCCTTCGAGGTACACGACGGACTACTGGGTTTATATGGGCTCAAGTATGATAGTGCGACCACTTGTGGGCTACCATTGTACTTGTGCTCTTATAAATTGGATGGTTCTATTATAATCGCCAGCTACCTTCCCTACAATATGGGCGTACCATTGTTTTGCCCTCTCATCAAGTGACAAGGGAAACAACTTCCACTGAAGTGTCTTGTGACATGTCTAAAATGGTCAAGCAAGAACAAAGCTGCTGAAACTCCCTTAGGTGATGGTAGGGGTTTTCGTAATCGAACCCCAAGAAGGTTTGTTCCTGAACCATGACTATAAAGCTAGGGCGGAGTTCATAGCTAGAAGCTGTGATTGGCTTTGAGGATTGCGGTGGCTCTAAGAACTCGCCCTTGGGAGAAGAAAGTTGGTGAATTGTTTTGTGCTCCAATGGAAAAGAATAAAAAGAAAGGTAAAATAAAAGATATATAGGTGACTAGGTTCGGAGACTAAAACGACAACCATTCCCCAACAACAGAGCCAGAAATGCTTGTTTGTGTTTCTTAGCGTAAGTAGAGGAATCCGCAAGCGCACGGATACACCATTATAGCACTTCACCGGAGATATTCAGGGTATCGTATTTTCCCAATGGAATGGATGTGCGAGTCTCTTAGCTAGTTCACCTAAAAAACAAGAGAAAGGTAGCTTGTGTAGTGAGGTTTTTCTAAGGATAGATATCCTAAGCGAAGATAACTCTAACACTATAGACTTGTTTTGGGCACCGGATCACACTTGCTCTGCCAGGCGAGGCCGGCCTGTAGCCTATGTCGAACCCAAACATGGGAGAATATGAGGCATGGACAGGGCTATCACCACCTGCTGCCTACCCCTCAACCTTGGAGAATAAGGTAAATGAAGATAGCTTCTAGCCTACACACCACATCTACGCTATCGACTATTACTCTAGCATGCATGCAAGGGTTATCCATCTCTATCAGGGCCCTTCTACTAGTGTACCCGCCATAAGGATGGATGATGAACCCACAAGTTTATAATGAACAAAGGTAGCTTTCTTAGTATATCAATGCTAAAGTTAAACACGAACTTCTTACTTCAAGTAGTAAGTTGCTTGTAGAGGTACAAGCAGAGGGGTACCTAGCTCCGACATGCTTTCGCTAAGTGTAGAGAGTACACTAAGGGAGGATGCCGACAGCCCTAGCACTTCTCCAACTTTTTCCTCACTCACTCCACCCTTATTCTAGCTAAAGCTAAGCAAAAATAAACCTTTCCCTCTCTTCCTTGCTCTCCTTCTTGTCTTGTAGAGGGGATCCCTACCCCTCTATTTATAAAGGGAGGATGGCGGTGCTTCAAGCTATTCTTGGCGTGAAATAGGAGCTTCACTGCCTTAGCATGGTGGCATGCCACTGCCAGAGCAAGGAGAGGTTGGGAGGCACCCAGAGGGGGTCGCCCACCCTTGACCTCCACCTCTGGCCGTGGCCTTCCCGGTGGTGCTTTGCTCCATTTGAGTTCAGTTGGTAGGCGCCTTTGTCATTCCGTTTGCGTAATTCAGCGTCGGAAATCACCTTTCGGTGAATTTCTCTATGCATTTTAGGTTTGTGACCTGCAAAACATGCTTGTACCAAAACTCATGGAAAGTGTGAGTGAAAACCCCTAATTCTAAGTTTTGGTGTTTTAAATTTGCTTATTTTTGTTTAAATGTTGGCGGTAGGATTACAAGCTAATTGTTTAAATGTTGGCGGTTGGATTACAAGCTAAGCATCGCCAACAAGCTCCCCCACACTTAGTCCTTTGCCCGTCGTCGAGTAAAGTTTTATGGACTAAGCGGGTTCATCTCCTTGATTTACAATCTGTATACAAGTTATTCCAAGCTTCACCATAACTTGTGAATTTCCAAGTGTCTACCAAAATATCTTGGGTAATTGAAAAATGGAATAGCTTGGATTCAAATCTCCTTATGTTATTCATGCTTAGAAACATGGGTTTTTGCATAATTTTGAAAACATAAAGATAGCTTTTGTTCCTTGAATGATTCGCTCAGGTCACTCAAATTTGAAGTGGTTCCTTACCATGGCTTATTTGAAAGTTCTTGCCATCCTTTTGATCATCCTACTTCTATAAGGCTTATATGGAGCTTTAGGTAGGGATGAATATTGTGGGGCACACTTACCTTGCATAGTTGTAAAGTCGAATCTTGGACCTCACCGGAGAGAAGTGTCATACTCTTAGATCAAAACAGTGCAAGTGTGTGGAATTTTTGGTGGAATCATACTCCTCTATTTGATATGATCTCCTTTTCTAGCTTTTTTATTTGGAGACATGGATATCATATATAATTTTTCTATGAGACTTCATGTGCTCATCATATATATTTTTTGAATGCTTTTGGGACCTTCATGTGTCCCTATATATTTTATCAATGCATAGCTTTCATGTTTTTTTTTTGAAAATATGCTAGGGAGATCATTTTTAGATCATAGAGTATTCATTTGTGGGTAATGGAAACATGCTTTAGCATATTCCAAGTGTAGAAACAGTTGTTTATTTGTGGCATGTAGGTGAGTTTTGATCTTGGGAGCATGAAACATCTCTCAACAGGGGGTCACAAAATTCGACCGAACTCAACACAAAGTAAGAGGCAAATGTGGAAGGTTTCTGTCATGTATTAACACATATGGCCTTGGTAGGTATTTATATGTCATTCAAGGAACATGGTATTTGAAATTTTGTTTTGTAAAATAAATCCCAAGTACTTTGCAGGAATAGGTAGGTGTCATATCATCGTACTATATCTCATTTGTTAATTACTTAGATAAAGTGGGTTCCCTATGATGAGTGTTCACAAGTTTTTTTAGAATATTAATAGGGAATAAAAGGTATACAAACTTTTAATCATAGGTAGATTATGGAGATTTAGCATCACTTTTTATTTTAATTTGTTTGAATTTAGTTTTATAATTCTTATTAATGAAATGAGAGAGAGTTGCACAGACCGTGATTTTTGTGTGTGCTGTTTATCTGTGCAAAGTTGGAGGTGATTGTGGTGCCTCCCCCATATTTGTACCTGTCTTTATTTCATATTCGACAACAAAAAGGATCCAAGAGACAAGTGTAGACAAATAATTCTAAAGGGAAACTTTATTTCATCATTAAACTAGTAGGTGCATTACATGATTGGAAACAAAACAAAATAATTTAGAATGAAAGAATTAAGAATTGAAATATATGCCTAAGAAAATAGAACATGCGCTTAAAAATAGAACACGCGCCTATTCAAGGACATGTTCTACATGTGCCACTCTTGCCACCTTGGCCAGACTACGCCTGAAGCTAAAGATGCAAACATTTAACTGGTGCTCAAGGCTTGTCGCTCTAATGTTGCTATCATCTAGCCGTCCCTTGCGGATTCGAACGTCCTCGCATAGGTTTATGATCTTATTTTTCAGCGAGGTGATTTGAGGATTTTTAGGAGGTACAGGCTCTTCATCCTCCTCAAAGATGGTGCATGATTTTAAGATAGGTGGCTTAGTGGTTCTCTTAAACCTGACGGGTTGAGATGAGGAACCGTCTGTCTCATTCGAGATGGATTTTTGGATAGGGGTCGTAGGCCCCTTGACTCTCCCTGGTTTGCGCATTAGCCCTTTTCCACATCTGCCATTAGGCTTTTGAACCCCCACTATAGTGTACCTACATCTAGAAAGAGTGTTGCCCGAAGGCGTTACACGGACGCTTTTTGTAGCACTATCAGAAGTCTTGCGCTTGAGGCTATCGGCCCCCGAAGCTGACCTTGATGGGGGGCGCCCACCTAGGTTGGGCGTCAGCCTATGGTGCCTTGGTCCTAGCTATGGACCGCGTGCTCATGGCATCGCTTGCCCCGCTATTGAAGCGACCCCAATTTCCACGAAGGGAAATCCATCGAGTCGAAGTGTAATAAGACTGTTGTAGATCATATTACCCAAATTCTAGTTGAATATCACATCCATACAATGATAATCTCAGAGTACAAATAGTGCGGAATTACATAAATTATTACATCACCGCATTGGTGGAATCAAAGTATCATTCATTCAGAATAGCTTGAAGATAAGATCGCCAAACTCGAGCATAGGAACGAACCCCTCAACCGTCAAACTCCTCGGAGCTATACTCCTCAGCAGAACCTGTGTGCCAAAATTTATCAGTACGATTTGTACTGGCCACACCCACCCTATGAGCATTGCTTTGTGGAAATTGGATGCAAGTTGGATATAATCAAAAGGAACCTATAAGGCAGGGGTTTCCTATGTATTAGCATTTCAGGTATATATTATCAGTTGATCAAGTTTTAACACCATTCGCACACCCATTCCACCCCATTCCCATTCTACAGCCAGGTTTCGATCCTGGAATCGATATACCACCATCTCCACACCATCTCCATACCACACCCGTACCATCTCTCAATCGATAGGCCAACTCCCTCTCGGCACTGTCTCAAGGCCCGTAGCCCCTGGCTACGTCCGAACACTCACTCCCAGGGGGAGAAGAGAAGGACTCATCTCACTATCAAGTTTAAGCGAAACCCAGGAAAGGTCCATAGCCGATAAGTTGGCATATGTATCGATCGATCAACCATACACTCTGTAGAGGTTTTACATAACCACAAGATCCACCTTCCTCGCTGACCGGTCGTCAATCTGGGCTGATTTGGCATTTGCTTGCTAGTCTAGGATAATGCCACTCTACCATTCAGCCTGGTACACCCCAAGTCCACTCTGGGGTGGTGAAACTGTGAGTCATGAACCGGGTCCACAAGGTCTCCATGAAGTCTTGGAAGGGTGTGGGGGAATCCTCCGCACCCGTACCTCCCTCACACTATCGTCGCTATCAACCTAGCAGTAGTGGCAATACCCTACCAAGTAGTCCGGCTGTCCCGCACCATATAGGGCGAGTGGTACGTAAGGCTTCCGGTGAATCTGAGTACTAGTAAGTCATTAGGGATGACCAAGCCGAATGTCTTCATCAGGGTTTCCATTTACCGTGCCACCACAAAGGCACCTCCACCTGGGCTCCTCCCATCATAGGATCACACCTAGGGCCACCTCATATACCATTTACCCACCACAGGTATCCATTCTAGGGGTGCCCAGGTAGCACCCCATGGCAAGACTTGCCCCAGGCTCGTCGTATACTCTAACTTGGTCGACACAACCCTCACCCTCCACGCACCCAAGTCACACACGCAGCACTCTCCCCATAGTCCAGATAACACCAGTTTTCCACCACGCACCAATGTAGTGCAAGCGTAGTAGAAGTAATAAGCAATGAAATATAGTAGCAAGCGTGTGACTAGCCTAACAGCTGGGTGAGCAGGGGCAAGGTTGCGTCAAGGTAAAGGCCATCAAGAAAGCATACTACCATGCAAGTCCTATCATGGTGTGATCATAACAATAAAGTAAAGCACTAGCATTTCTATTTTAGCCATGCGTAATAGGTGCTACGAGATTGGGTGGGATGTGGCACCTTCAGTGTAGTCGTCTCCGTACTCCTCACGGTACTCACGATCCTCGTCCGTCCGGTGCTCCTCCGAGTCTGCAAACGATCGCATTATAGTCGCGTTAGCGACGTCTATAGAATAGCACAAAGATGCAATGAAAATTCAAAAGAGCCAAATGCACTCAAACATGGGTTCATTGCGTAGAGCTTGATTTTAGATGACTTTTGGTCCTAGTTTCGTATTTTTCTGAGGTCACATGAATTAGTTATGAATTTCCGAAGATTAAATCCATTTCTAAAAATGAAAAAGGCTGAATTAATCCTGGGCTGACACGTGTCACTCTGTGACTGGTCCACGTGGCATGATGACGTCAGCATGACGTCATCGTCCCAGCTGACGTCAGCATGACATCAGCAACGTCATCAGTTTTGACAGGTGGGTCCTAGGGCTCTGGGGTCAATGACATGTGGGTCCGGTCAAAGTCAACATTAGTCAACGGCGAGTCAACGATCAAAGGTCAGGGTCACTGACGTTTGGGGCTAGGGCTGCTGACGTCAGCAGCTGATGTCATCGTGACGTCAGCATGACATCACCCTGGCTGTGTTGGCGTCTGACGTGTGGGTCCCGCGTGACGTCATCACGAGGTCAGCATGACGTCACCTACTGACAAGTGGGTCTAGCGACTCGGTGTCGCTGACATGTGGGGCCAGGTCAACGGTCGATGTCGACCGGTCAATGGTCAACATGGGCCGGGTCTCAAACGGGCTCTGGTGGGCTCGGTTTGGGCCGGTCTGGGCCGGGCCGTGCCGGACATGTGGCAGGCTGTGACGCTGCCACGTCGTAACCGTGGGCCTCTACTGGGCTTCGTCCACAGCACTGGCTCATGGTGCGTGGTTCATGGTGGATGCAGGTTCACGGTCCATGGACCTAAGACAGGGTCCATGGTGGACTGAGTCCTCCCTTCATCTCCTCTGTTGCGGTCTTCGTGAACCTGGTGCACGCGCGTGTGTGGCCGGCGAGGATGAATCCTCTACTTCCTCCCCGGCGTGCTTCCGTCGGCGGCGAGCGCCCAGTGAGACTCCGTGGCGGCGCTGGTGTCCAATTAGGGAGGGGAAAAGCTCCCCTACACCATGGAGACTACGATGGTAGGGTCGGGGAGTCGGCTAAGGATTCATAAGGCCTTGGCCACGGTGATCGGCGGCTCGACGGTGCTCACCGGTGGCGAGGTCGCGCGTGTGGGCTCCCTGGAGGCTCAGCGGGGCGGCTAAGAGCTTCTGTGGGTCCGTGGAAGCATGGTGAGGGCGTCCAGGGCTCAAGGCGGGGCTCGAGTTCTCCTATGGCCGGTGGGGGCTCCCCGGCGGCCACGGCGACATGGTGACGACGGCGAGGCGCGCGGGTGAACTATGGGGATCCAGTGGGGTGGTCACGGCGTGGTCGCGGGTGTGCGCGTGGGTGCGTGTGTTCCCAAGGACCGGAGACGGCCCTGGCCTACGTGCTCCCGGTGTGGAGCGCCATGGCCGACAAGGTGAGGTCCGGCGGCGGGCAGGGAGAGACCGGGAGGGGGCTCACCGTTGGTGTCGACGGCGATAGGGTGGCGATGCAGTGGCAGTTCGAGGCCGTGTATGTAACACCCTAGGTGTTTGGCTTCTACTAATTGCATTTCGTCTCATAAACATGTGCATCATTTATCTCATCATGTCATTTTCCCTGAAACATACATATGAAACATTCGCATATTCTGTTTGTTTCGTACTAGATTGCTTGTGAATGGTAGTAGTGCAACATAGCAATGAAACATGAATTTCCCATATCTTGAAGCATGGCAACATGGTAGTAATGTGACAAGTATAGGATAACAACAAGGTCGTGTAACATGTGTAACATTGTATTGAAACATATGTATGAATTGCTTGTTTTACTTTCTTTTATCACATGTGATCATTAGAAGTGGTATAACAACTTTGTAAAATGGTTGATCATGGCCTAATACACCTTAACTATACTTAGTTTACTTGTTGGAACATTGTTCATGTAGACCAAAATGACCAACATGCCCTCAAGTGCAAGTTTGACTTAAATTGACCCATGGAGTGTCATCGTTTGACTGATTCAAAAGTCCAACTTAGAAGCTTTGCATGGCTGTGCACTCTTTACAAAAGTTGTAGCTAATTTATCAAGGAACAAAAGTTGTTTTATGGTCAACTCATGAAAAGGTCTAGAACATGGTCAAACATGGTCCACAAGTTAGAAATGCATGCTGTTTTCAACACTTAGAAAAATATTCTAAGTCATGGTGCATTTCAGTTGGATCAAGCCAACTTTGGCTTGATGTAACTTTTGATCCATGGCGAATTAGGGAATGGTCATTGAAGCGAAATGGTAGAGGAATGATGGGCCTACAATTGTCATGTACACTATTTTTGCAAACGATCCACGGATTAGCAGTGTTGACGCGTTGAAATGTCGCTGACAGTCACGTTCGTCGAGTCTGAATCGCAACGTTTCAGAAATCGTTCAGTCACCGTGGCCGACCGGCTCAGGGTCTTGACGCCACGTGTCCGCCACCCGTCGCCGCTCGCCTGAGCGCGCAGGCCACGCGCCGTGGACGTCCTGGCGTCGCAGCCGCGTCCTGAAGCCACCCCGTTGCCTGCCCACCGAGTCGCCGTCCCATTTCGCATTTCCCCTCCTTCCTCCGCGCGCACGGCGACCGGGACACCGAGCACCGCCGAGCAAATTCCACCCAAACCCGAGCACCATTGCCCGATTCCTCTGAACCACAGCTCCTTCGTGAGTCTCTCCACGTCCCCGACCCCACCGCCACTCCATTTTCGCCTCAGGTAGCTCTCACCGTGAGCGCGGCTCCACCGGGTCACCATGACCGCCGCCGGCCGAGCTCGCTCGTGGCCGTGCTGCTCGAGCCCCTTCCATCCCTTTCTCCCCCTTGCGCTGGTTCCTGTGGACCCTACTGAAACTCGTGGAGCCGGCCATTAGGGCCGAGACGCCATGGCCTCGCCGGAGCCGGCCGTGCCATGGCCGAGCGCCGCCGTGGCCATCGCCACCCCTGCTAGCGGCGTCAATAGCTAAGACTAAGGGCTCTCCTAGGTCCGCTAGGATGAGGCGAGCACGTAGACACCCTTGCCTTCGCCGGAGAAGCTCCCAGCGACGAGCTTCACCGCCGTCCCCTTCTCCTCCCCTGCCTGTCTCGCTGACGCGCGGGTCCCCCCCTGTCAGCGTCGCTGCTGAGGCGGGAGCCCAGCGTGGGCCGCGTTGTGTTGGGCCGCGCCAGCGCGTGAGTCGCGGGCCGCTGTGTTTCTATGGGCTGGCCCAGTAGCGGTTAGGTTTTATTTTATTTTGTTTGTTTAACTGTTTTTCACAGTTTTGGTGCACCATTTCAAAAATAGATAACTCAAGTTTGATAGATCCAAATGTTGTGGTTCTAATTTTGTTAGGTTCCTGGTCATGTCTAGTATTTAACAAAAATATTATATGAGCACATGTTTTAGAAAAATTTGATGAATTAAATAGGAGTTTGAAATGTGTTTTTAGAAGCATGCAAACTTGTTTGAATTTTATCTTGAGTTTCTGTGGTCCAAAAATTATGAAATTTTGTGGGCAGTCTGTTATTGCTGATGTGAAGCTCTGGTAAAAAGTTTAGAGCTAGTGCATGTGTAGTTTTTAAGTTATAGAATTTCCTTTTATTAATAAGTGGATCTTGTGTGAATTTTCATAATTTTTCTATAGATCCAGTGAAGGTGAAATTTTATGGGTGCTATTCTTATGCTAGAAGGATGCTAGGAAAAATAGGAAATCTGTTGCTTGACACTTTTTAATAAGGTTTCCTAATTATGCTAGAAATAGACATGGCATCTGTTATTTTGGATACAGCAAGTTATGTTGGTCCAATGGCTTTGAAATTTTTATGGTAGTCTATGTGCAGCATGAGATAGCTACTGTAATTTTTGTAGATTTTTATGAATAGCTTTACTATATATTGCTTAAATCACCTAATTAACTAAATAAATTGGAAAAGGATATTAAATAATTTATTTAGAAGCTAGCACTATACTTTCTGATGTTTCTTAGATATGAAAAACAAGTTGGTAAACTTGGTTTGGTCAAATTAGGCTTTTGCACCATCATTAAATAATTAAGTTAGCAACCCCGTCATTCTGGACAGATTCTAGGTCTACTGGAATTTGATTTGGTTAACTTCAGAATCATGCTTTGATGTTTACAAGTGAATTGTAGAGAATTTCATAAGCTTTCCAGAATGTCCTCTTGCAAGTCATTTGGAGTTATAGAACTCTGGTTATGGTAGAATTAAGTTACTACTTGTTGCATATGAAGCTTTAACTGTTATTTTAAGCATGTCTTTACTATTCTAAGTTCATGGTACTGTTCCTAGGTGTTAGGCCTTTAACTGAAGATGAGCATCTTTATCTTAGGTTATGCAAGTTAGGTAAGTTGCTCTTGTTATTTAAGTTAAGTTGGATACATGCTTAAAGTGATTTGAATAGAGCTAATTACTCGGTAAACGAGTGTCCAGTGAGGTTTTCGTAAACAACCATCGTGATTCATTCATCATGAGCATCATGTCATTCCTTATGCATTCATGATATTTATCTTGTGCATCGGCATGCAATAGGTGTACCGGAAGGAGTAACCCTGCTGGAATTCGAGGAACCGAAGCGAAAGCAAAGAATGAAGCCTTGGGAGATTCGGGAGGAGCGACCTTCAGGAGAAGTGCCGGACGAGGTCGCCGTTGAGTGCCCGGACCACCGTCCTTGCAACTTTGTGAAAGGCAAGCCCCGGAGCATATTAAGCCTCCTAATTTCCGAAATGCAGTTACAGTATTATTGTTACATATATATATATATATATATATATATTGTTGCATTAAGTTTAGGTGTTGGATGCAAACACTTGCTGCATTGGTTACCCATTCCTTGTCCAGATATTGTTACCTCAATCCTATGTAGCTCAAGGCTCGAGTAGTGCTTAGCCCGGCTTTAAACGGTAGAAGTCGGGTGATTTCTGTCACCTGCGAGATATAGGATGATACATGTGGCACGGTTGGCTATATTTGCTATCGTGGAAAAGAACCGATCTTAATTTGAAATGAAGACCGGACGGAGGCTTGCCGGTTTGTAGTGACTCCGTGCTGTCGCTTAAGGACTGATTCTTGGAGCCTTTCCTGTTCATGTTGAACGCATGCCTCTCTCTTAGTTGGCGGGTGCGGAGACCGACCACCACGGCCGAGTAGCTCACCTCGGGCCGGGAGTCGATAAGTATAAAGTGCGCCTTAAGGGAGCCGAGGCGTGAGTCAAGGCGGTGATTTAAAAGTCCCGATCGTCTGGCGGAAGGGTAATCCACGAGAGTGTCGGGTGTTGATCGAACCCATGAATTTGGTTCTTGAGATGTTCCAAAGGTGACCCACGGCTACCCTTGCAAAGTATGCCGGTGGTGAGAGTTAGGAATACCCCTCACCTGAGTTGTAATTCGATTGAATCGCCGCTCTCCCAGTTAGTGAGAACTTGACGGGCTTATCTCCAATGTAGATACACTTAATATCTCTTAATGGTTCGGAAATGATGATATGATGATGATGACCTTATTATACCTGCTATGGTTAATATTGTTTGCTCCTAATAAGTGAGTGCTCTAGTACAGTGCTAATCTAGTGGATGTAATTAATGATAAGCTTGATAATCAGTTTAAATTGGTTACTATAATCATAAGCTCTTTTATGCAAGCGTGTCAAGCTAGCCCACCGAAAAAAGCCTTGCATGATCCTTGGTGTCTTTTATTTCTGATTTTTGTCGGGTAAGTCTAGTGAGTACCTTCTCGTACTCGTGGTTTATTTCCACACATTGCTGCAGATGACCGGTTCTTCTTTGGTTGTTTGCAAATCGCCTTTCTCCCCGGGGATGAAGACTAGACCGTTGGTAGCGGTCTCTACTAGTTCTCGCACTGATAATGCTTTTGTGGGACATGACTCGATCGGCAATGTATTTGAAACTATGGAGTTAAGTACTAAACTATGTTGCTTCGCGCGCATTCAAACTTGGTTTGTAATATTTTATTTGAACTCTGATGGATGTAATCCGAATGCTACTTGTGAAATGTTGTAACGAATGATGTGTTGTGTTGAATCATTATGATCTTGGTTTGTATGTCGAGAGTTGGTTGAAATCCTTCGTGATTTCCGGACTACCGGGATTATGGGAGCTTAAGTACAGGAATTTGATCGCTTCGGTGATTGTTTTTGTACTTACGTTCTTATGATTTGGTCGGTTCTGTTACAGTGTAGCTCCAGAAGCCATGCAGTGCCAACCCGCGACCGTGATGACGACGACGGCGTCACCCTCGGCTCCAGCAGCACGCGGGGGCTCCGATCCTCCTCTCACGATCTCCTTCTCGGCCCTCTACTCTCGGTGCGGTGCGGCTGCTGGGCCACCAAGCGGCGGCGGTGGCTGAGGGAGAGGCTAAGGCGCTGGGCGTGAGTGGCATGCGGGCTGGCTTTATAGCTGAGCACCATGCCCCCAATGGTGTCTGGTATCGTGCGGTGGAGAGACGTGGAGCGCATCCAACGGTGGTGCAGGGTTGCGTGACCGCGGCGCATGGGGAGCAAGGCCATGCCCCGGCGTGACCCCCTGGCCAGCCCCTGCCACCGCTATCGGCCCTTGGTCGCACTGGCGGTTGAGCATGGCGTGGTGAAGATGAACAGGGGAAAACTGACGGGTGGGGCTCGGCAAGCAAGTGATGGCAGAAAGCGGTTGAGGGGCGCTGGTGTTCGGGTGGCTGTTGGGCCTACGCGAGCTCGTGGGTCGACTTCTTCGCAAGACCGCCTTGGGCTAGGGCTAGCTAGTTCTTTGGTCGGGCAGCCGTGTAGCCGAAAGCGAGCCGAGCCACCATGAGGCCCTCTTCCTCATTTCCTTTTTCTATTTTCTTTTTCTTCTTCCTTGATTTGAATTCAAATTTGGTTTGGGTATTTGAATTTAAAATGGGTGCACCAAATTCATTGGAGTTTTAGATATGAGGCCCACTACATTCTTTTATATATATTAGGAATTTATTTAGCTATTTGTATATCAACATAGGTGTAGTTTGTTATATATAAATATAGAATTAGTTTTCTCTTTTTACACATTTATCCTTTGGTTTGAATAGTAATTACTTTATGGTGTGTTTCTTTAAAAGAGTTGTTAAGCATGACATAAAACAAATGGAAATCCAAATCACGATTTGAGTTAACAATGTATGCATCACTTTATTTGTTAGAAATTAAATAATCATAATCAACAAATGACATGCCATGCTTATGTGTTGACTTGGGTTGGGGTTAGACCTAATGCATCTCTTAGGTTGGGTTTCTATACATGACACTCATCATCACATGGGAGTTTTGAGAAAAATTTTGTAGTTGGTATTTCTGGTGTTTGGATTTTTGGGTTGTTACAGTCCTACCCCCTTAACAGAATCTCATCCCCGAGATTAAAGCATAACGTACTCTTCGAAGAGGTAAGGATATCGTAGCCGGAGGTCAGACTCTTTCTCCCATGTTGCTTCTCTCTCAGTGTGATTACTCCATTGGATCTTGCACATAGGAATAGTCTTGCTTTGGGTCTCTTTGGTATCTCTGCCTAGAATTCTGATAGGATGTTCTTTATACTCAAGTGTATCTTGAATGTCAAGTGTCTCAGTTGGAACTACTTCATCGGGCACTCTCAAACACTTGCGTAGCTGAGAGACATGGAATACGGGATGTACTCCCACCAATTCCTCAGGTAGCTCAAGTTTGTAGGCGAGCCTTCCAATCCTCTTGCAAATCTTGTATGGGCCAACAAATATAGGGGCAAGCTTCCCTTTCACATGGAATCTGACAGTCCCACGTAGCGGGGATACCTTGAGATAGACAAAGTCTCCCATATTAAACTCAAGTTCTCTTCTCCTTTTATCAACATAGCTCTAGTATCGACTTTGTGCAATTCTCAAATTCTCCTTCACTTGAACAACTCCTTCTTCTGCATCTTGTATTTTAGCGGAATCAAAGAACAATCTTTCACCCGGTTGAGACCACATCAAAGGTGTCTTACAAGGTCTACCATATAGAGCTTCAAATGGTGACATCTTGATACTGGCTTGGTAGCTGTTGTTGTAAGAGAACTCTGCATAGGGTAAGCATTTCTCCCAATCAGAGCCATAATTCAATACACTAGCGTGAAGCATGTCTTCTAAGATCTGATTTACTCGTTCTATCTGTCCATCTGTCTGTGGGTGATAAGCGGTACTAAAATCAAGTTTGGTTCCAATGGACTTGTGTAGGGCTTCCCAGAATCGGGATACAAACTGAGGACCACGATCAGATACAATACTGGAGGGAGCTCCATGCAGTCTGAGAATATGCTCAATATATAGATCTGCCAATTTTTCTGCATTGGTCTTGGTCTTCACTGGTACAAAGTGAGCAATCTTGGTCAAACGATCAATAATCACCCAGATGGAATCATTGCCTTTTTGTGAACGGGGTAATCCAACTATGAAATCCATGGATATGCTCTCCCATTTCCACTCAGGAACGTCAAGAGGCTTTAGCAATCCTACAGGCCTCTGATGTTCAGCCTTGACTCTATTACATGTGTCACATCATGCCACATGTCCCGCAATGTCCGTCTTCATGCCTTTCCACCAAAAGTGTTTCTTCAAGTCTTTATACATCTTTGAACCTCCAGGGTGAATGCAGTACTTAGAATCATGAACTTCTGACAGAATTTCCTCTCGTAGGGCTGGATTAGAAGGTAGACAGATTCTGTCCTTGAACCAGATGGTTCCTTGTTAATCTTCATGGTGGTTGGTCTTGTAGCCTAGTTTCATCAGACCACGGAGATATTCAATCTCCTCACAATTTTTCTGAGCTTGACAGATGCGATCTGTGAGATCATACTATATGCGGAGCTCATTCAGCAAGCCATGCGGTAGTATCTCAAGTTGGAAATCATCAATCTCTTCCTTGAGCTCTGGTGGTACGGATTCAGTGATCAAAATGTGACAGTAACTCTTACGGCTGAGGGCATATGCGACTACATTAGCTTTTCTAGGATGATAGTGAATTTCCAGGTCATAGTCCTTGATGAACTCTAGCCATCGGCGTTGCCTCATATTCAGATCTTCTTGAGTGAAAAAGTACTTCAAGCTCTTGTGATCGGTGTAGATATCACACTTGTTGCCTATCAAGTAGTGCCTCCAAATCTTCAAAGCATGCACAACTGCTGCTAACTCAAGATCATGAGTAGGGTAACGGTTCTCATGTTCTTTCAACTATCAAGAAGCATAAGCTATCACTCTTCCATCTTGCATCAATACACAACCAAGTCCTTGACGGGATGCATCACAATAGACCACGAAATCTTTGCTGATATCAGGCAATGCTAACACAGGAGTTGTGCTAAGCTTCTGTTTCAATTCCTAGAAGCTTTGTTCGCACTCGGGCGTCCATTCAAACTTCTTAGTCTTCTTCAGAAGGTTGGTCATCGGACGGGCTATCTTGGAAAAGTTCTCAATGAATCGGCGATAATATCCATCCAATCCCAACAAACTTCTAACTTCTGTCACATTACGGGATTGTTCCCATTCCTTCACAGCTTCAATCTTAGCTGGGTCAACTGCAACACCTTCAGCTGATAGTACATGGCCTAGGAAGGCAACTTCCTGTAACCAAAACTCACATTTGCTAAACTTTGCGTAGAGCTAATGTTGGGCTAGTTTCTTAAGTATAGTTCTCAGATGATGTTCGTGTTCTTCAGCGGTGGATGAATTGACAAGGATGTCATCAATGAATAGTACCACGAACTTATCCAGATCATCCATGAAAACCTTATTCATCATGTTCATGAAGTATGCGGGTGCATTCGTGAGTCCAAAGGATACCACAGTGAACTCAAACTGCCCATACCTAGTCTCGAAAGCTGTCTTCGGGATGTCACTCTCTCGAATCTTCATCTGATGATAGCCAGCTCTTTGATCAATCTTGGAGAAATACTTGGCACCTTGAAGCTGATCAAGTAAATCATCAATCCTTGGCAAGGGGTACTTGTTCTTGATGGTGACTGCATTCAAGTTCCGGTAATCAATGCACATTCTCATTGAGCCATCCTTCTTCTTAACAAATAGAATAGGGGATCCCCAGGGTGAAGCACTGGGTCTGATATATCCCTTCGAGATGAGCTCATCAAGCTATTTCTTGAGCTCGGCCAGTTCATCAACTGACATGCAATAGGGTCTCTTGGCAATGGGTCCTGTTCCCGGCAAAAGATCAATGATGAATTCTACATCACGGTCTGGTGGCATACCCAGTAATTCTTCAGGGAATACATCGAGATAGTCTCTGACCATAGGCACATCATGAACTGTCTTCTCCTCTTTTTGTGATTCTGAACTTGCTTTAAGGGCACATAGGATAGAGGTGGACTTTCCGGACTGGGGTTCACATCTAATGACTTGGCCTGATGGGTGGGTCACTTGGACGTATCTAGGTGAACATGATATGATGCCTCGGTGAATGGTTAACCAATCCATGCCTAAGATGACATTTAGGTTAGTGGAAGGTAACAGGGTTAGGTCGGCTTTAAAGATAAGACCCTTAATGGTAAGACACACTCCCTTATAGATGTGGGTGCATTTTAGGTCTCCTAAAGGTGAACTTGTGATGATAGGCTTTTCACGTGGGGTTACAGGCAAGTCATGCTCTCGTGCAAACTTGGATGATATGTATGAACAAGTTGCTCTAGAGTCAAATAGAACTGATGCAGTATTGTCATTAACTAAAAACATACCGTACACAATGTCAGGAGCAGCCTGTGCTTCCTTGGCATCCAGATGGTTGAGATGTCCATGAGTAGCAGATCCCTTGAATTGAGACTTCTGAGAGGCTAAGTTCTGAGGGCACTCAGCGGCTTTGTGACCCGGTTGGCCACAAGCGAAGCAAGTGAAAGGCGCACCGCCTGTAGGGGTTAGCGCGGGTGCCTTCTAGTTTCTAGTGCTTGGTGTGGAGCGGTTCTATGCTGGGCGTTCATTCACAGAGTGGGAGCGGTTGAAACAATCCTGGGTGTTGCGGTCCTGAGCATAACGGTCCTGAGTGTAACGATCCTGAGCAGGACGGGAGTATTTGGTGGTGTAGCCTCCACCACTCCTACTCGATCCAGGGTTGTCATCCCTGTTGTGGCGTGAGCGTTCCCTGGATGGTGCATCTCTGTGGAACCTCTTGCGATCACGGCCACAGAAAGACTCCTCAGGCTTATGCTTCCTCTCCCTGTATTCTTCTCTAGCTTCAGCACGGTCCTTCTCAATTTGGATGCAGCGATCCACCAGAGCACGCAACGTGTTACTCTCAATACCACCAAACTTCAGCTTGATATGTGGGTTAAGTCCCTTGCGGTAATAGTACAGCTTCTCCTTCTTAGACTTCACAACATAGGAAGGGGCATAGCGCAGAAGGTTGGTGAAATGAGTAGTGTACGCAGTCACCTTGTCCTTTCCCATCTTGATGTTGCGGAACTCCTTGGCTTTGGCCTCCATGATACCCTTGGGAATGTGATACTCAGTGAATGCTTTGGCAAACTCATCCCACGAGATGTTGGCAGGGTCCTCATGGGAGTCACTGAAACTGTCCCACCAGGCGTGTGCTGCACCTGTGAGCTGGTGTGTGGCAGCTCCAACACACTCATCATCGGTGAAAGTGGTGAGATCAAGCTTCTTCTCCATCTCCTTGAGCCAGTCATCGGCCACAAGCGGGTCAGGGTCGGTGCCATCATAGGTAGGTGGCCTTAGCTTCAAGAATCCTTCCAGCTTCCTTTGGAAGTCATTCTGCTGACCTCCCTGGCGACGGTTTGCTCCTTCTACAAGAGCTACAAGAAGCTGGGTCTGCTGTGCCATCACTTCTGCTAGGTTCGGTGGTGGTGGTGGTGGAATGTTCTCCTCGGCAAGCGCCGGGGTATTCTCTAGGTTGAAGGGTATCCCTCCACATCCACGACCACGGCCACGGCCATGGTTGTTGCCACCATGGCCCCCGTTGGGTTCGGCTGGTTCGGGGATGGGCACACGTCCACGGTTCATTAGGTGAGCAGATCGGCGGTTCAGCATTTGCAACACGGATCATAGAAATTTTAGTGCTTGTGCCATAAGTGCTTATAATTCAATATGATTACATGATTTCAATGATTTAAAGAAAAACATTTATACTATCCAACACTCATTACAAAGAAGCAATAAGATCCATAAGATGCAATAAGATCCAAAACATTCATTACATGGGTTTTATTACATAGCATCATCTCTAGTAGCTACACTTAAAGACGTGCGAGAATCGTACTACGCAAAGTGTCTCATAATACATCTCATAAGGGGTACATCATGGGGTACAACTTATGGAAGCCACTGACATGACTCATGACCTCGTAGGGCCATCTACTCTAACTCGTACACCGCAGCTGGGATACAACTGTTCTCGATCTCGATCTCCTCGTCAGACTTGTGAAGTCGAGACACGTACTTCAAGGCCTCGGCGAGCTCCTTAGTAGGCTTGGCTCCAGGTAGGGTAGGGTAGGCATCTAGGTTGAGGCGAGTCAGGGCTAACTCAAACTCCTCTATCCTCGGCTTCATCTTGCTACGAAACTCCTTGGGTAGCTGATCCCACATACCCTTCATCTCCCTGAGGCGCTTCTTGTCAAACTTCTGCCAAGCCTGCCAAGTCCTCTCACACTTGTCCTATAGGTACTCGTTCTGCCTGAGTGCCTCAATCAGGTGACCCTAGTTGCAAACGGTCTTCTTCCTGAACTCCTCTAGCTCCTGGGTCATGGTCTTGTTCCGGGATTGGATTTTCAGCATATCAATCCCCTTGGACCTCTCTCTGTCTCCTCTATGGTGGAACTCGGCCTTCTTGTCATCCAACTCTCTC
Organism: Miscanthus lutarioriparius; assembly: GCA_904845875.1. Classification (NCBI taxonomy): domain Eukaryota; kingdom Viridiplantae; phylum Streptophyta; class Magnoliopsida; order Poales; family Poaceae; genus Miscanthus; species Miscanthus lutarioriparius. The sequence goes on along the minus strand of CAJGYO010000006.1, from coordinate 68,164,451 downwards.
TGCAACTCCAAGACCTTGCTGTCGAGGTAGCAGTTCTTGTTGCCTAGGTTGGCTGCTTTGTCCTGTAAGTCAACGACCTCGGCTTTGTGGACTTCTTCACGATGGTTGAGCTCGTCCTATAGCTTGGCAACTGTCTCGAGCAGACTAGCTCGCTCCTGTGCTCCCTGCGAGTCTCGCTCCTGGCACTCCCACAGAAGAGCCCGGTCCTGATGTCTCTTCTGCTCAAGCTAGGTCACGTACCTGTCCTGCTCTAGTAGGTGGATAGCTGAGACACGAAGGCATCTGTCCTCCTCTGCAAAGATAACTTTGCCGGCTGCGAAACTCTGCTCACTAGGGGTAAGGCTGAGGTCGAGGGCCTGGGGAAGTAGTCGGAACTCTGTCGTCTTCAGGTGCTCATAGTGGTCCCTCATCACTCTGCGAAGTGCCTTGTGTGAAACAGCTCACAGTCCCTCCTCAATTGTGTCCTCTATAGTCAACTCAGTGAAAGCTGGGACAGAAGGTAAGGTAGTGCTAGCTGAGAACTCGACTGAGGTGACAACCGGTCCTTTGATTCCTCCATCCTGAGCTGACTTCCCGGTGCAGGTGACCTTGACAAGCTCGTCAGGGACTCCTAACGTGACGAGAACTCAGTGGAGGGTCTGTGCAAAACCCCCGAGCTCACATAGGTCGAAGGTAAGCTTGGCGTGGTCCAGAGGTAGCGGTCCTAGAGGCGGCAAGTCGACGTTCGTTGCCATCTGCATATATTTAAGGAACAGGTGTTAGCAGGTCAATAATAGATAAGCCTTGCATAGAAGTAAATGTAGGGTCGATATATAACCGAAAGAAGGGCTGTTCACGTCCTATTCTATCGTCCATTTCTAAGGGTTTCGTCCGATGGTCAAGTATGGCTCTGATACCAACTGAAGCGACCCCGATTTCCATGAAGGGAAATCCACCAAGTCGAAGTGTATAAGACCGTTGTAGATCATATTACCCAAATTCTAATCGAATATCACATCCATACAATGATAATCTCAGAGTACAAATAGTGCGGAATTACATAAATTATTACATCGCCGCATTGGCGGAATCAAAGTATCATTCATTCAGAACAGCTTGAAGATAAGATCGCCAAACTCGAGCGTAGGAACGAACCCCTCAACCATCAAACTCCTCGAAGCTATACTCCTCAGCAGAACCTGTGTGCCAAAATTTATCAGTACGATTTGTACTGGCCACTCCCACCCTATGAGCATTGCTTTGTGGAAATTGGATGCAAGTTGGATATAATCAAAAGGAACCTATAAGGTAGGGTTTCCTATGTATTAGCATTTCAGGTATATATTATCAGTTGATCAAGTTTTAACACCATTCCCACACCCATTCCACCCCATTCCCATTCCAGAGCCAGGTTTCAATCCTGGGATCGATATACCACCATCTCCACACCATCTCCATACCACACCAATACCATCTCTCAATCAACAGGTCAACTCCCTCTCGGCACTATCTCAAGGCCCGTAGCCCCTGGCTACGTCCGAACACTCACTCCCAGGGGGAGAAGAGAAGGACTCATCTCACTATCTAGTTTAAGCGAAACCCAGGAAAGGTCCATAGCCGACAAGTCGGCATATGTATCGATCGATCAACCATACACTCTACAGAGGTTTTACATAACCACAAGATCTGCCTTCCTCACTGACCATCGTCAACTAGGCTAATTCCGGCCGCTTGCTAGCCTAGGATAATGCCACTCTACCATTCAGCCCTGGTACACCACAAGTCTGGTCTGGGGTGGCTGAAACTGTGAGTCATGAACCGGGTCCACAAGGTCTCCATGAAGTCTCGGAAGGGTGTGGGGGAATCCTCCGCACCCCGTACCTCCCTCACACTGTCCGCTATCAACCTAGCAGTAGTGCCAATACCCTACCAAGTAGTCTAGCCGTCCCACACCATATAGGGCGAGTGGTACGTAAGGCTTCCCGGTGAATCTGAGTACTAGTAAGTCCTTAGGGATGAACAAGCCAGAATGTCTTCACCAGGGTTTCCATTTACTGTGCCACCACAGCACCTCCACCCTGGGCTCCTCCCATCATAGGATCACACCCAGGGCCACCTCATATACCATTTACCCACCATAGGTATCCATTCCAGGGGTGCCCAGGTAGCACCCCACGGCAAGACTTGCCCTAGGCTCATTGTATACTCTAACTTGGTCGACACAACCCTCACCCTCCACGCACCCAAGTCACACACACAGCACTCTCCCCATAGTCCAGATAACACCAGTTTTCCACCACGCACCAATGTAGTGCAAGCGTAGTAGAAGTAATAAGCAATGAAATATAATAGCAAGCGTGTGACTAGCCTAACAGCTGGGTGAGTAGGGGCAAGGTTGCGTCAAGGTAAAAGCCATCAAGAAAGCATACTACCATGCAAGTCCTATCATGGTGTGATCATAACAATAAAGTAAAGCACTAGCATTTCTATTTTAGCCATGCGTAATAGGTGCTACGAGATTGGGTGGGATGTGGCACCTTCAGTGTAGTCATCTCCGTACTCCTCACGGTACTCACGATCCTCGTCCATCCGGTTCTCCTCTGAGTCTACAAACGATCACATTATAGTCGCGTTAGCAACGTCTATAGAATAGCACAAAGATGCAATGAAAATTCAAAAGAGCCAAATGCACTCAAACATGGGTTCATTGCGTAGAGCTTGATTTTAGATGAATTTTGGTCCTAGTTTCGTATTTTTCTGAGGTCACATGAATTAGTTATGAATTTCCGAAGATTAAATCCATTTCTGAAAATGAAAAAGGCTGAATTAATCCTGGGCTGACACGTGTCACTCTGTGACTGGTCCACGTGGTATGATGATGTCAGCATGACGTCATCATCTCGGTTCCATGCTGACAGGTGGGGTCCAGCTGACGTCAGCATGACATCAGCAACGTCATCAGTTCTGACAAGTGGGTCCAGGGGCTCTGGGGTCACTGACATGTGGGTCCGGTCAAAGTCAACGTTAGTCAACGGCGAGTCAATGGTCAACGGGCAGGGTCACTGATGTGTGGGGCTAGGGCTGCTGATGTCAGCAGCTGATGTCATCGTGACGTCAGCATGACGTCACCCTGGCTGTGTTGGCGTCTGACGTGTGGGTCCCGCGTGACGACATCACGAGGTCAGCATGACGTCACCTACTGACAAGTGGGTCCAGCGACTCGGTGTCGCTGACATGTGGGGCTAGGTCAACAGTCGATGTTGACCAGTCAACGGTCAACATGGGCCGGGTCTCAAACGGGCTTTGGTGGGCTCGGTTTGGGCCGGTCTAGGCTGGGCTGGGTCGGACATGTGGCAGGCTGTGACGCTACCACGTCGTAGCCGCGGGCCTCTACTGGGCTTCATCCACAGCGTTGGCTCACGGTGCGTGGTTTATGGTGGACGCACGTTCACGGTCCATGGACCTAAGACAGGGTCCATGGTGGACCGAGTCCTCCCTTCATCTCCTCCGTTGCGGTCTTCGTGATCTAGGTGCACGTGCGTGTGTGGCCGGTGAGGATGAATCCTCTGCTTCCTCCCCGGCATGCTTCCATCGGCGAAGCGCCCGGTGAGCCTCCGTGGCGGCGCTGGTGTCCAATTGGGGAGGGGAAAAGCTCCCCTACACCATGGAGACTACGATGGTAGGTTAGGGCGTCGGCTAAGGATTCCTAAGGCCTTGGCCACGGTGATCGGTGGCTCGGCGGTGCTCGCCAGTGGCGAGGTCGTGCATGTGGGCTCCCTGGAGGCTCGGCGGGGTGGCTAAGAGCTTCTGTGGGTCCGTGGAAGCACGGTGAGGGCATCTAGGGCTCAAGGCGGGGCTCGGGTTCTCCTGTGGTCGGTGGGGGCTCCCCGGCGGCCACGGCGACATGGTGACGACGGTGAGGCACGCGGGTGAACTACGGGGCTCTAGCGGGGCGGTCACGGCATGGTAACGGGTGTGCGCGTGGGTGCTTGTGTTCCCAAGGACCGGAGACAGCCCTGGCCTACGCGCTCCCGGTGTGGAGCACCATGGCCGACAAGGTGAGGTCCGGCGACGGGCAGGGAGAGATCGGGAGGGGGCTCACCGTTGGTGTCGACGGCGATAGGGTGGCGATGCAGTGGCGGTTCGAGGCCGTGTAGCTCCAAAAGCCGTGCAGTGCCGACCCACGACCGTGATGACGACGACGGCGTCGCCCTCGGCTCCGGCGACTTCGGCAGCATGTGGGGGCACCGATCCTCCTCTCACGATCTCCTTCTTGGCCCTGTACTCTCGGTGCGGTGCGGCTGCTGGGCCACCAAGCGGCGGCGGTGGCTAAGGGAGAGGCTAAGGCGCCGGGCGTGAGCGGCGTGCAGGCTGGCTTTACAGCTGAGCACCATGCCCCCAATGGCGTCTGGTATTGTGCGGTGGAGAGACGTGGAGCACATCCGACGGTGGTGCGGGGTTGCGTGACCGTGGCGCATGGGGGAGCAAGGCCATGCCCCGGGCATGACCCCCTAGCCCACCCCTACCACCGCTGTCGGCCCTTGGTCGCGCGGGCGGTTGAGCGTGTCCTGGAGAAGATGAACAGGGGAAAACTGACGGGTGGGGCTCAGCAAGCAGTGATAGCAGGCGAAGTGGAGGCCGTGCGGGCGTGCGGCTGGCTGCTGGTCCTGCACGAGCTCGTGGGCCGGCCTGCTTCTGCGTGCTGGCGGGGCTGGCCGGTTGCTGGCTGGGCCGTGAAGCCGAGCAGGCCGAGCCGGCTGCGAGGCCCTCTTCCTCATTTCCTTTTTCTGTTTTCTTTTTCTTCTTCCTTGATTTGAATTCAAATTTGGTTTGGGTATTTGAATTCAAAATGGGTGCACCAAATTCATTGGAGTTTTATATATGAGGCCCACTACATTCTTTTATATATATTAGGAATTTATTTAGCTATTTGTATATCAACATAGGTGTAGTTTGTTATATATAAATATAGATTTAGTTTTCTCTTTTTACACATTTATCAAAGGTTTGAATAGTAATTACTTTATGGTGTGTTTCTTTAAAAGAGTTGTTAAGCATGACATAAAACAAATGGAAATCCAAATCACGATTTGAGTTAACAATGTATGCATCACTTTATTTGTTAGAAATTAAATAATCATAATCAACAAATGACATGCCATGCTTATGTGTTGACTTGGGTTGGGGTTAGACCTAATGCATCTCTTAGGTTGGGTTTCTATACATGACACTCATCATCACATGGGAGTTTTGAGAAAAATTTTGTAGTTGGTATTTTTGGTGTATGGATTTTTGGGTTGTTATAGCTATGGAGTGGAGGCATGACGATAGGTGGAGCCATTGTAACAGCGCATGCTTCCTCTCTCACATAGATGTTTTCAGGTGTTGGGTTGATGGGCTATGGAATCTCCCCTAGGTTGAAGGTGGAGTTGGAGCCGGTGTACAGAGCGAGCTCTCTATTGGCCATGGCTCACTAGGATGCGTTGGATCAATGCTAAGTGTAAAGGGACGGAATGCCTTTGATGTGGAATAGGAGGAGGTTGTAGGGTCCTTTATATATGCTTAGGTACAGCGTGAGGGAAAGATATTTTGGTGCTAAATCCTAGATGATCACAATGTACTCGGCTAGAAGAAGCTATCCTAGCAGGCAGCGCGCGAGAGGAGCCAAGAGGGGGGTGGCCGCTCCTAGTGGTCGCCCACCCCTTGAGGGGCGTTGCCTTGACCACGCTTCCTTCTAGACATTCTTACATCTACGAATATCTGATCCCTGTAGTGTTCTATTTTTATCCTCAAGTTTTAAACATATTTGACAATTTTATATGTTATTTTCTTCAATAAGACATGAGCAAAGTATTATTTTCACATAGTTTATGATTGTGAATGAGAAGTGTATGTGTGTAACATTGTTCAATGCAAGAACATATTAGAGATATTTAAATTTTCATAGATTTGCAATGAATTCATCAAAAGAGACTAAGTTTATTTCATCAATTTCTTGATTTATTTCATGAGAAGGTTCTAAGAAAACTTTCAATCTTTGACCACTAACTTTAAAAGTGTTATCGTCATTGTATTGAATGGTGATCGTGCCGTGCATTGACGAGTTGACGACGGTGAATGGTCCTTCCCATTTGCTATGTAGCTTACTATCAGGGACCAATACTAGGGTACCCAAAGAGGATGAGCTAATAACCATCAACATTGATTCATCCGAGCAGTCAAGAGTGTGACTACAGCTACAACCGACCCCCAAGTGCGCAAGCTCTGCCTCGCTCGGCCTCTAGGGGTGGGCTCCGTCTTGCCCGACACTAAGGCCATGTGCTTCACCTCGCCCAACCTCTGAGGACGGGCTCTACCTCGCTTGACACCAAGGCCATGGGCTCCACCTCGCTCGACCTCTGAGGGCGGGCTCTGCCTCACCCAACACCGAGGTTGTGGGCTCTACCTCGCTCAACCTCTGAGGGTGGGCTCTGGCTCACCCGGCCTCTGGGGGCGGGCTCCGCCTCGCCCGACACCGAGGCCACGGGCTCCACCTCGCCTAACCTCTGAGTGCTAGCTCAGCCTCACTCAGCCTCTAGGGGCGGGCTCTGCTTCGCCTGACCCTTGGGTTCGCACTCCAACACGATACATGGGCCAATGGCCCAAAAGATGATGGAGCAGCACCCTGATAGATTCTGGACATCCACTTGTTTTGATGATTCCTATTGACTCCGATTGAATTTATGGTGGGACTGGTGCCATTGGAAGCTCCATGAAATTATCTTTCCATCCATATAAAGAACGCCCAAAACGGACACCATATGCGACCTAGGAGTCATTTTTAGTACGTGCTACTCCTGGACTCCGAGATGGGCTCGAACTTGAGTTGCTCTAGGCCTCCACCTCGGGGACTCGAACCGAATTAGCCTCGGGCCTCCTTCTTGACTTGGACACCCTTGCTGGCCTCCTACCCCTCCATACCATGTGCCAAACATGGTCGTATGCATGGGTGTGATGTCCTCATCATCCTCCCCTTCTTGACGAAAAGCCATCCTCGGCGTCGATTATGCTTGAAACTGATCCTACACAACACAAAGGAGAATGGGGTTGCGAAGACAAAGGGAACTAAAATAATTGTGAGAAGGAACATGACCATGTTTCCAAGTTTCTAGTGTGTCATCTCGCATAAAAATTTTAGCAAGCATGTAGACTCCATGATCCGAATGCACACGATGTATGTCAACACTATCCTACAAAAGATTGGAACTAACCAAAGACAATGCAAGAATAGATGATCTAGCAGACATAGCTAGCAACCAACAATGGTCCCCTTCTTGGAAGTGAACTTGTTTCTTTGAGGAACATGAGAAAATGTTTGTATTATTATGGCTGCCCTCTAAACGATCATAATCTTGTACAGCAAAAGGAGAATTCATATTACTACGAACGTATACTCGATGTATCATATATTGTCCTTTGTTGCTATATTTGCCAATAACATGATATGTGTGTTTAGAAAACCAAGGCAAATTAGCATATTTAAAAAGGATCTCCTCCAAACAATCTAGGTTACACAAAACATCAAATTCAATGTAACCCAAAGTATGTAAAGAAGACAACAGTATGAACTCATCAGTTTTAGTAGCAATATGAATAACATGTTTATTTTTAGTACAAGTGACTGGTTCCAAAACATGTAAAACTGAAGCATCATCAACCAATTCATCTTTATCATAAGGAACTTCAAGCAAATTATCATGGGACAGAGATAAATCAAGAGAGGGTTCCACTAACAATTGCTCTATGATAGCATGGTTTGTGGAAAAATTTAGTACATTAAAACAATTCTGACCTTCAGTGAGTGTAGCACCATGGGCATTACCTGTGTTCTCAGTAGGAGTAATAGGTGCATTGTGAAGTGATGGTTTTGAATTTGCATATGAGGTTGTGAGCTCTTCATTTTCTTCCATGTCATCCTCTCGCTTATGTACATTATCCTGTAGAAGGTTATTCATACCAAGAGGAATAACAACAGACACTTCCCCTAAATGGTGCACCTCAGCATATGAAGTCAAAATAGGAGGTGAATTAACAAAGGTTTCTCGCATAAGGAGTTTCATATCATTCCAAGTTTGAGGTTTATCAGAACGATCTAAAGACTCCCACCAAGATAAAGCAGAATGTCACAAAAACCTAGCTGCATTTTTTACCTTCCTCAAAGGACACATAAAGCGAGTAGCAAATATGTTATCTATGGCAATTTCCCACTCCATGTACTCATCAGCACCTATACCATCATAAGTCGGTGGATACAAACAACCTATCATTGTTAGAAGATAGCAAAAGACAACACAAAAGTATTATCCCTATCAAATGACTACGTGGTTGCAGTGGTGTCACTTTTCACAGCAAGTGGAAGCGTCTTACCAAGCTCTTACAAAGTTCTTACCAATGCAAGCAGTGGGTGGTACAACCGGCGGCTGGTTCATGATACTTGTGAGGTAGTGGCACCGAGATTGCAAGGGCCTTTTTCTGTACAGACCTGAAGTATTTATGTGGAGCTTGGGAGGCTTAAAATATGGTAGCAACGAATAGCAATAATTTAATTCAGAAATTGCAAGACTGAAAAGTAGTCCCAAGCTAGTCTATGTTGTCAGCCTAAACTCGTCCCGGACCTAGTTCAAGAAAGTAACAATAGAGCTCGGCACAAACACTCAAAGGATGCAAGCACTTCTAAATTGTTTTTTTCACTTTCTTTTTTTTCTTGCTCTTTTTTTCTTCTTTTCTCTCTTTTTTGGTGTGGCTTTTTCTTTTCTTTTTTTTTTTTTGCACCTTCTGCCTTTTGCTTTTTTTTAATCAGTAAATGCCGCAAAAAGATATTATAAATAAAGATATCAAGAAGCTGCACTGTAGCACAATCTGAACTCTCGGTCAATAGAGCAACGTGATCAGACTGCCTAGGCGTGTGGACGTCCTGACAGAAACTTTCCTTTCCAATTGGCCCAAGAAATCCGAAGGAGATGCCCAACAAGGATCAAGACTAATCGGCAATAGAAAATCTTGTGCGCATATTATTTCCAAAGGAAACTATCACTGCTAATTAATGGTTTCCCTTTTCTTTCTTTTTTATCTACCAGAGAGAACACACAAGATATTTGGACTCTTGATTGAAATCTTACGCATGGAAACAGAAAGGAGATGCAGAACTGCTGTCCAGAAATAGTCCTCAAAAGGTGGCTAATATTTGATTCCTCACCAGAAACTATCTTTCCTCTCACAATTCACACGTCTTGAAAAAAAAATCTTCTTTCTTGCCACAAACAAATAACAGTACGTGTCCTTTTGTTGATCAAAGATAGGGAACGATGGACAATAGAGGAAAGCGACACACTAGAACGACCAAGGAGATTAGATGGACGTCACACAAGGAAAACAATATTTGACAACAGAAATCCAATAACAAGACCTGAACACAGCAACACGATGACACGCGAGGGACGACCGTTCAATAAAGCAAACTAAAATTAAAATATTGCAATGGCACAACGGGTGATAGGATAGGGAGAAAACAAAGATTAACACAAATATTTTTGTGGGGCAATTTTTGGGATTTCTAGGACAAAGACAAAACAAAACTAGGGTAATGATAAAACTGACGGTAATACCTGAAGCTCTGATTACCACTTAATGGGTACGGGGATCCCGATCTTCCGTCAGGTAGAGGTAACTATCTTTGTGGCGGAGAATGACACATCGATCCGGCTTCAGATCGAAAGATCGAACCCTGCAATCTTAGCACCACAACTCCTCTAGTTATCAACCGAGACACGGATCTGGTTGACCTCACCAAGAAGGCTAATCCCTGCCTATGCAACAAAGAATACAAGCAAGAACAAGAAAGAAAACAACCAAATTGCAGATGAATGATTAATCTCACGATGTTGGGGTCTCACAAACCGATGAACGGCAAAACTATTCTTGACAGATTAATCTAAGTAAAAGCCAACCCTAATGTGGTGAAGGCTACTGAATAAATGAGGGTTAGGTCATGGAGACCCCCCTGGACATGCCCCTATGGGCTCTAACGCGATACATGGGCCAACGGCCCAAAAGACGGTGGAGCAGCACCCTGACAGATTTTGGATGTCCAATTGTTTCGATGATTCCTATTAACACCGATTGAACTTTAAGGTGGGACCAGTTCCATTGGAAGTTCCATGAAATTATCTTTCCATCCATATAAAGAACGCCCAAAACGGACACCGTATGCGACCTGGGTGTCATTTTTAGTATGTGATGCTCCTGGACTCCGAGACGGGCTTGAACTTGAGTTGCTTTGGGCCTCCACCTCGGGGACTTAAACCAAATTAGCCTCGGGCCTCTTTCTTGACTTGGACACCCTTGCTAGACTCCTACCCCTCCATACCATGTGCCAAACATGGTCATATGCATGGGTGTCATGTCCTCATCAGCGGGCTCCGCCTCGCCAGACATGAGGCTACGAGCACCGCCTCGCCCGACCTCTCAGGGCTGGCTCTGCCTCGCCCGGCCTCTAGGGGCGGGATCCACCTTGCCTGACCCTTGGGTTTACGCTCTGCCTCGCCCAGCCTCTAGGGGGAGCTCCGCCTCAACCCACCCTAATCTGTCTCGCCTGACAAAGACCCATACCGCCGCCAACCACTCCAGGTCGAAGCGAATGGGCCTGGGTCAAAGCTCTGACACCAGGGAGGTGACTGGCACACCCCGATATAACCCATGGCCATGACGGGCCATACCTGGGGATTCACATCAGAAACAATGTTGGATGTACCAGTGCTGTTCTGCCTAACCCTCATACGAGCACTGACAGGCTTGTCAGTTCACCATGACATCCACCAGGATGGAGTGGAGCGCCACGACCAGAAGATGATGCATGCAGGTGGCGCCAATGATGGACAGGGCTGTGATGTGGAGTTGTCCCTATTGACGTCTCTAGGGTCAATGGGACCCACGTGAAGGAAAAGAAGGACCCGTCGATCCTAGAGGACTTCTTCTCCTTCTCATGCTCCTCTTTTCCCTCCACTGTAGCACGTGCTTTCCCTTGGCCTATAAAAGGGAAAGCAGGGCATCCCATAAGGATCATTACAACACATCGCATCTATTGGGACTCGAATCCATCAAACCCTGAACCGACTAGAACACACAAGCACATAGCCCGGAAGCGATCAAGCTCTCGGCACCCATTTGCTGCTCTCACCAGAGACTTGGGACCTATCCCTCTTTCGACCATTTATAACCCCTACTACGAACTTTTAGTGCTAGTAACACAAGTAGTAGCAATGAACTGGACGTAGGGACATTCTGCCCAAACCAGTATAAACCTCATGTCCTCTTAGCACACCATCAGAGCCAGACTCACAATATTAGAAATTTATTAGTTGGTGGCAACTCGAAACACCGACAGTTGGCACGCCAGGTAGGGGCGTTTTCCGCGTCTTGACATCCACACCAGGCCTTGGATGGCTAGTCACAACCTCAGCTGGGTCCTGGGCATGCACGTGTGCTTTAGGGACTTAGACTTCATCGTCACAACAGAGGGAGAGTTGGCAATGGCTCCCGCCGCCGTCCGACCTCTCCACTCCACCGGCCTCGACATGATCACCAAGGCACTTGAGGAGCTACAACTGCACGCACCAGAGGCCCACGCCGGAAGCGACCAGCCTCTCGACTTCGACTATGGCAGGTTAGAGCACTAGCTCGGCGCCTTCCTAGGACCCTAACCATCATAGGAGGATCTACACCACCTCACCTTCTTGTTGGCCAACGTCATGGTGCAGCTTGCTGGAGGGGAGCCGCTCTCTCCGAAATACCCCATCTAGAGCGCCCGACAGCACTCCCCATTCGGTCTCCACAACGCCACAGAGACCGTTGGCCACCTTGCGGCGCAATACGTGCCTCCTTTCCCTGCGAATGATGAGTTCATAGGGATGACCAAATATGTCATAGAGTCTTTCCATGACCTCCTCACGAAAGAAATGGAGTCACCCTGCACCTCTGACTCTAGTAGGGGGAGCCATCACCCCTCTCATGAATGTTTTATGGTAGGTACCCCTGAGGGACATGTCGAAAGCATCCATGAGGAGGAGGCTACCCCAACAAATGACCTTAATGATGAGGTCAAGGGGGATACAGGGGATCCACCCCGCTTGCAGATGGAGCAGCTGAAGGCCCGGCACTAAGAGCTCAAGGAAGCACGACTCCAGCTCGAGCAGGATCGCACGGACCTCGATCGAGAGATCGAGCGCCATAGACACAATGGGCGTACACGCGCCATGGCCCGCAATGTGAATCGTAGGATCATCGAGGATGATGAAGCCCTCCCACACTTCGCCCGGGCAAGCCAAAACATCGCTGCTGTGGTGGCCTTGCTCCATGGACTTCCAAGGCCCACAACGCCGAGGATCATCGGACCCATCATGAGATTCACACGCTACTCGAGCATAAGGCGGTGCAGCAAGCCGAAAGATCATTGTCAAAATGACGTGAGCTTGACAAGGACGCATCAGTCCACCAGGCATTGCAAGGCGGTAGGCTGCGCACCGTAGTACCGATGCATGAGTGTCTCGGCCGCAATTGTGATGCGCACGACACCCTTGACGCCTGTAGGCGTACCGTGGCGATGTGGGGGAGGGGGCTAGCTGTGGCTACCACCCTCATCATGGCAGATGCTACAACAACAACGAGTACTAAAGCTCGAGCCCCGCCTACCAGGACCTCAGGCCTTCGACCAACACATCCTCAACGTTGCCTTCCCAGCACAGTACCGACCACCAACCAACATCATGAAATACTATGGGGAAACGAACCCTAGACTATGGCTCGAGGATTATCAGCTTGCTTGCCAAGCTGGTGGAGTGGATAATGATGACTTCATTATTTGCAGCCTTCCATTGTTCTTGACCAATTCGGCATGAACATGGTTGCAACACCTTCCACCCAACATAATCCAAAGTTGGGCGGACCTAAAAGAGATCTTCATGGGGAACTTCTAGGGCATGTACAAGCATCCTAGGAACCCATGGGATCTCAAAAACTATCGACAGAAGGCCAGAGAAACCCTCCATGGGTACATCCGGCGCTTCTCCCGATAGTGCATTGAGCTGCCTAACATCGCCGACACCGACGTTGTAGGAGCTTTCCTGCCTGCAACCACCTATGAGCACCTGGTTCACAAGCTAGGATGTAAGGGCCCACAAACCACCAAGGAGCTCCTCGACATCACCACTAGCCATGCTTCAGGTGAGGAGGCGGTCGGAGTGATCTCGACTGGCTCAAAGGCAAGGCAAAGTGGGACGAGGACTCTAGCGAAGGCACCTCCAACCATCCCATTAAGAAGAAGAACAAGCAGCGGTGCGAGGGCTCGCTCGTGGCTACCGCTGACTGCAAGGGGGGTTAGAAGCCCATGGAGGGTACCCTGGACCACTTCAAGAAGCTGCTTGAAGGGCCATGCCCGAACCATTCCTTCCTCGTCAAGCATCTATACAAGAACTGTGGCCTCATGAAGCGGTTCTTGTCCGGAGGCTTCAACAAAGGATGGTAGCTTTCTGATGCTAGATGGCTGCCTCATGATCTTCAGAGGGTCGGCGGCCTACGACTCCAAGCGTCGCCAGAAGCTCGTGCGCCGCTAGGTCTATATTCCTCCGGTGGCTGGAGTCCACCATAACTTTGATTGGACCGACCACCCAGAGAGCATCCCACAACTAGGGAGATATCCACTCATGGTCAACCTGATCATTGGCACGAAGCGGCTCACCAAGGAACTAATGGATGGAGGCAGCGGCCTCAACATCATGTATGCCGAAACGCTTGACGCCATGGGCATCAACCGATTGTGCGTCGGACCGACCAGAGCGCCTTTCCATGGCATCGTGCCTGGAAAGCAGGCCGTGCCACTTGGGTAGATCAATCTACCTGTCACCTTTGGGGATCCATCCAATTATAGGATGGAGTCCCTCACCTTTGAGGTGGTCGGGTTCCATGGAACCTACAACGCCATCCTAGGACGTCCATACTACGTGAAGTTCATGGCCATCCCCAACTACACCTATCTAAAGCTGAAGATGTCAGGACCATGCAGGGTCATCACCATCAGCACCTCCTTCCAACGCACCTACGAATGCGAGGTCGAGTGTTGTGATCACGCCGCGGCAATCGTCATCTCCAAAGAGCTTGCTACCATCGGGAAGGAGGTCACCAAGGAAGCACCTGACCCCAAGCGGTCGGTCGGGTCTTTTGAGCCAATGGAGGGCGCCAAGGAGGTCCTCATAGACCCCAGTGGCTCCAAAGGCAAAGCGGTGCGCATTTGCACCACACTTTCCTCTGAATAGGAAAGCACACTCATCGGCTTCCTCCGCACCAACAGAGACATCTTTGCGTGGAAACCCTCGGACATGCTGGACATTCCGAGAGAAGTCACCAAACATGCCTTAAAGATCAGGTTAGGCTCCAAGCCGATGAAATAGCGCCTGCGTCGCTTCGACAAGGGGAAATGTAGGACCATCGGCAAGGAGATTGTGAAGCTGTTGGCGAAAGGATTCATCAGGGAACTATACCACCAGAGTGGTTAGCCAATCCCGTCCTTGTACGAAAGAAGAGCGGGAAATCAAGAATGTGTGTTGACTACATGGGTCTCAACAAAGCGTGTCGAAAGGATCCATTTCCTTTGCCACGCATAGACCAAGTAGTTGACTCTACCTCAGGGTGTGAAACCCTTTGCTTCCTTTATGCGTACTCTGGGTACCATCAAATCACGATGAAAGAGTCCTACCACCTCGCGACATCTTTCATCACCCCATTTGGATCATTCTGCTACATCACAATGTCGTTCGGTCTGAAGAATGCAGGGGCTACATACCAACATTGTATGCTCAAGTGTTTCGGAGACCTCATCGGGCGAACCATTAAGGCCTACATGGATGACATTGTGGTCAAGTCCAAATGGGCTGACCAGGTCATAGCTGACCTTGAGCAGACCTTCACAAAACTCCAAGCAAACGGCATTAAGCTCAACCCCGAGAAGTGTGTTTTTGGGATCCCAAGGGGTATGCTGCTTGATTTCTTCATCTCCGAGCGTGGCATCGAAGCCAACCCAGAGAAGATCTCAGCCATCATAAGAGTGGGCCTAATTCAGAACATGAAGGGGGTACAGCGAGTTATAGGTTGCCTCATCACACTCAGCCGCTTCATCTCGCACCTCGACGAACGAGGTCTCCCCCTCTATTGGCTTCTAAAGAATGGACGCCCGAGGCCTAGGAGGAGCTTGACACGGTCAAATAGCTCCTAACAAAGGCTCTGATCCTGGTTCCTCTGATCGACGGAGAACCACTTCTGCTCTACATTGCGGCCACCATGCAAGTGGTCAGCGCCGCCCTGGTAGTGGAGCAAGAAGAAGAGGGACACGCCCTCAAAGTACAGCGCCCCGTGTACTTCATTAGCGAGGTCCTATCCGATTCTAGGACCCGCTACCCTCAAATCTAGAAGCTCATGTACGCTAGTCCTCATCGCCAAGATGAAGCTGCGCCACTACTTTGAGTCCCATCCAGTGATGGTCGTGACGTCCTTCCCCCTTGGCGAGGTCGTCCAAAACCAGGATGACACAGGAAGAATCGTGAAGTGGGCACTTGAGATGATGGGACAAGGCATCTCATATGCCTCCCGGACAACCATCAAGTCCTAAGTGCTGGCTGATTTCATTACAGAGTGGACCGAGGTCCAAATGCCACCAGCAGTCATCGACCAGGAGTACTGGACGATGTACTTCAATAGATTGCTAATGAAGAAAGGCACCGGCGCAGGGCTGGTCTTTGTTTCACCACTTGTGGTATGCATGAGGTACATGGTTCGCATCGATTTCCCCTCCTCCAACAATGTGGCCAAATATGAGGCGCTCATCATTGGCCTGCGCATTGCCATCGAGTTGGGTATCCGACGCCTCGATGTCCGGCGCGACTCCTAGATGGTCATCGACCAAGTCATGATGGAGTCGAGCTGTCATGATGCTAAGAGGCTGCATACTGCCGAGACGTCCACCAGCTAGCGGACAAGTTCGACGGCCTCGAGCTCAATCACATCCCGAGGCGTATCAACGACGTGGCCGACGAGCTGGCGAAGGCGGTGTCCAGCCGAGAGCCAATGTCGACAAGTGTCTTTGCTAGTGATCAGCACAAACCCTTGGTCCGCTACAAGGAGCTGGAACAAGCCGGTGATGGGCCTCCTACCCTGGGCTCAGGGGCTAACCAACTATCAGCTCTATCCGACCCTGAGGTCATGGAGCTTGATGAGGATCTAGCGATAGAGCCTGACCCTCTGGCCAACTGGAGGATGCCTTACCTCGACTACCTTCTTCGCAAGGTGATGCCAACGAACAAGATGGAGGCTCGGTGGCTCGCGCATCATGCCATGTCTTTTGTTCTTGTTGAGGGCGAACTCTACAAGCGAAACCACACCGGGATCCTACAGCGCTGCATCCCCATCAAACAAGGCAAGTAGTTGCTGAGCGATATCCACGGTGGGATATACAGTCACCATGCCTTGCCTAGAACCCTGGTCAGAAATGCATTCTGTTAAGGCTTCTACTAGCCGACCGCAGTAGCCGACGCTGAACATATTGTGTGTACCTATGAAGGGTGTAAGTACTATGCTCGGTAGACCCACCTGTCGGCCTAAGCACTCCAAACGATCCCCATCACATGGTCATTCATGGTCTAGGGGCTCGATCTAGTCGGACCTCTCGAAAGAGCGCCCGGGTGGCTATACCCACTTGCTTGTCACCATAGACAAGTTTACAAAGTCGATAGAGGCCCAACCGATCTCCACAATCAAGTTTGAGCAAGCCATGCTATTCTTCCTTGATATCGTCCATCGCTTTGGAGTACCAAACTCCATTATCACGGACAATGGCACGTAGTTCACTGAGAAGAAGTTCCTCCAATTCTGCGATGAATATCACATCCGTGTTGATTGGGCCACCATAGCGCACCCCTACACGAACGGGCAGGTTGAGAGTGCAAACAACATGGTCCTACAGGGCCTCAAGCCTAGGATCTTCAACCGGTTGAACAAGTTTGGTGGACGATGGGTCACAGAGCTTCCCACGGTGCTCTGAAGCCTAAGGACGACCCCCAGTAGGGCCACCGACTACACACCATTCTTCATGGTCTATGATTTTGAGGCTATCCTCCCGACCGACCTCGACTATGGAGCGCTAAGGGTCAAGGCGTATGACAAACAGGGAGCCAAGGTGTACCGCGAGGATGCCATGGAGCAGCTAGATCAAGCGCGCAACATTGCCCTCGTCCACTCGGCCAAGTACCAGCAAGCGTTGCGCTGGAACCGCAGCCGTCGAGTGCGGAGTCAGGCCTTCAACATCGGAGACCTAGTCCTTTGCCTCATCCAGAGAAGCAAGGACCGCCACAAGCTCTCTCCACCGTGGGAGGGACCATACGTCATCATGGAGGTGCTCCGACCGAGCGCCCACAAGCTCAAAACCATCGACGGTGGAGTCTTCATCAATGCCTAGAATATCGAGCAGCTACATCACTTTTACCCTTAATAAACGCACACTTTCTCTTATTAGTTTCACTATCTAACTCCCCGACCTTTAGTGACACCCAACCCCTAGCACCGGCGGGGGGTCGGGCCTCACTCGGGGGCTAATAAGTGTAACACCTCGGGTGTTAGCCTTGCATAACTTGACTTGCATAACATGAGCATGAGCATCAAGCATTCATAAATCATCATTTACAATTGAAACATGTGATCGAAACATATGAAACATTGCTTGTTATTTTGTGTTTCTTGGAACATATGCATATGATCATGTGCAAATGAATGCAAGTGGGTAATGTTAGTCACTAAAACACCTTAGCTACACTTAGGTTAACAAAAGGAACCTTGTTCATGAAGGTCACCTTTCATGATCAAGCACGTAAGTAATATTACATGTGTTGACCTGGATAGCTCTATGAGTGACTACTACATGAAATGCTTAAATGACCTTGCAAATTGCTTAAACATGCTTAGAGTATCATCATGAACAACTTTGGTATTTAGGGCTAGGGCTAGTTTGATCATTAAGCCATGCTTTGATGTGTTTCATCATTCAAAACTAACATGTTTGACCAAAGTTGAACTAGGTGTTAGAGACCTTGCATGGAGGAGTTCACTAAATCAAAGTTGTAGTGTTTGACATAAGGAACAACTTTTATTTTTGGGTCATTGACTGATTTAGCTTCTAACATGCTTGAATAAGTTCCAAAAAAATCAGAAAAATCCTGCTTTCAACACTTAAGAAAAATTTTCTAAGTCTGGATCCCTGACAGCCTGACAAGCCCACCTTGAGCACGTTTTTTCTCTGTTTCTGTTGCGAATCAGAGCTTACTCTCTTAATCAAAGTTGAAGCTGGTACATAGGGCTAGGATTTTTGTTAAGACAGTTTATGATTTGGAGCCATGGATTAGCCGTTGTATCAACGTGAAAACTCGGCGTCAGGCTCGGCTTCGGGTTGTCTGAGCGAACTGAATCACGGCGTCAGTGGCCGACACCGGCAGAGCACGCGTGCCGCGTGTCTGCGGCGACGGCCGCATGTCACCAGCGCCCTGCCCACCGCGGCCAAGGCAGGCCGACGCGAGCCAGTAACCCCGCCAACGCTTGCCCGAGCCATCCCGCGCCCATTTTCAATTTCCCGGCCTCCTCCTTCGCCCACAGCGCAGCCGCCGAGCTCCCACAGCGCCGAGCAGTTCCGCCGTCGTCTTGCGTGCACTGCGTCGCACCACCACCGCCTCCATCTCGCCCATAGCTACGCCGCACCTCCCTCCACCACCACGACGTGTTGATTGCTTCTATTGCGCCTTGGTGAGGGCGTATTTCCTTTTTCCCCTCTCGCTGGAACCTCGGCCGCCATGGCCGCCTCCACGGCAAGCTCGCCACTGTTCGGCTCGCGTGCGCTTCCCTTTCGATTTTGAGCGTTAGCATTGGGTTAGGATGTGTATTAGCCAGTGCTATGATGTCACCTCGGTTGGTTGTCCCGCCGGCGTGGAACGTGACAACCAGCGCCGCCGCATTCTAACCTCCGCGCCACCGCACCGTGGCCATGCGTCGTCGGAGCTTTGCGTGGAGCTTTTGTTGTTGAAATAGAGTCGCTAGGTCACCGTGGTACCGTTGCGCGCCTCGCCTAGTTTTCCCATGGCCGAAGATGGCCGACACAGCATCGAGCAGCGCCGCCGTGCCGCCATCACCGACGACGAGCATGCTCCACCCACCCTCACCCGCCACCACCTAGGTCGTTCGACGCGCGCTGCTCAGTAGAATGTGTCGTGAAGACCTCACCGCCGGCGAAGCTCGCCGTCGACGAGCCACAGCCGCGCAGTACCAAGCAGCGCCGCTGCCCTATTTCGTGTCACTGACGCGTGGGGTCCCCTGACCAGCGGGTCCCACCGGTCAGCGACAGTAGTATTGAAGGATAGCTCATTTGATTCCAGTTTTTGATTTCTTTTGTGATTTTCATATCTTCAGTTTGATAGCTCCTAAAATTGTGAAATAAATTTGTGAGTGTTCCTTAGGAAGAGTAGTATTTAAGAAAAATATGTTCTTGACTTGTACAGTAGAAAGTTTTGGAGATTTAAATAGGGATTTGAAATGTGCTTTTGAATGCATTCAAATTTGTTTATTTTATATCTAGAGTTCCTGTGCTCCAAAAATTATGAAATTTTTGTGGTAAGCTAATCTTAGCATATATGAGCTCTAGTAAAAATTTGGGGACCAGTGCATGGGTAGATTTATAGTTATAGATTTTTCTTTTATGGATAGTCAATCCTTGCATAAATTTTTATAAATTATTTATGAGTCCAAAATTCATGAAATTTGTTGGAGGTAATGCTAGTACCATATGGATGCTAAGAAAAATAGGAAATCTGTTGCTTGACACTTTTCAATAGGGTTTTCCATTTATGCTATTTCAAGCCTTGCTGCCTTGTCATTTTTGCATAGGATGTTCTACTTGGTAAAATGACATGAAATTTTTATAGTAGTCCTTTGATAGCATTAGTAAGGCACTGTAAAATTTTGAGAATTTATTAAGTACTTCTGATATATATTTATTATTTAACCTAGATATATAAATAAAATGATAAAGGCAATTAAATAAATAGTTTGGGCTTCACCATTATATGATTCTAAATGTAATTGGTATGCTTAAACTGTTGGTGGATTCTATGTTGTCAAATTTTGAATGATTACATGAAGTAGAAGTATCGTTACTTTATGTTGCATGTTGAATAGTTTCCGGACTGATTCTAGAGTTTGATGAGTTGCATGTCGAAAATGATGTGTACTGTAAAAATGGTTAATAACAAAGTTGTAGAGAATTTGATAAGCTTTCCAGAAAGTCCAGGATCACTGGATTTGGATTTGTAGAACTCCCGTTATGAGTGAAACAAGTAGCTGCTATTTTATGGTATAATCGATGCATTATGGAAAGATAATTAAATAACCGAGAAGAGATATGCACCTACTCAATAAACATGATGCACTTGTTAACATATATGCATTCGTAATACTTATGCCATACTCATGCATCTAGGATCGGAGGAAGAGATCACGTTTTGGAATTGAAGAAGCGAGAGGAAGGAACGGCGGGGAGGATCCCGCAAGCATGAGCTCGAAGGCGTGGAGCAGAACCCTGAAGAGCTTCCGGAGTGCCCTGACCACCGCCCTACTTCCTTTCTGCGAGGCAAGCCCCGGAGCATTATAAGTCTCCCAGTAATTTACAAATGTTTACTTAAGTACTTATGATTGCTGCATTAGGTTATAAGAGTTGAATGAAACCACTTGATGCATGTACATTCCTTGTCTAGATATTACACCTTTAACCGGTATAGGTCCAGGATCGAATAAATGCTTAGCCATGCTTAGACCGGTAGAAGTCGGGTGATTTCCGGTCACCTGCGAGATATAGGTGGATACTTAGGAGCATGGTTGGTTAAAATTGCTATCGTGGAAAAGAACCATGGTTAATATAATTGAGAGACCAAGGCGAGGATGTCGATAGAGAAGCAACAAGACATGGAGGTCTTGGGTGTGGATCTATCCCGTACGTGTCGATCAAGGACCATACCGTTGTTGGAACTTCGACAAGATTGAACGCATGCCTCTCACTTAGCTGGCGGATAATTCGTTCCGATTGCGAAGCCGAGTAATTCAACTCGGGCGGGAATCGTTCATTGTGCGCTCCTTAGGGAATGATCGACCGAGCCCAAAGGCGGGCTTGGCCTAAGCATCCCGGCATCTGGTGTTCCAAATTGTGCGGCACAAGACGGGACCATGAAATGTGTACCGAGTTGTACCAAAGGTGACCTAAGGCTATCGTGGGTGGTAGACTGGTTTGTGTTAGGAATAAATTCTAGCTGGTTGAACTCGATTGAATCGCCGTCTCTCCCGGATAGTGAGAAACTTGGCTAGCTCCAACATCGTAGTAAGCGTATTATGGAACATGATGGTTCGGATGAAAATGGAATTACAATACCGCTATGGTTACTATTGTATGCTTCTAAATGATATACCACATGTTTGTACAGGATAGTTGCTAATCTAGAAATGGATAGTTACAATTAACTTGGTAAAGGAATCATAATTGTACACCGGATCGAGTTGCCTTTTTTCGCAAAATGTTGTCAAATTCGTCCACTTATACTGACCTTGCATAATCCTTGGAGTCATTTTATTTTACGGTTCATGACGGGTAAGTCTAGTGAGTACCTTCTCGTACTCGGGGTTTATTTTCCCATTGTTGCGAGATGGCACTTTGTGTATCATGGTTATTGCA
The DNA here is from genome assembly GCA_904845875.1 of Miscanthus lutarioriparius. NCBI lineage: Eukaryota > Viridiplantae > Streptophyta > Magnoliopsida > Poales > Poaceae > Miscanthus > Miscanthus lutarioriparius. The sequence continues at coordinate 68,142,634 of CAJGYO010000006.1, read as the reverse complement.
AGAGTTGCTTCTATCCCCATTGTGGATGAGGAGTAAGCCTTGGGCGAGGCTTCTTTAGTAATTCCTATCCTTGCTTTTGTGGACCGTGATCTAGCTTGGCATCGTATCAAACTATATTGGAAACTTTATCTTGAACTTATTTGCTTCCGCTTTATTTATCAAACTCGGTTTGTAATAACTTTAATTAAGTACTCGATGATGAAAAGTATCTGTGAACTTTATGTAATATGTGGCATGTATGTTGAATCTCATACGATCTTGGTTGTTGTAAATCGTTTATCGAGACCCGCCGTGGTACTCGACGGACTATCGGGTTTATATGGGTTCAAGTATGACGGTCTGCGACCGCTTATGGATTGCCATTGTACTTGTATTCTTATAAATTGGTCGGATTCTGCATGACGGTGGCATCGAGCAAGATTCAACGTTAATTGTCACAAGTGTATTTAAAACAAAAGTTTTTGTTTTCCGAAAACCCTTCTCTAGCAACTAATAGTTATATAATAGGTATTTGAAATCTAAAGTGTGCCAATGATCACTTCCTTATGCCCAAATTAAGGACTATTAGGTGGCTATTTAAGTACTAACATGGGGGTTTTACTTACCGTCGTCCATACGGCGTGCTATTGTTTGGATGCCATTCACTTGAATGGTAATGTATGGATCAAATGCCTCACGCCAAGGTAAGATGAGTGTATGACCGCAAGATGTGAGCATGCGGTCGGGAAGAGTAGCTTTAGTGCGGCTATGTATGCATGCTTGCATGTGTATATGGTACGTATTTAATTGTGGGTTAAATTATTGTCGGGTAGATTGATACGGAAGTATATGTATGGGTATACATATATGGAAGTATTTACAATTACATTATGCATATTCATTATGGGTTTAGGGCTGAAATGAAATTTTATGCAGGTACACTAACAACGAAACGTGTAGCTCGACTAGTTACGCTATTTATGAGAGAAGCGTATGTATGCCACCGTGTCTACCGCTAGAAACAAATTTTTCCTAAGTTTGTGAGGACGTACGGAACGAGCATGCATCATGATAATTACCATGCACATAATTAAATTGTTCCTCCCCTTATAAAATTCTTACTCAGTTATGTAACTCTTATCCGTCATGGTCTTGTCTCACCTAGTGGTACATGTTAATGGTGCAGATGGCACGCACAAAGTAGACCGCTCACAAGTCCACCGGAGGCAGAGCTCCCCGCCGTCAGCTTGCTCCACGCACGAAATCAACGTCACACGTTTCTTGGAGAGTTTGGGATGCCTACACTCTTGTGGAGAGTGCTCGACTATGTAGGCTATCCCGATGGAATGGAACCGCGCTATTTACGGGTGAATGAGCGGTTGGGGAAGGTCTCTTGAATTCTTTGTGGAGGCGTTGTTCGTCCCCGAGGTGACGATTACGAGTGGATAGGCTGGTGTTATGAGTCAAGCTGGCAGGATCTTTGAAGAAGCGGTGGCGAGGCAGCCTTTGGGATCCTGAGGGACATCATGGATCATTTTCCTCAGGAGCTGGCAGCCGCTTTGGTTGGAGTCTTTCCAAGAGGTAACCCCTCCACTGACTCATGGCAGCAGATAAGAGGAAAATCTTTGGAGATTGGTGCAGCAGAAGGGCAGAACAGTGATAACCCTTCCATGAGTGCCATGTTCGCAATGATGAGAGTGTTGGATGGAGTTGAAGGTAGCCTCAGACGTGTGTCTGGTGCTCTTGGTCATGCCTGCGAGGACCGATGTCAGCTTCAGAGGGAGCACAACGCCAAGATTGAAAGGCTCACTGAAGAGATGACTCGGTTAACTCACCAGCGGAATGCAGCCTGGTCTAGGGAAGATGTCCTAAGAGCTCGACAGTTTGAGCTGGGACAGCAGCTGGCCAAAGCGGAAGAATACAATGATAATCTGCATGAAGAGGTTCATCTACTGAACAATCAGCTCCACCCTTATGTCCCACCTGGAGCCATAGAAATGGATCTAGAAGGGTACGAGGAAGGAGAAGAAGAAGTGGAGCCTGAAGAAGAAGTAGAACCTGAGGAAGGAGATGATCTTGCGTCTGACCTCGATAGTGATCATGATGAGGATTAGATCGCTTAGCACTTAGTGGAAGGACTAATGTATCACCTTTATTCATGTAATGGACCTGTAGTTCGAAGTTGGCATTAGTAACCAGACTATCATGTAATGTTGATTAAGTGCACCTTTGGTTGAACATCAATGCAATTCCGTTCCTTGTTGGTGATCACGATTTAACTTTGCATGCGTTATGAGCGCGATAAGTGGTCAAATTGGGGATGCCATGTTGCGAGAATGAATTGTTATGCCTACATTTTTTATTGTGAATTTGAGAATTTCTCCGGTGATTTCAGTTTGGCATGATTATGATTCATCGCAATCTCTTGACATCAACCAATAATCGCTTATTGTTGCAACTTCGCAGATGACGCCTTTTCGTCTTTGGAGTCGTAGCGATCCACGATGGCAATGGTGATGACTTACCACCACCACCACCGCCCGCCCGCTTTCAGGAGTTCTTTGCTCGTTCTTGGGGAGCCAACGGACCATGGAAGAAGCTTTGCGCCTTATCGCGCAAAACACCGCTCGTGGCCACCCACAGCAACCAGGGGCCGAGCCAAATCAGCACAGTACATTCAAGGAGTTTCTGGACACGAAGCCTTCGATCTTCAAGGTGGCTGAGGAACCACTGCAGGCCGATGAGTGGTTGAATACCATTGAGCAGAAATTCCGTCTATTGAGGGTCACGGAGCATCCGAAAGCGTAGTATGCTTCTCATCAATTGCAAGGACCAGTGAGGGGATCTGGTGGACACACTTCCTGTCATCTCTGCCTGCTAATGCGCGAGTGACCTGGGAACAATTCAAGCTAGCTTTTAGGGGACACCATATTCCCCTGGGCCCGATGCGCATGAAAGCAGCCGAATTTATGAGGCTCACTCAAGGAACAAAGTCACTCACAGAGTATATGCACGCATTCAACAACTTGTCCAGATATGCTCCAGGTTTTGTGGATACCGAGGAGAAAAAGATAGAGAGTTTCAAGCGAGGTTTGGGTACTAAACTGATGAAGACTATGGCAAATTCTAGGTGTGCCACGTACAATGAGTTTATTAGTGATGCCTTGACCCAAGAAAACCACAACAACATGCATGCAGTTGCTAAGGGTCGCAAGAGGACATATGAGGCCGGTGCCTCCAGATCTTTCCAATCAAAAGCTCCTATCACAGCTAGGCCACAATTCCGTCCACCTGCACCCAAGTTTAGGCCTCCACCACCGAAAGCTCAGAATAACAGGCCACAGAAACCATTCCGTAAGGCGTTCACTATTGCCTTACCAAAAGGAAATGGTAATCAGGACAGTTCCACCGGATTCAGAAGTAATCAACCATGTTTCAACTGCAACCAACTGGGTCATTGGTCCAAGGAATGCCCCCACCCCAAGAGGAATAGCAACCCAAATCAGAACAATCAGAGGCAGGTGAATGCCAGGGCACGTCAAGGACAAGTGCATTATACCGCTGTGGAGGAAGTGCCCGCCGGAGAAGTTGTCACGGCTGGTATGTTTCTTATCAACAAGCATCCCGTTGTTGTTTTATTTGATTCAGGAGCTTCTCATTCATTTATGAGTCAAGCATTTGCATCTAGACATGATCAAGAAATAATAGAAGTAAGCAAAGGGGGTTTTAACATAAGTTCAGTAGGAGGAACTGTTGCTTCCAAAAAGATAGTCAAAAATGTACTCATCTCGATACAAAGGAGGGAGTACACAACAGATTTGATAATATTGCCGGGGTTGTCAATAAGTGTAATCTTAGGCATGAATTGGATGAAGTATCATGGTGCTCTTATTGACACTAGCACCCGCACTATTATGTTGAGAGAACCCACGGGAGGGAATGCTTTTCTAGTCCCACTCTCCCGTGATTTCGAACCCCAATATTTAGCCTGTGCTATCCAAGCCACCACATTATGTGATATCCCAGTGGTTTGTGAGTTTCCGGATGTATTTCCAGAGGAATTACCAAGTCTACCACCGGATAGGGACGTGGAATTTAAGATTGAATTAGTGCCAGGTACCGCACCCATATCTAGAAGGCCCTATAGAATGCCACCCAATGAGTTAGCAGAACTTAAGGTTCAATTGCAAAATCTATTGGACAAAGGTCTTATCCAACCTAGCTCATCCCCGTGGGGATGTCCAGCCTTGTTTGTGAAAAAGAAGGATAAGTCACTGAGAATGTGTGTAGATTACAGACCACTCAATGCTGTGACCATCAAAAACAAATATCCATTGCCCCGCATCGACATCTTGTTCGATCAGTTAGCGAAGGCAAAGGTATTCTCCAAAATTGATTTGAGATCAGGTTACCATCAGATAAAGATCAGACCGGAGGATATACCTAAAACTGCTTTCTCTACTAGGTACGACTTATACGAGTATTTGGTTATGTCTTTCGGACTAACAAATGCTCCAGCCTATTTCATGTACCTGATGAACTCGGTATTCATACCCGAACTTGATAAGTTCGTGGTCGTGTTTATTGATGATATATTGATTTATTCAGAAAATGAGACCGATCATGAGGAGCATCTGAGGATTGTCCTATCCAGACTGAGGGAGCATAAGCTATATGCCAAGTTTAGCAAATGTGAATTTTGGATGAGCAAAGTACCTTTCTTAGGTCACATTTTATCAAGAGATGGAATCTCAGTAGACCCATCCAAAGTACAAGAGGTCATGGATTGGAAAGCCCCAACTTCGGTTCATGAAGTTCGGAGTTTTCTAGGGTTAGCAGGATACTATCGTCGGTTTATTCCAGACTTCTCAAAGATAGCTAAGCCTATGACCAGACTACTTCAGAAAGATGAGAAGTACAAATGGACACAAGAATGTGAAACAGCTTTTCACACCCTCAGAACTTTGTTGACTACAGCACCTGTGCTAGCACAACCAGACATTGAAAAGCCTTTTGATGTATTTTGTGATGCATCAGGAATAGGTTTGGGATGTGTGCTTATGCAAGAAGGGAGAGTAATTGCATATGCCTCACGGCAATTGAGAAAACATGAAGTCAACTACCCTACACATGATTTGGAACTTGCAGCCGTTGTTCATGCATTAAAGATATGGAGACATTACTTGTTGGGCAATGTCTGTCACATCTATACTGACCACAAAAGTCTCAAGTATATCTTTACCCAGCCAGAACTGAACATGAGACAACGTAGATGGTTGGAATTGATTAAGGACTACAATTTGGAAGTGCATTACCACCCGGGTAAAGCTAATGTAGTAGCCGATGCACTCAGTCGGAAGTCCCATTGCAACACTATGGAAGCATTGTTGGAAGATGGATTCAACTTGCTACATCCTGCTGTACTACACAATATCACAATCAGTTGTTCGCTTGAGGGCAAAATCATAGAGCTACAGCAGACAGATGTAGGGATAAGTCATATCAAGAGAAAAATGCAAGAGTAGGAAACCAAACATTTTAGACTAGACGAAAGAGGTGTATTATGGTTTGAGGACCGACTAGTGGTACCAAAAGACCGTGAGCTCAGAAATCAAATCTTAGATGAAGCTCACTCATCCAAATTGTCTATCCATCCGGGTAGTAGTAAAATGTATCAAGATTTAAGAACCCGTTTTTGGTGGACTAAGATGAAGAAAGAGATCGCAGCCTATGTTGCTAGGTGTGATATCTCGTAGTAGAGTAAAAGCCGTCCATATGAAAAGCTATTTGGATTACTTGACCATTGCCTATTCCAGGATGGAAATGGGAGGAAATCGGCATGGACTTTATCTGAGCCTTCCAACGACGCCACAAGGTCATGATTCAATATGGGTTATTATTGATCGTCTCACCAAATCAGCACATTTTGTACCAGTTCACACCACATATCACGTGGGGAAATACTCTGAGTTATATGTTTCCCAGATCGTGAGACTGCATGGAGTACCTCGGACTATAATCTCGGATCGAGGACCATAGTTCATAGCTCGTTTACGGGAGCACTTACACCGAGCTTTGGGAACCAAGCTAATCGGAAGTTGACTTATCATCCACAAACTTTAGATGACAGACAGAGCGAGTGAACCAAATCCTAGAAGATTTACTTAGAGCATGTGTTATATCTTCAAAAGGTTCATGGGAGAAATGGTTACCTTTAGCTGAATTCTCCTATAACAACAGTTATCAAGCGAGTATCAAAATGGCTCCATTTGAAGCCTTGTATGGCGGCGAAAGTGCAGAACTCCTTTGAACCTGGATTGAGCCGGTGTGAAAGGAGATACTTTGGTATTGATTTTGTAAATGAAGCCGAAGAGCAAGTACGTATCATCCAACAACATATGAAGGCAGCTCAATCAAGACGAGAAGAGTTATGCCGATGTAAGAAGAAGACCACTAACTTTTGAAGTGGGTGACTATGTATACTTGAGAGTATCACCCATGAAAGGTGTGAAAAGATTTGGGATGAAAAAGAAGCTTTCACCGAGATATGTAGGGCCATACAAAATTTTGGAACGAAAAGGAAGGTTGCATATAAGTTACAACTTCCACAGAGATGAGTACAATCTTTGATGTGTTCCATGTTTCTCAAACTAAAGAAATGTCTTGAGTACCGGAAGAAGCTATTGCACCCACCAACGTAAACTTCAATCAGATTTGACCTATGAAGAAAACCCAATTCGAGTATTAGAAGAGATGGAGAGAGTAACAAGGAGTAAGATTATTAAGTTCTATAAGGTGGTGTGGAACAATCATAGTGAACAAGATGCTACGTGGGAAAGAGAAGATTATCTACTGAGAAGTTTATCCCGCCTTTTTCCAAGAATGGTAGGTCTTGCAAATCTCGGGACGAGATTTTTATAAGGGGAGGGCTGTAACACCTCGGGTGTTAGCCTTGCATAACTTGACTTGCATAACATGAGCATGAGCATCAAGCATTCATAAATCATCATTTACAATTGAAACATGTGATCGAAACATATGAAACATTGCTTGTTATTTCGTGTTTCTTGGAACATATGCATATGATCATGTGCGAATGAATGCAAGTGGGTAATGTTAGTCACTAAAACACCTTAGCTACACTTAGGTTAACAAAAGGAACCTTGTTCATGAAGGTCACCTTTCATGATCAAGCACGTAAGTAATATTACATGTGTTGACCTGGATAGCTCTATGAGTGACTACTACATGAAATGCTTAAATGACCTTGCAAATTGCTTAAACATGCTTAGAGTATCATCATGAACAACTTTGCTATTTAGGGCTAGGGCTAGTTTGATCATTAAGCCATGCTTTGATGTGTTTCATCATTCAAAAGTGACATGTTTGACCAAAGTTGAACTAGGTGTTAGAGACCTTGCATGGAGGAGTTCACTAAATCAAAGTTGTAGTGTTTGACATAAGGAACAACTTTTATTTTTGGGTCATTGACTGATTTAGCTTCTAACATGCTTGAATAAGTTCCACAAAAATCAGAAAAATCCTGCTTTCAACACTTAAGAAAAATTTTCTAAGTCTGGATCCCTGACAGCCTGACAAGCCCACCTTGAGCACGTTTTTTCTCCGTTTCTGTTGCGAATCAGAGCTTACTCTCTTAATCAAAGTTGAAGCTGGTACATAGGGCTAGGATTTTTGTTAAGACGGTTTACGATTTGGAGCCATGGATTAGCCGTTGTATCAACGTGAAAACTCGGCGTCAGGCTCGGCTTCGGGTTGTCTGAGCGAACTGAATCACGGCGTCAATGGCCGACACCGGCAGAGCACGCGCGCCGCGTGTCCGCGGCGATTGCCGCGCGTCACCAGCGCCCTGCCCACCGCGGCCAAGGCAGGCCGACGTGAGCCAGTAACCCCACCAACGCCTGCCCGAGCCATCCCGCGCCCATTTTCAATTTCCCGGCCTCCTCCTTCCGCCCACAATAGCCGGCAAGAGCTCCCGCAGCGCAAAGCAGTTCCGCCGTCGTCTCGCGTGCCTTCGCGTCAGCACGCACCACCACCGCCTCCATCTCGCCCATAGCTGCGCCAAGACCTCCTCCACCACCACGATGTGTCGATTGCTTCTATTGCGCCTTGGTGAGGGCGTATTTCCTTTTTCCCCTCTCGCTGGAACCTCGGCCGCCATGGCCGCCTCCACGGCAAGCTTCGCCCGTTATTGTTTCGCGCGCTTCCCTTTCGATTTTGAGCGTTAGCATTGGGTTAGGATGTGTATTAGCCGGTGCTATGATGTCACCTCGGTTGGTTGTCCCGCCGGGCGTGAACGTGACAACCGGCGCCGCGCGTTCTAACCTTCAAGGCCACCGCACTGCCCGTGGCCATGCATCGTCGGAGCTTTGCGTGGAGCTTTTGTTGTTGAAATAGAGTCGCTAGGTCACCGTGGTACCGTTATGGCGCCTCGCCTAGTTTTCCCATGGCCGGAGATGGCGGCACAAGATCATCAAACACCGCCGTGCCGCCATCACCGACGCACGCGAGCATGCTCCACCCACCCTCACCCGCCACCACCTAGGTCGCCTCGGATTTGCTTTCGCAAGAGAATGTGTCGTGAAGACCTCACCGCCGTGGCTTCGCCGTCGATGACCCGCAGCAGCCAAGAGTGCCAAGCAGCGCGCTGCCCTGTTTCGTGTCATCGACGCGTGGGGTCCCCTGACCAGCGGGTCCCACCGGTCAGCGACAGCAGTATTGAAGGATAGCTCATTTGATTCCAGTTTTTTATTTCTTTTGTGATTTTCATATCTTCAGTTTGATAGCTCCTAAAATTGTGAAATAAATTTGTGAGTGTTCCTTAGGAAGAGTAGTATTTAGGAAAAATATGTTCTTGACTTGTACAGTAGAAATTTTTGGAGATTTAAATAGGGATTTGAAATGTGCTTTTGAATGCATTCAAATTTGTTTATTTTATATCTAGAGTTCCTGTGCTCCAAAAATTATGAAATTTTTGTGGTAAGCTAATCTTAGCATATATGAGCTCTGGTAAAAAGTTGGGGACCAGTGCATGGATAGATTTATAGTTATAGATTTTTCTTTTATGGATAGTCAATCCTTGCATAAATTTTTATAAATTATTTATGAGTCCAAAATTCATGAAATTTGTTGGAGGTAATCCTAGTACCATATGGATGCTAAGAAAAATAGGAAATCTGTTGCTTGACACTTTTCAATAGGGTTTTCCATTTATGCTATTTCAAGCCTTCTTTGCCTTGTCATTTTGCATTGGATGTTCTACTTGGTAAAATGACATGAAATTTTTATAGTAGTCCTTTGATAGCATTAGTAAGGCACTATAAAATTTTGAGAATTTATTAAGTACTTCTGATATATATTTATTATTTAACCTAGATATATAAATAAAATGATAAAGGCAATTAAATAAATAGTTTGGGCTTCACCATTATATGATTCTAAATGTAATTGGTATGCTTAAACTGTTGGTGGATTCTATGTTGTCAAATTTTGAATGATTACATGAAGTAGAAGTATCGTTACTTTATGTTGCATGTTGAATAGTTTCCGGACTGATTCTAGAGTTTGATGAGTTGCATGTTGAAAATGATGTGTACTGTAAAAATGGTTAATAACAAAGTTGTAGAGAATTTGATAAGCTTTCCAGAAAGTCCAGGATCACTGGATTTGGATTTGTAGAACTCCCGTTATGAGTGAAACAAGTAGCTGCTATTTTATGGTATAATCGATGCATTATGGAAAGATAATTAAATAACCGAGAAGAGATATGCACCTACTCAATAAACATGATGCACTTGTTAACATATATGCATTCGTAATACTTATGCCATACTCATGCATCTAGGATCGGAGGAAGAGATCACGTTGCTGGAATTCGAAGAAGCAGAGGAAGGGAACCAGCAGGAGGATCCGCAAGCCGCAGCTCCCGAAGGCGTGGAGCAGAACCCTGAAGAGCTTCCGGAGTGCCCTGACCACCGCCATACTTCCTTTCTGCGAGGGAAGCCCCGGAGCATTATAAGTCTCCCAGTAATTTACAAATGTTTACTTAAGTACTTATGATTGCTGCATTAGGTTATAAGAGTTGAATGAAACCACTTGATGCATGTACATTCCTTGTCCAGATATTACACCTTTAACCGGTATAGGTCTAGGATCGAATAAATGCTTAGCCATGCTTAGACCGGTAGAAGTCGGGTGATTTCCGGTCACCTGCGAGATATAGGTGGATACCGGAGCACGGTTGGTTAAAATTGCTATCGTGGAAAAGAACCATGGTTAATATAATTGGAGACCGGGCGGGATGTCAATAGAGAAGCAACAAGACATGGAGGTCTTGGGTGTGGATCTATCCCCGTCTGTGTCGATCAAGGACCGTACCGTTGTTGGAACTTCTGACAAGATTGAACGCATGCCTCTCACTTAGCTGGCCGGATAATTCGTTCCGACCGCGAAGCCGAGTAATTCAACTCAGGCCGGGAATCATTCTGTTGTGCGCTCCTTCCGGGGAATGATCAGACTGAGCCCAAGGGCAGGCTTGGCCTGAGCATCCTGGCATCTGGTGTTCCAGATTGTGCGGCGCAGTACGGACCCACGAAATGTGTACCGGAGTTGTACCAAAGGTGACCTAAGGCTATCGTGGCTGGTAGACCCGGGTTTGTGTTAGGAATAAATTCCCAGCTGGTTGAACTCGATTTGAATCGCCGTCTCTCCCGGATAGTGAGAAACTTGGCTAGCTCCAACATCGTAGTAACTGTATTATGGAACATGATGGTTCGGATGAAAATGGAATTACAATACCTGCTATGGTTACTGTGGGGGATATACCCCCAGGTACCACAAGATGGTACATGGGCCGCATCATCCGAGGTGGCCCGGCCCGTAAGATCAAGGCGTGCACATCAAGATTATAAGTTGTACTAGATATTATAATAGTACCAAATTAGATACTTTACTTGTAACCTTGTCTCTTCGGAGTATATAAGGAGAGACAAGGGTCCCCTAGAGGACAGATCCATAGAGATCCATAGAGATCCATAGAGATCCATAGAGATCCATCTAGATCCATAGAGATCGAATGACATACATCTCAATACAATACACCAAAGACACAGGACGTAGGGTATTACGTCGATCGACGACCCGAACACTGCCTAAATCATTGTCTCTGCGCCTTGTGTCACCATCCGGTTCACGATTACACGCCGTCTCACCGATAATCTACCACCACGGGCACCCCCCTCGGTGGGTGCCGACCATATTTCGTCGACATTGGTGGCGCGCCGGTAGGGGTCCCCTTTAGGGTTGTGCGTGCCGATCTTCCGCGAATCGGATGACGATCCTGTTCATCAACATCATCCGCGATGACAATTCAAGATCTCAAAGCGAGTTCGTTCGATCCTGCGTTTCAGCCTCTACAAACTCCGACCAGCATGCAAAGATCAGATTCTCCGAAGATGCCATGAGCGCGCAAGACGTAATTGGTCATGTGTCTATTTATTGGCGATCCAACGCCAAACCAAGAAGACCGGACATACGTGCCATCTACCGACTTCGACCGCCATGCAAGACCTCTCAGACCGGATCCTCACGTCATCACAACGCGGCGGTCAAGGAAGGCAATCGAAAAGGCGGGCGTATCGAGCTACAACTCCATGCAAAAGGTGGCGTCAACTAGTAAATGCATTGTATTCATGCACGACGGACATGCAACCCAGCAAGAAAAGACGACGTACAAGTCATCCTCAACCAACAAAAAGGACATGCAAGCTAATTGAATACAGAGGTTTGCATGCGTGTATACACCTACACGTGCATGATGCGGTACATCCACGAAGTAACAAGGCAAGCGATCATCTACGTTTCACAACACGAGATCAACTTTGATCCAAGCCACGTCAAAGTCGACCAAGAAGATAATGAGAAAAATCCAATCGAGCAAACCAGGGAGACCTACGATCCGATCTACAAGACCATGCAGATTGTTATGGATGGTCATGATCTTTCAGCCTGCATGCTAACATGCACATGCATGGGTCGCGTCGCCTAAATAGACAAGCTAAGTCATATTCTTATTATTGCAATATACATAGTATATATGTATTTCCGGATCTATTTCTCCATGTATCTATTCGTTGGCAGGAATTCATCTCCATCAGCACGGCGTCGTCCTGCTTTGTCGATGCACCGCCGCCACCGTGAGAGAATTCGACTCTGCCTCCGCCTAATAGTGTCGACTCCGACTCCGACTCCAATGTGCATGCTGTGCGTCATCAAGTACAAAAGAAGCTAGCTATTGGCAACCTGCACTACGAGATATACATCTAGACGACTTCTTCGGCGACTCGGACATCAAGTGAGCCGAAAGCGAGCCGAGTGGCGAGTGATAGTCACACACCAAGCGAGCCGTCCGAGCCCACGTCGAGTTGTCGGCAAACCACGTCGACCACGTCCCGAGCAGCTCCGCCGAGCTCCGACCACGTCGACTGCGACCACGTCGACCACGTCCCGAGCAGCTCCGCCGAGCTCCGACCACCTCGACCACAAGACTACGTCGCAATGATGATCGCCGCGAAGAACGGCGCTACGACAACCGCGACCACAGTCATGACGACAGGTTGAAAAGCTCGAGGACCGGACAACTTCATCGCCAACGACACGTCAAGCCATCTCTCGAACATCGCAACACGCCGACTACACCCACCGGTCGTCAATAAAGCTAAGTATTATTTTTAATTGAAATTTTCTTCGATCATCGTACACCTCCGCCGACCACCCTAAGGGTGCGCTCCACGTCGAATTTTCTCCATACATACAAACCAAAACATGTATAAGTTTTTTACAGCGGTTCGCCGATACGTTTTCCTTCCTGCTTGATAATCCCAGAGCCGGCACTGTCTCCGGCTCCACCTCACGCGTGCATGAGAGTCCGCCCTCTGCGCTACGGGTAGTCGGCAGTCGCTCCCTGGTAACACTGGCACTCTACGCGCGGCAGCGTTCCGTACCTCGCGCTACGAGATGTTGGTCAGCCCAGGGCTGGCGCATTCTTCAGGACAGGTTAATACATCGCGCTACGCCACTACATAACAAAAGGGCTAAAAACAGCTAATGTTATTTTTCGAATATTACACCAAGTATAATTCATCGCCAACCGAACACCAAGTGTTTACTTCACCTCCTACAGAGAGATCAATATATTTCCAAGTCTGTCATGTAGATCACCACGTCGGATTCCCAAGACGGCGCCCTGTCTCCACGAGACGACCAGATCCGATCTAAAGCCCAAGTATCAAAATCAGAGCACAAGTCGGACTACAACGCCGCCTCCATCTCCAACACGGCATTGACACTGGAATTTCCAAGTCAAGGTTTCGTCGATCAAGACTTTCCTCTGATTACGAGCAAACTAGAAGCGTGTACAGGCCTTGCAAGTTATTTAATCAAGGGGCAATTAGCGTATACGTGTGCATACATACACGACATGCTATACGCTTGAACCGTGCCCAAACACCAGGATGACAAGCAAGCAGAAAAGGAGTCCGTGTAATCTACAGAGCCATGACAGGCAAGACCGATTGCCAAAAGTCATGCGAAGCTAATTAAAGACATTAAGGTACGAAGGGCATCTACATGAAAGCCAACTCCAGATTGCTAAGGCACTTGCATGCGCGCATGCACGTACGCATCGTCTCCACGAGCATGCAAGGGTCAACTCCGCGCATGCATGTACGCCAAACAAAGAAGGTTTCGGACTGCATCTCGCCTCGAACATCGCCGTGACCGCCGCCATAACGACAGGTCGGAAAGCTCGAGGACCGGACGACTTCATCACCGCCGATCAGATCTCTATCCAAAGATAAGGATCTCGAGCTACGCTCGGGGACTTCGCCGCTCGCTCCTCGACATGTGCTCGGGGAATGCCTCGACCACTCTCCGACCACGGCTCGGGGACTTCGTCGCTTGCTCCTCGACCCGTGCTCGGGGACTGCATCGACCACTCTCCGACTACGGCTCGGGGACTTCGTCGCTCGCTTCTCGACTTGTGCTCGGGGACTGCCTGCCTCGACCACTCTCCGACCACGGCTCGGGGACTTCGTCGCTCGCTCCTCGACCCGTGCTCGGGGACTGCATCGACCACTCTCCGACCACGGCTCGGGGACTTCGTCGCTCGCTTCTCGACTTGTGCTCGGGGACTGCCTGCCTCGATCACTCTCCGACCACGGCTCGGGGACTTCGTCGCTTGCTCCTCGACCTATGCTCGGGGACTGCCTCGACCACTCTCCGACCACGGCTCGGGGACTTTGCGTCTCGACTACATGTGACTGGCAACTCGCATACAGTTGGGATATTTTTTCTCACTTAGACCTTGCTACAAGGCTCGTACCTCGCCTTCCAGCAAGCTCGGGGACTACATCGGTACGATGCACTGCGCCGGTGCATCTTGTATCGCTTTGTCTGACGGTTGGATTCTCAACATAAGCTGGGAATTCTTTTTAGACCACGGCACCACGTGCCTCGTCCACCTACTACCGGGCTCAGGGGACTAAGTGGGCGCACTTCACCTTGCGGTGAATGTGTTTGTTTTTAAACCTCTCGCCTCGATGATCAAGGGCGCCACGCTTCAGACGCACTTACATTTCTTTTCGTAAATACAAGTGGGCGCACTTCCTAGGACGGAAATCTTTTCTTTCTTCTTAAGAGCACCATACATTCTTGAGACAACCTACTTCTCGGCGACAACGGTGGTCGGAGATGTCAAGAACTCAAGCCTCTTTGTTGGGAGAAGGTTGAAGCAGCGTGTCGCATCGAGAATACATGGCGCTCGGGGACTAGCTGTGGGGATATACCCCGGTACCACAAGATGGTACATGGGCGCATCATCCGAGGTGGCCCGGCCCGAAGATCAAGGCGTGCACATCAAGATTATAAGTTGTACTAGATATTATAATAGTACCAAATTAGATACTTTACTTGTAACCTTGTCTCTTCGGAGTATATAAGGAGAGACAAGGGTCCCCTAGAGGACAGATCCATAGAGATCCATAGAGATCCATAGAGATCCATAGAGATCCATCTAGATCCATAGAGATCAGACAGCATACATCTCAATACAATACACCAAAGACACAGGACGTAGGGTATTACGTCGATCAGACGGCCCGAACCTGCCTAAATCGCTGTCTCTCTGCGCCTTGTGTCACCATCTGGTTCCTGATTACACGCACCGTCTACCGATAATCTACCACCACGGGCACCCCCCTCGGTGGACTGCCGACCATATTTCGTCGACAGTTACTATTGTATGCTTCTAAATGATATACCACATGTTTGGCACAGGATAGTTGCTAATCTAGAAATGGATAGTTATAATTAACTTGGTAAAGGAATCATAATTGTACACCGGATCAGTTGCCTTTTTCGCAAAATGTTGTCAAGATTCGTCCACTTATACAGCCTTGCATAATCCTTGAGTCATTTTATTTTACGGTTCATGACGGGTAAGTCTAATTTGAGTACCTTCTCGTACTCGGGGTTTATTTTCCCATTGTTGCGAGATGGCCTTTGTGTATCATGGTTATTGCAAGAGTTGCTTCTATCCCATTTGTGGATGAGGAGTAAGCCTTGGGAAGGCTTCTTTAGTAATTCCTATCCTTGCTTTTGTGGACCGTGATCTAGCTTGGCTTTGTATCAAACTATGTTGGAAACTTTATCTTGAACTTATTTGCTTCCATTTAATTAATCAAACTCGGTTTGTAATAACTTTAATTGCAGTACGACGATGATGAAAAGTATCGTGAACTTTATGTAATATGTGGCATGTATGTTGAATCTGTACGATCTTGGTTGTTGTAAATCGTTTATCGAGACCCGTCGTGGTACTCGACGGACTACGGTTTATATGGGTTCAAGTATGACGGTCACGACCGCTATGGATTGCCATTGTACTTGTATTCTTATAAATTGGTCGGTTCTCATGACGGTGGCATCGAAAGCAAGATTCAACGTTAATTGTCACAAGTGTATTTAAAACAAAAGTTTTTGTTTTCCGAAAACCCTTCTCTAGCAACTAATAGTTATATAATAGGTATTTGAAATCTAAAGTGTGCCAATGATCACTTCCTTATGCCCAAATTAAGGACTATTAGGTGGCTATTTAAGTACTAACATGGGGGTTTTTACTTCGTCGTCCATACGGCGTGCTATTGTTTGGATGCCATTCACTTGAATGGTAATGTATGGATCAAATGCCTCTACGCCAAGGTAAGATGAGTGTATGACCGCAAGATGTGAGCATGCGGTCGGGAAGAGTAGCTTTGGTACGGCTATGTATGCATGCTTGCATGTGTATATGGTACGTATTTAATTGTGGGTTAAATTATTGTCGGGTAGATTGATACGGAAGTATATGTATGGGTATACATATATGGAAGTATTTACAATTACATTATGCATATTCATTATGGGTTTAGGGCTGAAATGAAATTTTATGCAGGTACACTAACAACGAAACGTGTAGCTCGACTAGTTACGCTATTTATGAGAGAACGTATGTATGCCACCGTGTCTACCGCTAGAAACAAATTTTTCCTAAGTTTGTGAGGACGTACGGAACGAGCATGCATCATGATAATTACCATGCACATAATTAAATTGTTCCTCCCCTTATAAAATTCTTACTCAGTTATGTAACTCTTATCCGTCATGGTCTTGTCTCACCTAGTGGTACATGTTAATGGTGCAGATGGCACGCACAAAGCAGACTGCTCGCAAGTCCACCGGAGGCAGAGCTCCCCGCCGTCAGCTTGCTCCACGTACCCGTCAACGTCACACGTTTCTTGGAGAGTTTGGGATGCCTACACTATTGTGGAGAGTGCTCAGCTATGTAGGCTATCCTGATGGAATGGAACCCCGCTATTTCTGGGCGAATGAGCAGTTGGGGGAAGGTCTCTTAGTTACTGTGGAGGCCGTTGTTCGTCCCCGAGGTGACGATTCTGAGTGGACAGGCTGGTGTTATGAGTCAACTGGCAGGACTGCTGAAGAAGCAGCTGGCAGGGCAGCCTTTGGGATCCTGAGGGACATCATGGATCGTTTTCCTCAGGAGCTGGCAGCCGCTTTGGTTGGAGTCTTTCCAAGAGGTAACCCCTCCACTGACTCATGGCAGCAGACAAGAGGAAAATCTTTGGAGATTGGTGCAGCAGAAGGGCAGAACAGTGATAACCCTTCCATGAGCGCCATGTTCGCAATGATGAGAGTGTTGGATGGAGTTGAAGGTAGCCTCAGACGTGTGTCTGGTGCTCTTGGTCATGCCCGCGAGGACCGATGTCAGCTTCAGAGGGAGCACGACGCCGAGATTGAAAGGCTCACTGAAGAGATGATTCGGTTAACTCACCAGCGGAATGCAGCCTGGTCCAGGGAAGATGTCCTAAGAGCTCGACAGTTTGAGCTGGGACAGCAGCTGGCCAATGCGGAAGAATACAATGATAATCTGCATGAAGAGGTTCATCTACTGAACAATCAGCTCCACCCTTATGTCCCACCTGGAGCCACAAAAATGGATCTAGAAGGGTACGAGGAAGGAGAAGAAGTGGAGCCTGAAGAAGAAGTAGAACCTGAGGAAGGAGATGATCTTGCGTCTGACCTCGATAGTGATCATGATGAGGATTAGATCGCTTAGCACTTAGTGGAAGGACTAATGTATCACCTTTATTCATGTAATGGACCTGTAGTTTGAAGTTGGCATTAGTAACCAGACTATCATGTAATGTTGATTAAGTGCACCTTTGGTTGAACATCAATGCAATTCCGTTCCTTGTTGGTGATCACGATTTAACTTTGCATCCGTTATGAGCGCGATAAGTGGTCAAATTGGGGATGCCATGTTGCGAGAATGAATTGTTATGCCTCTGTTTTTATTGTGAATTTGAGAATTTCTCCAGTGATTTCAGTTTGGCATGATTATGATTCATCTGCAATCTCTTGACATCAACCAATAATCGCTTATTGTTGCAACTTTGCAGATGACGCGCACTCGTGCTGGAGCTGGTAGCAGTCACGATGGCAATGGTGATGACTTACCACCACCGCCGCCGCCGTCTGCTCAGGAGTTCTTTGCTCAGTTCTTGGGGAGCCAAAGGACAATGGTAGAAGCTTTGCGCCTTATTGCGCAAAACACCGCTCGTGGCCACCCACAGCAACCAGGGGCCGAGCCAAATCAACACAGTACATTCACGGAGTTTCTGGACACGAAGCCTCCGATCTTCAAGGTGGCTGAGGAACCACTGCAGGCCGATGAGTGGTTGAATACCATTGAGCAGAAATTCCGTCTGTTGAGGGTCACAGAGCATCTGAAAGCAGAGTATGCTTCTCATCAATTGCAAGGACCAGCAGGGATCTGGTGGACACACTTCCTATCATCTCTGCCTGCTAATGCGCGAGTGACCTGGGAACAATTCAAGCTGGCTTTTAGGGGATACCATATTCCCCCGAGCCTGATGCGCATGAAAGCAGCCGAATTTATGAGGCTCACTCAAGGAACAAAGTCACTCACAGAGTATATGCACGCATTCAACAACTTGTCCAGATATGCTCCAGGTTTTTTGGATACCGAGGAGAAAAAGATAGAGAGTTTCAAGCGAGGTTTGGGTACTAAACTGATGAAGACTATGGCAAATTCTAGGTGTGCCACGTACAATGAGTTTATTAGTGATGCCTTGACCCAAGAAAACCACAACAACATGCATGCAGTTGCTAAGGGTCGCAAGAGGACATATGAGGCCGGTGCCTCCAGATCTTTCCAATCAAAAGCTCCTATCACAGCTAGGCCACAATTCCGTCCACCTGCACCCAAGTTTAGGCCTCCACCACCGAAAGCTCAGAATAACAGGCCACAGAAACCATTCCGTAAGGCGTTCACTATTGCCTTACCAAAAGGAAATGGTAATCAGGACAGTTCCACCGGATTCAGAAGTAATCAACCATGTTTCAACTGCAACCAACTGGGTCATTGGTCCAAGGAATGCCCCCACCCCAAGAGGAATAGCAACCCAAATCAGAACAATCAGAGGCAGGTGAATGCCAGGGCACGTCAAGGACAAGTGCATTATACCGCTGTGGAGGAAGTGCCCGCCGGAGAAGTTGTCACGGCTGGTATGTTTCTTGTCAACAAGCATCCCGTTGTTGTTTTATTTGATTCAGGAGCTTCTCATTCATTTATGATTCAAGCATTTGCATCTAGACATGATCAAGAAATAATAGAAGTAAGCAAAGGGGGTTTTAACATAACTTCAGCAGGGGGAACTGTTGCTACCAAAAAGATAGTCAAAAATGTACTCATCTCGATACAAAGGAGGGAGTACACAACAGATTTGATAATATTGCCGGGGTTGTCAATAAGTGTAATCTTAGGCATGAATTGGATGAAGTATCATGGTGCTCTTATTGACACTAGCACCCGCACTATTATGTTGAGAGAACCCACGGGAGGGAATGCTTTTCTACTCCCACTCTCCCACGATTTCGAACCCCAACATTTAGCATGTGCTATCCAAGCCACCACATTATGTGATATCCCAGTGGTTTGTGAGTTTCCGGATGTATTTCCAGAGGAATTACCAGGTCTACCACCGGATAGGGACGTGGAATTTAAGATTGAATTAGTGCCAGGTACCGCACCCATATCCAGAAGGCCCTATAGAATGCTACCCAATGAGTTAGCAGAACTTAAGGTTCAATTGCAAGATCTATTGGACAAAGGTCTTATCCAACCTAGCTCATCCCCGTGGGGATGTCCAGCCTTGTTTGTGAAAAAGAAGGATAAGTCACTGAGAATGTGTGTAGATTACAGACCACTCAATGCTGTGACCATCAAAAACAAATATCCATTGCCCGCATCGACATCTTGTTCGATCGGTTAGCGAAGGCAAAGGTATTCTCAAAATTGATTTGAGATCAGGTTACCATCGAGATAAAGATCGGATAGGAGGATATACCTAAAAGCGCTTTTCTCTACTAGGTACGACTTATACGAGTATTTGGTTATGTCTTTCGGACTAACAAATGCTCGACCTATTTCATGTACACGATGAACTCGGTATTCATGCCCGAACTTGATAAGTTCGTGGTCATGTTTATTGATGATATATTGATTTATTCGAGAAAATGAGACCGATCATGAGGAGCATCGAGGATTGTCCTATCGGTCGAGGGAGCATAAGCTATATGCCAAGTTTAGCAAATGTGAATTTTGGATGAGCAAAGTACCTTTCTTAGGTCACATTTTATCAAGAGATGGAATCTCGATGAGACCCATCCAAAGTACAAGAGGTCATGGATTGGAAAGCCCCAACCGGTTCATGAAGTTGAGTTTTCTAGGGTTAGCGAGGATACTATCGTCGGTTTATTCCAGACTTCTCAAAGATAGCTAAGCCTATGACCAGACTACTTGAGAAAGATGAGAAGTACAAATGGACACAAGAATGTGAAACGACTTTTCACACCCTCGAGAACTTTGTTGACTACTGAGACTGTGTGCTAGCACAACAGACATTGAAAAGCCTTTTGATGTATTTTGTGATGCATCGAGGAATAGGTTTGGGATGTGTGCTTATGCAAGAAGGGAGAGTAATTGCATATGCCTCACGGCAATTGAGAAAACATGAAGTCAACTACCCTACACATGATTTGGAACTTTGGTACGTTGTTCATGCATTAAAGATATGGAGACATTACTTGTTGGGCAATGTACATCACATCTATCTTGACCACAAAAGTCTCAAGTATATCTTTACCCGGCCAGGCCCGAACATGAGACAACGTAGATGGTTGGAATTGATTAAGGACTACAATTTGGAAGTGCATTACCACCCGGGTAAAGCTAATGTAGTAGCCGATGCACTCAGTCGGAAGTCCCATTGCAACACTATGGAAGCATTGTTGGAAGATGGATTCAACTTGCTACATCCTGCTGTACTACACAATATCACAATCAGTTGTTCGCTTGAGGGCAAAATCATAGAGCTACAGCAGACAGATGTAGGGATAAGTCATATCAAGAGAAAAATGCAAGAGCAGGAAACCAAACATTTTAGACTGGACGAAAGAGGTGTATTATGGTTTCAGGACCGACTAGTGGTACCAAAAGACCGTGAGCTCAGAAATCAAATCTTAGATGAAGCTCACTCATCCAAATTGTCTATCCATCTGGGTAGTAGTAAAATGTATGAAGATTTAAGAACCCGTTTTTGGTGGACTAAGATGAAGAAAGAGATCGCAGCCTATGTTGCTAGGTATGATATCTGTAGTAGAGTAAAAGCCGTCCATATGAAAACTGCTGGATTACTTCAGCCATTGCCTATTCCAGGATGGAAATGGGAGGAAATCAGCATGGACTTTATCACAGGCCTTCCAACGACGCCACAAGGTCATGATTCAATATGGGTTATTATTGATCGTCTCACCAAATCAGCACATTTTGTACCAGTTCACACCACATATCACGTGGGGAAATACTCTGAGTTATATGTTTCCCAGATCGTGAGACTGCATGGAGTACCCCGGACTATAATCTCAGATCGAGGACCACAGTTCATAGCTCGTTTCTAGGAGCACTTACACCAGGCTTTGGGAACCAAGCTAATCAGAAGTTCAGCTTATCATCCACAAACTTCAGGACAGACAGAGCGAGTGAACCAAATCCTAGAAGATTTACTTAGAGCATGTGTTATATCTTCAAAAGGTTCATGGGAGAAATGGTTACCTTTAGCTGAATTCTCCTATAACAACAGTTGTCAAGCGAGTATCAAAATGGCTCCATTTGAAGCCTTGTATGGCAGAAAGTGCAGAACTCCTTTGAACTGGATTGAGCCCGGTGAAAGGAGATACTTTGGTATTGATTTTGTAAATGAAGCCGAAGAGCAAGTACGTATCATCCAACAACATATGAAGGTAGCTCAATCAAGACAGAAGAGTTATGCCAACAGAAGAAGAAGACCACTAACTTTTGAAGTGGGTGACTATGTATACTTGAGAGTATCACCCATGAAAGGTGTGAAAAGATTTGGGATGAAAAAGAAGCTTTCACCGAGATATGTAGGGCCATACAAAATTTTGGAACGAAAAGGGAAGGTTGCATATAAGTTACAACTTCCACCAGAGATGAGTACAATCTTTGATGTGTTCCATGTTTCTCAGCTAAAGAAATGTCTTCGAGTACCAGAAGAAGCTATTGCACCCACCAACGTGCAGCTTCAATCGGATTTGACCTATGAAGAAAACCCAATTCGAGTATTAGAAGAGATGGAGAGAGTAACAAGGAGTAAGATTATTAAGTTCTATAAGGTGGTGTGGAACAATCATAGTGAACAAGATGCTACGTGGGAAAGAGAAGATTATCTACGAGAAGTTTATCCCGCCTTTTTCCAAGAATGGTAGGTCTTGCAAATCTCGGGACGAGATTTTTATAAGGGGGAGGGGCTGTAACACCTCGGGTGTTAGCCTTGCATAACTTGACTTGCATAACATGAGCATGAGCATCAAGCATTCATAAATCATCATTTACAATTGAAACATGTGATCGAAACATATGAAACATTGCTTGTTATTTCGTGTTTCTTGGAACATATGCATATGATCAGTGCAAATGAATGCAAGTGGGTAATGTTAGTCACTAAAACACCTTAGCTACACTTAGGTTAACAAAAGGAACCTTGTTCATGAAGGTCACCTTTCATGATCAAGCACGTAAGTAATATTACATGTGTTGACCTGGATAGCTCTATGAGTGACTACTACATGAAATGCTTAAATGACCTTGCAAATTGCTTAAACATGCTTAGAGTATCATCATGAACAACTTTGGTATTTAGGGCTAGGGCTAGTTTGATCATTAAGCCATGCTTTGATGTGTTTCATCATTCAAAAGTGACATGTTTGACCAAAGTTGAACTAGGTGTTAGAGACCTTGCATGGAGGAGTTCACTAAATCAAAGTTGTAGTGTTTGACATAAGGAACAACTTTTATTTTTGGGTCATTGACTGATTTAGCTTCTAACATGCTTGAATAAGTTCCACAAAAATCAGAAAAATCCTGCTTTCAACACTTAAGAAAATTTTTCTAAGTCTGGATCCCTGACAGCCTAACAAGCCCACCTTGAGCACGTTTGTTCTCCGTTTCTGTTGCGAATCAGAGCTTACTCTCTTAATCAAAGTTGAAGCTGGTACATTGGGCTAGGATTTTTTTTAAGACGGTTTATGATTTGGAGCCATGGATTAGCCGTTGTATCAACGTGAAAACTCGGCTTCGGGTTGTCTGAGTGAACTGAATCACGGCGTCGATGGCGACGACACGGCGTGAGAAAGCAGAGCGTCGCGTGTCATGGGCGATGCCGCGCGTCACCTGCGCCGCCTTGCCACCGCATGGGCCAAGACAGGCCGACGCGAGCGAGCCGATAACCCGCCTAACGCTTTGCCCGAGCCATCCCGCCCATTTTCAATTTCCGGCCTCCTCCTTCGCGCATACAATATGCGGCCGCCGAGCTCCGCGGCGCGGCAGTTCCAGTTCCGCCGTCGTCTCGCGTGCGCTGCGTCGCACCACCACCGCCTCCATCTCGCCCATAGCTGCGCCGACTCTCCTCCACCACCACGATGTGTTGATTGCTTCTATTGCGCCTTGGTGAGGGTATTTTTTTTCCCCTCTCGCTGGAACCTCGCGCCATGGCGCCTCCACGGCAAGCTCACCACCGCTTGGCTCGCGCTCTTCCCTTCGATTTTGAGCGTTAGCATTGGGTTAGGATGTGTATTAGCGGTGCTATGATGTCACCTCGGTTGGTTGTCCCCGGCGTGGAGCGTGACAACCAAAGACCGCCGCGTTCTAACCTTCGCGCCCACCGCACCGTGGCCATGCGTCGTCGGAGCTTTGCGTGGAGCTTTTGTTGTTGAAATAGAGTCGCTAGGTCACCGTGGTACCGTTGTGCGCCTCGCCTAGTTTTTCCATGGCCGGAGATGGTTTAAGACAAAGATCGAGCAGCGCCATGCCGTGCCGCCATCACCGACGCATTTACTTAAAGCATGCTCCACCCACCCTCACCCGCCACCACATAGGTCGTTCGGACGCTACCGCTTTCGAAGAGAATGTGTCGTGAAGACCTCACCGCCCGGTGGCTTCGCCGTCGACGACCAGCAACTGCCAAGAAGTGCCAATCAGCGCCGCTGCCTTCTGTTTAAATGTCAGCGACAGCGTGGGGTCCCCGACCGGTGGGTCCCACCGGTCGGTGACAGCAGATGATGAAGGATAGCTCATTTGATTCCAGTTTTTGATTTCTTTTGTGATTTTCATATCTTCAGTTTGATAGTTCCTAAAATTGTGAAATAAATTTGTGAGTGTTCCTTAGGAAGAGTAGTATTTAGGAAAAATATGTTCTTGACTTGTACAGTAGAAATTTTTGGAGATTTAAATAGGGATTTGAAATGTGCTTTTGAATGCATTCAAATTTGTTTATTTTATATCTAGAGTTCCTGTGCTCCAAAAATTATGAAATTTTTGTGGTAAGCTAATCTTAGCATATATGAGCTCTGGTAAAAAGTTGGGGACCAGTGCGTGGATAGATTTATAGTTATAAATTTTTCTTTTATGGATAGTCAATCCTTGCATAAATTTTTATAAATTATTTATGAGTCCAAAATTCATGAAATTTGTTGGAGGTAATCCTAGTACCATATGGATGCTAAGAAAAATAGGAAATCTGTTGCTTGACACTTTTCAATAGGGTTTTCCATTTATGCTATTTCAAGTCTTGCTGCCTTGTCATTTTTGCATAGGATGTTCTACTTGGTAAAATGACATGAAATTTTTATAGTAGTCCTTTGATAGCATTAGTAAGGCACTGTAAACTTTTGAGAATTTATTAAGTACTTCTGATATATATTTATTATTTAACCTAGATATATAAATAAAATGATAAAGGCAATTAAATAAATAGTTTGGGCTTCACCATTATATGATTCTAAATGTAATTGGTATGCTTAAACTGTTGGTGGATTCTATGTTGTCAAATTTTGAATGATTACATGAAGTAGAAGTATCGTTACTTTATGTTGCATGTTGAATAGTTTCCGGACTGATTCTAGAGTTTGATGAGTTGCATGTTGGAAATGATGTGTACTGTAAAAATGGTTAATAACAAAGTTGTAGAGAATTTGATAAGCTTTCCAGAAAGTCCAGGATCACTGGATTTGGATTTGTAGAACTCCCGTTATGAGTGAAACAAGTAGCTGCTATTTTATGGTATAATCGATGCATTATGGAAAGATAATTAAATAACCGAGAAGAGATATGCACCTACTCAATAAACATGATGCACTTGTTAACATATATGCATTCGTAATACTTATGCCATACTCATGCATCTAGGATCGGAGGAAGAGATCACGTTCTTTGGAATGAAGAAGCAGAGAGAAGGGAACCAGCGGGAGGATCCGCAAGACGCAGACTCGAAGGCGTGAGCAGAACCACGAAGAGCTTCCGAAGTGCCACGACCACCGCCCTACTTCCTTTCTCATGAGGCAAGCCCCGGAGCATTATAAGTCTCCCAGTAATTTACAAATGTTTACTTAAGTACTTATGATTGCTGCATTAGGTTATTAGAGTTGAATGAAACCACTTGATGCATGTACATTCCTTGTCTAGATATTACACCTTTAACCGGTATAGGTCCAGGATCGAATAAATGCTTAGCCATGCTTAGACCGGTAGAAGTCGGGTGATTTCCGGTCACTGCGAGATATAGGTGGATACCGAGAACACGGTTGGTTAAAATTGCTATCGTGGAAAAAGAACCATGGTTAATATAATTGGAGACCGGGCGGGATGTCGATAGAGAAGCAACAAGACATGGAGGTCTTGGGTGTGGATCTATCTCAAATGCGTGTCGATCAAGGACCGTACCGTTGTTGGAACTTCCGACAAGATTGAACGCATGCCTCTCACTTAGCTGGCGGATAATTCGTTCCGACCATGAAGCCGAGTAATTCAACTCAGGCGGGAATCGTTTACACATGCGCTCCTTCCGAGGAACGATCGGTGAGCCCAAAGGCAGGCTTGGCTCGAGCATCCTGGCATCTGGTGTTCCAGTTAATGCGCGCCTTGAAGACGGACCAAATGAAATGTGTACCGAGTTGTACCAAAGGTGACCTAAGGCTATCGTGGGCTGGTAGACTGGGTATGTGTTAGGAATAAATTCCCACTGGTTGAACTCGATTGAATCGCCGTCTCTCCCGGATAGTGAGAAACTTGGCTAGCTCCAACATCGTAGTAAGCTGTATTATGGAACATGATGGTTCGGATGAAAATGGAATTACAATACCTATATGGTTACTATTGTATGCTTCTAAATGATATACCACATGTTTGGCACAGGATAGTTGCTAATCTAGAAATGGATAGTTATAATTAACTTGGTAAAGGAATCATAATTGTACACCGGATCAGTTGCCTTTTTCGCAAAATGTTGTCAAGTTACGTCCACTTATACAGCCTTGCATAATCCTTGGAGTCATTTTATTTTCTGGTTCACGACGGGTAAGTCTAGCTGAGTACCTTCTCGTACTCAGGGTTTATTTTCCCATTATTGCAGATGGCAATGTGTATCATGGTTATTGCAAGAGTTGCTTCTATCCCGCTGTGGATGAGGAGTAAGCCTTGGGCAGGCTTCTTTAGTAATTCCTATCCTTGCTTTTTTGGACCGTGATCTAGCTTGGCACTGTATCAAACTATGTTGGAAACTTTATCTTCGAACTTATTTGCTTCCGCTTTATTTATCAAACTCGGTTTGTAATAACTTTAATTCGTACTCTGATGATGAAAAGTATATGTGAACTTTATGTAATATGTGGCATGTATGTTGAATCCTGTACGATCTTGGTTGTTGTAAATCATTTATCGAGACCCGTCGTGGTACTCGACGGACTACCGGGTTTATATGGGTTCAAGTATGATAGTGCGACCGCTTGCGGATTGCCATTGTACTTGTATTCTTATAAATTGGTCGGTTCTGCGACAATAAGAGCATACCTATCCGATAGACATTCTCTATGCCCGACCCTGTCTCACGTTAAGGCCTAGAAGCTTGGTTTACAGAAATGAACACTGAGTAAAATTGGTCGAACTACGACAGACCTACGCCTCAACAGCTACGACGCCTTTGCTCACCAGCGTGATTAGAGTTTTTTTCCACACCCCGGGCTTTTTTGGCCTTAGTTATGAGAAGTGTCGGTGCGCATCTAAGAGTTTATCCACCTGGCCTACTTTCTCTGTGCCTGACCCCCTATCACATTAAGACCTAGGAGCTAGGGTTGCGGGAACAAACTCTGAGTATAATTAGTCAGACTGCGAGAAACCTACGCCCCAGCGGCTATGGCGCCTTTGCTCACCAGCGTGATCAAAATTTGCTCACCCGCCTCCTGAGCTTTATGACCTTAATGACGGAAAGGGTCAGAATGCACTAACCTTTTTATACAAAAGGGGAGAAGGGCTAAAAAGTTGTTTGGCTATAACAAAATTTAAGAGCTTGTCCATTTATTACAAGTTCATCGCTTGGCTTATCTGCCTAACTAAATTCTTGCACATGATGTTCTCATCCTCTATCTCTGCAGATAAGTCATGTCCTAGTAGTGCAATACATGTGACCGAACAGCTTAGCCGCTACCGAGGGATGGGTAGGGGGCAGCAGGATGCCCCACGCAGATTATGCCAACCCCATTATGAATGACGGACCCGAATTCTGCTCGAACATCTAAGGGCGGGCTCTGCCTCGCCCAACAACGAGGCCATGGGCTCCGCATCACCTGACCTCTGGGGGCGGGCTCCGCCTCGCCTGACACCAAGGCCACAGGCTCCACCTCGATCGACCTCTAAGGGCTAGCTCTACCTCGCCCCGCCTCTAGGGGAGGGCTCCACTTTGCCCGACCCTTGGGTTTGCACTACGCCTCGCCCGACACCGAGGCCGTGGGCTTTGCCTTGCCCAACCTCTGAGGGTTGGCTCCACCTCACCTAGCCTTTGGTTGTGGGCTCCAACTCGCCTGACCCTTGGGTTTGGGCTCCACCTCGTCCCAGCCTCTGGGGGGGACTCCGCCTAGACCAACCCCGAGGCCGGGGATCTGTCTCGCCCGACGAAGAACAATACTACCACCAACCACTCTAGGTCCAAGCGAATGGGCCTAGGTCAAAGCTCTGACACTAGGTACAAGCACTAACAGGCGCATTAGTTCACCATGACTAGGAGACGACGCCTACGCATGGCGCCAATGATGGACAGGGACACGACATGGAGCTGTCCTTGTTGACGTGTATAGGGTTGGCAGGTCCCGCGTGAAGGAAAAGAAGGACCCTGTGATCCTGGAGGACTTCTTCTCCTTCTCATTCTCCTCTTTTCACTCCACTGTAACCCGTGCTTTCCCTTGGCCTATAAAAGGGAAAGCAGGGCATCCCATAAGGATCATCGCAACACATCGCATCAATTGGGACTTGAATCCATTGAACCCCGAACCGACTAGAACACACAAGCACATAGTCGAGAAGCAACCGAGCTCTCGGCACCTGTTCACTCCTCTCACTAGAGACTTGGGACCTGTCCCTCTCTTGACCATTTGTAACCCCTACTATGAACTTTTAGTGCTAGTAACACGAGCAGCAGCAACGAACTGGACGTAGGGACATTCTACCCAAACCAGTATAAACCTCATGTCCTCATAGCACACCATCCGAGCTAGACGCGCAATATTAGAAATTTACTAGTCGGTGGCAACTCAAAACATCGACACTTACCTTTACCAAAGAGCTTGACTTAGGAGTTGAATAGTAAGACCTTTTCTCCTTGAATTCTTTCTGTTGGATTCGATGGTCATGCCATCTCTTGGTTCTTTCTTTGTAAAGTCTGGCACTGTGGTAGGCTTTCTCATGCCATTCTTCTAGCTCAGAGATTTTCGTTTGTCAGTTCTTGCCAGCTAGCCTTACATCCATGTTCTAGTTCTTCATTGCCCAGTGAGTTCAGTGCTCAAGCTCAACTGGTAAGTGGTAGCTCTTTCCATAAACGAGCTAGAATGGTGGCATGCTAATGGGGGTTTTATAAGCTATCATGTATGCCCAGAGTGCATTAGGAAGCTTGTTCTTCCATCCCTTCCCATGTCATTGACCATCTTCTACATGATATTTTTGATTTGTTTATTTGAAGTTTCTACTTGGCCATTGGTCTGTGGGTGGTATAGGGTGGCTACGTTGTGCTTTGCTCCAAGTTCCCTTAGGAAGGCTCTGATGGTCTTGTCGATGAAGTGGGACCCCCATCGCTTATTACCATTCTCGATGTTCCAAAGCGAGGGAAGATCACTTTGTGAAACATTCTCCTAGCACTCTTGGCGTCGGCAGCTCTGCATGGCAAAGCTTCCACCCATTTTGATACATAGTCAACGACGATGAGGATGTACTCGTAATCTTGGGACTTTTGGAATGGCCCCATGAAGTCAATGCCCCGCACATCAAATATTTCTATTTGAAGGTTGTAGTTGAGGGGCATTGCATTGCGAGACATGATGCCACCTTGCAACTAGCATTTCCAACACGTTCAGATGAATTCTTTCATGTCTTCATACATCGTTGGCCAGAAGAATCCGCACTGCTAGATTTTGGCCTGAGTGCGAAATGTTCCATAGTGGCCTCCATACGGAGTTGCATGGCATTTTTCAATGATTTGTATCCCATCTGTCATAGGCACGCACCTTCTTAATAGGCCATCAGCACATATCCTGTAGAGGTATGGGTCATCCCAAAGGTGACGTCCGCTTTTAGTTTGTAGCTTCTTCCTGTTCTCGCACGGTGGTACATACCCTGAAACCATGAAATTGACAATGTTCGCATACCACGGGTTTGAATCTGACACCCTTAGCAGCATGTCGTCACATAGGAAGTCATTGATTGGTAGTTCCTGCATGTTAGTGGCTGGCATACACAACAGATGATCTGCAACAGTATTCTCTACTCCCTTTTTATCTTTTATTTCTAAGTCAAATCCTTAGAGTAGAAAATTCTGTCTTATGAGGCGTGGTTTTGTATCTTTCTTAGTGAGCAAATATTTAAGTGCAGCATGATCGGTGTAAACAATTATTTTTGCTCCCACTAAGTAAGATCTAAATTTATTAATAGCAAAAACAACTACAAGAAGTTCTTTGTCCGTGGTGGCATAATTAAGTTGTGCTCCTATCAGTGTTTTGCTAGCATAGGCAACAGCATGATGCTTTTTATCTTTGGTTTGGCCAAGGACCGCACCAACAGCATAATCACTAGCATCGCACATTATTTCAAATGGCAGCGACCAATCGGGTGGTTGGATGATTGGTGCTAAGATGAGTGCTTTCTTCAATGTTTGGAAAGAATTTAAGCACTCATCAGTGAATTCAAAAGGTACATCCTTAGCTAGCAGGTTTGTCAATGGCCTAGAGATTTACGAGTAGTCATTAATAAATCGTCTGTAAAAAACTGTGTCCCAAAAAGTTGCGGATTCCTTTTATGTTTACAGGGGGTGGTAGCTGTTCTATAACTTCAATTTTTGCTTTGTCAACTTCAATCCCCCTCTCAGACACTAAGTGTCTAACAATGATGCCCTCTTGAACCATAAAATGACATTTTTTCAATTAAGCACTAAATCTTTTTCCTAGCAACGTTGCAAGACTGTCTAAATTTTCTAGACAATGATCAAAAGTTTTTCCATAGACTGAAAAATCATCCATGAAAACCTCCATAATTTCTTCAATCATGTCTGAGAAAATTAACATCATGCACCTTTGAAAAGAGGCGGGTGCACTACACAGCCCAAAAGACATTCGTCTATATGCATATATTCGATATGGGCCTGTAAAAGTAGTCTTACATTGATCATCAGGGTGGATAGGAATTTGATGATACCCCGAATACCCATCTAGAAAACAAAAGGAGTGCTTCACCAACCGCTATAACATTTCATCAATGAAGGGCAGTGGGAAGTGGTCTTTCTTTGTGGCCACGTTGAGTTTTCGGTAGTCTATACACATCCTCCACCCTATGATGGTTCGTTGTGGGATTAATTCATTCTAATTATTTTCTATGACCATCATGCCCCCTTTCTTGGGCACCACCTAGACAGGGATGACCTAGTCGCTATGAGGTACGGGATAGATAATCCTGGCGTGAAGAAGTTTTAGGACTTCCTTCTTCACGACTTCCCGCATCGTGTTATTGAGCCTGCGTTGGGGTTCGCATGATGGTGTGCTTGTAGGGTCAATAGGAATATGATGGGTACAAAGCATCGGACTTATCCCCTTAAGATCTTGGAGTGAATACCCAAAAACTAACCTACATTTTTCTAAGATAGCGATGAGTTTGGACGTCTCCTCATTAGTAAGCTTGTCGCTTATGATTACAGTAGCTTGTCTGTCGCCATTCAAGAAAGTGTAACGAAGGCCAGTGGGTAGGGGTTAAGTTCAATGGGGGGTCATGTCGGTACTTCCTCTTGAGGAAGATCAATGGTTTTGCCTAGGTCATCCTCTTCTTCTATAAAGAGTTTGGTGTCTTTTTCTAAGGATGACTCGGGAGATTCAAATGGTGAGACCGACATGACCTCCTTGGGTAGTTCATGGTAGGGGAGAGTGTCTTCCACCGAGTTTTTAGCTTGAGTGATAAGAATTGTAAAAGTGTCTCTCCCTAGCATTACGTCTAGTTCCCCCGTTTTAGGTGGGTTAGTGAAAAAAATTCTAGGGGGTGCCCTTTCATGATGTCGAAATCTTCCGTGTCCAAGACATGGAAATTGAGCACCATTTCCACTGTATCATGATGTATTGTTATGTTGCATTGGAGCCCATTATTGGTATAAATTAATGCACATAGAATAATTCGCAAGCGCACGGATATTATACCGATGTAGCACTTCACCGGGAGTACCCAGTTTTGTATCGAACTCAAGGAAACATGTGTGAGAATAACTAAATCTAACTTATCCCAGCTTCACAATCAAGGCTAGATAATAGGAGCGTAGAGGAAAATGCTAAGGTCTTCTAGTCCTAACTTCGGTAAGCTTGTCTTCTATTGTTTAATTCTAGGGATATTACTAGAGAAAACACAGGCAGAGTATGTTTCCTATAGAAACAAAGTCCTCGCTTATGGGAACTACCACCGATCTAGAAAATAGGGTACAACCATGAGTAACCGAGTCTAAGCACCACGCTTACACTACGAATACTACTTTAACACAGGAGCTACAAGGATTAAAGTACTCAAAAGAGAGTCACAAACCTGAAGAACAATATGAACAAGATGCTGACTCGAATTAGAAGTCGATTACCAGAGAAATCTTGGAAGCAAGCTCAAGAACTTGATTCCGCTAGGTACAAGTAGTAGAGAGAGCACCGACAGGCCAGGACTCCCCAAAACTCTTCCCTCTCACTCTATCTCACTATCTCTAATACAAGACTAGATCCTATTGAGGACTAATCTTCTCTTGATTGCTAGCTCAGATCCTAGTGGACATATGAATTAGGGTTTCTAGCTTTTTAGCTCTCAGGATCAAATGCCAATGCCCTTTGAGGGGGGTGTAGGCAGATATATATAGGCCGGAGCATCAATCCTGAGCCCTCATATCAAACCGACTTGAATAAACGGTGAAGATGCAATCCTTAAGGTGGTGGAGAACCGACATAGCAACAGGATGCTGACATGGGGCCCACAAGTCCGGTGGCCTCTAGGTGGGGCCAGCTAGCCCCACATGTCAGAGACACAGGCTCTGCTTTGGTGATTCGCCTTCTAGAGTCTTCTAGAGTCTTCCCACATCGATTACGTGGTGGAATTTCGTAATTTCCTTTGACGAATCGGTCATCCTTGGTGGTTTTCTAATTAAATCCTGCTGGAAACACAAATTCAACAAAACTCATGGAATTTGTTAGTTTAAACTCCCAAGTCTACATTGGTGATCCATTTTAGCCATTTATACAGGTTATATTGATGGTTTACGATGAATGTTAACTACCGTCAACAAACTTCCCCGCACTTAGGCTTTTACTTGTCCTCAATAAAAGGATGAATTACTCAAGACATAACCTTGGAACAAGACATCAACATAAAACCACTCCTAGTCATGCATCCACTGCAGGATTCAAAGTGCCTATCATGAAACTTTGGGCGGTTGAAGAATGGAATAGCTTGAAATAGATCACCATCTTCCTTCAGTCAAGTAAATTGGAGAAACATTTTAAGATTTTGTAAAACAAAAACATAGCTTACCTTCTCCTTTTGTAGTACTCTCAAATCTCTCTGTATATATGGTATTTTTAGATCCTCACCAAGGCATTAATGACTTTGCCTTCTTTTTGCCTACTTCTAAAAGCTTATGTGGAGCTCAGGTTTGAATATGAAAATATACTTTCATTGCATATATTGTAAATTCAAAACAAGGATCCAAGGAGAAAGATGTCATACTATTAGATCAAGATGTGCATGTGTGTGGATATGTATATGGTGGCTAACCTAATTCTACTATGCTCCATGAAACATATCTCTCTTGATTGAAACTTGGAAAATTTTGCAAGAAAACATGGGCTATCTTATTCATCTCTTTTTTTGGGGTAGGCATCTGAGTACTCATTGTTTTCAATATCTCGGACACTTGTTCATTTTTTTAATACTTTTTATTTTTCTTTCTTTTATGAATAACTTTTGCATAGCCCATGCCTCTCTTTTCGCAATTAAAACTTTTCAAGAGAGACATTTACAAGAACTTGGAGCATTTATCCTATCAAACATATTTTTGTGTCTATTCCCAATATAGGAGTAGAACATTTTTAGGTGGATGGAAAACATGTTGTTGCGTACTCCTAGTGTAGGAGTAGCAGATATATGTGGAGTGTACGTGATCTTGATCTTGAGAGCATGATAAGTTTCTCAACAAGGGTCACAAGGTTTGACTAAACTCAATACAATGACAAGTAGTATATGTAGAAGGTTTATCTAGTCTATATATGGCTCTGGTAGGACATTGCTTACCACAAAGGAGAGGTAATGCTATTCTTTTTTTACTTTTTGAAATAAAATTCTACAATAACAAGACATCAAGAATCAAGTTCTCATTATTCTACTATATCTCATTCCACAACAACTTAAGTAACATGAGGTCCCTAATAATAAGTTCCCAACAGTAACATGACTTCTAGGAAAAGTATTATGTGAGTCTATCCTTAAGTCATGACTGAAATAATCTTCCTCGGGTTTTAAAGTTGTTTTATTAAGTGATTTTCAATTCGGTTCGAAACTAAAAGCGAAACATATAAAAATAGAGTATATTAGGCACGGACCTGACCGTGGACGAAGCGCGAGGCGAGGCTGCGCTGTTATGGGCCAGCCGGCCCATGTAGGACGCCGAGCGACCCACTATCGGGCCTATTTTGGTCCAACTTTGGTGCGCGTAGTTTCTGGTCCATTGCTTTCTGAATTTCGTGATTTTCACTATTGAATTCCGTCTTGTTGTCGCGGTGTGTCTCCCCCACACTTGTTTTCCTGTATACCTTTATGCACAACATGTGGAGACAGAACACATATCCAAAAGAAATAGAGAGCTGATAATAATAAGGCTCCATTAATATCATAAGGCACTTTATTACACAAGCGCAGACTAAACACAAACTTTTGATTACCTAGCACAAACTTCAATATTCTAATGATCTGAGCTAAGCAAGTAACCTAAACATACTATCTTTAAACACTTGACCTAACCACTCATGCCTTATTATTAACTACCTAATTCTCACTCCTTCATCTTAGCAACAAAATGATTTAAAGCATTGAGGTCATGTTGTAGGCTCTTACGATAGACGTGTTCTTCATTGATCCTTTGCTCTAGGGTATAGATAACATCGGAGAGGTCTTCAATCTTCTTCTCTAAGAGAGCAATGGTCATCCATGGTCGCTTCTCAACCTCGGGGATAGGTGGAGATGGTGCCTTCCTCTTCTCCTTCAGCGGAACAACCTTGATCTAATCCGGCATAGCGTGAACTCCATCTATGATTGTACGAGGGGTGATCGAGTTGTATTTTGCGCATGTAATGTCTCCAAATTTGTTGGTCTTCACTTTGGCTAGCACCTCGTGTCCCTTTGGAGGAAGGAGGTTGATCTCCTTCATCACCTTGATCAGCTTCTAGACATCTAAACGAGGCTCTTGTTGGCGTGGCTTGCCTTCAAGAAGTGGACGTGGCGGCTACAGAGCAAGGACCAAATGACGGATAGCTTGGGCAAAGTAAGATTGACTTGAGCAAATGGGGGTAACTTCTGGAGGAACGAAGTCAACGCAAGTGTGTCAGGCTTCTTGCTAAGATCAAAACCATAGGGGATGATCTCTTTGTTGGCCAAGAGAACTAGAGAGGAGGAGAGCTTTGCTGCTGTTGGAGAGAGAAGGCTTTGATGGGATGGCTATAGATGTAGGAAGAGGCTCGCTTATATAGGGGGAATAACTTGCAGTAGGGGTCAAGATCTATCCACATGAGGTCTTGTAATGAGGAAAAACCAAATGCGTTGAAAAACTGTGGGATTTTAACAAGGAAGGATCTAGAAGACATGAGAGAGTTGACTAGGTGCGAGAGGTGCTGACAGTGGGCCAGGCGGCCTCTAGGTGGGGCCAGGTGCCCCACATGTCATCTACTCATGGTGATTTTTCTTGTGGTAGTTTCTAATCCCTATCTAATCCCAAAAAGTATATTTTCGTGTTATGAAATGTAAGGAGGATGGCAGTGGTGTAAATCTATGGTAAAATCTAGAAATCTACCTCATCCAAATCCTCAGGTGGTTTTTAGGTTCTAGAAAGATCTTGAAATGGTGGCCATTTACCTTGAATAACGTACCTTTGTCATTTTGAAGTGTTACCGCTCCATGCGATGAAGTGCTTATCACCTTGAATGGTCCTTCCCATTTGCTCCCTAGAATTAAAAAGTAATACCTCATCTCCAGGGGTGAACTCCTTCTTCTTGATCCTCTTGTCATGCCATCTTTGCATTCTCTCCTTGTAAATCTTGGAGTTGTGATATGCTTTTTCACACCATTCATCAAATTCAGAGAGTTGCACCTTCCTCTTGGTTCTAGCGGCTTCAAAGTCCATGTTCCATCGCTTGATGGCCCAGTGAGCTTTGAATTCTAGCTCAACAAGTAGATGACAGGTCTTCCCATAGACTAGTTGATATGGTGACATTCCAAGTGGTGTTTTATAGGCCGTTCTGTAAGCCCATAGTGCATCGGGTAGTCGATCTTTCCATGCAATCCCCATCTCGTTGACCGTCTTTCGTAGAATGTTCTTGATTTATTTATTTGATGTTTCTACTTGGCCACTTGTCTGAGGGTGGTATGGAGTAGCAACATTGTGATAGATCTCATGCTTTGACAAGTAATTATGAAAGTTCTTGTCAGTGAAGTGAGTGCCTCCATCACTAATCACCATCCTTGGAACTCCAAATCTTGGAAATATTGTTTCTTCAAATATTTTCTTGGAGTTCTTTGCTTCAGCAGCCTTGCATGGCATGGCTTCAACCCACTTGGAGACATAGTCAACTACCACCAAGATGTATTCACATTTCTTTGACTTTGAAAAAGGTCTGATATAGTCGATTTCCTAGACATCAATGACCTCAATCTAGAGGTTGTTGGTGAGTGGCATGGCATCTCTTGAGTTGATATTCTCATGCCTCTAAGACGCTGCACACCTCCTGATGAAGTCTTTCGTGTCTTCATACATGGTTGGCCAAAAGAATCCACTTCACCAGATCTTTGAATGAGTGTGGAATGCACCATAATGTCCTCCATATGGTAATGAGTGGCATCGTTCGATGATCTTGATGCCTTCTTCCACTGGTACACACCTTCTGAGCAGGCCGTCAGAGCAAACTCTGAAGAGGTACGGTTCATCCCATATAAGGAGACAACTTTCATAAATGAGCTTCCTTTTATTTTTCCCTGGTGGCACATAACCTGCAACCATAAAGTTAACAATATTTGCGTACCAAGGGTCGAATTTTGTGACCTTGAAGAGCATGTCGTCCCATTGATGGGTAGTTCCTGCACATTCTCAAACTACATTCTGGACAAGTGATCAGCAACAGAATTTTCTACTCCATTTTTATCTTTTATTTCTAAGTCAAATTCTTAGAGTAATAACATCCATCTTATCAATCGAGGCTTAGCATCTTTCTTACTAAGTAGGTATTTTAAAGCAGCATGATCAGTATAAACAATCATCTTAGCTCCTACTAAGTAAAATCTAAACTTATCAATAGCAAAAACAACAGCCAGGAGTTCTTTTTCAGTTGTTGCATAATTAAGTTGAGGTCGTGTCAAAGTTTTGCTAGCATAAGCAATTTCATGATACTTTTTATCTTTTGTTTGTCCCAAAACTGCCCCCACAACATAATCACAAGCATCACACATAATTTCAAAAGGCAGCAACCAATTAGGGGGTTGAATGATTGGTGTAGATATGAGTGCTTTCTTAAGAATGTTAAAAGATTTCAAGCATGCATCATCAAATTCAAAGGGAACATCCTTAGCCAAAAGATTTGTAAGTGCTCTAGCTATATGAGAAAAATCTTTTATAAAGTGGTGGTAAAAACCGACATGGTCAAGAAAACTATGGATCCCTCTGATATTTACAGGAGGAGGTAATTGTTCAATTACTTCAATTTTAGCTCTATCTACCTTTATCCCTCTTTCAGACACCAAGTGTCCAAGCACTATTCCTTCTCTAACAATGAAATGATATTTTTCCCAATTAAGGACTAAGTGCTTTTCTTCACATCTTTGCAAAACCTTGTCTAAATTTTCAAGACAATCATCAAAAGTTTTTCCATAAACAGAAAAGTCATCCATGAAAACTTCCATGATTTCTTCAATTATATCAGAAATATAGACAGCATGCATCTTTGAAAAGAAGCTGGAGCATTACATAATCCAAAAGATATTCTACGATAAGCATAAGTCCCATATGAACATGTAAAGGTGGTTTTGCTTTGATCATCTAGATGGATTGAAATCTGGTGATGACCCAAATACCCATCAACGAAACAAAAGAAAGAGTGATTCGCTAGTCGCTCCATCATTTCATCAATGAAGGGCAACGAAAAGTGATCTTTCTTTGTTGCCTTGGTAAGTTTTTGGTAATTAATGCACATCCACCATCTAGTGACGGTTCTTAAGGGGATTAATTCATTATTTTTATTTTTAACAACAGTCATGCCTCCCTTTTTAGACACAACTTGAACAAGGCTAACCCACTCACTATACGGCACAGGATAGATAATCTCGGCGTGTAAGAGTTTCAAAACCTCTTTCTTAACAACCTCTCTCATCGCATTATTAAGCCTACGTTGGGGCTCCCTAGAAGGTATAGAGTTAGGATCTGTAGGGATGCGATGGGTGCAAAGAGTTGGGCTAATTCCATTAAGGTCTTGGAGTGAGTAACCAAAGGCAGAATGATGCTTTTTTCTGAAACAGTTATCAAGCATAGGGATTCTTCTTGAGAAAGTTTATCACTTATAATTACAGGAGAATCCTGATCATTATTAAGAAAAGCATATCTAAGACCAGAAGGCAAGGGTTTAAGCTCAATGGTGGGCTTAGGTGGTTCTAGCAATTTATAAAGAGGTTCAGACTCCAAAGGATTTTCCTCTTCTTCCTTGATGAAGAACTAAGCATCATCCTCAAGGTTGGGTTCAATCAAATAATCAAGAGATGTAACCTTAACCTCTTCCATTGGGTCTTCCTCTTGAATTGGCTCACTCTTAGTGTTTAGAGAAGGAGTAATGGGTATAGAAAGTTTAAAGTTTTTCAAGAGTCTTATATTCAATTTCCCCGTTTGTCCTTCTTGGATAAGTCTTTCAATTGGTTGTCCTATCAACAGGTCGAACTCCATAATATCAAAGATATAGAAGCTCAGATGAACCTTACTTCCTTTTACCTAGATAGGGAGCACATACAAAATTCCCAAACTCAAAAGAATGTGTCATAAAAGATTTTTCAATAACTTTGTTGTTAGGGTCAATGGCATGTATTTCAATAAATCATGAGCAAAA
This sequence comes from Miscanthus lutarioriparius, assembly GCA_904845875.1. Lineage (NCBI taxonomy): Eukaryota > Viridiplantae > Streptophyta > Magnoliopsida > Poales > Poaceae > Miscanthus > Miscanthus lutarioriparius. The sequence continues at coordinate 68,103,529 of CAJGYO010000006.1, read as the reverse complement.
GATGCAAACATGATATTAGCTCCCACAATAGGAATGTAAAGAGCATCGAAAGGAACTTTATTAATTTGGCAACGAATGGATATAGAAGGTGAATCTAAATAAATCACATTAGTGAAAAGCTCTCTTCTAACCATTCATTGCTTATAATAGACACTAGCTCTTTCGTAGTCTTTTTAACGAAAGCTTCCTTAGAAGGGTCTAAAGGTTCATCATTGGATGATGATTTCCTAGACTTCTAGGGTCTCCTCATAGTATGGTAATTCAAGGTATTTCCATATTCATCGAAAAGTTCATCCTCAAATTCAAGCATGAAGTCCAAAATTGGAGTTTCTTCCTTTTTCCGGTGGTTCAGGAATTAGTATAGCTAAAGTTAGTGATGGGTCTGGTAAAGATTCAGGTTCAGCTATCTAGGATTCTTCCTCTAATGGCTTCTCTTCTACTTCTTCGGGGATGTTCTCTTAGATTTTTGTAAGAATGCTCCTCCCCGCATTGGTGGAGACATGCAAGAATGAGCCTCCCAAAGCCGTATTAAGACACCTCGAGGTTTTCCTATCAAGACCCATATAGAAGTGTTGAAGAAGAATAGGATCTTGAATGGCAAGGTCAGAGCCAGTATTAATAAGAGTATTAAAACATTCCCATGCCATGCCTTGAGATTCTTTTTTTGTTTAAAGGATAGAACCTCTGAACGAAGTCTGACTACCCTAGAGATGGGAAAGAATTGCAAGCAAAAGCTAGAACATAAGGCTTCCCAATCTCCTTGTCTACTCCCTATGGTGAGATTGTACCAATGTTTCACACTTTTCCATCAAAGAGAAAGGAAAAAGCTTCCATCGTAAGGTTTCGTCTGACATGCCTGCAATGTGCAAGCATGCATAGGTCTACTCAAACTCATTTAAGTGGGAATAGGGGTTTTCATTATCTTCGCATGAAAAGGGTTGATCCTGAACCATGTTGATTAAACATGGACAGACTCATAGCCAAGTGTTAGGATAGACTTTGAAGACTCTTTTGGCTGTAGGCTTACGCTCGTGGGTGCATATAGGTAGATAGGGGTAGATTCTAGATCCATGGTCACAAGAAAAGGAAAGATAAAAGAATTGTGATATAAGGATAAGCTAGGTTCGAAGTTAACTCAGCAACTATTTCCTCGGCAATGGTGCCAGAAATGCTTATTGGTATAAATTAATGCACACAGAATAATTCGCAAGCGCATGGATATTATACCAATGTAGTATTTCACTGGGAGTACCTAGTTTTATATCGAACTCAAGGAAATGTGTGTGAGAATAACTAAATCTAGCTTATCCCAACTTCACAATCAAGGCTAGATAGTAGGAGCGTAGAGGAGAATGCTAACGTCTTCTAGTTCTAACTTCGGTAAGCTTTGTCTTGTATTGTTCAATTCTGGGGATATTACTAGAGAAAACAAAGGAAGAGTATGTTTCCTATAGCAACAAAGTCCTGCTAGGCCTACTAACAGGAGGTGGACTACAAAGGTTTCAACGAGGCTATAAGAGTCACCCTCGCGAGCTACCTACGATCCAGAAAATAGGGTACATCCATGAGTAACCGAGTCTAAGCACCACGCTTACACTACGAATACTACTTTAACCTAGGAGCTACAAGGATTAAAGTACTCAAAAGAGAGTCGCAAACCTAAAGAACAATATGAACCAGATGCTTATTTGAATTATAAGTATATTACTAGAGAAATCTCAGAAGCAAGCTCAAAAAGAACTTGATTCCGCTAGGGTACAAGCCATAGAGAGAGCATCGATAGGACGGGACTCCTCCAAACTCTTCTCTCTCACTCTATCTCACTATCTCTAATACAAGAATAGATCCTATTGAGGACTAATCTTCTCTTGATTACTAGCTCTGATCCTGGTGGACATATGAATTAGGGTTTCTAGCTTTTTAACTCTTAGGATCAAATGCCAATGCCCTGGAGGGGGGGTGTAGGCAGATATATATAGGCCGAAGCATCAATCCTAAGCCCTCAGATCAAACCGACTTGAATAAACGGTAGTGATGCAATCCTTAAGGCGGTGGAGAACCGACATAGCAACAGGAGGATGACATAGGGGCCCACAGGTCGGGTGGCTTCTAGGTGGGGCCGACTGGCCCCACATGTTAGAGACATGGGCTTCGCTTCTGTGATTCGCCTTCTAGAGTCTTCTAGAATCTTCCCACGTCGATTACACGGTGAAATTCCATAATTTCCTTTGATAAATAGGTCCTCCTTGGCAGTTTTCTGATTAAATCCTGCTGGAAACACAGATTCACCAAAACTCGTGGAATTTGTTAGTTTAAACCCCTAAGTCTACATTGGTGATCTATTTTAGCCATTTATATAAGTTATATTGATGGTTTATGATGCATGTTAACTACCGTCAACACCCAAGTCCCTTCAAATTGGTACGCTAAGCAATCCTGAGGGATCTATTAGTTGGAGCGAAGGGTTCATCACCTAAATAGGTAATTGCAAAAGATTTAGACATAAGATTTGTCCCAACTGTTGGATTGTAAAGCACATCTACCATGGTTGTACTGATTCTGCATTGAATGGTTGAAGAAGGGGTGTGGATCTGAATTTCTTCAGAAGAGAGTTCTGATTCTTCAACCCATTCATTGCTCATAATGGTGGTCAATTCCTTGATAGAGTTTCTTAGGAATTCCTCATCTAACGGGTCTAACAAAGTGACAGAAACTGGTGGTCTCCATTGACATAAATAATTCGAGGTATTTCCAAAGTCTTCGAAAAGGTCATCCTCAAAATGTGGAAGGTCCAAAGGTTGGAGACCTTCCTCTGGATCTTATGGTTTGGGTAAGAGTTCTTGGATGGAAAGTGTAGGTTCGGCCTCAGCCGAAGAGACTTCCTCATGACTTAACATAGGCTCTACACGGAGGGGTTCTAAGGGAGGAGTGTTTTCTAGAATGCGGTCTAGGAGGGCTTCTCATACCTTAGTGGTTTTGTGTGTGAATGAACCTCGAGCAGTTATGTCAAGTTGTAGAGCAGACTCCTTGCTAAGCCCTAACCAAAAATGTTGTAACAACACATGGTTGGGTATAGACAAGTCTAGGTCAGAGCGTGTTAGGATTGAAAATCTATCCTAGGTTGCACCTATGGTTTCCTTCTCTTTTTGTTGGAAATTAAGGATCTCTTGTCATAGGGTAGCAATTTAGGATATAGGGAAGAACACAAGACAGAATCTATTCCTTAATTCTTCCCAATCGCCAGCTACCTTCCCTACGTTATGGGCATACCATTGTTTTGCCCTCTCATCAAGTGAGAAGGGACACAACTTCCACCAAAGTGTGTCTTATGACATGCCTAAAATGGTCAGGCAAGCACAAAGCTGCTCAAACTCCCTTAGGTGATGGTAGGGGTTTTTGTAATCGAACCCCAAGAAGGTTTATTCCCAAACCATGGCTATAAAGCCAGGGTGGAGTTCATAGCTAGAAGTTGTGATTGGCATTGAGGATTGCGGTGGCTCAAAGAACTCGCCCTTGGGAGTAGAAAGTTGGTGAATTGTTTTGTGCTCCATTGGAAAAGAATAAAAAGAAAGGTAAAATAAAAGATACACAGGTGACTAGGTTTAGAGAATAAAACGACAACCATTCCCCGACAACGGCGCCAAAAATACTTGTTGTTGTTTCTTAGCATAAGCAAAGGAATCTGCATGCGCACGGATACAACATTGTAGCACTTCACCTAGAGATATTAAGGGTATCATATTTTCCCAAAGGAACGGATGGGCGAGTCACTTAACTAGTGAGGTTTTTTTAAGGATAGATATCCTAAGCGAAGATAACTCTGACACTATAGACTTGTTTTGGGCACCAGATCACACTTGCTTTGCTAGGCGAGGCTGGCCTGTAGCCAACATCGAACCTGGACATGGGGGAATACGAGGGAGAGACAGGGCTGTCACCACCTGTCGCCTACCCCTCAACCTTGGGGAACAAGGTAAACAAAGATAGCTTCTAGCCTAGACACCACGTCTACGCTATCGACTGTTACTCTAGAGTACATTCTAAGTCTCCCATGTTTTACAAAATATCGCTTGAGTCTTTTATGTTTGATGCATTAGGTTATAAGAGTTGGTTGAAAACACTTGATGCATAGAACTACCTTGTCTAGATATATACCTTTAATCCTATGTAGGTCTAGGATAGAATATATGCTTAGCTATGCTTAGACCGGTAGAACTTGGGTGATTTCCTGTCACCTACGAGATATAGGTGGGCACTGAACCATGGTTGGCTATATTTGCTATCGTGTAAAAGAACCATGGATGTTGTAAATTGAGGCCGGACGGAGTCTATGTTGTAGGTTGACTCATGTGATTCCGTCCACGCCGATTAAGGACCATACCGTAGTTGGTCCTCGGTCATTTTGAACGCATGCCTCTCACTTTGCTGGCTAGATAACTCATTCCAACCACGAAGCTGAGTAGCTCAACTCAGGTCAGGCCTCGTTCTATAAGAGTGCGCACTCTGGATGGTAGTAAGGATGTGCGGGGAGCTAGACATGAGCCCAAGGGCAGGGTAGTCCTGATCGTCCTAGCAGCTGGTCATCCCTGATTGTGCGGCGCTGATCGAACCCATGAAATGTGGACCTGAGTTGTACCAAAGGTGACCTAAGGTGACCGTTGATCTGGTCTGCTTGGGTTTGTGTTAGAAATAAATTCCCAGCTGGTTTAAATCGATTCGAATCATCATCTCTCCCGGATAGTGAGAAACTTGACTGAGCTTCCTTCTATCGTAGTGTTAATGGCAAGTGGAATGGTTTTGAGAATGAAATATTAATTGGCTATGGTTATTATTGTGCTATCATTAACAATATACTACATGTTTGGCACAGGTTAGTCGCTAATCTAGAGATGAATAGCTATAATTAACTTGATGACCGAATTATAAAAGGTATAGTTGAATTAGTGGCTTTTTATGAAAAATGTTGTCAAGCTAGCTACACTTATAAAGCCTTGCATGATCCTTGGTGAAACTTTATTTCTGGTTTATGATGGATAAGTCTAGCTGAGTACATTTGAGTACTTAGGGTTTATCCCACCATGTTGTAGGTGAAATTCTCAGCCTGAGGAAGATGGTGGCTAACCACTGGTCGGCTTGGTGACTATATATTTATTTGTCATCTATATGCTTTTATCAGAGGAGGTCACTTATGCTAGCAACGTATTTGGAACTTATATTAATGTAATCATTTGAAAGCTATGTTGTTTTCCTTTAACCGGTTTTGAAATCCAAACTTGTACTATTATTTGTGAACGCATTTATAATATTATTTCTGCTATAACTCTGTGTATGTGATGTGTATTTACTTAATCATGAGATCTTGGTTATGATGTTGATTTACCGAGGTCCTTCGTGACACTCGGCGGACTACCGGGTTTATATAAGTGAAAGTATGCGCGCGTCAACGTGTTAAACGGAGGTAGCCGTACTTGATCTTGTATAAATTGGGCGGTTCTGCTACAGCTAGCATCAGAGCAAGATTAAGCATAATACTGTCATGTACATAGTTTTAAAAATAAAGTTTTGGTTTGAAAAAGCCAATTTTGACTAAAACTTTAGCTACAGGAAAATTTTGTCAAAACTAATTTGCAAAACTATGCTAGCGACAACCTCCAGTTAAGCCCAATTAAGGACCTTTAGGTGGCAATAAGTAAATTAATACTAACTATGGGGGATTTACTTTATTGCAATTTTTATTTTGTCATCCATATGGTGTGCTATTGTATGGATGTCATTCGCTTGAATGGTAATGTATGGATCAATATACCTCTATGCCCAGGTAAGTTGGTGAGTGGCATGACCGCAAGATGTGAGCATGCGGTCAAAGGGGAGAGGTAGTTTTGATACTTAAGTATATATATCTCATATATATACGGAAGTATTTAATTGTGGATTAGCTTTGGTACGGCTATATATGCATATTCTATATGTATGTATAGACGTATTTACTGATGGGTAGCCTTGGTATGGAAGTATATATATGTGGGGTATATATATATGAAAGTATTTAGCTTGCAACTTAGAGACTAGATTTTCATTTCTGCATATATATATAATTGTGGGGTTGGGCTAAAATGAAATCCTTCTACAGGTACGCTAACCACGAATGCGTAGATTGAATGTAGCTGACGACTAGCTATATATTGAGAGAGTACGCGTGTTATGCCACCGACATAGAATGTGATTGCCACCTGATATGATCCCGCTAGGGTGAATCCCGATCTTTTGATGAGAGAAGGTGGATAACTCGATTTGGGGATAGAGATGACGTTCATGGCCCGACTACAGCCTTCCAAGCTGCGCCTTAGCAACCGATACACCACCTCCAATGGCCGTCGTGATCTTGTGGAGCACAATCAACCAAACCACTAGGGTAATTCCTACAAGCAATCGAGGAACAAGCAAGAACAAGTAGAACAAGCAACTCAATTGCAAATATAGAGATGAAAAACCAATCTGAACTCACAAAGTTGGGGTTCTGAATCAAGTAGAACGGATGGTCTAGTCAACACACGTGTCTACAAGGAAGTAGCAATGGCTAAACTTTCAACAAAACAAAACCCAATCTATTTGTGGCGGCTCTAATCCTTATTAATACCTAGGGGAATGACCAAGGGGGTGTTGGGGTCATTCTCCAACCCTAGGACACGTCCCTAATGAACCCAACTTGATACATGGGCCATCGGCCCAAAATAGGATGACGCAGCACCAAAGGTAGAAAAGGTCCCGGCATTGAAATGATGACTACAGAAGCATTGGATAAGATATAGCCATCAGTCTAGATCCGTTGGAAAATAGACTTGATAAGCTTTCCAAAAAGTGCTAGAACGTCCCAATCGGAGTCTGTATGAAGTCGTGACAACCGTCGCAATTTGGGACTATTTGGTAGTCCGAATTCAACTTCCAAAACGTGTTGGACTTGGACTCTTTCTTTCCTTGGGACCAAAGTGACGTGGTGGCCTAGTGGAGGATGTTACGAATACATGGATTTGGTCCCCAATCAACTTCATTAACCTTCCTTGCTTTCTATATGCAATCAAACATTCCCTTGATCCATGTAAGTAATTATGAAAATGAAAATATACACATTTTATGGTGGAGCACCAATTCATCAAATGCATCAATGATAAGCCTCATATAGAATGGTTGCACCTTTGGTATAGAAGTGGTTGGCATGGTCATATTTGAGCCAATGATGTCCTCATCATTCTCCCCTTCTTGACAGCAAACCATCCTCGGTTTGACCTTTGTTGGAGGATGTGTTGTAGGTAAAAGTGAACCGTGCTCCCCTTCTTGATATTTATCCTATTGCATATGGGAAAAACTAGGAAAACTTTGCAAGACATCATTAGTGTTAGTGCAGCCCTCAATTTGATCATGGTATTGTGGCCCAAAAGGATATTTTAGATTAGAGCAAATATAAACTTTATGCACCAAATATTCTCCTTTGCTGTCATATTTGCCAATTGCATGAAGCGAACAAAGATTAAAACTTGGCAAACCAGAATCAAATTTAAGTTTCTCTTTTAGACAATTTAGATTACACAGAATATCAAATTTAATATAACTCAAAGTATTTAAAGAGGATAGCAAATTCAGTTCATCTTGTGCACATATAATAGGATGAAAAAGCTTATCTTCAGCACATTTGTATGGTTCCAAACCAAAAGTATCACACTTATTCGCTACTTGTGACATAGGAGTAAAAGAATCATTAGCACACAACTCCTCTTTATCACAAGGAACAACAAGTAATTCATTTTGTGACAAAGGAAAATCAGTAGTGGGTTCCACTATTTGTTGTTCTTCATTAGCATGCAGAGTGGACAAATTTTGGACATTATGGGTCACATCATTCTTATTCACAGATAATAGAATCTCTTTTTTAGCATTGAGAGCAAGACAAAACAATTGACCAATATGGCAATATGATTTGCTAATTAACAAGGTTCAAATTTCAAAATTGAGCCCGCTCATGAACCTACTCATAACATCTTTCATACATTCATCCAATCCACTAAACATGATACAAATCTTAAAATCATGGTAGTATTGTTTCACAGTCTTACTACCCTGCTTCAAGTTGTCTAATTTTGCAAGCAAATAATCAGCATAATATGCTGGAATGAATGCATCTCTAAAAATAAATTTGAAGTCTTCCCAAGATTCTAGAACTTTCTTATGTCTACAAATGTGTTTCCATTCTAGCAAAGCAAATTCAGTCAAAACATTGGAGGCAATATAAATCTTTTGTTTCATAGACAGGTCATGCTCATCAAATTCATTATCTACTTTTAGCTCCCAATCAATGTAAGCTTTAGGATCAAACTTACCATCATATACCGGCAAGTGTTGAATGACATCCTGAATATGAGGGTCTAATTTCAACAGCTCAAAAATCTTCGTATCACCTGCCATGATTAGTAGAAAACAAGAAACATAAAAATAATATGTATCCTCGTGTCAACTACTAGGATGTGTCTTTTGTAATTCTGATATTCCCTCAAACTCAACTTGTTCAAAACAAGCCCTTACAAGTTCTTACCAAGCCAAACAGGTGGTGACGACAACCAACAATTCTGCAACCGTGGAATGAAGTGTATCGGTGCCGCAACAACAACACCTGTCAAGCTATAGTCGAAATATGTGGAACTATAGGTGGGTTGAAGCAAGGAAGTACTAGCACCACGTTAGTCACAAAAGCAAGCTGAATAATCGTTCAACGATGGTACTGTGCTGGTCCTAGCCTAGACCGTGCTAGAGGCGCGAGCCTGGACACAAAGCAAGTCACAACACACCACCGAAAACAATGGAGAAGCACAATGAACAACCCCTTTTCATCCTTTTCTTTTCTTTTCTTTTTCTTTCTTTCTTTTCTTTCCTCTCTCTCTCACAACGAACAACCCCTTTTTTCCTTTTTTTCTTTCTTTTCTTTTATCTCTCTCTCTCTAGAGTAAAACCAAGCCAATATGTATGCACATTGTGGAGGAGTCGAGTATAGGTATGGACTTCTGCTGCCTTTTTGGAACACTTCAATATATGTACCACAAGTGCAAAAAGCAACAAGATTTAGTAACACGGCGCAACAACCAATTCAGAGTCCACACGGATTCCAACTCGGTCTTTAACAAGATTAGAACTCTAGAGTGAGCTGAGCTAATATGGATATGTTGGATGTGGAGAAGATGAGTATAGATATGAACTACTACTGCACAAAGATGTACTCAGATTTGGACTCAAAACAGCAACAAGACAGCTATCAATTCAGACTCAAAACCGATTCCAACTCGAACTTCAACACCACGTGGGATTCGGTCTCAAAACAAACTCAGATTCCTACTCAGACTTGAACACAAAGATATTTTCGGATTCAGCCAACAGAAGGTTTATATGGTAGCACACGGCTATGACTAGAACATGATGGTGGATCTCGTGGTGACCAAAACGTGATAGAACTCAAAACTATAAAGGAATAGACACTAAGACCAGCAACTCGACACAACTGATACAACCGAAAACTCAACAAGCCCTAACTAAGCAGTGCTAGCAAAGGCTCAAAGGGTTTATAGGATTGCGGGTAAACCAATCTACTTTTTTTTGGCTTTTCTAGACTATAGGAAAAATTAAAAACAGCGAAGACTTGAAAGTCTCTCACCGATAAACCTTGCTCTGATACCAACTGATATGATCCCTCTAGGGTGAATCCCGATCTTTAGATGAGAGAAGGTGAATAACTCAATTTGGGGATAGAGATGACGTTCACGGCCCGACTACAGCCTTCCAAGCTGCGCCTTAGCAACCGATACACCACCTCCAAGGGTCGTCGCGATCTTGTGGAGCACAATCAACCAAACCACTAGGGTAATTCCTGCAAGCAATCGAGGAACAAGCAAGAACAAGTAGAACAAGCAACTCAATTGCAAATATGGAGATGAAAAACCAATCTGAACTCACAAAGTTGGGGTTCTGAATCAAGTAGAATGGATGGTCTAGTCAAGACACGCGTCTACAAGGAAGTAGCAATGGCTAAACTTTCAATAAAACAAAACCCAATCTATTTGTGATGGCTCTAATCCTTATTAATACCTAGGGGAATGACCAGGGGGGTGTTGGGGTCGTTCTCCAACCCTAGGACATGTCCCTAATGAACCCAACTTGATACATGGGCCATCGGCCCAAAATAGGATGACGCAGCACCAAAGGCAGAAAAGGTCCCAGCATTGAAACGATGACTGCAGAAGCATTGGATAAGATATAGGCATCAGTCTAGATCCGTTGGAAAATAGACTTGATAAGCTTTCCAAAAAGTGCTAGAACGTCCCAATCGGAGTCTGTATGAAGTCGTGGCAACCGTCGCAATTTGGGACTATTTGGCAGTCCGAATTCAACTTCCAAAACGTGTTGGACTTGGACTCTTTCTTTCCTTGGGACCAAAGTGACGTGGTGGCCTAGTGGAGGACGTTAGGAATACATGGATTTGGTCCCCAATCAACTTCATTAATCTTCCATACTTTCTATATGCAATCAAACCTTCCCTTGATCCATGTAAGTAATTATGAAAATGAAAATATACACATTTTATGGTGGAGCACCAATTCATCAAATGCATCAATGATAAGCCTCATATAGAATGGTTGCACCTTTGGTATAGAAGTGGTTGGCATGGTCATATTTGAGCCAATGATGTCCTCATCACCACCTTAGGCTGGCAATTTCGTGAGGACGAATAGGACAAGCATACATCATGATTGTTGCTTGTGCATAAACATGCTCCTCTCACCCTTGTTCTATTAATGGATAACTTGTTGTAACCATTTGGTCATGTTGTGCATGACCAAAAACTAAATTGCTAAATGTAAGTAAAACTTGTTTTGAAGAGATATTCACCTACTCAGTAAAAAGGAAATAAAAGATAATAGTACCTTACCACCATGTTCGCATGTTTATGTGTAGTGGTGTTGCTATACGTGACTGCTTGTTATGTGCGAGCTTTGTGCTTGGTATTAGTTGCTTAAGCTAATTTGATTGAGTTTCTCAAATGCTTGCTTAAGACCATGATGTATGTGTTGATGCTTTGTTACCTAGGTAGTATCATAATTGTTACCTCTTTTGTTCACGGTGAGAATACAAGTGTTGAAGGGCCTAATCCTAGAACCGCACTCAAGTTACATTAATCTCATGGTTGTGTCCTAGTAGATTCCCTTTGCTTAGGAGCTTGAGCCTGTATGTGTGATTGTTAGCCCTTGAATGTTTGTGTATCCATGCCTTTCTTGACTCGTGAGCCCAAGCTTAGCTCCCTTAAATGCTTGCATATGTCATGGATGTCTCGCTCCTATGCATGAAGACCCTGCTCAAAAATCCTTGTCGGACATCTCTGCCCCTTTATCCTACCGATGATCCGGTGTAACGTTAACCTCTCGCTGCATGAACCTCAAAGTCTTTCCTTACAAATCATTTTGTTTCTTTATCAACTGAATCTCTAAGTAGTGTATTGGCTCTATCCCTCGAATCTCATTTGTTTTATCTCCAAATATCTCAAGTCTCTAAATGTTTATCAGTCTTGATCTCATGTTGCTGCCCCACAAGACCAAATCTCATGTTAATCTTTATCTGGTAATCACCTTGGTGGACACAAGGTGTGCATGGAAATTTAAGCAAGAGTCTCATGCCATGTCTTTACCTTGGGCCACCCTTGTTGACTCCTAACCTTGTGACTACCTTTGCTTGCTATCCCTCCTTCGCATGGTGCTTGCTTCTATGCAACCAAATTTGTGCCATGTGAGAATTCTTGTAGGTTGTATGTTTAGTAATGGTGCCACGATTAGCGATCTATGGTGCCACGACAAAACTGAGAGCCCATGTGGGTGCACACACAAGGCTATGCTGCTCGGCACGTGCTGGTATCAAGGTTTCTAGTCATGATCCATTGTAGAATTGCACTGATGTGTTATTTTCATGTGAGCTCTTCCTTGGTTATCTCTCCATATTTTGTCAAAAGATTTGTATGTCGGACCAAATGCAATAGGACTTCCTTCTAAAGTCATCCAGAGGATAACCTTTGAAGAATAGGTCATAGACATAAACATTAACCGACTGCAAGGGATGGTAGACAAGTGACTCTACATGACTTTCCCTGCAATGACATCGGTCATCTAGTGAGCAACTTATGTCATCCCCGTTGGATCAGAAAGGTACACAACACTTAAATTTGGACAAGTTATCAATCAGATGATAAATGGACCGGGATATTATGTCTTGTAATAGGTCACCTAGTGCTTATGAGCTTTCTATCCAAGTCTTGATCTTTATGTGCAAGGTGGTCCTGTAGTCAAAAATTGACTTCCTTCAGTGACCCCTTTTTTGCTGACTTCCATGGTGAGTGTCTGTTTGCACATCAAATACAATTGTTGCCATCAAAATGGAAGTTTTGGAGCTTTTAAATGTTGAGAGACAACTAATTAGTTACCAATCGGAAAGTTAAGTTATAGCTGGGTAATAACTCTTTGGTAGCTCCAAAGGCTATGTCTCACAGAACAATGTTAAGCGAAGAAACAACAAAGCCGATCAGCAATGCAAGTACCGCTTTCTTCTCTAGGCCCTGTGTCGTCAAGTCAAATCTGTCTTAGACAATCACACAGATAATGTAAGATGCTATCTCAGCTCAGTAAAGAGCTAGAGAAAGCACGTCCCTAGTTTGGGTCAGCATCATTATGTATATGGTGCTATCAAAGAATTTGTTCAGGACTCTATTAGATAAGGCACAGAAGGGTAGTTAGAAATAGTCCCTTATCTTGTAGGACTGTCACTCCATGTGAAGTATGTATTGTGCCCTGCAAAAACAGCCCACTAGTCCAATGCTTATGCATCGTCAAGTTGGTGTCTAACTCAATGGTTGAGGTTGTTTCTTAAGAGGCATGTAAGGACAAACCCTAGTCTCTCTCCTTAGTGACAAAGCTATTGCTGCTTCTATAAGAAAAGTTAAAGAGTGCAGAACACACTCCCCAATGTGTGAAGGAAACAAAAAGAAGAGCGGGAAATCTATATAGGTTTTATGGCACTCAACCGGTTATCTTTAAGCCGGTGATTAGAGGATCAAACATGGTTAGATTGTCACAAAACTTGACGAGCTCATTCCTCGCTTAGGATACTTCGATGTCCTAAGTTGGTTTGAGTATTGGATGAGTAAAGCATTGGATTTGAGAGATGTTTTGAAAGTTTGGGTCATGGAAATTTCAGGACAGAGCAGTTTTGGTAGATGATTTATTTGGATAGTCAAACGGTGTCTGTTTGAGCTGAATTTTTGTCACTAGTTAGAGGACTCTTGGATCTAAATGCCTACCAAAGTTTCTACACAATGGAGCCGTAGTTTGTGAGATATGAACTAAAAACCAAGGTGCACAGAATCTGCAAATTCTCTATTTACTGCTATCATCCCTCGTAATAGAAGGTTGTGTTTGTAATTGATGCCAAGGTTTGCAACATGGTCAATGTTTTGCCGTTAGATAATCCTTTATATGCCATAGAGAAGACTCATTGCACCCCTTTGTGCCTTGATTTTGACCCTCTCATATCAGCAATGTTGAGCAGTCAAAGTGATCTACAAGTTGATTTGTACCATTATGAGTCAAAAACAATTTGAAAAGTGTTAAACAACAGATTTTAGATTATGATTTTGAGTTGTTGATTGACATTAGAATGAAGCCTCAATGTCAAAAGTAGTCCAACAAGGCTAATTTTGCTACAGTGCAAGTCAACCCAACTTACTGTGCCACTACACCATGAAGGCAAGTTGTGCTCAACCTGCTTGGTAGCGTACTGTTTTTCCAATTGGTGTATACTTGCAACTTTTGTTGTCCTCCAGACCTCGCTATCATCCTTCTTCAGCAAGGATTTCCAAGGTGGACTTGTGCTTTGGTACCTTCCATGTGTTTTTACCCAAGAGGTTGCATCAGATTCAACCCAGATAACTATGCCACTTGGATACGAGAATTCCCTCAAATAATGATCATAGAAAACTCTAAGTCAATAGAGTCAGCTATCATATTCACCGCTCACTCAATGGACTCAGATAATAAAGTGTTATCATTAGAAAAAGAGAACTGCACACATGGAACATTATGTAGTTTTCCATCAATTGGCATCTGAGTGATTGAACAGTTACAACCGGCATAGATATTGTCTGTTGGTTACTTAGTTTCTCATAGCCTCAGAGGATGTTTACCCCATCTGTGATCTCATCCCTTATGAAAGGTTGTACTCAAGATACTTTGGTAGAGGACTGCTTTTTGAAATTTGTGAATGAACATGGACCCATTGTAATGAGTAGCTTTCAAAAGCTTGCAGTCTAGTGCAAAGTTCACATGGTCCATGCTATATTCACTAGGGAAATAGATATTATGGGTAGTTAGTTTATGCTCTGTAGTACTCTCCATATCCCGAGAACAAAGTGTTGTGCTATCTTGGATTCCTCCCAAAGTAACAATGCTTCATGGAAGTCGATGAAAGAAATTCTTCAGACAAAATTTACTATGAAGAGCAAATATTAGAAAGTTGTCTTGACCAAATTAGCCTCTCTGATGCTACGAAGTTAAGTAGCCTAATGCTATCACTGATGTTGGAAAATGGATGACATGCTTCTCTTCCCTTAAAAGTCTTTCACACCGAATCTCGGGGCGAGATTCCCATAAGGGGGGAGGGCTATAACACCTCGAGTGTTAGTCACAAGTTAAGCAGTGGATTTGGACTTAAGTAAACTATGTCAAGCAATGATCATGATCTCTAGTTCATAATTTTGAAGTGATGATGAAGGTGTTGTGGTCCAATCTATGAAATTGAGTCCCAACTTGAACTTGGACAACACAGCTTTGCTTACATGTGTACCCTTGTTAAGATTTTGCAAGAGTATTGTTAAACATGCTTGTTTCATGTACATTACATCAACAGCATCCATCTTGACCAGTGGAAAAGTTTTGTGAAGATTGGAATCAAGAAGTCACATGAAATGATAAGTTATAATGTTTCTTGAATCGCTTTATTAAGTGAACTATAACATGGGATGTCAACCAAACCTTGCAACCTTGCTCAAACAACTCTACTTAAACTCATGAACAAAAGTTATGAAGGGTTCATGTTGAGCAAATGCTAAGAAAATGCCTCAATCGGTCTAAAACTCTAATTTAGGGTTTATCGTGATGCTTCTTTGACCAAGGTCAAATAATAGTGTGGAAACAAGTTATGAAGTTTAACCTTTGATAGAAGTTGAAGTTTAAGTTATGCATAGCAAACTTTGTTTTTGGATGCAGCCCTAAATCAACCTGGAAGCAGGTCAAAAAGAGGTTCAAAGTTTGAATGTGCTGCTGTTTTATCAAGCTCAATATTTCTAAGTCCTCAATTGACAACAGGTTTGAGCCAAGTTTACGACATTTTTCTCTTGCAAAATTGTATGGTAACTCAATTGGATTCCTTAATATAAGTTGAAGTGCTATCCATGGAGATAACAACAAAATAAGTCTCATCAAGTTTGGATCATGTTTGGACCTTCAAAAATAAGTTCAAAAACAACAATGGCTAATTGTTTCCTAGGAGTTAACTAAATTTCGGTTTTAGTTTCGGGTACTACACTTTGGAGCCTTGTATCTCTTCAACCAATCCAAACCAGTCCATCATCCTTTAAGCAAAGTTGTAGAGCAAGATGTGTACAACAAACTTTGTTCAAAGACCCAATCCTAAATCACTCTCTAAGTTTGTCAAACAGAGGCTCGAAGATTGAATTTGCAGCTGTTTTTAGACAGAAATATTAGTAACCACTAAATTGACATGCCGCATTCTCATTCTTTTGTTAAGCAACTCAAGTTGAGCCAAATATAAAAGTTGGACTATATGGTTTGTGGAAGAGCATGCAAAAAGATGGCACCAGTTTGACTTCGTTTTGACCATCAATTTGGATTTTTGCTCATCGCTATCTATGCGCTGACATTATCATGTTGGGCACTAATTATCCACTAATATGTTGCTCTAATGGAAATGCACCCTTAATCAAAGTTGGAGAGTATTTAGAGATATTCAAACTTCGTTTAAAGCCCAAGGACCAAATCGGCCCGTAG
Organism: Miscanthus lutarioriparius; assembly: GCA_904845875.1. NCBI lineage: Eukaryota > Viridiplantae > Streptophyta > Magnoliopsida > Poales > Poaceae > Miscanthus > Miscanthus lutarioriparius. Next base: position 68,087,387 of record CAJGYO010000006.1, on the reverse strand, counting down.
CTGGCCCAAAATGGCATCCCGCAGTGGCCACACCAACGCCCGACACCAGCTCAGCTTAGTGCCTTCATGGCGTCCATGCAAGGCAGCACGCCCGCACCTCCTTGCTACATGCCCCTGCTCTCTCCTCGCGCAATGGGGATGTCGAGCCGCTCTCAGAAGCTCCCCACTCCTCCCTCACTCGCTCTCCTCTTCCTCTCGCGCTACTACTGCTCGTGGACGCGCTCTCCACTGCCGCTGGCGACCGAGCTCGATGGCTGCCATCGTTCCTCCACCCCTGCACACCTCACAGCCCTCCACCTCCATCACCGCCTTTGCCTTATCGTGCTCCATCTCTCACGCATGCTCACCTAAGGCAACCGTCACCGGAGTGCCGCCACCACTATGTCGCGTGGCAGGGAGCTACTGGAGTGCATGGGCGGGCCGCCTTGGGCCATCTCTATTTGAGCCGAGCAACCCTATGGGTGTGCATGGTCCCTAGGATGCTCCCTACCACTCCTCGTCGCTGGCGGGCTACCGTCCGGCCATCCCCGTCGTCATCCCCTGATCTCGGCTCGTTGAAATAGAAGGACCTTGCGCTCAAATAAGGAGAAAGGGAAGGGCCTCACTATGAATCTCACGACTCAGATAAATAGTGTCTGGTAGGATCTATTTGTTGGAATCTGTTTTATGAAAGTTCGGGGTCCTCGATGCAAATTTGTTTTTTCTTTTATGGTTGAAACTTTGGAAAATCATAATAAATCGTAGAAAAATCATAAAATAGCAAGTGAAGACTTTTTGGAATCCTTAAGAGTAGATCTATGCAGTAGAGTCATAATATGATATGTGTTAGTAGAAGGTTTTTTCTTTTTTATTTATCTAGGTTAATTAGGGTTTTTTGGAAATAAATTCATATCTAAAGTTGTGGTGCTCCAATTGCTGTGAAAATTTTATGGTAGGCTACTGATTCTATATTTGTGTTGTGGTAAAAATTGCAGGTTCATTGGATGCAGTATTATTGATTTATTGATTTAACTTGTTTATTGCTTGATAAATGGTTTTAAATAAGTTATAATTTTTATGTAGGTGTAAAAATAGAAAATTTGGTTCCACTGTCTTTGTATGATGTTGTGCTACCATAATAACATATAATATGGCCATGTGTTTGCAGAAAGTAGTGTGTTTTAGATTTATCTTGCTCTCACATGTTTTCTTGCATTAGCAATTTGTCTTTTTGTAATAATTACTATGTAAAACCTGACCATGTGAAATTTGTGCAGTAGCCATGTTTTTATAACATATACCACTGATAAAAGTCTAAGCCCCAAACTAGTTGTTCTCATATAGTACTAAAAATAATACATATGTTGCATTATTAAAGTAGAGGATGAATGTTGTGAGCATATACATGTATTTATTGTCATGTGATACTTCTAGTAGCTATTCCTACATGCTATGATTGTTTGAATATGATTCCAAGATGTTTGGGGTAGCATATATGTCAAGAATATGTTAGTTTGTAGCAACTAAATGATAGATGAATGCAGTATGCCTCAGCTGTTTGGGCTACTTGTATAGTTTTGGTTAAGCAATTAATTTCGTGGTGATAATGAGCATTTCTGTGGATATGGTGAATACAAAAGTTGCAGATAATTTCCTTATCTTGCTTGTCCTAAAATTTCATGATTTTAGGCCTAGTGATTTAGGAGTTATAGATTTTAAAAATTTTCTATCAGGTTTTGCATGTCCTCTAGATAGATCTGAATGATTGTATTGTTTGGCTTATGTAAACATGGAATCATGTATTGGTAATAATAGGAGAGTTGTAGTGATTTTCCTAAGCTTTCTAAAATGTCAAAGATCACTGTTTTTTATGGTCTAGAACTCTAGTGATTGCTATTCAAAGTGGAATGGCAGATTCTGTCCAAATCTAGATAGAGATGCCTTCTTGGTGTTGTTTAACCTTGTTAGCTGTAGAATCATTTTAAGATGATAATAAGAAAGTTATATATAACTTAATAAGATTTCTATAAAGTTAAGGATCATTCTTGTTGAATGAATATAACTTGAGATATACATTTCTGAAGTTACTATCAGTTTTCTGTCCTTAGTTGTATAAGCTCTGCTTCATGATGTATTTGGACCAAGTTATTTGTCAAATCAGATTTTGGTATTAATAATAAAGTTTTATATAATTTTATTATCTTTCCATAAAGTCTAGGATCACACTTTTTGCATGCCTAGAACTCTAGGTATGGTTAAAACAAGTGATTATGGTGCTGCTGTTCAGAATCTATGTTTAGACCTAAAATTGTTTGCTTCACCTTGCTTTGCTTTGTGTGTTGCTAAGTGTGGCTCATACCTATGATGGTGTGAAGTTACTATACCTAAAACCTTGTGAAACTTGTGTTATGCTTGGTGCTGCCTTCCTTGCTATCCTAGCATGATAGGTTGTGTGATTCTTAATTAAGTAACGTGGAGTGCTTATATATGTTCGGTGTAACCTTGTGCTCATCTTGAATACTTTTATGTGAGGCATCTCATATTGCCATTCTTCGCATTCATGCACTTGCATTGTTGCATCTCATCTAGGTACGCTAGATGCACCATGAGAAGGACATGATGTTGGAGCCAAACCCAAAGATGGAGTTTGGTGAATCCATCTAGAAGACGGAAGGACTAAGCAAGTGCCGAGATGGGAGATGCTCGCCAAGCGAGTGTCATCTAACAAACACTAACCTAGTCTAACAAACACTAACCTAGTTGTTTTCCTTCTCTTTTTGTTGGAAATTGAGGATTTCTTGTCATAGGGCAGCAATTCAAGATATAGGGAAGAATGCAAGACATAATATGTTCCTCAATTCTTCCCAATCACCAGCTACCTTCCCTACGTTATGGGCGTACCATTGTTTTGCCCTCTCATCAAGCGAGAAGGGAAACAACTTCCACCAAAGTGAGTCTTGTGACATGCCTGAAATGGTCAAGCAAGCACAAAGCTGCTCAAACTCCCTTAGGCGATGCTAAGGGATTTCATAATCGAACCCCGAGAAGGTTTGTTCCCGAACCATGGCTATAAAGCCAGCGCAGAGTTCATAGCTACAAGTTGTGATTGGCATTGAGGATTGCGGTGGCTCTAAGAACTCACCCTTAGGAGCAGAAAGTTGGTGAATTGTTTTGTGCTCCATTGGAAAAATAATAAAAGAAAGGTAAAATAAAAGATACACAGGTGACTATGTTTAGAGACTAAAATGACAACCGTTCTCCGACAACGGCGCCAGAAATGCTTGTAGGTGTTTCTTACCGTAAGCAGAGGAATCTGTAACCGCACGGATACACCATTGTAGCACTTCACCTAGAGATATTCAGGGTATCATATTTTCCCAAAGGAATGGATGTGCGAGTCCCTTAACTAGTGAGGTTTTTTCAAGGATAGATATCCTAAGCAAAGATAACTCTGACACTATAGACTTGTTTTGGGCACCGGATCACACCTGCTTTGCCAGGCGAGGTTGACTTGTAGCCTACATTGAACCCAGACATGGGAGAATACGAGGGACTAACAGGGATGTCACCACCTGCCGCCTACCCCTCAACCCTAGGGAACAAGGCAAACGAAGATAGCTTCTAGCCTAGACACCACGTCTACGTTATCGACTATTACTCTAGAGTGCATTCTAAGTCTCCCATGTTTTACAAAATATCACTTGAGTCTTTTATGTTTGATGCATTAGGTTATAAGAGTTGGTTGGAAACACTTGATGCATAGAACTACCTTGTCCAGATATATACCTTTAACCCTGTGTAGGTCTAGGATTGAATATATGCTTAGCTATGCTTAGACCGGTAGAACTCGGATGATTTCCTATCACCTATGAGATATAGGTGGGCACTGAACCACGGAAGGCTATATTTGCTATCGTGTAAAAGAACCATGGATGTTGTAAATCGAGGTCGGACGGAGTCTATGTTGTAGGTTGACTCATGTGATTCCATCCACACCGATTAAGGACTGTACCATTGTTGCTCCTCAGTCATTTTAAACGCATGTCTCTCACTTAGCAGGCCAGATAACTCGTTTCGACCGCGAAGCCGAGTAGCTCAACTCAGGATGGGCCCTATTCTGTAAGAGTGCGCACTCTGGATGGTAGTAAGGATGTGTGGGGAGCCAGACGTGAGCCCAAGGGTAGGGTAGTCCTGATCGTCCTAGCAGCTGGTAGTCCCTAATTATGCGACGCTGATCAAACCCGCGAAATGTGGACCTGAGTTGTACCAAAGGTGACCTAAGGTGACCATTGATCTGGTCTACCTAGGTTTGTATTAGGAATAAATTACCAGCTGGTTGAAATCGATTCGAATCGTCGTCTCACCCAGATAGTGAGAAACATGAATGTGCTTCCTTCTATCGTAGTGTTAATGGCAAGTGTAATGGTTCTGAGAATGAAATATTAAATGGCTATGGTTATTATTATGCTGTCATTAACAATATACTACATGTTTAGCATAGGTTAATCGCTAATCTAGAGATGAATAGCTATAATTAATTTGATGACCGAATTATAAGAGGTATAGTTGAATTAGTGGCTTTTTATGCAAAATTTTGTCAAGCTATCTCCACTTATAAAGCCTTGCATGATCCTTGGTGTAATTTTGTTTCTGGTTTATGATGGGTAAGTCTAGCTGAGTACATTCGAGTACTCAGGGTGTATCCCACCATGTTGCAGGTGAAATTCTCTGCCTGAGGAAGATGGTGGCTAACCGCTGGTGGGCTCGGTGACTCTATATTTATTTCTCATCTATATGCTTTTATCAGAGGAGGTCACTTATGATAGCAACGTATTTGAAACTTATATTAATGTAATCATTTGAAAGCTATGTTGTTTTCCTTTAACCAGTTTTGAGACCCAAACTTGTACTATTATTTATGAACCCATTTGTAATATTATTTCCGCTACAACTCTATGTATGTGATGTGTATTTGCTTAATCATGCAATCTTGGTTATGATGTTGATTTACCGAGGTCCTTCAGGACACTCGATGGACTACCGGGTTTATATAAGTGAAAGTATGCACGCGTCAACGTGTTAAACGGGACAGACATACTAGATCTTGTATAAATTGGGCAGTTCTGCTACATGCATGCAAGGGTTATCTGTCTCTATTAGGGCCCTTCTACCAGAGTACCCGCCATAAGGATGGACGACGAACCCACAAGTTTATAATGAACAAAGGTGGCTTTCTTAGTATATCAATGCCAAATTTAAACACAAACTTCTTACTTCAAGTAGTAAGTTGCTCATAGAGGTACAAGAGGAGGAGTACCTAGCTCTGACATGCTTCTGCTAAGTGTAGCGAGTACACTAAGGGAGGTTGCCGATAGCCCTGGCACTTCTCAAACTCTTTCCTCACTCACTCCACCCTTATTCTAGCTAAAGCTAAGCAAAAATGAAACTCTCCCTCTCTTCCTTGCTATCCTTCTTGTCTTGTAGAGGGGAGCCCTACCCCTCTATTTATACAGCGAGGATGGTGGTGCTTCAAGCTATTCTTGGCGCGAAACAGAAGCTTCACCGCCTTAGTATGTTGGCATGCCACCGCCAGAGCGAGAAGAGGCATGGAGGCGCCCAGAGGAGGTCGCCTGGCCCCTAGGGTCGGCCACCCCTTGACCACCACCTTTGCATGGTAGGCTTTGGGCTGGACCTGGATCACTTCTCGATGGTGCTTTGCGCCGTTTGAGTTGAGTTGGTAGGCGCCTTTGTCATTCCTTTGCGCAATTCAGTGTCGGAAAGCTCCTTTCGGTGAATTTCTCTATGCATTTTATGTTTGTGACCTACAAAATATGTTTGTGACCTACAAAATTTGCGCAATTCTTAGTTTTGGTGTTTTACATTTGCTTATTTTTTGTTTAAATGTTGGCGGTAGGATTACAAGTTAAGCATCGCTAACAATCATCCAAATCCTCCTATTGAGCTTCTACATAATGAGCAGAGGGGAAACCCAAGGCCCTGAGATCACTAACTACAGCCTTGTGCATATACAGGTTTAGCCACAATTGCAGAAGCCACCAAGGTCCATTGATTGTGCAAATCGGCTCGTTCTTCATCAGTCTCTGAGATACTTGGTTCATCAAGGAATATAGAGATCCTAGTAGGTACTTGCCCGAGAGGGATATCACCACCCCTTCCTAAACATTTTGCAAGAAACAAATAATTAGCATTTGGACAACATGATGATCCATAGAAGAGGTATTTATCAAGCCACATATTCAGGAAGGCCACATGTTCATATTCACTAACGCTCATTTTGATGCCTTGATGAGTGACGATGTAACCACCCCACCCTCTAGCTCGAGGAACATTGAGTTTACTCTCTACTTTGCTAAGAAGCTAATAGGGTTAGAGGGGTCCTGTGATCCTGAGGCTGGTCAACATGTGAACATCTAAGGTCACTATCATAGGCCCATGTCCAAACATGAAGGCATTGAACACATTGGACCAAAAGTAAGAAGCAGATTTGAGTAATGGTTCATTCTTCTTCATGTTAGATAGAGACAGGGTTATACATTGATCCAAGTCATGGGTTACCCAAGTGGCCCGGTGTGTTCTTGCGACCCTACGGTACCAATACCTTTAGTCGTCCAATTTATGCATCCAAGCTCGGAAGGTTCTCTTCTAGATTGATGAACTCATATCAGACTGCTTAAAAGGAAGCCTATTGGTTTCTAGGTTGATGAGCTCAGTCGAATCTGGATCACCCATAGGCCCTAGAAAGTATGTGCTTTATCATTGGCCATTGGGATCAAAATATCATTCTTGAGCTCCTAAAAGTAAATAGGGAAAAAATGAATTCAAGAGCTAGGACTGGTTGGAATCGACTATTAGGGGAATGATGGATTCGTACCTCTAGGACGTGGTCGATAGTCACCATTAAACCTAAGTGTTGGATCTAGATCTACGAAACAAGTTTGGTGGTGCAGTCCTTTGGCCAAAACTCCGTTCCCTAGAAGTGTAGGTGGTGACGGGGTCCTTCACTAAATTTGAAGCCTAAATCTGCTAGGGTTTGAAACTCAGAGACTACAACAAGAGAGGAGTAGAAGCAGAACAACTGAATAAAAAGACAAGGGTGATTTAGGGATTTATATCAACCTTCTGTCTAAGCTAAGAGTATAGAGCGACCAAATGAAGAAGACAGGGGTAATTTTGAAAATATAATAGAAACTCCAGCCCAAAGTCAAAAGCCGAGCAAAGGTTTTAGAGTGAATGCGTGAGTGACGCATGCAGCCGTCATGAGAGGTAATTTTGGAATAAAATTATTTTATCCCAAAATTGAGGGGCATGTATTGACACTGAAATTTGGTTCAGGACATAAAGGCCTAGAGTTTTGGGGTTTATTAAAGAAAGCCAAAATATTCAGCAAGATTGGCTAACCTAGTTACCCTCAAGATTAGCCAAATGATGATGATATTATCCCTACGATAAACTTCAACAGGTGAGAGATGGTGGCAGAAAAGCAGGAAGACACGTCGGACTCCATAGACAGGGAGATTGGGGTCCAAGTTATTCTAATTTAGGATGTTTTGTTCTCTTTTTCAAGTTTTGGTAATCAGTCTTGTTTGACCAGGACTCATATTCAAGAATCGGGTATAAATATTGAACCCCGGCTATTGTAATTGACATCTCTATGATCAATCAAAAACCCGTACCTTTACTTTTCGGCTTACGCCACCCTTTAGGAGTAGGAGTAGGAGTAGATCTCGGTGAGTTCTTCGGGCAAGCGGGGCTGCATCGGTTAGGTCCGACTTCTAGTTTGTTTGTGAGTATCCATCATGATTTATACTTTGTTTATAAGGCTGCATTGGTTAGGTCTGACCTCTTGTAAGCTTTATCAACTTTTATCATTAGTTGTAAGGTTGCATCGGTCCGGCTCAATCTTGTGCAATTTCTTATACAAGTTACCCCTTGATTCTTATCAAAATTTCTAAGGTTGCATCGGTCCGGCTTGATCTCGTGCAAATTTTGATACGGATTAGTTATCGGTTAAATCTGTTAAGATTGGTCGGGTTTCCTTGTTGTTTTTAATATATTTGCTAGTTATAGATCTTGTTATAATTAGTATTCTTACTATTTGTAACAACATCACCCCTTGCCCAATTAAGATTGAAATAGATCGGCTTTATATCTCGTTAAACTATCGTCTTGTCGCTTTACACGGTCTTGATCTCACTTTGGCCATGGTTTTGGCTTGATTAGTTGTTTTGCTCCAATCTTGATCAAAGATAGCATGTGGTCAAGGCGTGTTTGATCCTAAATAAAGTTTGTTAGTTGATGAAATCTAGTCTAGAACTGCTATTGGTTGTCGTCGATCCGGTTGACCCCCACTGTTAGCATTATAGATCAGAAATTATCAATTAACAAGTCTTGCTTATGGTTAAACATAGTCTCTGGCTGCTTGCTATGTTCGCATCGGCTATTTAGCTGATCACCTGCGCTTTCACAATCGTAACGTGCTTTCACGATTCTGTTGAGTGTGTACAGGCTCATGTTCTTTGAAGGTTTAATCTATTATCTTTATTATGGCTGCCATCGATCCGGTCGAACCCCACTGTTAGAGATAATAGGTTGGATCTGATAGGTTTATGGATCTGCCCATGTTTAATGGTTGAGTGTTTGCATGTTATGAGCTTACTTTCACTGGAATCGGCTACTTTAGCTAATAGCCCGCTTATTGAGAATATATTGGCTATTCATATGTTTGCACTTGTTCTTATCCTGGTCAAAAGCTAGTATATTTCTCAATTAATACTGATGCTTTCATGCCTACTAATCATACCCTTACATGCTCTCATGATCATCGGCTGTTAAGATATATATAATTGAATATTTGATGATTGCTGACGTGCTTATTTTATTCGTTTTGCATCATGAACATGCTGGATATCGACTCTTTAGTCGATAGCCTTATCTCATTGGTTACTTAGCCGCATATTTGGAACTATCTGAAGCAACACCAGCATGTTTCACCTTAAATTACTGATCAATCTTTCCTCCTTGTCAATTACAGGGTCAAATTCACTGGCATGCCCTAGGTCACGACCATCTGGTCCGATGTTTCCCTAAGTTCGGGGAGAGCTTGGGATCTGCTCCATTCGGTTTCTCCCGACTTGTTGTGTGTCCTTGGCGGCGAGGATCGGCCCATTGCCTTTCACCGTTGACACACTGTAACCCCCGCTCGGCCACCTCCCCCGCCTCCTCAATCAACGTAAGTCGATCGAGCCACTTCGCCTCTCTAGCCCTTCATCTCGTTGACGTCCACACATCATAGCTCCATCCACCCTAGCAATCATGTCACTGATGATGCTTCCTACCAACGTGCAAATTGTGATCGCCACCCACCTCGCTATGACCTCAGATCGGCCCATCGACGACCTCCACAGCGTATGGGCGACCTGCTCGTCAAAGCACCATAACTGCGGTGACCCCGCCATTGATTGGTGTCTAGCACTGGATTAGTTTAGATGTGGGAGGACGGGGCTGACCTCGTCGACTACTATGCCCTCCTTGCTAGCCTAACCCAAGTCGGCAACTCGGAGGCTTGCTTCCTCACCGGTATACAAACCATATTCATGGAAAAAATACAACCCCTAGTCATGCCTCGATGATCTTGCCCGCGCCGCCAATGGTAGGCACATTTAGGCAGCCTATCTGGTCGCCCTAATGCTCTATAGGCACAATGGCGATGTCGGCGACGACGACACTGCTAGGCGGTACATGAGATGAGTCGAAGGTGAGCAAGAATCATGGGCAGCAGTGGTGGACCAATGAGTTGGTGGCTAAGCAACAAAGGGTGTGTGTTGTGCCGCCAACCGGCCATCAAGGCAATCTACAATACGACATTAGGACCATTGTCGCTGTCACCACCAACATAGGTGCGCGGCGATCTTCCATGCGCAGGTGGCATTTGCGGCAATATTATTGACGGATGGGAACTTAGGGCTCTGTATTGCAGCGAGGACTGTAGGCTTCATCAAGAAATCCAATTTTTTGAATGGGAATTTAGAATAAGAGACTAGTAATTCACTCTTTACGTGTGAGAGTGAATTACTCACTCTATCCTGAAATGTAGTGTATTCTAGCATTTGAAATTTGTCCACAAATATAGTGTATTCTGCACCTTTTGATTTCCTGTTGCTTTTGCTTTTCAATTGTTTTGTTTTGTTTCAATTATATTTGTTTCCTTTAGGGATGCAATGAAAGCACTCATATGAAATAGTTCCCTATATAACGTGAGATGTGTCCGGCTCGGACAGATTTACAATGCTCAGACTTTCTTGTGTGTGTAGTAAAATTTGAATAGCTTTATAACTCCTCCGTTAGGCATTAGATCGAAGCGAGACTAGATCGGATCAATTCCATTATGCATCTTTACCACACTAGAAAGAGAATCAGAAAGAAACCTGCAGGCAAAACCAACCAACTAGGGTTAGAAACTAGCTACCAAATGACCCCTGGTTCAGTAGTAGTAGTCATCAATGGCTTTGATCTGTGTTGAACCCAACTCGTCTTATTTTCGTGACTGCTTCAGTTTTCAATCTGTAACTCGTCAGTCTTTAGCCTTCAGTCTACCCCTCGACTATCGTGACTGCTTGCGTGCTCCTACATTCCCATGTAGACACGCATGCGTGGGTGGCCTCAGCAACCTATTGCAGCAGGGACATCACCTCGTGGCCCATCGTATTTATGTGCTGTGGTGAAGCAACACCGCCAAAACCACAAATGTCTCATTGCTCGTTGGTCGTGGGGTGGTACTTTGTATTAGCTAGGTTGAACTCCGTTGAGCGTGGTGTAGCTCAGGTCATTTGGTTTCTATTTTTTTTTTTTTGTTGTCTTTGTGTCTTTGTCAATCTTTGTTGAACTTACTAGAACCTTGTAGCGAGAAGCAAGTCTTGCCTCAGTCTAATGCAGAGCGGAGTAGCCATTGGTGTTGAAATGTTATTGCACACGTAAGAAAGTTCGACATCTATACATTTGGACGCGTCTGACAGTATCATCCATAGTTTTTTCTCATTTTCCTGTGATGCTTGTTACTATATCGTTTACAAATTTTAACTTTGACTAACTTTATAGGAAAGAGTAACAACATCTATGACATAAATTGCAAGGGAAGATACATAAAGAAAGAGTAACAACATGTATGTCCCAACTCCTAATATAAGGAAGATACATCAAATGCAACGTGACAAAACATCAAATGGAACTTTATTTACTCCTCTGCTAATGACTCCGAGAACATGCGAACATAGGACTAAAGTTTAACAGCAAAGATCCTAGGGTGTTTGGTTTAGGTGACTCAAAGAGACTAAAGTAGTTAAAAAAGACCAGAGTACCCCTATTAATTGCCTAGGATCTTTGCTACTACCGTAGTAATGAGGGGCAGGGGTGTCTTTTTTGGCCCTCTACATGGCTGTGTTTACTTTTATTGAACTTTGTATTAGGTGGGTTAGACTTTGTTGAGCATGGTGTAGATTAGGTCCTTTGGTCATTTGGTAGCGGGTTTCTAGCCCCTATTGGATGGTTTTGCCTGCTGGTTTGTTTCTGGTTCTCTTTTTGATCTGTAGTATGGTAAACATGCATAACGGAATTCATCCGATCTAATGCCTAAAGGAGCAGCCACCAAGCTATTCAAATTTTACTGCACATGTAAGAAAGTCCAAGCAAAATAAATCTGATCGGGCCGAACACATCTCACATTATACAGGGAAACCTATTTTGTACGACTATTTTCGCTGAATCCCTAAAGGAAACAAATAAAATAGAAATAAAAGAACAGAAAATCAAAAGGTGTAGAATACACTATATTTGAGGACAGATTTCAAATGCCAAAGTACACTATATTTTAGGATGGAGGGAGTAATTCACTCTCTCATGTAAAGAGTGAATTACTAGTTTCTTATTCTAAGTTCCCATGCGAACAACTCAAATTCACGATGAAGCCTACAGTCCTCTCTGTAATACACAGCCCTTGCTTCCCATCTGTCTACATCGCCACTAACGTCGCCTGTGCACAAGAGATCATCGCGCACTTGTGCCGGCGGTGGCAACGACAACTTGCCCCACCTAGTTTCGTGAATCACCTCGGTGGCCACCTCGTGGCAGCACAGCACACACCCATTGTTGCATAGCCACCTACTCGTTAGTCCACCGCCACCGCCCGTCGCCACCGCTCGCAACTCTTCCTCACCCTCGACCCGTCTCATGTACCGCCTTGTAGTGTCATCTTCGCAGGCATCGCCATTATGCCTATAGAGCAATATGGTGACCAGATAGGCTGCCAGATTATGCTCGCCATTGGTAGCGCGGGCAAGATCGTCGAGGCATGGCCAGGGCCTATGGTTTTCCACGAATACGATTGGTATCCTGGTGAGGAAGCAAGCCTCTAGGTTGCCAAGTTGGGTCAGGCTAGCAAGGAGGGCATAGTAGTTGCCAAGATCGTCCCACCCTAGCCTGCGTCTGCACTAGTCCAGTGCCACATGTCGACCGACGGTGGGTTTGCCGCAGATGCGGTGCATGGACAAGCAGGTCGAACGTAGGCTGCGGAGGTCATCCATGGGCTGCTCCAAGGTCGTAGCGAGGTGGCTGGCAATCTCATTGGCTAGCTCGTTAGGGAGCGCTAGCAATAGCGACGTGGTGTGTCACCTCGCCTCCATGATTGCTGGCATTAACATCTCACGATGTGGAGCACGAAGAGGCCAACCGAGGGCTTACGCGGTGGCATGGATGGAGATACGGCATGTGCGTGGATGGAGATACGGTGTGTGGACAGTGGCAAGATGGAGGGCTGGAGAGGTGGAGCGACACGATTGACTTACGTTGATTGAGGAGGAGCTAGGGGAGGTGGCCGAGCAGGGGTTACAGTAGGGGTTCTTAAATACCCTCTACAAACTAGTGTGGGAACTCACAACGATGACACGGTTTAGATTACCGGGTCAGCAGGCGACCGGGCGGAAGAGACGGTTCATATTACCGGGAAGGCGGAGTTTTCTGGTTCTCTTTTTGATCTGCACGATTCTTTCTATTCACATTTTTTACTGCACACGTAAGAAAGACTGACCATTGTACATTTCATCTCATAGGACAGTATATAGTGTCATCTGTACACTTGAAAATCATAGCAAATTGAGTGCATTTGTTCATAGCTGACAAAAGTAGTCATAGCCCCACGTCATACATTAAAAAACATTAATTTTTTATGTGAGTACAACTTGCCAGACCGGCTGTGCTACAAACAATAGCTGAACTGGCTATTGCTTCATGCATGAAGTAATAGTAAGGTAGGAGTATGTCTTTACTTAGTAGTTGGATTCCTAAAGCGGCAGCGTCAACCACAGCCTAGGTAGTGCAGTCTATTGGAACCTATGAAATCATGTAGACATCTCTAGCTAGCTGCTGCCCCTCGGCTGCTGCGAGCCTGCAACTGCTTGGATTGGAGAGCACTGTATACTTCACCGGATGATAGAAGGGCCGACCATCTAAAATATTCACTACTCGGATACTAGTAATGATGAAGGTCGTGCGGTCACGTCAAAAGCCTGTTCCAGCCCTGGCGTCCCTGTGTGTACAAAGCCTGGCCTCACTCCCATTGTATAGCCATCTCTAGCTAGCTGATTGCCTCTGCTCCTCCGACTAAGAGAAATTGCCTTCGGTCTGCCTAACTGCCCCTCAACTGCTGTGAGTCCTATTCACAACCGCACCAAGCTTTCAAGTCTCAAGCATGTCATGGTGGTCAAAAGCTCTTGTTCTAGGATGCACTTCTTGTGTCCAGCTTTCTTACGTATTCACTTCACTCTCGGCAACCGCGCAAGGTCTATATGGGAGGAGCATCCCCCTTCCCTCAAAGATTTTGAATTTTGACCAAATATATATAGAGAAGTATTGATGATTATGATGCATAATAAGTATCATTACATTGATCTTAAATTATATTTTCATAATAAGCCTAATTGGAGATCTAAAGATTCTATGTCAAACTTTGTTCAACATGCAAGAATCTTGCAGCGAGGACCATTTCTCGCCTCAGTCTAATGCAAAATAGAGGAGCCATTGGTGTTGAAATGTTACTGCACACGCAAGAAAGTCTGACCTCTGTAGGTTTGAACGCGTCTAACAGTATACTGCATCCTTTGTGGTTTTGAGTGTAGCAGCAATTTGTGTGGATTTGTTTATATAGGAGGTAAAACTAATCTCGGCCTCACGCCATACATTAATCCCTGACCCAAGTTATAGGAGATAAAACTTTACCTTTTTTGAGGAATTTGAAGGTACACAATACACGTGACAACGTCCCTCTCTATCTTGGGTCCCCCCTCTCTTTTATAAGTTGGTAGGAGTAGTTGTTGTGTTACAAACTAGTTGCCCCCTCCCCCCCCCTCTCTCTCGATGGCCCCTTCCCTCAATGCAGCTCTATCGGTGCCATGTCCCACTGGATCCAATCCTCTCGTGGTAGCACCACGTCAAATAGGATGCATGGACAGAGCAGCTCCCAAACAATAGATCGGTTGTCAGATCTGGTTGGTGAAGAGACTGGCCTACCATTGGTGATTTGCCCCCGCTGCAAGCTTGCTAGAGTAATTGAGCAATGGTCTAAGAAAGAAAACCCAAACCTTAGTCATGTCTACTTCAAGTGCCAGAGGAATGGGGTGAGCTTCTTTGTCACTTCTTCTGCAATAACTATTGCAATGCTCGGTTGAATCTTTTAAACAAATTTGTGCAGTATCTGAAACTCTATGGCTACTAGCGACAGTATCTTGAGGATTTGAAAAAGTCAGGCACGATCCAAGTTAGGCTAATGGACTCAGAGGATGAAGAGGAGGAAGGAAGCAAAGGCCACTCGAATGGTGGATCTAACAGCAAAGCATTGGAACTCATCATGCAGAACCTACAGTGGAAGATGAACATATTTTTTCTTTGTTGCGTTCTGGTTGTTGGGTTTGGAATCATGTATTATGTGTATTGAAGTAGGTCATCAACATGTTAGATTTGAAATGCTATGTTTTGTACTAGCTATGATGATGTATGAAGAATAGTAACTTGTTGAGAAGGTGTTTGGTATGATGATGTATGAAGAATAGCAACTTATTGAGAAGGCCATCAACAAGGGAAGTACATAAGTAAGAGTAACAACATGTACTCCCTCCGTACTCCCAACATAATGAAGATGCATCAAATGCAACATGAGATACATAAAATGCAATGTGAGATACATCAAAGGGAACTTTATTTACTCCTCTACTCGTCGTCGGTATCACTGTCCTTGTCCTCGTCATTGGTATCAATATCGTCGTCCTCCTCTATAGACATGAGTCCCTTTTGCTCGCCAGCGGTGATGCAGTTAGCCACCTGCACAGCATTGGCATGAACTAGGTTGCACCAGTGCTTCTCGGTGTTGTGGGCGGTGCTGATTCCCTACGTTACGATGCTATTGTCAAATCCATCTATCCGGCTCCGATAGCAGGCAAGGATGTACTCCGCATTGTCCGTGTGATTCTTGTTCATTTAGGCTGGCAGTTCTTCTAGGACATCGGCGAGTTGGTGAAAAATGAAGACATAAATGGTCACCTTTTCCTCCCAAGGCGGGTTGAGGGTGCCCAAACCGGTGTTCTGTAGCGCATGCCTAATCTTCAAGAAAGCCTTACTCATGATACCAATGGCCCAATCATCTCTATCTCTAAAGGGATCCACTGGAGCTTCATCTTGATTCACCACGGGCATGGCGTCATCCTCCTTCACCATGGGCATGGCATCATCCTCCTTCACCATGGGCACGGTGTCATCCCCCTCCCGTGCATGCTTTGCAGAAGGCTCATCCTTCACCATGGCGGTGGCTAAGAGTGAAGTAGGTTTGGAGAAGGCAATCGCACGTTCCTAGTGATTTTAGATCTGCAGTGGGAATGGGCGAGCTCAGGAAAGGAAGGAAAACAAGTGGAGTTGTAGAACAGATCATGGTGGTTAATATATCACTACTATAGAGGAGCTATTGGTGTTTTTTGGAACAAAGATGAGCCATTGGTGTTGAAATATTACTGCACACGCAAGAAAGTCTGACATCTGTAGGTTTGAACATGTCTGACACGCTGCACAGACCTTAGCTTACATTACAAACAAATTAAAGTTGCTGCAAAATAATCTCAACATTCATCCAAGAGAAAATTAACATGTCCAAAGACAATCAAACAACATTAATCCATTTAAAAAATGTCATGACAGAGAGATACATCAAATACAGCTTTATTTGCTACTTTGCTAATGACTCGCAACTCCACGAACAAGGGAACATAGGGAAGATAGTAAGGTTTGCCGATGATTTCTGGCAGGATGTCATGTCTATATGGAATGTAATATGTAAGGATGACATGAACTTTTTTGCTATCCATGTTATATGCGATGACGGCTCTTTCCATTCCAACCCCAACAAAAAAAATCCATTCTAGGTGAACTATAACCTCTATGTAGCACGACTCAAGATCAAAGTAACCCATTGTTTTCTTAGTTTTTCCAAACAACTTACGTGGGCATATGCTTCAATGTCCATTTATTAGTACCATAGTCTTCAAGGATCTAGATTGAAAGCTTGGACATATTGCGACCACCAACAGTACATTGACACAAGTGACCCTTAGCCTGATGGATGGAGCATGAAAAACCATGCGGCCTATTAGGAATTTTCCTCCATGTCTTTCCCTCCATATCCACAGCAAGTATATGAGGGTAATAACCCTCCCAGTATCTAATATAGTGCAGATAACCATTAAGAAACATAGTTGCTGATTTTGAATATGTCACCTTAGCCTCCTCGCCCTATTTAGATTCCTTAAAGATCCATGCTATAGTTTTATATGAGTAGATGTCCACACCCACGCACTCACCATCCTCCTTCATATATTCAATCACATGGAAGTGTGAGGAGGCAGTCGAATCGAACCCCAATTGAGCCTTACCAACAGAATGAATGCTAGGTGGCAGTACCTTCAACTTCTGGGTTGCCGGATTGCAGACGACATAGCGGTATCCATCATCCCTAAGGCACCGCATAGGATGAGGTTGTTGCAGCAATCTGCGACAACTACATTGTCCATGGTGAAGGGCAAGAAGGACAAGGAGGGGTGTTCACCGGTAATGCTGGTGAAGTTTCGATGGCCGTACAAACCATCATAGAAGAAGCCGACCACAGTCTGGGGCAACAACTTATGGTTGACCGAGATGAGGCATTTCTAGGAGCAACAGATATATTTGTAGCAGAACAAGGAGCAGGCGGGGTGGCGTTGTAGGATCTTAACAATGACATCGTCCATGAGGCTAGCCAGTGTGTTCCCTTGTTGGGGGCCTCCTCCATTTTGTCAGTGGACAGTAGGATGAGAGCTTGATAAGTAATGAGGTCACTAAAGAGGAAAATAATCCAACAAAGATCCATCAGTGAAGTCCACAACTCATACCAAAGTGCAACTTTAACAACCATTAATAATTTTCATGGTATGACCTCATCTAAATTTAGAGTAGCACCACATAGATATATATAACTCAAACTAGAGTAGTAGTTAATGGATTTGTAACCATTACAATTTTAGCTAAATCAAGTCTAATCTTCACACTTACAATCAATACACGAGCTCAGAGCTTCTTCCATATGAGACAGACAAAGATTAAGAGGACTACAATTACAACAGTTTTGAAGGAGAAAGAGGGTGGAGCAGCTATTGGGTTTTGAAGATAGAAGTCATCAACATGAGCTAAGAGTGGATTTGAGTTGGTTCTTGACTTGAAGGCAACAATTCCATCATCATAGGAGTTGTACTTAATATATAAGAAGCACCAGGAAACCTATGAACTTGTTCCTGGCAGTCAAGCCAATTGTAGTAAACTCCTGGCTAACGACCATTGAAAACAACATAGCAGGGACTCATCTCAAATCTGCATGACCTAAACAGGCTGCCTCAGTTTTCACAAGTTCAAAATACCATAAGGACTCACTGGTGGCACTGGAGCATATGGAACATAAATGTATAATCAAGCAAGCACTAGACAGAAAAAACTAGTTTAAGACAAAAGCAAATGGCATGTTTCTTTGCCTAGATAGATAGGTATAATCAAGCTAGCACTTGACAATTAACATGCCTAGTTGTACATCGGCATTTACAGTTATAAGAGCATTGAACATATGTAGAAAACCAAGACATCAGTAGAAAACCAAGTAGTGCCACCTCCTAGTTCTTTTCATCATCATTGGCCTAACCAGATCTCAAACGCTAGAAAGTTTCTTGTATAGCTCATGTTCAAGCATGGACCAAAATGGTGAAGCAAACAGGAAAAGGTGAGAAAGGGGACCTACGAATCGGATATGTCGCCTCTACCATGGCACACAACGGACATGGATGCCAATGCCATTGTGCTCCACCGGGAAGCCCCACCGCCTAGCCTCCAAAAGGACGCCTAAGCCATCACAGCACATCGGGATCCTTCGCTGCCGCCATTGCCACAAGTCCAACGGGCACAGATTTGTTTCCACTTGCAGGGGATATCCAATATATAGGTCAACCTATAGGGCATCCACATAGAGAATATACTACTATAAGGACTCCAAAGACATGTCAACACAACCAGGCGTCTAGCTTAATGGTGAAGATGGTCCATTCCTTGCTCTGGGTCCTAGGTTTGACTCCTAGGTCTCATGTTTTTTTAATTAGATTTTATTAAACATGAGTGGCACACAAGCCATCGGGAACCATAGGTCGGATGGAGATGGAGAAAGGTATCACAGGTAGATGTGACACATAAGCCATCGGGTCCCACAGGTCGGATGCAGAAGGGTCCCGCCGGGTTGGGTCCCTTATGTCAGATGCAGAAGGGTCCCATAGGGTCCTACAGGTCGGATGTAGAAGGGTCCCACATGTACACATCCGATGGATAAAGGACCAAGCGGAGACTTTTATGATGAATTGCAAGCGTCACAGATGAGTAACTGTAGGTCCCACAGGTATACGTCGGACATCTGGTCCCACAGGTCGGATGCAAAAGGGTCCTGCAGGTACACGTCGGATGGACAAAGGACCGAGTGGAGACTTTTATGATGAATTGCAAGCATCACAGATGAGTAATAGGGCTATCCCATAGGTACACGTCGGATGGAGAAGGGTCCCATAGGTACACGTCGGATGGAGACAAGACAGAGCGAAGACTTTTATGACAAATTGCAAGCATCATGGATGAGTAATTGCAGGTACCACAAGTACACATCGAATGGAGAAAGGACTGTGTGGAGATTTATGACGAAGTGCCATTCGTTACAGATCAAAAACTTCATCATAGATGTGTAATTAGTTCAATGACGAAGCCCTCGTCATGACAGTATTCAAGAAAATCATCACAGATGAGTCGCGTGAGTGATCTGTGATGAAACTCTATTCTCTTCTATGATGTTTCATGTGATGATATATGATTTCATCATAGATAGGGAGGGTTTGAGGATTGTCACCACTAATCTATGATGAACTGGAAATATTTGCCATAAAAGCGATCTTCTATGATAGTTTTGGAATCATCATTAAGATTTTAATCATAGAAGTGGATATTTCTAGTAGTGATGGAAGAATCCCGACAACGTGGATCGGCCGAGGTCCTTCTGTTTTATCAGTGGAAGAGTCAGTGGTCTAGGGACTCACCGGTTCACCATGTCAACGGGGATGTGGTCGGCTAAGGGCCCCAATGTGGCAGGGAGGCCTTTTGACCTGCAAGCCAAGAGGGGAGAGGGAGGTGAGCCTAAGGCTGACCCATCGCCTTAGCACCCCTCATCCGCACAACCAGCCATGTCACCTTCCCGACCACTGGTGGGTTGATAGTCGCCTCGGCCTCCACCGTGCCAGTCTGCGTGCCGTGGAAGTTTGGTCAAGGGCCCGCCAAGTGTCTGCGGCCTCCGCCATCACGGCGACGGCGGCAACATAGCAGTTTTTGTTGCCATATATTGTAACTGGGTCATTCCCATTGTAATAATGAAATTACTTTTGCATGTAATCTCATTGCTCTTGAGTCATGCTTGGAGACTTTTGGTCCCTCCTTGGGATAGGCTCGGTACGACACTACCATCGGTGGCCAAGAGTGCCATGCCCATTCTGCTAGCGGGTAAGTTTGTGAGAACCCCAAGTTTATGGTCATTTGTGCCTTGGTCGCGGTCCCCTAGAGGGAAGATTCTCGGCTTCCCAACCGAGCCACTCGTATAGTTCCCGAGCCTATTCGACCGATGCTCGAGGTCTCGATACCTCTCTCATTGGGTCACCATGAGTGCCTCTAGGTCAGTACTCAGACATTGTTCGATGGGCAGCCGGTTCTACTTCTGAGCACCCGTCTAAGGCTGCTTGTGCCCACTTGTGAACGTCCCTCGTATTTTAGGTGCTTTGGGTAGCCTTGAAGCCCTATGGGTTGGCCTTCGAACCCTCATTTGTGCCCTATCTAGGGGGCCCCATGCCGGCGTGCGGCTAGGAGACTTAATCCACCGACAGATCAAATAAATGAAATTAAAATGAAATAGAAACAAAACAAGTAAGGGAAAGATGACGTAGCTGGTAACACAATGGAAAAAAGCGTGTCATTAGCACTCGCCGATCCTTTGCTTGGGTTCATCACCCGACTCGCTCCATCCATCCAAACCTTTTTCGGCGAGGCATCCCTGATCACATCATCCCTTTGTTGAGGGAAAAATGATGATGAGTTAGCTGTCCCTTATTGTAGCCGAGCGTTCACAGAGTCGCTTAGGACAAAAAGCTATAACGAAAGGGAGAAGGTCGTGAAAGTTAGACTTATCTTGGTTTTTGTCGTTAAGGCGAAGTGTCAGTGAAGGAGGTAGGCTGCCTTGACTTGGCATGGGCGCCAAGCTACTAGGCTGAGGGCTCGACAGTGGCCTTCCCTCAGGGGGAAAGGTCAGAACTCACCTCGATTAGGTCAGCCCCTTCTAGGGGCCGAGCGCCTAGATAGAGGGGCCATCCGAGCCATCACAGCTACCAGCAATGTTGGGCACCTTACCGGAGCTCGGTCGATCAAACATCGCCGTTTTCGAGGCCTCTTCCTTCGCTGATGCCTTTCCCACACCGCGGCTAGAGCCAGCGGGGTCGTAGGAGGCAGACAGTGTGGCCGCCTAGGTGACGTAGTCCTAGTCGCAGTAGTAGGCCTGCTCGAAGCTACCCTCTGAAAGCATCTAGGCCCCTAGTTGGGTTTCGGTGATTAATGACAATACATGATTACTATGACTAAAGTGTGTTTTGTAGAGGCAATTAAGTTAGGTCATGGTAATGGAGATCAATTGGGCAATCATGGTGGTCATGCCCCTACGATGGAAATCATTTCGGTTTTCAAAGGATGGACGACAAGGTTAAGGATGGACTAGTTCTAAGTGTCGTTTGGTGTTGAAGAGACACTTAGATTAGTTTAGGACAATGGTTTTCCTTTGGCCATACTATTAAGGGGGTATGGATGGGTAACTTGACCTAGGTGAGTCTAGTGGGTTAGGTGTGGTGCACACTTGTTAAAACTAGCACTAGGTAGCTCCTAAAAAAGCCCTTAGATCTATTGGAGCAAACTTCATTCACATATGATTGAGAGTTGGAAGTGAATGGAGGGTCAAATACTGACTGGACGCTAGTTCCGGTTTGACCAGATGCTGGCACAGAGTCCGGTTAGTTCATTTGATCAAGAAGAATTCATCTGGTGCGACCGGACGCTGAGAGGTGAGCCACCGGACGCTGGGTGCCAGCATACGGTCGACTTCAGTAAGGTTCCAGAGAGGGGAAATCATGATCGGACACCTCTGGTCAGTGCTGACCGGACGCTGTCCAGCTTCCGGTCACTACTTTAACACTGGAGTTCGGGGTGAACTGACCGGAGCGTCCGGTCAACATGACCGGAGCGTCCGGTCACCGCGCAAAGGCACATAACGGTTTGTTTTTCAGCCGGGTTTATAAATACTTCCTCCATTCGTGTGTGGGGTACTTTTGCTCATTCCAATAGTTGAGAAACACCTTTGAGAGTGCCAAGAAGAGCAAGGTCCTAGTGAGGTGATTGAGATTTGAGAATCCCAAAGAGAGCCCTCATTAGTGAAAGCAAGAGTAGCAAAGTGTGCATCCATCCTTCTCATTAGGCTTATCATGGTCAAGTGAGAGTTCATGCTTGTTACTCTTGGTGATTGCGATCACCAAGACGGCTTACTGGTGATTGGGAGCTTGGTGATCATCCGGCGGAGCTTGTGGATGACCCAACTCAAGTTGTGAGCGGTTGTGGGTGATTCACCGTGATGGAGTATCGAAGAATCAACCCATAGAGAGCACTTGATCCTTGCGCGGATCAAGGGGGAGCTACACCCATGCGCGGGTGCTCCAACGAGGACTAGTGGGGAGTGGCAACTCTCCGATACCTCGGCAAAACATCGTCGTGTTCCTCCTTCTCTCTTTACTTTGAGCATTTACTTTGAGCAATTCAATTCTTGTCATTTACATTCATAGAATTGCCATGCTAGAGTAGGATTGGAACATAGGTTGCTAAACTTTTGTGTGATAGATCAATAGAAACACTTTCTAGGCACAAGGGGTTAATTCGGCTAACCGTAGGGTTTAATTATTGCAAAGAAATTTAGAATTAGCCCAATTCACCCCCCCTCTTGGGCATCTTGATCCTTTCAATTGGTATCAGAGCCTCATGCTCATGTATTTGGGCTTAACCGCCTAGAGAAATATGTCTCACGGGGATGGACCTCCTCCTATCTTTGAGGGGGATGATTTTCCATATTGGAAAATCCACATGGAGGCATATTTAGAAGCTCTAGATGTTGGAATACTTAGAGCCACCTCACAAGGCTTCCCAAAACCTCAGGATGCTACACACCTACAAGGCGATGAGGTGAATTACGAGAAATGGAATGCAAAGGCTCGAAACACCATCTTTAGAGGCCTTTGCAAAAGATGTGTTTAACCAGGTGAGGAACCACATAGACGCCCATGCACTATGGTCGGATATTTGTGCGCTCCATAAGGGAACAAAGAGCGAGCGTGAGGAACACTATCATCTTGTCATGAAAAAGTTAAATTCATTTGAGATGCTTCCTAAAGAGAGTGCTAATGAAATATACTCACGTTTGAATGTTCTTGTAGAGGAGGTTAATGGGCTTGGACTTACTCAAATGCAACCACCGATGTTGTAAGAAAAATCTTGAGTGTCCTCCCCATTGACAAATACGGGCATATTGTGACCGTGCTTCATCAAGGTGATCTTTCCACCGCTACACCAACACAAATCTTGGGAAAGATCAATGCTTATGAGATGTACATGCACATCACACCTCAAGATGGCTCATCCTCTACAAAGAAGAAAGAAAAAGACTTAGCATTCAAAGCTAGCCAAGAGAAGGGCAAAGCAAGGCTTGAGTATAAGAGCTCAACAAGTGATGATGAAATTGATGATGCAAGTCTTGCTCTCATGGTAAAAAGAACCGCCAAGATGCTTAAGAAGCTTAACAAGAGTGGCATCAAGTTTGATGGCAAGAAAAAGAAGTTCTTCACTAGCTCTAGAAGGAAGCCAATCTCGGAGATGGATTGCTACAATTGTGGAGAACTTGGTCATCTAGCACACCAATGCACAAAGCCCAAGAAAGACAAGTTCAAGAACAAGTACAAGGGCAAGAAAGATGACTCAAGCAATGAAGAAGATGAGAAGAAGAAAAACAAGCCATACAAGAAGAGAGATGGTGTCGATACGGGACCCATGGGGTTTCCCACAGAGAAGAGAGAAGAAGACCTAGTCCAACTAGGATTCCCTACATGTAATCCTACTAGAACTAGTTACACATAATCCTACTAGGATCTCTACTTTGTAACCGACTAGGACTCCCGCCTCTCTAGACTATATAAAGGAGGCAGGGGTCCCTAGATCGGGGGGCATGTACATATAACCGATGTAACTCACAACCACAACAATAGCGCAGGCGCAATATACTATCCACCCCACATTGGACGAGAGAGGCGCGTGATTTTCCTCCAGCGCGTCAACCGAAGATAAATCGTTGTCTCCCTCACGTTTACTCATCGAGTTCTCGATACGCCGATACCCTCCGAACAAATCACCGCCTGGTACTCCCATGGCGGGTTGCCGGTGGTAAACATCGGCAATTTGGCGCTGTAGTAGGGTTCTCGGCGCTTTATGTTCAAGAGCTCGGTGGACCTTAAGATCAAGACATGCCGCGACTTTCGTCGGCTCCCGTCGACAACTCGCCGCAGCTCTAGTCGATCTTGTCAACAACTCGCCGTGTTCACACTCATCATCACCATTGTTCGAAGAAGAAAGTCGACCGATCCTACTCCGATCAACACCAGATGCAGGGTTCTCGGCCTCAACGACCACAGATAGATGTGGCACCCCCAGACAGAACTCCGTCAAGGTTAAAGTAATCGTAAGGCTACGTAATGAGAAAGCTTGCAACACGCAGAAACAAGGATTTCCTGCAAAAGTCAACCAAGTCACCGTACAAACCAAAAGGGATTAGCAAGCGTCAATTATGGAAATAGTTTTTGAGCCACACTCGGATACGACCACCAAGAGTCCAAGACCGTATACAACTGTGTATACGTATATGTTTCAAATTGCTTTGAAGCAACGAGCAAGAGAAGGAAGGAAGCATGCAAGCAAGAAAGCACCACACGGCAAGCAAGTATTCTACCAAAGGAATTACATCACACGTCACCATCCATACGACATGCACATATACAGCTCATCTTCACGCGGATTCAAGTCCAACCCAGAAACAAGTCCTACTCCTACTCGAACAAGCAACAGAAGTTCGTACAAGTCCAGAGCCAATTCTATCCAAGACAAGTACCGAATCAGTGCAGAACAGAGGAATATCAGGTTACGACGTCGTACCAAAAGAACTCGACTACATCAAGCGCGGAAGTAGTCCAAGCCTGAAGCGAGCGATCCGTCCGATGACTCTGATCCAGAAACAAATTGTACTGCTACAACTTCAGATATCTGAATACATCACGGACATGCAAGAAGCTAACAAAGGAAGCAAGCAAGCAAAGCCAAAGGTGTTTGTGCATTGATTTATACATACGACATGCTCATACGAGAGAAGGTCAAGAAATACAAGCTATATGGTCAATAAAGAGAAGGCCACCTACAAAGAAGCCGACGACAAGTCACGAGCAAGCAACCAAATTACGGGAACCCGGCAACACGTTCCGAAGTTGTTTGAGTACTCGACATGACACCACTCGTCTGGTTAAACTCATCAAGAAACAACTCGGACGAGCTATCCGACGACTTTCATCATGTCGTTTCGACTACATCAAGCAAGTTGTCGACCCATGAGGGTAGCTAAAAGCTAACACCCAAAACAAAAAGCAAAATGGTGAAAACATGCTCGAGCATCCCTACCGAGAGCAAAATAGCTAAAAAGACGCTTGAGCCCACCGATGAGGGTAGCTAAAAGCTAACACCAAACAAAAAGCAAAATGGTGAAAACATGCCCGAGCATCCGGTACCGAGAGCAAAATAGCTGAAAAGACGCTTGAGCTCCTGGCCGATGAGGGTAGCTAAAAGCTAACACCAAACAAAAAAGTAAAATGGTGAAAAAACATGCCCGAGCATCCCGGCCGAGAGCAAAATAGCTAAAAAACGCTTGAGCCCGCCGATGAGGGTAGCTAAAAGCTAACACCAAACAAAAAGCAAAATGGTGAAAACATGCTCGAGCATCCGGCCGAGAGCAAAATAGTGAAAAGACGCTTGAGCCCGCCGATGAGGGTAGCTAAAAGCTAACACCTAAAACCAAATCGACCGAAATTGAATCAAAAAGACCCTCCGGCTCTTCGTTCGAAAAGCAAGAGGCTCGGGGCTACATCCAGATAGGAATACTTTCCTCAGAAAAGCACAAGCGCCACTCAAGAAGTTTCGGATGCCAAAGTTTGTCAAGGCAACATTCTATGCCGAGTCGTTTTACATAGCGCAGACGAAAGGTTGTCAACACAAAGATCTACATCTAACAAGTCATAGCGCGGACAAAGCACTCGACGGATCACAAAAGAGGAAGAAAAGAAAAGTACTCGACAAATCAAGGGATTTCGTCAGGATAACGCATAGAGTTGTTTACAGGCGAGTACAACCACGACATGCACATATGACGTCCGGAAGCAATAGCGAGCAAAAGATTAAGATATATGCATATATACAATGAATACACATGCACATACGGATCCGCATGCATGCAAATGAGGAAGCCATCAATTTTTGGACACATAAATCATGATGGGATACTGAACGATCCAACAAGGTGCAAGCACACGTCAAGTCATATACTGGCTATCATCACATCCACAACTGAAATATCAAAGCCAAATCAGAACCAAGCCACGAGCAAAGAAGTCAGTCCGAGACCAAAGATAGCAACTGTTCGCTCGAAAGTGTCCGACTACTTGAACACACGAGATGTCCAACCGTACATCAAGCCGGATAACAAGCAAGCCAAGACCGACTACTCGGCCGAGGAGTCCGAGTACTCGGATACGATTTAAGCAAGAAGAACACGCGATCTACATAACAACAACTCGGACACGGAAGCCAAGCCAAAAGAGGAAGGCACACAAGAAAACCCAAAGTCAGAGGCTAGACAAAAGTACACCGAGTCCGCATTTAACGCAAAAAGTTAAGAAGAACTCGGACACGAAGACCTGCATGAATGGTACAAAATCAAGATCAACTCGGATACAGAGGATGACCATGAAGCAAGACGAATGACCAAAGAAGGTGCAAGGCCAAGGCGTTTGTGCACTATTTATGTATGTGCATGCACGTATATATCAAGGCTCGTACATGATGCGACATTCCCGTCGACAAAATTTTTCTAATGGCCAACAAGAAAGCCATCCGATTGGAAGCAAAGCCACTACAACAACTCATTGACTGCCGCGATGCTCAATGACTACCTCGACTACTACTCGAACCAACAAACTAGTCGGTGGCGAGTTCGGATGCTCGACGTGTCTACAACCAACTACTCGAGACGTGGTATCCAACTACTCGTCGAAATACCCACAACTTCGGTGCGGCGATCAACAACGCGGCCACGAACCAAGGGAGCTACATCTATACCATGAGATCGGGAAAAACACGCTCTTGAGAGCTATTTTACTCAGACAAGTCCAGAAACAACCTGGTTTGATCAAAAAAGAACGCCGATGAGGTACGGCAAGAACCAAGACAAGCTTAGAAAGAACCCGGATTGATAAAAAAAGAACCCCGACAAGGTACGGCAAGTACCAAGACAAATCCAGAAAGAACCCAGATCGATCATAAAACAACCCCGAAGAGGTGCTGCAAGTACCAAGACAAATTCAGGAAGAACCCGGATTGATCAGAAAACAACCCGGATAAGGTACATACAAGTTCAGAAAGAACCTGGACGAAGTGCAAACAACCTAGAAGAGGTACATCAAGAACCAGAGAAGTCTAGAAAAAGACCTGGATGAATAAAAACAACTCGGAAGAGCATCACGACTTAGTCAAATCAGAAAACAACCCGGATAAGGTACATACAAGTTCAGAAAGAACCTGGACGAAGTGCAAACAACCTGGAAGAGGTACATCAAGAACCAGAGAAGTCTAGAAACGACCTGGATGAATAAAAACAACTCGGAAGAGCATCATGGCTTAGTCAAACACTAAGCTCGGGGGCTCGGCATTCGCTTCAACTACGCTCGGGGGCTCGAATTCAAGGATGAAAGACCAAGAATACAAGTACTCAAGACTACAACAAAGACAACACATCAAGACCCTTCATCCGATTTCTATTCTAAAGAAAAGTACTCGGAGAAGGCTCGGGGGCTGCAGGATACATAACCCCAAAATTTTTTGAAGATTAAGAATCTGGATCCTCCAACTTTTGCAAGCAAAAGCAAGAGGCTCGGGAAAGATTTCGTGTGAGTGCAATTTTTTTAAAAATTGCACCCACCAAAAAAGAACTCGGAGCAACTAAGAAGACTAAAGGGACCCTCCGGCTTCTTGTCCCAACAAGCAAGAGGCTTGGGGGCTACACTCACTGAGTGCATTTTTATCCAAAAGTGCACATCAGCCGAAGAAAAGACAAAGAAGACCATCTCAAGGTTTCACTTCAAGAAGAACCTCGAACGGATTTACAACAACTCAACGAAGACCAAGAACAAGAAGGCTTCAAGCTCATCCATGAGATGCTCGGGGGCTTGTCGATACGGGACCCATGGGGTTTCCCACGGAGAAGAGAGAAGAAGACCTAGTCCAACTAGGATTCCCTACATGTAATCCTACTAGAACTAGTTACACATAATCCTACTAGGATCTCTACTTTGTAACCGACTAGGACTCCCGCCTCTCCTAGACTATATACAGGAGGGAGGGGGGTCCCTAGATCGAGGCTACATGACATATAACCCATGTAACTCACAACCACAACAAATAGCGCAGGGCGCTATATACTATCCACCCCACACTGGACGTAGGGCACCGTGATTTTTCGATGTGCCGAACCAAAGATAAATCGTTGTCTCCTGCGTTTACTATCGAAGTTCTGATGACACGCCGATACCCCTCCGAACAAATCACCGCCGGGTACTCCCCGTGGCGGGTTTGCCGTGGTAAAACATCGACATATGGCGATAGTGATTGGCTCACGAACATTGATTCATCTAGTGGCTCATCCGATGATGATTCTTATGATGATCTTGTTAAATTGCTAAATCAATACACTAAGATCATTAGAAAGAGTAGAGCTAAGAATGACAAGCTAGAAGCTAAGAATGATTCTCTTTTAGCTAAATGTGATATAGCCGAAAAGGCTAGTGTTGAGCTTAGAGAAGCAAATGATGCTATATCATCCAAACTCAAGGAGCTCAAATCTTCTAAAAAAGAGCTTAAAGAAAAACATGATAAACTTGAGAGGATACACAATGAGCTAATCACTAGCCACAACATGCTAAAAGAAGAATATACTACTCTTAAGATTAATCATGATAATCTTGTCATTGCTCAAGAATATTTATCCAATGAGACACATGATGCTACTAACAATGTTGTTAAGATTGATATAGCTACATCATGTGATGATTTGATCATTGAGAGCATTGAGCAAAGTTCTAGTAGCAAGGGCAAGCAAGTGGTTGGGACCAAAGATTTTGATGAGTTTGTCAAGCTCAAGAGTGACAATGAAAAGCTCAAGAAAGATCTTGAAGAGATCAAAAGCCACAACATTGTTGTGCTAGAAACTCTTGATCATGATGGTGATTTGATTCTTGAGAATGAGAAGCTCAAAGAAGAGAACAAGAAGCTCAAGGAAGAGAAAAATAATGATGCTCTCAAGGAAGAGAACAAGAAGCTTAAGTTGGAGAAAGAGCATCTCAAGATTAGATTGCACAAGTTCACAAGAGGCAAGCATCTTCAAAGTGAGCTACTAATGAACACCATCATGAAGATGGATAGAAGTGGCATTGGGTACATGACAAATAAAGAGAAGAAGGCTCAAGCTCAATAACAACAAAAGCCAAAGCCAAAGAAGTGTTTTGAGTGTGGACAAGAAGGCCACTTTGCCCATGAGTGCCAAACTCCACCACCACAACCCTTTCCTAAGCATGCTAGACCTTTTGCTTTCAATGCTCATTACATGCTTAGAAAGGATTCTAGTGGGAAGATGAAAGTCATGTTCTTAGGACCTCCCAACAAGAATAGGCCTAAGAAAATTTGGGTAGCAAAGTCACTTGTTGAGAAGGTGAAGGGCGCTCAATAAGTTTGGGTTCCTAAAGCTTGATCTCTTGTGTGTAGGTGAACTACAAGACCTTGTATGTTCACCTCACTAGATGAAGAAGTAGATGGACAAGAAAGAATCATATTTGGAGATAATTCAAAGGGCAAGGTTAAAGGATTGGGCAAAGTGGCAATATCAAATGATCATTCAATCTTAAATGTGCTATATGTTGCTTCATTGAACTTCAACTTGCTATCCGTTGGACAATTGTGTGATCTTGGCTTCCAATGCTTGTTTACCAAGAAGGAAGTTGTTGTATCTAAGAAGGATGATGATCAAGTGATATTCAAAGGATTTAGATACAACAACCTATATCTAGTAGACTTCACCTCCGAAGATGCTAATTTGAAGACTTGCCTATTCACTAAAACAACACTTGGGTGGCTATGGCATAGAAGACTTACTCATATTGGGATGAGCTCACTCAAGAAGCTAATGAAGAATGATTTGGTGATAGGGTTGAAGGATGTGAAGTTTGAGAAGGACAAGCTTTGTAGTGCATGTCAAGCCGGTAAGCAAGTTGCAAATACTCATCCAACAAAAGCTTTCATGTCAACCACAAGAGTGCTAGAGCTCCTTCACATGGACTTATTTGGACCAACAACATACAAGAGCTTAGGAGGGAATCTTTATTGTCTTGTGATTGTTGATGACTATTCAAGATACACATGGGTATTCTTCTTTCATGACAAATCCAAAGTTGCATCATGCTTCAAGAAGTTTGCCAAGAGAGCATAAAATGAGTTTGAAGTGAAGCTCAAGAAGATTAGAAGTGACAACGGCAAAGAATTTGACAACACAAACATAGAAGCCTATTATGATGAAGTTGGGATCAAGCATGAGGTCTCCGCAACATATACTCCTCAATAAAATGGTGTAGTTGAGAGAAAGAAACGAACATTGATCACTCTTGCAAGAACAATGCTAGATGAGTACAACACCCCCGAAGCTCTATGGGTGGAAGCTATCAACACCGCATGCTATGCATCCAACCGCCTATTCCTTCAAAAGTTTCTTGGCAAGACACCTTATGAGTTGCACAATGGGAAGAAGCCGGATGTCTCCTTCTTTAGGGTGTTTGGTTGCAAACGCTACATCTACAAGAAGCGGCAACACCTAGGGAAGTTTTAAAGATGTTGTGATATTGGTTTTCTTGTTGGTTACTCATCAAAGTCCAAAGCATATAGAGTATTTAATCATGCCACCGGCTTGGTTGAAGAAACATATGATGTGGAATTTGATGAATCTAACGGCTCCCAAGGAGCACATGAGAATCTTGATGATGTAGGTGATGAACCATTGAGGGAGGCTATGAAGAACATTCTGGTTGGAGACATCAAGCCTAAAGATGATGAAGATGATGTATAAGTGATTGATCCACCTTCTTCATCAAATGTGCCACAAGATGATGAAAAAGATGGGAGAGTAGAAAATGAAGATACTCATGTCTCCCATGATCAAATGGTAGTACAAGCACAAGATGTTGATGCTCCACAACCTCCTCCTCAAGTGGTCAATAGAAGAAATACACCTCTACTACAAGATCATCCACAATATCTCATCATATGGAGTCCATCAAAGGGTGTAATGACCCGCTCACAAAAACTTGCTTCATTTATTGCTCATCACTCTTTTGTCTCTTGCTTTGAGCCTACTAAGGTAGAGGAAGCTCTTTAAGATCCGGATTAGATAAATGCCATGCATGAAGAGTTGAACAACTTCACCCGCAATGAAGTTTGGACTCTTGAAGAGCGGCCAAAAGGTGCAAGAGTCATTGGAACAAAGTGGGTGTTCTGCAACAAGCAAGATGATCAAGGCGTAGTTGTGAGGAACAAGGCAAGACTAGTTGCAAAGGGGTTCTCTCAAGTTGAAGGTTTGGATTTTGGAGAGACCTTTGCATCGGTTGCAAGACTAGAAGTCGTTCGTATCCTCCTTGCATATGCATCACATCATGAAATGAAATTATATCAAATGGATGTGAAAAGTGCATTTTTAAATGGCTTTATTAATGAACTAGTCTATGTTGATCAACCTCCCGGGTTTGAAGACCCTAGATATCCTAATCATGTTTATAGGTTGTCCAAGGCGTTATATGGGCTTAAGCAAGCCCCAAGAGCTTGGTATGAGTACCTTCAGAACTTCCTCATTGAGAAGGGCTTCACCATTGGGAAGGTCGACACCACACTATTCACCAAGAAGCTTGATGGACATATCTTCATTTGTCAAGTGTATGTTGAAGATATCATCTTTGGATCATCAAATGAATATTCTTGCAAAGAGTTTGGTGAATTGATGTCGAAGGAGTTTGAGATGTCAATGATTGGAGAGCTTACATTCTTTCTTGGTTTTCAAATCAAGCAAATGAGAGAAGGGATTTTCATCTCTTAAGAGAAATATACAAATGATCTTCTCAAGAGATTCAAGATGGATGAATGTAAGCCAATCAAGACACCAATGCCAACTAATGGACATCTCGACCTAGATGAGGGAGGTAACACGGTTGATCAAACTCTACCGCTCTATGATTGGTAGCTTGTTATATTTAACCGCATCTAGGCCTGACATCATGTTTAGTGTGTGTATGTGTGCTAGATTTCAAGCTAATCCTAAGGAAACTAATTTGATTGCCGTTAAAAGAATCCTTAGGTATCTTAAGCACACACCAAGCATTGGCCTTTGGTATCCCAAAGGAGCTATATTTGAATTAGTTGGCTATTCTGATTCGGATTATGCCGGTTGCAAAGTTGATAGAAAAAGCACATCCGGAGGGTGCCATTTGCTTAGTAGATCACTTGTGTCTTGGTCCTCCAAGAAACAAAATAGTGTGGCCTTGTCCACTGCCGAAGTGGAATACATTGCCACGGGTGCTTGTTGTGCACAAATACTTTATATGAAACAAAGTTTGCTAGACTATGGTGTAGTTCTAGAAAAAGTACCTCTTTTGTGCGACAATAAAAGTGCAGTAAAACTTGCAAATAATCCGGTTCAACACTCTCACACCAAGCACATAGATATCCGCCATCACTTTCTTAGAGATCATGTTGCAAAGAATGATATTTTATTAGAAGGTGTAAGGACCGAAGATCAATTGGCGGATATCTTTACTAAACCGCTAGATGAGGCGACTTTTTGTCGATTGTGGAACGAGCTCAATGTTCTTGATTTTAGCAACTTCACTAAAAAATGAGCTTGTGTTGTCCTTTGCATTGCATTGTAATATACAACATGTTTACTTTATGGTAATGCACATAGGGCTTGTCTAACATGGTTAAGATAACCGTCGTAAAGCGTGTGAAGAAGCTTAACCTTGGATCAAACTTGACAAGCAACTAGATTTATTTTCAAGTATTGCATTGCATATGCATGAATGTTGCTTTGTTGTTTATCTTCAATTGCCCTCTTATTGCCTAGTTTCTTAAAAAGAATTAAAGCCTAAGGCAAAATATTTTAAAAAATTTTGAGGGTTTGAGAGAGGTCACTTACATCAGTCCTAATTGGTGTTTATTTGGATCTTATTGAAGTTGGGACTTGATTGGGAACAGGTAGCACGAAGGACTTTGAAGATTTGCTAGAAAAAGAGTGATCGGACGCTGCACCAGACTCTGAAGTCCAGCATCCAGTTAGTTCACAGGAGGTGAACCTGCTGCGATGGAGTGACTGGACTCTGTTGTTCAGCGTCTGGTCAGATGGTGGTTCAGCATCCGGTCGAGCAAAGACGATGAAGATAGGATGGACCGGAGTCTAGCTACGTCCGGTCAGTTGGGATCGAACGCGTTCGATCATGATTCCAGGGGTTTTGGACCTCTCTAGAATCGACCGGGCTCTGGGTGGCAGCGTCCGGTCGTTGCCACCGGAGCGTTCGGTCAATAGAAAACGTGCGGGATTCCAACTCTTATCTTGTTTTCCTTTTCAATCACGGTCAAAGGCCACCATATAACCACCATCGGTTGACCTAAAGCCTCAATCGCCGCTAATACACCGTCATCACCACAGTCGTGCCCTAGCCGCCGCCTCCTGAGCCGCCATGTGCCCACAGCTCGCCGTGCCTTCCTGTGCTAGCGACCACCACGCCGTCCACACCTACGATGTTTGTGCCATGCCCATGTCGTCGCCGCCCACAGCAATCCACGCCACAGCTAGCGCCACTCCGCTCTGCTCCAACGCCACCATCGTGCCTTCATCGGAGCTACACCACTACACCAGCGCCGCCGCCATGCCCGTGCCCTAGCTCGCTCTAGTACCTCCCCTGCCGTATTGCTTCACACGCCAGTGCCCACATCGCCTCTCCACGACCATTTCCTCGCCGCACTTCGCAACCCTAACCCTAGCCTCAGTGTCGACCCGGTGGTTCTCCGTGATCCGTTCCTTATTCTTTGGTTCGCCGGTTCATCAGGTAGCAAGCCCTCGTTTCAATTCCATACATATTGCTTGCTTCTTAGGGTTTCGCATATTTAGGATATATTGTAATTATTTATAAATCTGATCTATTCTAACATGCAGCGAGTCAGTGTTTTTGAGGTCTCAGTGGTAGTTGTCAGTCAACTCGGGGCCAAGCTCATGAGTACGGATCGAGGCCAAGCCTCGGAAGTGACAGTTGGCAGTTGATCTTTGTCAGCGGCAGTTGTTCTTTTCAGCTTCATCATATGGCTTGTGTCAAGAATGTCGGAGGTGGTCTCGGTGATGAGGATCTGAGGCCCCCGCCTCGCCAGCCTACAGATGCTAAAAGGCAAGGCGACGAAGAAGCTAGCAACAAAGAAGCGCAAGTATCCAGATGCAGACACAACAAGAGCAGCCGCAGTTGCAGAGGCCGCAGATCATGCTGAGAGAGGAGGTGCTCGGAGTGGTGTTGTTATTGTAGATCAGCTTTCACCAGCCACGAGGGCTGCACTTGAGGAGGTTGAGCGCCATCATGGTGGTCCAGCTTGGACTATCATGCATGAGGGATGGTGAGTTGTCTTGGAGGAGAGTTAGCCTTAGGGGGAGTCATAGCAGCAGCCACAGCCAGCAGAGCAGACTCAGAAGGGAGAGCAGGCAGAGGAGATAGAGCAGGCACCTCAGCCACAGTTATGCCGCTCTGGTCATACACGTACCCAGGTGACACCGAGGGCAAAGACACAGCGGAGGGGTTCTCATCCGCCTCCTATACCACAGGGTCCACCTCTAGTGACTCACTTGGATTTGAGGGCTGCCACGCCCAGGCAGGTGCAGCAGCTCAGATTTGTGGACTTTGATTAGTGGTTTCCACTGAGGCGGGATGAGCATGCATCTGAGGGCTTCTACACACCACTGTAGGAAGACATCTATAATGCATATCTTAACAGTGGGGCTGTATTTAGATCTCAGAGGGTGTGCAACATTGAGTCCATTATAGCAGCAGCTAGAGAGCATATTCGCCCTTATCTATCTTATTTGCTAGGGCTGACAGATCTACTCGGACGGACCGACTTATATGTTCCATCATGGGTCCGTGAGTTTTATGCTACACTCTAGATTGACCTGCAGCACAGATTTATACACTTTGCATTCAGAGGTAGAGATTACAGGCTGATATGTTTTAGGGTCAGGGAGATTCTCAGGCTTTAGGAGCAGCCCGTCCAGCTACATGAGGTTTTGCTATGGACAGACAGCGCCTCCTAGACGCCCTCATGGTGGTATGGTGCCTCCTACAGATTTGGTTCACCATTGCTTCACAGAGCCATTTGGGGAAGGGTCGAGTAGGACACCTAGTGATCTCACTCCTACTGCTAGAGTACTTGAGGCTATCATGAGGAGGACACTGCTTTCGAGGATGGGGTATCACGAGGGCTTGACTCGCATACAGTTATGGCTTCTCAACTCTCTGATGCAACAGACGGTATTTGACATTTGGGATCTCCTTCTATCAGAGATGGAGGATACTATTGCAGAGGGGTTCAGAGGACATCGACAGTTGCCCTATGCCCACTGGATCACTTTTCTTATTCACAGGGCAGTTACAGTGAGGCCACCTGAGATGCTAGCTGAGCATAGTGGTGCTACGACAGAGTTCCCTGCATACAACATGATTCAGATGCTCTGCCATAGTGCAGTGAGGCCACCTAGTCAGCCGCGCCATTGTCCAGATGTGCCAGAGTCTGTAGCCTAGCAGGATGAGACCATCAGGGGCATTGCAACTATAGAGGAGAAGCAGCTTGATGCTCAGCAGGAGGGTATGGTAGAGAGCGACCCCAGTGACAGCTGAGATGATGACTACCAGGCCATCCCTCAGATGCCTCCACGATGACATGATCATGAGGCCGGTAGTTCTAGTATAGCTCCACCTGCACCATAGATAGACCCCGCTCTACTTGCTATCCTTGAGCGGATGTGATAGGATCAGGCTCGCCAGGCTTAGGAGACAGCTGCTACATTTGCATAGTTTAGACCAAGCAGGATGAGTTCCAGTGACAGTAGCAGATGATCCAGCAGCAGCAGCAGGCTATATAGCAGCAGCAGCAGGCCATGCATCAGTAGTAGCTCCTCATGCAGCAGCAGCTACTTGGGTTTATGCAGCATGTTGTGACAGCTATTGGGGCTCCACCGCCACAGCCTTCACCCCAGTTAGGCCAACCTGCCACCACTTATGTGACTCCAGCATTACAGCCTAGTGGACTTCAGAGTCAGGGACAGCCACCAACATAGTTTGCTTCACCTATAGAACGGGTGTCCCAGTGGTTTGCCTCGCTAGTGCTAGCCCCGCAGTTCACACCTCTTCAGACGGGCTTCACACCGGCTTAGACGTCCTCGCTGCTAGTGCCAGATACCTCAGTCTCCAGGAGCCTTGGAGCGACGTTTAGTGAGTTGATAGGGCATCCTACTCCGCCATATTTACATGTCCCAGGTCCTTCTACAGTTGTACCTATTACTGGGATTACAGAGATGCTCCCTTCGTCAGTTGCATCATCAGAGCCGCCTGCTACAGTCATACCTATAGAGACTCAGGCCGCACTAGTTCCTGATCCGACCCAGATCGCTTTAGCATCGCTTCCATCTATAGAGGGTTAGACTGCTCAGAGCTCAGGGTCAGATGATGATGGCACATAGTTTTAGCTCGCTCCTCGCACCTCAGCGCCCAACTCATCCGCTGCAGCCCCGCCGACCGACCCTTAGGTTTTGGTGTTTGACGCCAAAGGGGGAGAGGGATCGAGTATGTTAGTCTTAGGGGGAGCGACATATTTAGGGGAGTTTACTTATTAGCTTATCTATTACATTTGGAGTTTTATGTGTGATACATTATGCATTCATGTTTACTATTATGCATTGAACTACATAAGTGTGATCGTAATCGTGATATTTATGTGATATGTGACATGTGTGCTCTCTACTTTGAATTATTTATATGTCATACCACCTGTGCTATGCTCATTTGATTTTGCTTCCGCGTTTTACTCCGATGCAAGTGAGCTTTATTTATTGTACTCATGCTTATTTTCATATCTTTTGAGTACATCATGTTGGCTTGGGTCATATAAGCTTGTCTAACTCTTTTGTTCTTATTGTCAAGAGCTTATATGATCCAAGCATGTTAAAAACCTCAACTCTTTCACATACTCGAGGTAGTATTGTCATCAATCACCAAAAAGGGGGAGATTGAAAGCATCTCGGCCCCTAGTTGGGTTTCGGTGATTAATGACAATACGTGATTACTATGACTAACGTGTGTTTTGTAGAGGTAATTAAGTTAGGTCATGGTAATGGAGATCAATTAGGCAATCATGGTGGTCATGCCCCTACGATGGAAATCGTTTCGGTTTTCAAAGGATGGACGACAAGGTTAATGATGGACTAGTTCTAAGTGTCGTTTGGTGTTGAAGAGACACTTAGAGTAGTTTAGGACTTTGTTTTTCCTTTGGCCGTACTATTAAGGGGGGTATGGACGGGTAGCTTGACCTAGATGAGTCTAGTGGGTTTGGTGTGCTACACACTTGTTAAAACTAGCACTAGGTAGCTCCTAAAAAGCCCTTAGATCCATTGGAGCAAACTTCATTCACATATGATTGAGAGTTGGAAGTGAATGGAGGGTCAAATGCTGACCGGACGCTAGTTCCGGTCTGATCGGATGCTGGCGCAGAATCCGGTCAGTTCATTTGATCAAGGAGAATTCGTCTAATGCGACCGAACGCTGACAGGTGAGCGACCGGACGCTGGGTGCCAGCCTCCGGTCGACTCCAATAAGGTTCCAGATAGGGAAAATCACGACCGGACGCGTTTGGTTAGTGCTGACCAGACGCAGCCAGCGTCCGGTCACTACTTTAACACTGGAGTTCGGGGTGAACTGACCGGAGCGTCCGGTCACCCCGCAAAGGCACATAACGGTTCATTTTTTAGCCGGGTTTATAAATACTTTCTCCATTCGTGTGTGGGGGTACTTTTGCTCATTCCAACAGTTGAGAAACACCTTTGAGAGTACCAAGAAGAGCAAGGTCCTAGTGAGGTGATTGAGATTTGAGAATCCCAAAGAGAGCCCTCATTAGTGAAAGCAAGAGTAGCAAAGTGTGCATCCACCCTTCTCATTAGGCTTGTCGTAGTCAAGTGAGAGTTCGTGCTTGTTACTCTTGGTGATCGCCATCACCTATACAGCTTGGTGGTGATTGGGAGCTTGGTGATTATCCAGCGCAACTTGTGGATAACCCAACTCAAGTTGTGAGCGGTTGTGGGTGATTCACCGCGACGGAGTGTCGAAGAATCAACCCGAGAGAGCACTTGATCCTTGCGCGGATCAAGGGGGAGCTACACCCTTGCGCGGGTGCTCCAACGAGGACTAGTGGGGAGTGGCGACTCTCGATACCTCGGCAAAACATCGCCGCGTTCCTCCTGCTCTCTTTACTTTGAGTATTTACTTTGAGCAATTCAATTCTTGTCATTTACATTCATAGAATTGCCATGCTAGAGAAGGATTGGAACATAGGTTGCTAAATTTTTGTGCGATGGATCAATAGAAACATTTTCTAGGCACAAAGGGTTAACTGGGCTAACCGTAGGGTTTAGTTATTGCAAAGAAATTTAGAATTAGCCCAATTCACCCCTCCTCTTGGGCATCTTGATCCTTTCACCCTCGATGGTGATGATGGGCCGGGCATCTTCAGCTTCAAGTGTGTGTAGTTGGGGACAACCATGAACTTGGCGAAGCATGGCCGTCTGAGGAGAGCGCGGTATGTGCCGGAGAAGTCCACCGCCTAGAAGGTGAGCAGCTCCTTCCGGAAGTTGTCCAGCTGGCCGAAGGTGACGTTGAGCCGGTTGCGCTTGAGGGGCACGACTTCCTTCCCCGGGATGATCCAATAGAACAACGCCTTGCTTGGGCGCAGGCTGCTCCTGGGGATCCTCATCTTGTCGAGGGTGCTGGCGTAGAGGATGTTGAGGCTGTTGCCTCCATCCATGAGCACCTTGGACAGGCACGTGGTGCCCACGATCGGGCTAACCACGAGCGGGTAGCATGTCGGACGGGGGACACGGTAAGGGTGATCACCCTGGTCGAAGGTGATGGCCATCTA
Source organism: Miscanthus lutarioriparius (assembly GCA_904845875.1). NCBI lineage: Eukaryota > Viridiplantae > Streptophyta > Magnoliopsida > Poales > Poaceae > Miscanthus > Miscanthus lutarioriparius. Next base: position 68,048,057 of record CAJGYO010000006.1, on the reverse strand, counting down.
CGACCGCCGGAGCCACGTCGGGGCGGCCAGGGTGTGGACGGCATTCAGCACCTGCTCGGTGATGTGGCGCTGGCGGCGGGACCCATGCGCCTGGGAGCCCCCGAATATCATGTGGCATTGCTCGGCCTTAGGGAACTCGGTGTCTTCCTCCTGTGCTCCATCCGCCATCGCGCCGGCCTTCTGGGCAGGCTTCTAGGCCTTGCCCGGCTGGCCGAGGGTGCCGCGGATGTAGCCCCTCATGGTCGCGCAGTCCTTGAGGAGGTGCTTTGCCTTTCCCCCATGGAATGGGCAGGGGACCTCGAGCGCCTTCTCGAAGTGCTTGGAGTGCGGACCCCTCCCACGGGGTTGAGGCCGGGCGGCACGTTGGGCCGCGATCACCATCTCCTCTCCCATGATGCTTCTTGTCTCTGGCCCTCTTGTCGCGGTGGCGTTGGGCTAAAGCAGGGTTGTTGCCGCCATCACCACCACTGAGGTGGGCGGCGGCCTTGGCCTGACCTAACTGGAAGGATGTAAAACTTTCTTTTCCATGTACTTGCATATGGTACGGGGATACATGTTATAAGACTTGAGGAGAAAACATGCCAATCAGACAAAATTTTTAGAAATTTGGAGTCCATCGATGAGCTTTAAGTTTCGCTTCTAATTTATGTTAACATTGTCATGACAAATTTATCTACTTTGGGATTTTCCATCCACTGTTGCTGACAAGAATCATGTTTTTTTGTTTTATGCAGGTGCGTCTACAGGAGCACTTGCAACAATTATATGGGACTGGAATATAATCAGGAGTACTTTCTGAGAGCATGCATACGATAGTATTTAGCATGGTCGCTTATGCAATTTGTATTGTCCATGTATAATGTATCATGTGGACTACAATCAATACTACTAGAAATGCTCGCGGTCTTGCCGCGAATGGCCAGTGTGGGCTGCTTGCAGCGTTGATGGACCTTTTTTTTAAGCGTCGTTTTAGCAAGTGTAACTCCGCCTATGGTGGGGCGCCTTTGGTGTCCCAGCATAGCAGGTCCCAAGCCCTGGTAAAGGAGGAGGGTTGTGTTAGGCGTGGCGAGCCAATGTAAAAACTTAGCCACTTTAATGGAGATGAAACCCGAAAGAAAATCGTTGGGGCGTAACCCTCTTAGCGACGCGCCATATCGGAACCCGGGTATGGTGTTAAATGGGCAGGGCGGTCGTCACCCCCGTGACGCGCCGTGTCATGATCTGGGCATGGTGTCAATCGAGCAAGGATCGGGTCGTCGCTTCCTTAGTGGCGCTACATCGGGCGCCGGGTGTAGTGAAAAATGAGCAAGGGTCTTGATCCGAAGTCGACGGGTGCGAAGGGTAAGGAAGCTAGTCGAACCAACTAGGATCCGTTTAGGTAGTTGGAATGTAGGGTCACTTATGTGTAAGTTAAAAGAATTAGTTGATACCGCGATTAGGAGGCGGTAAATATATTATGCGTTCAAGAGACTAAATGGAAGGTCGGGGAAGGCGAAGGAGGTGGACAATACTGGGTTTCAAGCTTTGGTACATAGGGACGATCTTGAATAGAAATGGAGTAGGAGTTTTGATTGATAAGAGCCTCAAGAATGGTGTGGTGGGAGTGAGAAGGCAAGGAGATAGGATTATCTTAGTCAAGCTTGTCGTTGGTGATATGGTCTTGAACGTAATTAGTGCGTATGCCCCCCAAGTAGGCCTCGACGAGAGTGCTAAGAGACAGTCCTGGGAAGACTTAGATGGCCCAAGTTAGAGCTATACCTAGTAGTGAGAAGCTTTTTATAGGAGGAGATCTTAATGGGCATGTAAGTACTACAAGCGCAGGTTTCGAGGCATTCATGGAGGTTTTGGGTATGGTAGTAGGAATCAGGAGGGGGAGGAAGTTCTTGACTTCGCGGTAGCTTTTGACCTGATGATAGCCAACACTTTCTTTAGAAAGAGAGAATCTCATCTAGTGACCTTCAGTAGCGGACAACACTGTAGCTAGATTGACTTTGTCCTCGCAAGAAGAAAGGACAAACGAGCATGCTTGGATTGCAAGGTGATACCAGGGGAGTGTGTTGTTTCTCAACATAAGCTTTTGGTGGTAGATTTTCGTTTTTAGGTGCGTGCCCGTAGGGATAAACAAGCTAAGATTCAAAGAACAAAGTGGTGGAAACTGAAAGGGGAGACGTCAGAGGTATTTAGGGAAAAGGTTATCAAAGAGGGCTCTTGGAAGGAAGAAGACGACATAAACAACATGTGGGAGAAGATGGCAACCAACATTCGGAAGGTGGCCTCAGAGGTGTGTGGAGTAACCAAAGGAAGTGGAGGCGAGGCTAAAGATACTTGGTGGTGGAACGAGGAAGTCCAAAGGGCTATTAAGGAGAAGAAAGAATGCTATAGACGCTTGTACCATGATAGGAGTGTGGATAACATAGAGAAGTATAAGGTGGCAAAAAAAGGCGCAAAGCGAAATGTAAGTGTGGCAAAGGGTAGAGCGATTGAGGATCTTTACCAACATTTGAGTCTGAAGGAAGGAGAGAAGGACATTTATAGGATGGCTAGGGTTCGTGAGAGAAAGACACGGGACTTCAACCAAGTTAAGTGCATTAAGGATGAAAAGGAGCATCTCTTGGTGAAGGAGGATGAGATCCGACATCGATGGCAAGAGTATTTTGATAAATTGTTCAATGGTGAGAATATGGACACAACTTTTCAGTTGGATGACTCTTTTGATGACACCAATAGGCGCTTTGTGCGGAGAATCCAAGAATCTGAGGTCAGAGAGGCGTTGAAAAGGATGAAAGGAGGTAAGGCGATGGGACCAGATGGTATCCCAATCGAGGTGTGGAGATGCCTCGGGGACATAGCTATAGTATGGCTCACCAAGCTGTTCAACCATATTTTCCGATCGAACAAGATGCCTGATGAGTGGAGGAGAAGTATATTGGTACCGATCTACAAGAATAAAGGGGATATTCAAAGTTGTACTAATTATCGGGGAATTAAGTTGATGAGCCATACTATGAAGCTATGGGAGAGAGTTATCGAGCATCGCTTGAGAGCAATAACGCGGGTCTCTGTGAACCAATTTGGTTTCATGCCCGAAAGGTCAATCATGGAAGCTATTTTCTTAATAAGACAAGTTATGGAGCGGTATAGGGAGAAGAAGAAGGACATACACATGGTTTTTATTGACTTGGAGAAGGCTTATGATAAAATACCAAGGAATGTTATGTGGTGGGCTTTGGACAAACATAAAGTCCCAACGGCACGTCTGCTCATTAAGGACATGTACAACAATGTTGTGACTAGAGTTCAACAAGTGATGGAGACACGGATGACTTCCCGATTAGGATAGGACTACATCAAGGGTCAGCTTTGAGCCCTTATTTGTTTGCTTTAGTGATGGATGAGGTCACAAGGGACATACAAGGGACATCCTTGGTGTATGCTTTTCATGGACGATGTAGTGCTAGTTGATGAAAGCCGGACAGAGTGAATCGAAACCGGAGTTATGGCGGAAGACTTTGGAGTCCAAAGGTTTTAGACTCAGCAGAACTAAAATCGAGTATATGAGATGTGACTTGGCACTACTACTCGGGAGGAGGAAGATGTTAGTTTGGAAGGTCAAGTAGTGCCTAGGAAGGATACCTTTTCGATATTTAGGATCAATGTTACAGAGGGACGGGGACATTGATGAAGATGTTAGCCATAGAATCAAAGCGGTGGTGGATGAAGTGGCTGTGTTGCCGTCTGGTGTCCTATGTGACAAAAGGGTACCATGAAGCTAAAAGGCAAGTTTTATAGGACGGCGATTAGACTGCTGCTATGTTTGTATGGTGCGAGAATGTTGGTCCTCTGAAAAGACGACATGTTCAACGGCTAAGTGTCGCGGAAATGCGATATATTGCGTTGGATTTGCGGTCATACAAGAAGGGATCGAGTTCGGAACGATGATATACATGATAGATTAGGGGTAGCGCCAATTGAAGAAAAGCTTGTCCAACACCGGTTGAGATGGTTTGGACATGTGCAACGGAGACCCCTAGAGGCACCGGTGCGTAGTGGCATCTTAAGCCAGGATAGTAACGTGAAGAGAGACAGAGGAAGACCGAAGTTGACTTAGGTAGAGGCAATAAAAGGAGACTTGAAAGGATGGAATATATCCAAAGACTTAGCCTTGGATAGGAGTGCTTGGAAGACAGCTATTCACGTGTCTGAACCTTGATTACTTCTGATGGGTTTCAACTCTAGCCTACCCCAACTTGTTTGGGACTTAAAGGCTTTGTTGTTGTTGTCGTCGTCGTCGTCGTTTTAGCAAGTGTAGTAGGATAAGTAAAATTCTCATGTTTATTTCATATTTTATAAGTAAAATTCTCAGGAATGAAATTTATTAGATCAAATTATCCCAAGTGAGAGCATCTAATGAAGATGAAGCATCATGTTGCGTTGAGAGAGCTGCTGTGCCGAGCAGCAGTTCCTCTATCTCTTATCCATCCGGCAAGCATCAGCAACAGGTCGTCCTCTAATCTCTAGCGCAAGGATCGTAGCAGCAGGAAACTCCTTTCGTCGTCTTTCTGCTGCCTTCTTCCCTCACCAATGCTCAGCAGCTCTACAGCAGCAGCAGGTTACTCATCTCCATTTCCATCTCCTATGGTCAATCAAGGTAGCAGCAGATTAGCAATGGTGACTATTTCGTAAAGATACCATGTCTGCATGGTCTGTGGGTCATTCCCTGGCTGGATGTCTGTGCTGACCTGCGCCGCCGGCCATGCGCGCGAACCATGCTTCGTCGTGCCGCAGCCCGGCGCTCCTACGAGGTTTCCTCCTCCTTCATTCCCATGAGAGGATTGAGAGCAGAGCAGAGCACGCGCTCGGCACTGCCGATTCTGGCCAGGGGAAGAGCGGCTGGCGGCGACGCGGTGGCGTTAGAGCCTGCTCCGGGCGCGCGCACACGCGCGCCGCGTCTCAGCACGAGCGGAGGCGGCTCGTGCCCACGCGACCACGGGCGGCGGCGGCTGCGCACGCACGGTTTGGCGACGAAGGCCCTGTTCGATTCTTTTATAATCTGTCTTTTTTAGCTTGTTTTTCAGTCAGAACACTGTTTTTCTTTCACAATAAATCAGTCGGAACAGTGTTTCAGCTTGTTTTTTCAGCGAAGCGAACGGGCCGAAAGCTTTCTCTTCTGGCCAGTACTTCCCAGAGACTTCACGAATGTTTTCGAACCTGACTTCTGTACAAGCTACGTTGAAACGTTTGATGACGTTTGTTTGAGAGCTGAGGGTTGAGTGAGAAGTAGGCGACGTGGCCCAATGAAATACCCTGGTTTGGTGCATGAATCGTATTAAAGATATTAGAAAATAGCATGTGGCTGTATGTGAGCTTGCTAATTTACTGTCAATATCACCATGTCAGCTAATTGATTAATTTATCTTTCAAAAGAGAGTATTGATCCATCAGCAAATAAATATTTCAGGTGCCAAACTTTGCTAATTTATTGGCAATATTACCATCTCAGTTAACTGGTTAATTTGTTCTTGCTAAAAGAAAATGTTTATCCATGGTACTCCCTCCAGAACGACTTAGCTTAATCTCTGCTAAAACCTCCAGAACGACTTACAAATTGGGATGGAGGGAGTAGCTTATACTCCCTCCATACTTAATTATAATTCGTTTGACTTTTTTGCTTCAAGTTTGACCACTCGTTTTATTTAAAAAAATTTATGCAAACATAGTCAAATTAAAGTCATACTTGAAGAACTTTTATTAATAAAGCAAGCCACAACAAAAGAAGTGATATTTTGTTTAAATTTTTAAATAAGACGAGTGGTCAAATTTGGGCAAAGAAGTAAAATGAATTATAATTTGGAACAGAGGTCGTACTTTCTTTTCGTCTTGATAGTACATCCTTGCTTGTGATTCATAATCTGAAACGGAATGTTTACTGTGTATATGATTTCCTGTACATCGGTTAGTGCTTATTTTCAAATGTCAGTTTCAATATTTGGGTTACCATTATACCAAGATAATGTGAACGACCATTTATCTTCTCATCTCATTATACCAAAAAAAATCTTCTCATCCATTAATTATTGCAAATGAAATACTGCTTTATTATTGCCTGGTAGGGCGCGCAAAGCGCGCTAAATTTTCTAGTTCAAATTCATATTCACCACGATCTCAAAAAAGAACAAAACTCCATATTCCTATTCATTTTGTGTTTTAATTAATTGTATGTAATTGGGCCCAGGCCTGCCTAAACTGCTTCCCCCCTCTTTCCGGCCCAACCACGAACCACTCCTCCCACAGAGAAATCCCCATCCCCTGCCGACGGCCTGCCCTTCCCGGAGCTCCAACCGAAGCCACCCCCACCAGCATTGCAGCACGACCACTGGAATACCCACCGGCGACGGGAGGCGGCGCGGCCGGCGATTCGAAGCGATGGCGTTCACGATGCGAGCGGTGAAGGTGCCTCCGAACTCGGCCTCGCTGGAGGAGGCGCGGCACCGCGTATTCGATTTCTTCAAGCAGGCATGCCGCTCCATCCCCACCATCATGGAGATCTACAACCTCGACGACGTTGTCACGCCCTCGCAGCTCCGCTCCACCATCGCTAAGGAGATCCGCAAGAACCAGAACGTTACCAACCCCAAGGTTCCCCTCCCATCCCGTTCTCTTTCTCGTTCCCCCTCTCGATTCGATCCCTAGGTCCGAGGCGAAACCTTTATTTTGATTGCTTCTCCGATCTGGTCTCAGCCCGATCCGAGGAGCAGTGGAATCCGATATATGTTCGGTTAATGGGTGATTGGAGTCGTTCTTGATTGCTGTGTGGACTTACTTGCGGTGTTTCATTTGGGACAGTTACAGTATTGTAACCTGCTAGGTTGCTACCCAATGTTATAATGCTGTCTAATGGACAGAAATGTTTGGTGGGTATTTTCTTTGCATGGCGTTGTGGATCACTGTCACTGTCCACCATAGTAAACTGTGAAGACATCTATCAACATGAATCCTGCTAAAGGAAGCATGAATTTGATACTTTGGGTACTCATTACTGCCTTACTGCAATTATGTGCTTGCTATACCTCTAAATTTTGCATAAACAAAAAATTTACTTTTTTTTATTGTTCTGTTAGGCAGGGTTAATGATAAACTGTTTATAGTTCTAGGCAGCTTGCTGATTGTTGAGACATTGGAGATATTTTATGAAGTAGTTATTCCTAAAAATGATGGTAAGACATTATTTGCATCTTCTAATGAAGTTTAGTTTAATATTGTATCATTTGATCTGTTTATCTTAGGTTTGCTAGTTTATAGTGTCCCACCATGGGCCATGTTGTCCATCTAGAGGTGCTAAGAGTTGGAGTCTGCTGTTTTTTGGCCTTTTGGAATGGTACTACGATTGATCTCTTTCATAATTCAGACCATTAGAGATGCAATTACCTTCCACCTTGGCAAAATTCAAGTGTTTCACTCCCAACCCAATTTGATATTTTCACAAAATATGCAATTTCCATTATCTTATCAATTTGTGTTTCTGGGATCAAGAGTCAAGATTGACTTGCAGGTTATAATGTGTACTACTTCTGTCCCAGAAAGGATGCAATTCTATATTTAGTCCAAGTCAAACTATCTTAGCTTTGACTAAGCTTATGGAAAATATTATCAACATTTACGATTCCAAATAGGTACACTATGCAATATATTACATGACAAATCTAATGATACATATTTAGTAATGATAAACATTTTTTTATATAAATTTGGTCAATTTTAAAGTGTTTGACTTAACACTATGCTAGAGTTGCATCATTTCTGGGATGGAGGTAGTATGTTGTAAATGTGATATATATGGCTGATGCTATGTTTATGCGGGGAAATGAAACATGAGTAAAATGCATTGGCAGCCCTTTAACATGTAAGACGGTGTCACCTGGGTCCATCAACTCCAAAAGTGCATTTCTATGTCATAAACTTTTTAAGTTGTTGGGGCATTCCCATACCTCTCCATCGTCATATATCTCTCTCGATTCAACAGCCCAGCATGGCGGATTGCACCTGCTGCTTCTGGATCTCACCTGTCTGTCTCAGCTCCACTGAGCAGCATTGTGGCTGTGGCTCTGTAGTATTAGCAACAGCTATGCCCTGTTCGCGGAGCTCATGGCAGTGGTCAAGAATATCAAATGGCCGACTAGCCAGTGGTCTAAAGCAGAGGAGGCAACTAATGTCCACGAACACTGACTCCATAGCATCATGCTTGCAGCTGCGTGCTAGACGCGCTGCTCCGGCAAGGATGCAAGGTCATGGCCCCAAGGCCTGCAAGGGGCTCATTGCAGCTGCCATGCCGTTGCCCTATTACCGGCTTGTAACTGTTGAGTCACTAGCTGGCACGCATCGGCGACGATGCTTGGTGGCTCTAGAAATCAGGAAGGCAGCAAGCATGGCCTGCACGCTGCTGCAACGGGCTCATCGCAGCTGCCACGCTGTTGCTGCTTTCGGCTTGTAACCGTTGATTCACTCGCTGGCACGAATCGGCTACCATGCTTGGTGGCTCTAGAAATCAGGAAGGCAGCAAACGCGTTTGTAGCATGAGGGAGGAAGAGAACAGCTAAGTAGAAAAGATCCCATCAAGGATGAGGTCGCCCCTTTCCAGGCTGCAGACACGATGCTCTTCACCTCTGAGGAAGTGGAAATGGAAAGCACATGCTCCTACAATTTGGACACATGGCCTGCAGTACAGACGTAAAGGAAGCTGGCAGAGAACTAACTCCTTGTGGGAGCCGTCACAGGAAGGGGACACAAACCGGAATCCGCCATTGGTGCAGCCTGTTAATCGGTGCAACTGTGCCAGGGCAGCGATGCATGGCGGCACACCTGCCAATGAGCAGCGGCGAGTGTGGCTTGTGGTGGCCTTCAAGAGTGCAGAGCAACAACGAGTTTGCCAACCCGGCTTGGCTGCATGGCAGCCTCGGTGCATCTCCGTGCTTGTGGTGGCCAAGGCAGGCTCTGTAGCGGGATGATGATACCGTGTCAACTCGCATGCAGTTGGCGAAGGTGAAGCAATGCTGTGACAGAGGCAAACCAAGCCTGCAGCTGTGGACCATGGTGGCGATGGCAATATCATGCGGCCCACTTGCTATGAAGGCCATAGATGGCATCACCAATGTGGTGGACTGTCGTATTAAGTCTCACAGCACAACGGCATGCACCTTCCGTCACAGGGACTAGACAGGTAAGAGGTGTGTCTGAGAGCTCTCGACCTTGCACATTACATACTTGATGAAATGCCATGTCTGACACTGTAGGGAAGAGAGATGGGATGGAAGACGATAGTCAGCATGCCATGTCAGCAGTAAGTGCACACATGGAACGGTATGGACCTACGATTATTGACCTAGAAATGCACTTTCGAAGTTGATGGATCTAGGTGACACCCCGCATAAGTTGAAGGGCAGCTGGGCCGGCTGTTCATTTTACTCATGAAACATGCATACTTTATTTACTCCAGGGTAGACTTTCAAAAATCAAACACTTACATGACATCTACATATATTTGATTCTGAGTCAGATAATTGTGTGCTATAACCTGTAAGTGAATCTTTTACTGAATTTACTGAAAGACATCTTGAAAAATGGAAATATACTACGCAAGTGATTTTAGCTCAGGCTAAAAGCTTTATAACTTTGTGCAGGGCAATGTACAATGCTTGAGGGTTCCTCGGTTTTTGTGATATGTTTTCACCAGTAGTTTCCTTTATGTAGCTGTAATGTAGGGGTGCTTTGGTTTTGTTCACCTTGACCATATCGGGTAAAACATACTCATGAGTATAATTATTTGCGCCTGTTTGAATTTATATTAATTACATATACAATCCTTTCAACTGCCATATACATTTTGTTATGCTATGTTTTGTCTCTACTTGTGTCAGTATTACTTCCAGACAAAAACTCTTAGCCTAACCCCCGTCACCAGATATGCACCATTTTATATAATTTAAAAGCTGACTTCAGCTTGATGAAAACTTGAAAACCATTTAGATTTAGGTCATTGTCATCTCAAGGGAGTGAACATGAAGGGCAGCGAAGCTGTAACTAATGTATTCAATGACGATTACTGAAAGCAAGATCGTAGTATTCTCTGGTCAGTTTACTGTTGTCATTCAGTGGTTTTTACATGGTCACAGTGCTACCCTGAAGCGCATCTACTTTGTGGTCTGCAACCTCAAATCCAACACGGATTTGAGCAACCTTTTGAATTATTATTTACCAAGTCACAATCAATGCACCCTTGGATCTATAGTTGAAGTGCCTAAACCATGACTTGGGGCTCTTGGTGGGTTTCAACTCTAGCCTACCCCAACTTGCTTGGGACTGAAAGGCTATGTTGTTGTTGTTGTTGTTATTTTGAATTATTATTTACCAAGTCACAATCAATGTGCCCTTGGATCTATAGTTGAGTGGTGCCGTGCCTTTCCCTTTGTAGCCTTCCATCACTTCTTAATGTTCGGGTGCATGCTGGTTCTTTTAACCAAATGCCAAATAGAATTCACTACCTAAAATATTTTGTCAGTATGTTTTGCTTGTGCTAGTTTGTTACTGTATATGATTCTTGTATTATGTTGTCATTATCATAAGTCAACACTTTTTGGTGCCGATGTGACACATGTCATTGTCCACTGGTTTTAATGTGGGTTTTCAAAGATAATTGTCTGAGTGGCTTCAATTTTTACATAGGATGGCACTCCAGGATTCCTTATTTAACTAATTTTGTTTGCTCGCAGGTTATTGATATGCTTCTGTTCAACGGGATGGAGGAACTGAACAACATAGTTGAACATGCAAAGCAGCGCCACCATGTGATTGGGCAGTATGTGATCGGCCAAGAGGGCCTGGTGCATGAGCTTGGGTCAAAGGATCAAGGGAACTCTGACTTCCTGAAGAAATTCTACACAAGCAATTACTTCTGATCTGAGTTGCAGATTTCCACCATCTGGAATACTCAGGGTGGTGCTCTGAATAAGACACTGAGGACCTACCAGGACCAGTTGTTTCACACTGGAGGTTTCGATTTATTTGGCCTTTGAATCCTCTGTTCAATATAATATTGCTGTTAGCTATTTGACTTGTTTACTGTTGTACTTATCAAATTGATGTTTACGAGTCGATTCGATTCTACAAAGATTGAACTTTCTTGAGTCTTTTCTTACTCCAGTGAGCACTGAGCAGTGAGCTGCATGATTGGGTTCAAATGGACTTGAGAAGTCCGAAACTGCAAAAAAGAATGTTTCGTGGCTCTACCTTCCTCTTGTGTTACCATCAAATGGGTTTGTACTGTGCACTTTTCTGGAGTTTTAACTTCTGTTTCCTAGTGGGCGAATTGGCCGCAAGCAGGGACATGATATTAAAAAGATTAATTTTTTTTTTTTTGGCTTTGCTATATTGTACCCAAACCCACCCATTTGCACATCCATTTTTTTGTCCATTAGATTGAACTGTCCAACATCTTGCCTCCTCTTTCCTTCCACTAACATCGTCTGTCTTCGCAACGCAGCTCGTCCTCTCGATATGAGTGCTCCTATCTCTACCACCATAATCATCTATCCAACTGCAACAAACCATGCCGTTCTTGCCCTCAGGCCTCAACCCACAACAGCCCTGTCTGCCCTCAACCCACAACAGCCCTGTCCGTCTCTGACCACCTCGGCAAGATGGAGGTTACTTTGATGGCAAAGCCTTTTCGAGTTTTGGAATATGAAGGAGAGCAGTGTATTGTCCACAAACACACCCCCATTACTAAACATATACAAGTGCACCACATGAAGTTTAGAAGTAACAGCCACCAAAACATATACAGCCTCTATTCCATTTCCAGACAAGTCCAGGCGCGCTAGACTCTTGGGCACCAGCCAGCCCCCACAGTTGAGCTTCCTCTCTTGCCTAGGACACACTTTGTGAAAGAGGACACGCTGTGATCTATATAATATGACATACTTTGGTTTCACTATAAAAATATTAAACTATAAACGTATACTTTAATGATAAATCATGTAACATCTATCTAATCTAATTAATATTTATGGTTTTTAAATATTGATGGGCAAAATTTATTTTTTGTACTTAAGATAATTCTAGTGAACCTATATTCAGGGCTAGATGTATTACAAAGATTGTTTTGTAATATTCATATTACAAAGATTGTATACCTATTTGGACGTTAATAGATGAAATCATATATTTCTAATGTAAATATGTAATTGATGTATTTGATATCCAAACAAATTTGAAATAAAAACAACTGTTGCTTTTGTTTCCAAGTCCATTGCGTTTCTGGGTCATTCTTCAGAAAAGTGTGATAGACCGACTTTAAGATGGACATATGGAAATTTTCACTAGAAAGGCATGAACGGGTGCGTGTATTCTAACAGACTTGGTGTTTAGGTGGTGGCTATTGTTTTTTTTTGTCGCTCTTCGAGAGCAAGCTGTTTTTAGTTTGTGTTTTTAATAATGGATGGTTGTGTGCACAACTTATGTCTAGAATAAATTTTCTTTTTCTGAAAAGTTTTTAAAGTATTCAATCTTTTAAATTAAAAATAACATTGATCACACCATTTTGGATACAACAGGAAGTCTTTCCACCTGATTTGGCCCTGTGTGGATTCTAATCCTAGCTCAACCCAGCCTTTCCCCGTCACCCCGTCATGAGAAACCAGAGTCTTTTCCCTGTGTGCTATTATAAAAGTTTCAAATTACATACGTGTCATTAAAAAGTTGAGCGGACACCGGTGTCATTGATTCGAACCTTTTTGCCCTTCACGCTACTCCATCCACTTTTACCTCTAATGGTGTCAAATTGTGGTGAAAAAAAGTCTAAATGCCCTCAAGTCTAGATGATGTGCAAAAGTTCATTGATGGTACAAGTGTATGGGGTCTTTTAATCTTGGTCATCGCTCTAGAGATGAATGGTGGAGGTTCATTGTTAGTATAAGTGTATTTTTTGAAGTATTTTAAAATTATTTTCCTAAAGGAAAACGGCCGTCTAAGGTTTGAATATGACCTCACGGTGAGGTCATCAAGCTAGATTGGTTTCACCGTTGTTGCAGGAGTGACATACCTTGTGGAGCAGAAACATACGGCTTGATTGGTTTCTGTCTCGTCCCGGCCTAGGTCGTATCTGAGACGCTGGCCCACGCTGTACTGGCTCAAAGAATACAAACGCGTACTTAAAACAAACTTCCAACACTTCGTATAGCTCATGCAGGGACATGGGCTGATAGACTGGTATACATAATCAGTAATGGGCAGCCCTTTTGCTTCTTCATCTTATTAGAAACTGTTGATGAGTCACCATGAACCACCACCACCAGTGACACATAATGCTAAAAACTCTCTCTTCATTCTCTATTAGTAATTTAGTATGTTGACGTTGACTTCAATTTCAATGAGAATAGGTACATTGTCCGAAGTTTTCCATATGATGATCTAAAGATAGTGTCCTCAAGAGTTTCTTTAGTTAACGCAAACCCCCCGGGAGTTGACCCATGCATAGCTCAAATCTCTAGTATAAAGCAAGTCTTCACCTACAGTAAGGGGTGTTTGTTTCAGCCAGAAGCTCCTAAATCTAGTTCTATTTAGTCACTTTTTATCTAAACACTATAATTAAATAGTACTAAAAAGGCTTTAGTTCTCTCTAACAATTCTAGAGTGACTAAATAGAACTAAATTATTTAGAAATGACTAAATTTAGCAGCTGCAATCCAAACCAGACCAAGAGGTGCCATCGATCCACAGTACAGCAGCCTCCTACATTCATCTCATACTCGCAGGAGGAAATAATGGCAATGAAGGTGTATGGGCCAGCAATGTCGACGAACGTGGCACGCGTTCTTGTCTGCCTGGAGGAGGTCGGCGCAGAGTACGAGGTGGTCCCCGTCGACATGACCACCGGCGAGCACAAGGGCCCGGCGCATTTTGCCCGCAACGAACTCATCCGTCCAACTCTTCTCCATTATCTCTCTCATCCTCCCGATTAATGTATATCTAGTGGCGCTTTCTCATATATCGTTATTCTTTTCTTTACTTGATTTTGCAGCCGTTCGGTCATGTCCCAGCTTTTGCAGGATGGCGATCTGATTCTTTACGGTGAGATTGCAACAAACAATGCTCGTTTCTTGCTTGGTTTGATCCAATATTATTGAAATAGATTCTCTCTTTTTTTCCAAAGGAAAAATGATAGATTTTGTTTCACCTGTGTGTCATTGCTTTGCATTATATAAAGTTTTTCTCTGGCAAAACATATAAAGTTTTTTAAGGAAAACTACGACAACCGTTTTGGTTGCCTCTACTGCATATGCATAACGTAAGTAAAGTAATGGAGCGAGGTAGTTATGTTCAAAGAACGATGTGGTGAGGAAGTCAAGAAAGACTGCTGTGGTTAAACAAGCTCGTTACATTCTTCCCTTTACGTATCTATACATAACAATTGTACACATATGACAATTTATTAGTATGTACGTATATCTTAACAGAGTCCCGTGCAATTTCAATGTACATCCTTCGCAAAGGCGGGTCGGATCCATAGTTATTAGGACCGGACCGGACATCGAACCAACGAGGCCATCGGTTTGATGGTTCACTGGTCCAACCGTTAAGAACCGGTTGAACCGTCGGTTCGATTATTTTGGACCGGATGAATTGAACCGCTCACAAATACTTCAAACCGGTGTAATATAATGATATATAATAAATAATTTTTAGGAATATATATAATAAATAATTAGCAACATATATTTGATCACATATACAAATAAGATGATAAAACACAATTATATAACTTGCTTCCCACTAATCTACACACGCACTCCAAGACATTGGTGCTCTAGAGTTGTTTTACCAGATATTTAAAACATATGTATAAATAATATATGGAGGACTTACAAATTGGTGCAAAAATGACTAGAATAGTAATTCAAATATTTACTATTGGAAACAATCTCGAATGTTAAAATAGAGCACACCATTGCGCATAGCTCGTTGAGATAATCAAAATACATATATTATTTGTTCAATTTGAAGCTCATTTAAAAAAGTTATGAAATTTCGAAATTTAAAAGTCACGTCATCTCACGCCAGTACTACCAAAAAGTCAAAGGAGCCAGGAGCAGCCGACAACACCTCCACGCATGCCATTCAAATTCCAAAGTGAGCGGCAGCAGTGCAAGCCTACCGGTGGCAGGTGCAGGCGCTCCACCAGCTTGATAGGACCACGCGTCCATGGCTCCACGCTGCACAACCAAACTGCTTGCGCGGCATCAGACCGGGGCGGTTCACATGGAACCGGCTGGTTCACCAGTTCCGTAAAAAACCTGCTAGTTCAACTGGTTTTTAACGGTTCGATTGCACAGACGGTCTTTTAAGTGAACCGGGCCGGTCTAGGCTTTGGTTCGGTCTTTTAGCGGTCGAACCGCCGGTCCGGTCCGGTCCTAATAACTAGGGTCGGATCTCCTTCGAGAAAGCAACCTCGCCGAGTCAGCAATGGTAGACGTTTGGCTGGAAGTGGAGTCAGGGCACTTCACCAGCACCATGTCGCCCATCATCTTCCAGGTGGCGAAATCGACACGAAAATCGTCCAGGAGAATCTGGAGAAGCTCAAGACGGCCCTAGGGGTTTACGAGGCACATCTCTCCAGGTTCAAGTACTTAGCCGGAGACTTTGTCAGCCTGGCGGATATCTGCCATTTCCCGACGGCTTACTACCTGCTTGGCGGGTCCCACGTGTCAGTGCTTGATGCATATCCGCGTGTCAAGGCTTCGGTCGCTGAGGTAATGGACAGGCCGAGCGTGAAGAAGGTCGTAGAGCTTATGAAGCTGACATCAGCCTGACGCCCTAACCGCATGAAGCAATACTGCTGGGTCTGTGTGCGCGCGCAGGTCTATGTTATGTAGTTGCGTTTTTTTCGTTTATCTTCTTGCAGATCGCAACGGTGTCCAGAACATTAGTGTCCGTTGAATAAGTGAACAACATGAAAAAAAGCGCGTCACAGACGCGAGTTCAGACACATCACGTCTATAATAACACATCTCTAATAAGGGCTTTGGCTTATTACAGACGTGCAAAAGCGCGTCTATAATAGCACATAATACAGACGCGTATTGCTAACACACGACTGTGATATACAAATACTGGTGGGAGTAAACATGCATCAACACTAACACCTTACCAAAGACGCGTGTTACGAAGACGGGTCTATGATAAGGTTAACACGCGTCTGTAAAAACTTTTCTGCTATAGACGTGTGTTCTTATCATACGTCTGTAGTAAGAATCATACTATAGATGGTATTTATAAATGCATCTATAGTAAAAACCATGCCGCAGAATGATACTAAAGATGTGTTTATAAATGCGTCTGTAGTATGAAGCACACTACATACTAGTGTTCATAACACGCGTCTGTAGTAACAAGCACACTACAGACGCCTCTAGTCTACACGCGTCTATAGTATTTCCTTACTACCTACAGATCTCACAAATTTAACACAAATGACATTAGATCACTTCACAAATGACATATATACACATCGTTCATACTACAATGTTCATCACACAAACACAGATCAGTAGTACTTTATTTGTTCATCAACACAAATCACATGTGTAGCTCCAAACTCACACAGCTCTAAACTTAAACAGCACATGTGTTAAGCAGCAGTGTACCTCATCACATAACATGAACATATATACAAAGGCACTTCTTTGTATGCTTTCAATGTATCTAATCTTATTCATCATTAGTGGACATGCACGTGGATAAAAAAGAAAAGTCAAATGCTAATTATTAAGATTCTTGGAGGAATAACAATAAATTTTCAAGAATATGTCTACAATGCATGATGATACAATTACATTGCCCAATATATTAGCTTTGGGGATAGTTCGTATTAACCTATATATATCGAGAGAGTGCAATTTCTCCATCATCCTCACTTGTTCCCCCCAGCCAACGGGATCTTCTGACATGCAAGACAACCAGATGACATATATTTCAAACTAAAAAGCTAGAACTGGACTCAAAAATATATATAGTTACAAAAGCACATCATAAGTAAACATTCACTATGTCTAATAGACTATTCTCAGTAAATACTTGAGACATTTCTTCTAGGTAAGAGGTTTGTGCGCAATTGTGTTGTATACAATGGCAAATTGTTCCCGGTCCCAGCAATAGTATAAAAAGAATTGTTTCATATACTGTTCAATTTAGAGAAAACAGAGATCCCACCTCAATTTCATTGTCATTAACGAATAACTTCACATCAAGAAAAATACCGAGAAATTGTATTCATGTGGTTAAGTTAGCAAAGCAAAAGCTTGATTAGAAACTATAAGATGCACTGCTAGTGTTAGCAATACCTCTAGAAGAGGTCAATATCAAATTATCTTGGAAGACTACTTCCTCTGCTCTTCTCAAGGTCCCTCTTCTGCTCTCCTCGAGGTCCTGCTTCTAGGTTGGTCTTTCCTCTCCCTCTGCTCCGCCTAGATGTCTTTGACTCTTGCTGGTCTTCTAGATTTTGATGTTGGTTTGGATTTTGAGGATAAGTTGATCCGCACTTTGGGAAAGAGAGTTCATCATCTTCCGGATTCAAGGTCTGGAGGATCTGTTTTCCTCCTTGCTACTTTTAGGCGATATCTATTCCGTCTCACTGAAGATTCAGTGGCACTTGCTCTTCAGTCCTGTCTTGGGGGCTTTGAAGATGGTTTTGACGTTACTTACCTCAGTCATAATCACTTTCGTTTCTCGGTCTCTTGCAAAGTTGTGGGTTTCACCATCTATGAGCTCAGAAGGTTCATTTGTCATTCATTTGACATCTATTTCCATCTCTGGAACTATGGTGTCCCACACTGGGAGAGCAAAAAACGGCTGTGGGAAGAAGCAACAGCCAAGAAATGGACCAAGATTCTATCAAAAAGTCAGAAAAGGCAGGCTAAAAAGGTAGAAAATTCCTTGGCCTCCAAGAGGGTACGTTTTGTAGAGAAACTTCTTCAACCCTCACCATTGTTCAAGTCTCACCCTCTCTCTAAGCAACGAGAAATCACAATTGGATCTTTTAAAATCAATCTGGCCCCGCATGTTGATTCAGTTGTTTCTAGCGTATTCAAGCCCTTGATCAAGACTTCGTCCAACATTGTTTTTGCATTTGATGAGTCCGATGTCATGAAAAGCAAATATTTTCATAAAGCAAATCATGTTCTTGTTAATTCTCAGCAACGGCAGTCTAGTCGAGAGCATCAAAAATTTCAAAAAGTTCAGTCTTCCTCTGTAAGTTCAGTCTCCACCCCCTTGAATTCAAAGTCAGATCCATTTTCAAATTCAAATTTTGCTCCCAAAAGTTTCTTGGTGCTCCGTGTAGAGAAGAACATGACCTTAGCCGTAGATCTAGCGGGTACATCTTACTATAAACATGATGAACACACCCTAGAACTTTAAACTACTAGATCTAGAGGGAGAGTAAGGGATGGAAAGAGCTGACCGTCTGTGCCCTTGGAGGAGGATTTGCTCGCGTCCGCCATGGAGTCGGTGAAGTCTGCGCACGGGAAGCGATGTTCGGGGTAGAGGGCGATGAAGTCATCGACGTCGGTGGAGCGAGGTGGCGTGGCTTGTGGCTTCCCGTCACTGGCTGCACCCCTCTCTGATCGGGATTAGGGTTTAGGTTTCGGTGGGGAGCTCGGCTTAGGCAAACCTCATACTCAGAGCCGCCGGCCCCCACCTCTATATATAGCGCAGTGTGACAGGGGCCCTCCAGCCATAGTGGGCTAGGTGCCCCCGATCAGGGCACGGATCAAAGGCCGAACTAGGACATTGGGCCTAGTTTGGGATTAGAGATCAATCTAACAATCTCCCCCTTGATCTCCTACCATCTTTCAATTTCATATTATTTACTTTTGTTCATTCCATTACAAATTAGCGCATAGAGCATGTTTCATCGCCACGGTCAATTGTCGATGGATTTAACAACTACAACACACCACTCTATTCTGAAATAGATACTTAACTTTGGGCCTTCTTTTGTCCAGGAATTATAGGCTTTCCCTTAAACCCATGGCGGCTACATGTTCTCTGAACACGTTGGGTGGTAAGCCTTTTGTAAACGGATCCGCGAGCATCTTTTCGGTACTTATATGCTCAAGGCTTATGACATGATCCCAAACTTTATCTTTCACAACATAATACTTTATGTCAATGTGTTTGGTAGCACCACTTAACTTATTGTTGTGAGCATACTGTACTGCCGGATTATTATCGCAGTATAACTTAAGTGGTCTATAGATGTCGTCAACCACTTTCAAACCGGGTATGAACTTCTTTAGCCAGTTCACCCGCCCCGTTGCCTCATAACACGCTACAAACTCGACATACATTGTTGACAATGTAGTGACGGTTTACTTTGAGCTTTTCCATGAAATAGCTCCCCCTGCGAGAGTGAATACATATCCAGACGTGGATTTTCTATCATCTCCCGCATAATAGAATCTGAATATCCCACTATATGGAGTGAATATGATCTTCTATACGTCATCATGAGGCTTTTCGTTCCTTGCAAATAACTCAAGATTTTCTTTACTAATTTCCAGTGTTATGTTCCAGGATTGCTCTGGAATCTGCCAAGTAACCCGGTAACAAATGCCAAGTCAGGGCGCGTACATACTTGAGCATATTACAAGCTTCCAACAACTGAAGCATATGGAACCGTTTTCATTTGATCAATCTCATACTGATTCCTGGGGCATTAAAAATCCCCATATCTATTGCCCTTGACTATAGGAGCAGGTGAGGGACTACATTTGTGCATATTGAATTTCTTTAAGATCTTTTCTATGTATGCCTTTTGTAACAGTCCTAATACCCCTTTACTTCTATCTCAGTGAATCTCGATCCCTAGAACGAACGAAGCTTCACCAAGATCTTTCATATCAAAATTTGAGGACAAAAACTTCTTTGTCTCCAGTAGTAGACTGACATCACTACTAGCAAGTAAGATATCATCCACATACAGGACAAGGAAGATAAACTTTCTATTCTTAAACTTTGCATAGACACAATTGTCCTCTACATTCTCTTTAAACCCAAAATTCCTTATTGTCTGATCAAACTTCAAGTACCACTATCTTGAAGCTTGTTTTAATCCATAAATGGATTTCTTTAGGCGGCATCCCATTCGTTCTTTTCCTTCCATGACAAAACCTTTCGGTTGTGCCATGTAAACATTTTCCTCCAAGTCCTCGTTGAGAAATGCCATCTTTACATTCATCTAATGTAATTCTAAATCGTAATGTGCTACTAATGCCATGATGATTCTGAAGTAATCCTTACATGAGACTGAAGAAAAGGTCTCATTGTAATCAATGCCTTCTCTTTGCGTAAAGCCTTTTGCCATAAGTCACGTTTTATATCTCTCTATATTCTCTTGAGAGTCAAGTTTTATTTTGTAGACCTATTTGCAGCCTACTGTTTTGGCTCATTTAGGAATTATTTCCAAGTCCCAAACTTTATTGGCATTCATAGATTTTATTTCATCTTCCATGGCCTCAAGCCACTTTGATGAATGATCACTTCTCATGGCTTCTTCAAATATGGTGGGATCATCCTCCATTTGAATTTCCTCAGTGTTGTATATTTCTTTTTCAGCAGGAATAGCCAATTTTCTAACTCTTTGAGACCTTCTAGGGGCCTCCACATTTGGCACATCTTCTGTTTGAGGCTGTTGTTGCTCCCCCTCATGTGTGGCAATAGGTTCTACAGGATCCTGAAGAAAAGGTTCCTCATTGTCATTCATTGTTGCCACAGGCGGAATAACAACAGGTGCTAGCACCACAGTATCTTGCACTGTCGGTGTAGTGACAACAGGTAGTGAGAAAAATGGCTCATGAATCATCGGAGTGGTCGCATACACCTGCTTCTCTTCAAGGTCAATTTCTTGAGATACCATGCTCCCCTCATCATTTCATCCTCTAGGAAGACAGCGTGTCTCGTTTCCACAAACTTTGTATGTCTGTCTGGACAGTAGAAAAGAAAACCTTTTGACTTTTCTAGGTAGCCAATGAAATGGCAACTTACTATTTTGGGATCTAGCTTCCCAATGTTTGGGTTAAATACTTTAGCCTCAGCAGGACTCCCCCACATACGTAAGTGGTTTAGTGAGGGTACTCTTCCTGTCCACAACTCATATGGTGTTTTAGGCACCGACTTACTTGGTACTCTATTGAGAATATGGATGGCGGTTTTTAACGCCTCCATCCACAGGCTCAACGGTAAGGTGGAGTAACTTATCATACTGCGCACCATATCCATCAGGGTATGATTGTGTCTTTCGCTACTCCATTCTGCTGAGGTTTGCCCGGTGTAGAATACTAGGCTACTATGCCATTCTCCTATAAGAACCTTGCAAATGGTCCAGGAACTTGGTCATATGGGGTATGCCAACCGTAGTACTCCCCCCCCACGGTCGGACCTGACTATCTTAATCTTTAAATTGTGTTGGTTTTCAACTTCTGCCATAAATATCTTAAATTTATCCAATGCTTCTGTTCTTTCTTTGATTGGATAAATGTAGCCATAACGGGAGTAATCATCTGTGAATGTTATGAACGAATCATAACCATCCACACTATTTACAGGAAACGGACCACAGATGTCTGTGTGAATAATCTGTAAAATTCCTACGCTTCGTTTGGCATCTTTCTTAATTTTCTTTACATACTTTCCTTTTATGCATTCTTTGCATTGTTCTAAATCTGAGAACTCTAATGAAGGAAGAATATCATTCTTAACTAGTTTTCTATTCTCCCCCTCGAAATATGGCCTAAACGATAGTGCCATAATTTCGACGACGCATCGTGAGCTCTCTTTCATTTTCTGTTTACATCCGTAGACGAGGATACATTCTCATTGTCGCACGCAACGTTCCCATCATCGCATACAATATTCACATCATCACGTAGTGATAACAAATAAAGATCACTTTGTAAGATAGCAAGACCAACACATGCATTATTAAATGTTATCTTACATTTGTCATTTCCAAAATGGCAATCATATCTATCATTGTCCAAGCGTGAAACACTAATCAAGTTTTTCTGTAAAGAGGGAATATAAAGTACATCTCTAAGTAAAAGTGTGAAGCCATCAGCAAGCTCTAGAGAAAGATCGCCAACGGCTTCAACATCTGCTCGGACTCCATTTGCAACTTTAACGTGTCTTTCTCTTCTTTGCGTAGTCCTCGTCGAATGGAATCCCTATAAAGAATTAGCAACATGAACAGTTACACCTGAGTCAATCCACCAAGTAGATTTCGAATACTGTACATACAGGGATTCATTTATGAACGTAATAATGTTCTCACCTTTCTTTGCTATGATCATCTTTAAGTAATCGGGACAATCTTTCTTATAATGTCCCGTCTTCTTGCAATAGAGACACTGGTCTTTCTCTACTGTGAACTTGTTCTGCTGAGGCTGATGCAGCATGGGACCCTTTCCCTTTGACTTTGAGGAGGAGTTAGCATTATTATTCTTTTTCTTGTTGTCTTTCACATAATTGATAGAGCCACCATTGACAGCTTTCATTCTCTCCTTCTCTTGCACACACATAGCCATGAGCCTCTCTAAGTCCCACTTCTCGGGCTGTATGTTGTAGTTGACAACAAAAGTGTCAAATTCCTTTAGCAAGGAAGCAAAAATTAGATGGATAAGGAACTCTTTCTTGAGAGCCAGATCCATTGGTTTTAGCTTGGATGCCAAATTGCTCATCCTTAGTATGTGCTCTCTTATGCCACCATTTTCAGAGTACCTCTCTGTCACCAGCTGCTTTATCAGCTGGGTAGCATATGTCTTTGAAGAGCCAGTGAACTGACTCTTTATTCTATCGAGGTACTCGGTGACCGTGTTACACTCTGGGATTGAGACCACAATTGCAGGTTCAATCGAGCTCTTTATCACAGCCAAACATTTCTTGTTGGCAGTGACCCACTTCCTATGCTCAAGGTCATAGGACATCTTTTGGGATACAAAATCCCTCTCTCTAGTTGCCGAAGCGGCATTAGCCTCGTTTGTCTCCCTCACCGGTGCCATAGGCTCAGTGGGACACGGTGAGGTGACTACCCAGTCCACCTCAACCAAGATGAAGGCTAGGTCAATCTTTTTCTTCCACTCCGTGTAGTTGTCACCTTTGAGAGTGGGGATGTCTTTGATACAACTCATCAAGTTGTATCCGCCTGAAAACACAATTCATATAGAGTGAGAACACAAATAATAACAATAATTGCATGCCTTGATTCCAACGTTGGTCAAAATTAAAACATACAACTGTTTATACATTAAATTTACATCAACGTTGGGCAGAAATAAAAATAATGCATAAAATCACTAAAATTACGATATTGTTATTAACAACGTTGGTCAGAAAATAACAACATCATAATCATGTCAAAATCTCTTTTTCTCCAATTAAATATCACGTTGGTTCAAAACAACTGGAGAATAAACAATTTCTTTAGCAGCAGAAAAATAATCTCAATTTAGTGAATTTTACCCACAAGAAAAATCACTTTTCTTATTTTCTTTAAGCCATTTATCCATTTTATAGGAAATAAAACCTTTTCTAGAAAATAAAAAAGAAAAATGACTCCTTCGCTTGGGCTCAAAACCGGCAACAGCTCGGCCCAGCTCTGCTCTCACGCGTGCGCTGCCTTCCCAGGCCGCAACGTGGGCCTGGGCCGACAAAGCCGCGCGGCTGCGCGCTAGCCGGAACTGGCCCGTTCGCCCTCTGCCGTCGGATTGAATCGGACGGCTGAGCGGCCATTTCGGCCGATCAAAACCAGCGCTGCATCGCCTCACCCGTAACCCTAGCCCATTCCCTCTTCTCCCTCTCAGCGCCGCATCGACACCGAGCGAGAGCGAGCGATGACGGCAAAGCCATGGCGCCGTCGTCGGCCCCCTCGCCGACGTGCGCGCTCCCCAGCGGGTGAGCATGCCGCCATGGAGCAGCCTGGCTGCGGCGCCCTACGCTAGAGGCCTTGCAGCAGCCGCGCTAGTGGGTGCCGTGCCCTAGCGGCAGCGGTGGCTTCTTCTCACACGCTGACGAGGCGGCAGTGCGGTGCACGGCGTGGTAGGTCTCTTCCCCCTTTCCCCTTCTTCTTCTCCGATTTGATTTTCCTTTCTTTTCTTCTCGGATTTGTCCGATTTGGGGATTAGGGTTTGGTTAGGGTTAGGGTTTTGTTCACTGTTGTTCTTCGCCGAGACTGATTCACAGGTTAGGGTTCGGCTTTGAGATCCTTTCCAAAAACCGACACCCTTTCTCTTCTCTGTGCTTCACCCGATTAGGGTTAGGGTTTTGTTAGGGTTAGGATTAACCCGATTCATTTTTTGTTCACCCGATCTAGATCTAAAAGCCCTAGAAGACCTGGCTCTAGTACCATTGTAGAGAAGAGCATGACCTTAGCCGTAGATCTAGCGGGTACATCTTACTATAAACATGATGAACACACCCTAGAACTTTGAACTACTAGATCTAGAGGGAGAGGAAGGGATGGAAAGGGCTGACCGTCTGTGCCTTTGGAGGAGGATCCGCTCACGTCCGCCATGGAGTCGGTGAAGTCTGCGCACGGGTAGCGACGTTCGGGGAAGAGGGCGATGAAGTTGTTGACGTCGGTGGAGCGGGGCGGCGTGGCTGGTGGCTTCCCGTCACTAGCTGCACCCCTCTCTGATCGGGATTAGGGTTTAGGTTTTGGTGGGGAGCTCGGCTCAGGCAAACCTCATACTCAGAGCCACGCCCCCCCACCTCTATATATAGCGCAGTGTGACAGGGGTTCTCCAGCCATAGTGGGTTGGGCGCCCCCGATCAGGGCGCGGATCAAAGGCCAACTAGGCCGTTGGGCCCAGTTTGGGATTAGAGATCAATCTAACACTCCGTGCTATTGATGAGGCAAGGCCCATGGGTTGCTGCACCCGTTGCTTTAGTGGTAATCACAGAGTGATTAATTGCAAGTCAGGTTCGATGTGCTAAATTTTAACTACGGGCACAAGTTCAGATGGTGCTTCACGAGGCAAAGGCCCATGATTGCTTGGCGGCCCAAATACAACTCCAGAAATCCAGGCCCTGAAGTTGGAAGGGTGGAAAATGATGATGCGCATTAAACACTGCGCCGTCCCCTTCCATGGCGACTAAGGGAGCATACCCCGAGCCTGCTCTCTCTCGCCCTCTGGAGACGACCACCAATCCAATCGATGTGAGTGATCCAAAGGAAGAAGAAGATCCATCCATGGCGAACTTCGTCTTTAACCTGGCTCCTTTCGTTCCTGACGGACTATAGGTGGAAGATTGGGCTCGTCCGGCTAGAGCAAGGATCATCATCAGTGGAAACCCTCACCGCAGACATGATGACTATGGGACGGAGCGCGCTCTGGTCATCGCTGGGAACACGGTGCAGACCTTTCAGAGTGACAGTCAAGTTAGAGAGTTAGCCTCAGCAATTGGGCTACACAATGGGTTTGGCCCAGCTCCTTCAATTGAAATGCTGCTGCAAGAAATTGCCTCTTTGGCCAATGAGGCTCACAAGTTTCTCCCAATGAAAGGGCCTGTCATGCAGCCAAGTTGGAATTTCAGGTTGATACCTGGCATTTGACACTAGATAACCCCGTTTAGGGAAACAATGCAGAAGCATCTTCTTCCAATGCTCCTCCTAGAAGACTGCTTTCAATGCTGAATGATGATGAAGGGAACCCAGCAACAGTGCCCATATTTGCTCCGAATATTGATGATGACAGCGTTGAAAATGTGCCTATTGTTGATCAGGCTTACTCTGGGAGTGAGATTGTGCTTTATGATCAGGCTTTTGCCATTCAGCAGATTCTAGAGAATCTGCACTCGTCCTCTTCTGAGAATGTCTTGGTGCCCCAAGCAGATATGGATCCTTTCACTGCCAGTCCCACCATAGAAGTTTCTTTGTACATAGCTTCTTCTACTCCAGGTAGAAAGAAAAGAAGGGCAAAGGCTAAAACTCCAGTGGTTGATGATGAAGTCAGAAGGAGTGCTCGGCTTCAGAAAAATGCAGTAGCTGAACTTGTGCAACTTGATAGTGAACCCAGAAGAAGGAAGGGGGAGAAGAAGAAGATAGTTAGATTTTCTGTCATTGAAGACCTACGCAGCAGTATAGTTTGTGGCTCAGTCAGCTCAGATATGGAAGTAGACGATGTTGATCCTGTATCACACCCCAAAAATTCTATTTTGGGTTGTGAATAGAAAACACTAAATAAAAAGAATGATTTTTATATTTGGATAAAATTTGTCAACATTAGTTTAAATTTGCATTTATTTTTATTAAAGAAATGATGTTTTTCCAAATATTTCATAATTAATTTGACGGGATTTCGTTCACGTGGTGCTTGCTTGTTGCTTGTTGCTTGTTTTGGTGCTTTTGTGTGTGATAAGTTTTCAAAACACGTTTATATGCCGTTCGATCCTTCCTGGGAATTTTTTGGACTTTTTCGGAACGTTTTCCCATTTTCCTAGAGCAAAATCCAATGTCTAGACGCTCTAAAAATCCCTTTTCATGGACTCCAAATACTTTATTTGGAATCATCATCTCTCAATCTATCTCTAAAAGTTTTCCTTCAATTTTTTGAATTTTATAAATATTTTTCAGGGATTTAAAATAATTTCAGCTTTTTCTAGAATTGTTTTTGAACTAAAAAATTTCTAGAATTTTGAAATTATAAAAATAACTCGATTTTTCCGTTCTCAAACCCTACGACTATATATATGCCGGTGTTCTCTCGACGCGCTTGTTCCAGATCTGAAAACGTCATCACGAGCCGCCACTCTTAGCTCCCCACATCTATCGCGGAAGTTTGATCGGCGAACTTTTCCGGCGAACCTTCGGTGAGGTTTTCCAGCCATCTCCAGCGTCCCCTGAGGAAACGGTCAGAAACGGTCACCACTGCGAGGTTTGTCTCGTCGTCCTCTACGCCGTCAAGCCCTTCGTTGTGCGAGTCCATCGCCGATTGACCGTTTCCGCACCTCTTCCTTCTCATCTCCGGCGAGCGCACCATGGAGCTCCTTCTCTGTTTTGCAGCAGCTGTGGTCGGCATCTTCTCGGGCCTAGACCGCCGCGGCTGTCTCCCCGGCTCGCCCTGCCACGGGGACCCTCGCCCGGCGCCCGTCCCGTGCCCCTTCGCGCGTACTGCGTGGCTCCTGCTGGAGCACCGCCGCCGCCGCTCGGTGCAGGCCGGTGCCCTGCTGCGGGCCCTGCCCCGGCCGCGCGCCTTCGGGCCTGGCGCCGCTGGCCAAGCCCCTTCCTTCCCTCCGCGTGTGAGCAGCAGCAGGCCATCTCCATGGCCACGTCCAGACGTAGAAGATGGATAAAGGTTGAAGATGATGGTAATTACATGTTTGCCACTGATCGTTAGTCCTTTGCCGTTCAGTCATCCTAGCTCCAATTCGGTTCGTTCCAGTTGCGTTAGTTTCGTCACCTCGCGCTCTATGCAGTAGCGATAGCCTTTATCATGTCACTCAAGTATGAATTTATTAATTTAAATATCATTTGATTAATATTTATTTAATAGCTTTCTAATTAAAAGCAATCTACGGTTATAATTCCGTTCTTGTTGTGTTGCGATCGTGCCGACGTAAGCTACGCGCTAGCAACGCTCTTTACCATGTTATATGTTTATGAATTTAATCTTCTTAATTTGATTAATGCTGATCTAATGCCTTCTTAATTAAAAGCAATTTAGGTTTATACTTCAATTTTTTATAATCAAATCTTAACTTGATTAATACTAACTTAAATGTTTCTTAATTATAAATTTCTTAGTTTAAATTCAAAGCATATAATGGTTCGATTAGTGTCTCTCGCATGTTCTAGGTTTTCTAAAACTAAAATGTTTAAATGACTTAAATACTATAAAATATTTATAAATAAAATATGACTACGGTTTAACTCCGGCTTTTATAATTCAATATAATTTGGTTAATTCAAATTTAGGATATTTCTCTGAAATTTCCATCACCTTATTTCACTAACTAAAATGAATCAAGCATATAGCCCGTCTTTGATAAGTTAAATCTTCCGATAGCTGTTCTTTTTAACAATAGCTCCGTCTTCGGTCGTTCTTGCGCTCTAGCGACCATAGAATCGAGCCATTCTGTTAGTGCGCTCTTTTCAAGCTTTTCCCTTTTGAGTGATGTGTTGTTCTTAGTCGTGTTTGCTTGTTGTCTGTTTGTTCTACTTGTTTGTTGCGAGTAAAAGAAGAGCAGTTTGTTAGCGCTGAAGACCAGAAGCTGCGGACTCGAAAGTGCAGCAAGAGGTTGGAGACCAGAAGCTAAAGACTTCTGAGTACCTAGACTCTAGAAAAAAGGCAAGTGCAGGCACCATTTGGTCATATTGCTTCTATTCATTAAAAATACACTTTACTTTCATTGCATGTGTCTAATATTGCAAACTCTAAGAACATGACTAGCCCTCTTTTTACCTTGCATGCATTAGCTGGGGTTCCATATTTGGGTAGCGTAGTTATGTTTAGTTACTCCACCCTCAACTATTACATGTTGATGAAAGTAATGATGATTAATGGCTTACTATAATTATGGATAAAAGATGCTTTTTATAGAAACATGGTTTAAGGTGATGAAGGGGGAATGAGTCCTGGAGCTTGGCCCAGTTTTCGGGGGTACTCGTGTCTGCCCTCCTTAAGGACCGGTTTGTGGAGTAGCCACCTGGGACTTACAGTACAACTTCAAGCTATATGGCTCTGGCTTGACGTAGTATCAGGACCTCTACTAATAGTGTGTGACTTACCGGGTAGGCATAAGAAAGTAACCTATGTAATGAATATGAAGTTGCGGTTGTCTGGGTTCCATGGCTATGGGGACGGCTGCTGGCTCATAGGCCAAACCTTACGGGTTGCATTCTATTAGCGGGAACCTGTGAAAAGTCTCATAGTGAAACCCTGCCTGCTCACCTTGGTAGTGTTTTGGGGGGTCATGACCCTGGGTAAATGGGAATCACGACTTGAAGTGAAAGTGTATACCTCTGCAGAGTTAAAACTAATATATCAGCCGTACTCACGGACACGAGCGGTCCAGACTCTCACATGATTAGAATATGACTCACATGTGGAGATGGTTATGCGGTTTGAGGTTGCTACCTCGGTTATGATTGGAGTTGCTACCCCGGGTTACTCTTTGGGGTTGCTCCCCGAGTTAATGTTGAGGTTGCTACCTCGGTTTAATAATGGTTAATAATATGTTAATCTCACTCTATTAATTAATGGTTAGGATCTTTCACTCACCTTAGTAAACAGGTTGCCTTAATAAAAGTTTGCCAACTAAAATGCTAATATGCAGTAAGTCCTGAGTTAGCCTACCTTTGTTTAAAGCCTTTCATGTCATTTACTTTTCGCCTGTACTTGTTAAGTTCGACATGGACTCACCCTTGCTATCCCCCACACCCCCAATGTGTAGTAAAGTGCTGCTAGAGGAGTTTTTCATAAGTCAGTTAAAGGTGCTTGGCATATGGGCCCCAGTCAGCCGTCCCTGAGAAGAATGAAGCCCGAGGAGAAGTTTAACAACCGTTTTGTGATACTCTGATAGTTTTAAGTGTTAATATAAGTATGTTTTCCGCTATATAACATTGTTTTTTGATATTTCTATTCTGTTGTTGTATGTGTGGACTTCCTGGACACATATATGAAGAGTGCTTGGTTCTATTTGGAAAACTGGGCGTGACATCCTATCCCAATTCACCTCGTACCGCAGATTGGGGAGAGTTTCTGTGGCATGCCTCCTGAGGAGCTCATGCTTGATGTGGTGCCTGAAGAAGACAGAAATGAAGACGTGTGAAGCACGAATGAAGAAACTAGGCTGGCATAGGAACAGATTTCTATTGTGGCGTGTCTACTTTTATTATCTTTTCCTTTCTTGTTTCTTTGGCTGGCGGTATTTTGTTTCGTTCTTGGTCACAGTTGACTTGCAGTCCTTGTGTTATCCATGGTGGTTGTCCCACTATGAGGTGCTATCTGCTACTCTATTATTGATTAAGTGGATAATATCTCTAGATCATGGAATGTCCTGTATCGGAACATTAGGGGAATCAATGATAGGGAAAAATGGAACTCTGTCAAAAACAAGATTGAAGAAAGTGGGGCCAATATTTTCTGTTTGCAAGAAACAAAAAGGGAAATGTTTGGTATTCAGTATATTTGGAATTTTGCCCCAAAACGTTTTGACAAGTATGATTATTGTCCTTCTGTGGGGGCCTTGGGAGGAATTTTAGTCTGCTGAGTCAGCTCTTATTTTTCTGCTGAAACCATTGAAAAGCAACCTTTTGCCATCAACCTCCTACTTACCTCTGCACATAACCTTGAGCAATGGAACCTGGTGGTAGTTTATGGTCCATGTCGGTAGCCCTTAAGAGATGAGTTTGTTAATTGGCTTTTTAACTTGGAGATTGAGGACGAGGCTCTCAGGTTAATTATTGGGGATTTCAACTTTTATAGATCCATAGAAAACAGAAATAGGCCAGGAGGCAACCATAATGATATTTTGGTTTTCAACAGCATCATTAGTCATTTGGGGCTTATTGAAATCCCCATCAAAAGCAGAAGTTTTACTTGGAGCAATATGCAAGAGATTCCTTTATTAGAGCAGGTTGATTGGTTCTTTACTGTTGGTCCACAGGATCACCGGCTCAGGTGAGTGAACCACTCACCAGTCTTGCCGAGCACCCGCTAGTGTTGCCGAGCACCCACTAGCCGTGCCGACCACGAACAAGCGTTGTCCGCGTCCCATACACTATGGCTAGAGGTTGAAGAAGAGGGAGAACAGAGCATACACACACAGTACAAGACACCAGCGTTGGCCGAAGCCCTATGATGAGGACATCACTCCTTCGGATGTACCAGCTGATCCTCCAACCGTCATGCAAGGTCCAATGACCCGGGCTCGAATGCGTCAACTCAATTTAGAGGTGAGCTCGTTCTTAAGTGATCATTTTCATACTTTTGAGAATAGACTACTACCTAATGATGTTATTTTGCTTAGGAACATTGGAGAGGGTCAAGAGGGACTAAGAGGATGTGGAGGAGGTGATGATGACCAGCAAGGACGTCCAACACGAACCGAGGCCCAGTCTAACATGATTTCGAGTCTGCCTCGGCCTCCAGGACCAGTCTGCCTTAAACTGGTCACCCAGGATACATCCGGACTCCGTTTCGACGATACACATATGGATGGAAAGCAAATTTGATAAGGAAGCCAATCCAAGTGGTCTCACGTCAAAATCTGTTCGGAATCAATGGGAATCGTGGTCACAAGACAGCGTCCAGAATCTGCCAGGCTGCCGCGACACCGTCTTTTGGTCCGTTGGACCATGTATCGTGTTTGGGCCCATTAGTGTTTCGGACCATGCATCCGTTGGACCATGTATCGTGTCCAGGGGTCTTGCACGACCCTAGAGTCTTTATAAACAACCGTCACTCCTCCATTAGGGTTTGGGCTTTGCTTAGATTATTCTGTCAAGAACAGTTTCGCCGTTCATCGATTTGTGAGACCCCAACTTTGAGAGATTAATCATTCATCTGCAATTTGGTTGTGTTCTTTCTTGTTCTTGCTTGTGTTCTTCGTTGCACAGGCAGGGATTAGCCTTCTTGGCGAGGTCAACCTAGTCCGTAACTTGGTTGATAACCAGAGTGTAACACCTCGGGTGTTAGCCTTGCATAACTTGACTTGCATAACATAAGCATGAGCATCAAGCATTCATAAATCATCATTTACAATTGAAACATTCGATCGAAACATATGAAACATTGCTTGTTATCTCGTATTTCTTGGAACATATGCATATGATCATGTGCAAATAAATGCTAGTGTGTAATGTTGGTCACTATAACACCTTAGCTACACTTAGGTTAACAAAAGAAACATTGTTCATGAAGGCCACATTTCATGATCAAGCACTTAAGTGATATTTCATGTGATTACTTTCAATAGCTATATGAGTGACTACTACATGAAATGCTTAAATGACCTGGCAAATTGTTTAAACATGCTTAGGATATCATTAGGAACAACTTTGGTATTTAGTGCTAAGGCTAGTTTGGTCATTTAGCCATGGTTTGAATATGTATCATGATTTCAAAGTAACATGTTTGACTAAAGTTGAACTAGGTGTTAGAGACCTTGCATGGAGGAGTTCACTAAAGCAAAAAGTTGTAGTGTTTAACATAAGGAACAACTTTGATTTTTGGGTCTTTGACTGATTTAGCTTCTAACATGCTTGAATGGGTCCCACAAAACCAGCAAAATCCAGTTTTCAACACTTAACAAATTTTTCAAGTATTTAATCAAATGGCCATTGACGGTACCAAGGTTGGGCACGAGATTACTCCGTCGTGTTGCGATTTAGCACGAGGTGATTGAACAACAATTGAAGCTGGTACATAGGGCTATAGAGTTCGTTTAGACGTCTTATGCTTTGGAGCGACGGATTAGCGGGAAAATCAGCGGCAAATCTCGTCGTGGAGGCTCGGCCATCACGTTTCGGATTTAAACCGAATCGGGTGATTCGATGGCCCGACCGGTTCGAGCCGTGTGGTCGCCGCGTGGCGCGCGCGCGTGCGCGGCGCCCGGCGCTTCTGCCCGATCGCAGCCAAGCCAGGCGAAATGCGCCTTCTTCACGCCAAAGACACCGGCCGCAACGCGCCCAGCGCCTCGATTTCATTTCCGCTCCTCCTTCGCCGTCGCGGCTCCGCAAAGCGCGGCCGCGAGCTCCCGCAGCTCCGCGCCATCGCCATAGCAGCAGCGACAGCGCGCGCTGCCACTCAAGCACCACCGCAATAGCACCACCGACACCCCAACAACTCCCGGCGTTCCCCATTGCCCATTGTTCAAGCTCGGTAAGCGCAAAGGCGCGACTGCGCTTTTGCCGGAGCTCGCCGCCGTGGTCCGTCATCGTGGCCACGCCGTCGTAGTCTACCTTTCCGCATGATAGCTGATGCGCTAGGTCCGCCGTAGTACCCTGGTGCTCGTCCGAACCTTAGGTTGAGCCGCTGAGGTCGTCGCCGGCGTATCGCCGTCG
Organism: Miscanthus lutarioriparius; assembly: GCA_904845875.1. NCBI lineage: Eukaryota > Viridiplantae > Streptophyta > Magnoliopsida > Poales > Poaceae > Miscanthus > Miscanthus lutarioriparius. The sequence continues at coordinate 68,014,948 of CAJGYO010000006.1, read as the reverse complement.
CCCCGCTTTGCCGCTCGCCATTGCCGCCGCCGCCGTCGTCCTTCTGCGCCGACGATAGGGCCGCCAAGTGGCTCAATAGATGCGCTTAGGTCACGTAGATCACGTCGTGAAGACCTCACCGCGGCACCTCTCGCCCGTCGACGAGCTCTGGCCACGTCCGTAGGTTAGCGCCGCCGGCTCTGTTTCCGTCTCGATGACGTGTGGGTCCAACTGACGCGTAGGTCCCACCGGTCAGCGACAGCAGTTTTGAAAGCTAGTTCAAAAATTCCAGATTCAAGTGTGTTTTGTTATTTTTGTATCTTCAGTTTGGTAGCTCCTAAAATTTTGAAATAAATACGGTTGTGTTCCTTAGGAAGTCTAGTATTTAAGAAAAATATGTTCTTAGTTCCAACAGTAGAAATTCCTGGAGATTTAAATAGGGATTTCAAATGTGCTTTTGAATGCATTCAAATTTGTTTATTTTATATCTAGAGTTCCTGTGCTCCAAAAATTATGAAATTTTGTGGTGAACTAATCTTAGCATATGTGAGCCCTGGTAAAATTTGAGGACCAGTGCATGGGTAGATTTAAAGTTATAGATTTTTCTTTTATGACTAGTTAATCCTTGCATGAATTTTCATAAATTAAGTATGAGTCCAAAATTCATGAAATTTGTTGGAGGTGATACTAGTACCATATGGATGCTAAGAAAAATATAAAATCTGTTGTTTGACACTTTTCAATAGGATTTTCCATTTATGCTAATTCAAGCCTTGCTGCCTTGTCATTTTTGTATAGAATGTTCTACTTGGTAAGATGACATGAAATTTTTACAGTAGTCTCTTGATAGCATTAGTAAAGCTCTGTAAATTTTTGAGAATTTATTAAGCACATCTGATATATATTTATTATTTAACCTAGATATCTAAATAAAATAATAAAGGCAATTTAATAAATAGTTTGGGCTTTACCATTATATCATCTTAACTGTATTTGGTATGCTTAAACTATTGGTAGGTTCTAGGTTGTCAAATTTTGAATGATTACCTGAAGTAGAAGTATTCTTTCTTTATGTTGCATGTTAAGTCATTTCCGGACTGATTCTAGAGTGTGAGGATTTGCATATTGAAACTGATGTGTACTGTAAAAATGGTTAATAACAAAGTTGTAGAGAATTGGATAAGCTTTCCAGAAAGTCCTAGATCACTAGATTTGGATTTGTAGAACTCCAGTTATGAGCGAAACAAGTAGCTACTGTTTGTGGCATAGTCGATGCATTATAGAAATAGTTAAGTAATAATCGAGAAGAGATATGCACCTACTCAAACAACGTGATGCACTTGTTAACATATATGCATTCGTAATACTTATACCATACTCATGCATCTAGGATCGGAGGAAGAGATCACGTTCTTGGAATTGAAGAAGCAGAGGAAGGAACCCCCAGGAGGATCCATAAAGCCGCAGCCTCTCAAGGCGTGGGCGAGAACCTCAAGAGCTTCCGAGTGCCACGACCACCGTCCTACTTCCTTTTTCTGCGAGGCAAGCCCGGAGCATTATAAGTCTCCCGATAATTTACAAATGTTTACTTACGTATTTATGATTGATGCATTAGGTTATAAGAGTTGAATGAAACCACTTGATGCATGTACATTCCTTGTCGAGATATTACACCTTTAACCGGTATAGGTCCGAGGATCGAATATATATATGCTTAGCCATGCTTAGACCGGTAGAAGTCGGGTGATGTCTGTCACACTGCGAGATATAGGTGGATACCGAGCACGGTTGGCTATATATCTGCTATCGTGGAACAGAACCATGAGGTAAAAAGTAAATTGAGACCGGACGGAGATCGATAGGGAAGCAACAAGGCATGGAGGTCTTGGGTGTGGACTTATCCCCGTCGTGTCGATTAAGGACCGCATCTGTTGTTGGCGCTTCGACAAGATTGAACGCATGCCTCTCACTTAGCTGGCGGATAATTCGTTCCGACCGCGAAGCCGAGTAATTCAACTCGGGAATCGTTTTCAGAGCGCCTTCCGGGAACGATCGACCGAGCCCAAGGGCGGTTTGGCTTCGAGCATCCGGCATCTGGTGTTCAGTTATGCGGCTTGTGCACGAACCCGCGAAAAATGTGTACTGAGTTGTACCAAAGGTGACCTAAGACTATCGTGGTGGTAGATCTGGGTTTGTGTTAGGAATAAATTCCCGGTGGTTGAAATCGATTTGAATCGCCGTCTCTCCGGATAGTGAGAAACTTGGCTAGTCCCAACAACATCGTAGTGACTATATTATGAAACATGGTGGTTCGGATGATGAATATGGAATTACAATACCGCTATGGTTACTATTGTATGCTTCTAAATGATATTCCACATGTTTGTACAGGATAGTTGCTAATCTAGAAATGGATAGTTATAATTAACTTGATAAAGGAATCATAATTGTACAACGGATCAATTGCCTTTTTTTCAAAAAATGTTGTCAAATTCGTCCACTTATCTGACCTTGCATACTCCTTGGAGTCATTTTATTTACGGTTCATGACGGGTAAGTCTAGTGAGTACCTTCTCGTACTCGGGGTTTATTTTCCCAATGTTGCGAGATGGCTTTGTGTATCATGGTTATTGCAAGAGTTGCTTCTATCCCCATTTGTGGATGAGGAGTAAGCCTTGGGCGAGCTTCCTTAGTAATTCCTATCTTTGCTTTTGTGGATCGTGATCGGCACGGCCTTTGTATCAAACTACGTTGGAAACTTATCTTCAAACTTATTTGCTTCCGCTTTAATTATCAAACTCGGTTTGTAATAACTTTCTATTCGTACTCGATGATGAAAAGTACTGCGAACTTTATGTAATATGTGGCATGTATGTTGAATCATCGATCTTGGTTGTTGTAAATCGTTTATCGAGACCCGTCGTGGGTACTCGACGGACTACCGGTTTATATGGGTTCAAGTATGATAATTGCAACCGCTTGCATGGATTGCCATTATACTTGTATTCTTATAAATTGGTCGGATTCTGCGACGGTGGTATCGAAAGCAAGATTCAACGTTAATTGTCACAAGTGTATTTAAAACAAAAGTTTTGTTTTCGAAAACCCTTCTCTAGCAACTAATAGTTATATAATAGGTATTTGAAATCTAAAGTGTGCCAATGATCACTTTCCTTATGCCCAAATTAAGGACTTTTAGGTGGCTACTTAAGTACTAACATGGGGTTTTACTTCGTAAAGTCCATACTGGTGTGCTATTGTATGGATGCCATTCACTTGAATGGTAATGTATGGATCAAATGCCTCTCACGCCAAGGTAAGATGAGTGTAGGACCGCAAGATGTGAGCATGCGGTCGGGAAGAGTAGCTTTAATGCAGCTATGTATGCATGCTTGCATGTGTATATGGTACGTATTTAATTGTGGGTTTAAATTACTGTCGGGTAGATTGATATGGAAGTATATGTATGGGTATATATATATGGAAGTATTTACAATTACATTATGCATATTCATTATGGGTTTAAGGGCTGAAATGAAATTTTATGTGGTGCACTAACAACGAAACGTGTAGCTCGACTAGTTACGCTATTTATGAGAGAACGTATGTATACCACCGTGTCTACCGCTAGAAACAAATTTTTCCTAAGTTTGTGGGACGATCAGAACGAGCATGCATCATGATAATTACCATTCACATAATTACATTGTTCCTCCCTTATAAAATTCTTACTTGGTTATGTAACTCTTATCCATTATGGCATTGTCTCACCAAGGGGTACATATTCTTTTGGTGCAGATGGCACGCACAAAGCGAGACCGCATTCGCAAGCAAGTCCATCGAATGAGCTCCCCGCCGTCGGCTTGCTCCACGCACGAAATCAACGTCACACGTTCCTTGGAGAGTTTGGGATGCCTACACTCTTGTGGAGAGTGCTCAGTTATGTAGGCTATCCTGATGGAAATGGGAAGAGATCAGTATGGACTTTATTACAGGCCTTCCAACAACACCACAAGGTCACGATTCAATCTGGGTCATTGTTGATCGCCTCACCAAGTCAGCACACTTCATACCCGTGAACACGCGGTATATAGTTGGGAAATACGCTGAAATATATGTTGCCCAGATCGTGAGATTGCATGGAGTACCCAGGACCATAATCTCAGATAGAGGACCACAGTTCATAGCTCGTTTCTGGGAGCACTTACACCAGGCTTTGGGAACCAAGCTAATCAGAAGTTCAGCTTATCATCCGCAAACTTCGGGACAGACAGAGCGAGTGAACCAAATCCTAGAAGATTTACTTAGAGCTTGTGTTATATCTTCAAAAGGTTCATGGGAGAAATGGTTACCTTTAGCTGAATTCTCCTATAACAACAGTTATCAAGCGAGTATCAAAATGGCTCCATTTGAAGCCTTGTATGGCAGAAAGTGCAGAACTCCATTGAACTGGATTGAGCCCGGTGAAAGGAGATACTTTGGTATTGATTTTGTAAATGAAGCCGAAGAGCAAGTACGTATCATCCAACACCACATGAAGGCAGCTCAATCAAGACAGAAAAGTTATGCCGGCAGAAGAAGAAGACCACTAACTTTTGAAGTAGGTGATTATGTATACTTGAGAGTATCACCCATGAAAGGCGTGAAAAGATTTGGGATGAAAAAGAAGCTTTCACCAAGATATGTAGGGCCATACAAAATTTTGGAACGAAAAGGGAAGGTTGCATATAAGTTACAACTTCCACCAGAGATGAGTGCAATCTTTGATGTGTTCCATGTTTCGCATGACTAAAGAAATGTCTTGAGTACCGGAAGAAGCTATTGCACCCACCAACGTGCAGCGACTTCAATCGGATTTGACCTATGAAGAAAAACCAATTCGGGTATTAGAAGAGATGGAGAGTGACAAGGAGTAAGATTATTAAGTTCTATAAGGTGGTGTGGAACAATCATAGTGAACAAGATGCTACATGGGAAAGAGAAGATTATCGCAAGAAGTTTATCCCGCCTTTTTCCAAGAATGGTAGGTCTTGCAAATCTCGGGACGAGATTTTTATAAGGGAGGGGCTGTAACACCTCGGTGTTAGCCTTGCATAACTTGACTTGCATAACATAAGCATGAGCATCAAGCATTCATAAATCATCATTTACAATTGAAACATTCGATCGAAACATATGAAACATTGCTTGTTATCTCGTATTTCTTGGAACATATGCATATGATCATGTGCAAATAAATGCTAGTGTGTAATGTTGGTCACTATAACACCTTAGCTACACTTAGGTTAACAAAAGAAACATTGTTCATGAAGGCCACATTTCATGATCAAGCACTTAAGTGATATTTCATGTGATTACTTTCAATAGCTATATGAGTGACTACTACATGAAATGCTTAAATGACCTGGCAAATTGTTTAAACATGCTTAGGATATCATTAGGAACAACTTTGGTATTTAGTGCTAAGGCTAGTTTGGTCATTTAGCCATGGTTTGAATATGTATCATGATTTCAAAGTAACATGTTTGACTAAAGTTGAACTAGGTGTTAGAGACCTTGCATGGAGGAGTTCACTAAAGCAAAGTTGTAGTGTTTAACATAAGGAACAACTTTGATTTTTGGGTCTTTGACTGATTTAGCTTCTAACATGCTTGAATGGGTCCCACAAAAACCAGCAAAATCCAGTTTTCAACACTTAACAAATTTTTCAAGTATTTAATCAATCGCCGATGGCGACCAAGGTTGGGCACGAGATTACTCCGTCATGTGTTGCGATTTAGCACGAGGTGATTGAACAACAATTGAAGCTGGTACATAGGGCTATAGAGTTCGTTTAGGCGTCTTATGCTTTGGAGCGACGGATTAGCGGGAAAATCAGCGGCAAATCTCGTCGTCGAGGCTCGGCCATCACGTTACGGTAAACCGAATCGGTGATTCGATGGCCGACAGTTCGAGGCCGTGGTCGGCCGGCGTGGCATTGGCGCGTGGCGCAGCGTCGCCGGGCTTCTGCCAGCGATGCGGCCAAGCCCGGCCGAAATGCGCCTTCTTCTTCACGCCGACACCGCCGCAACGCCGGCGCCTCGATTTCATTTCCGCTCCTCCTTCGCCGTCGCGGCTCCATGCAAGCGCGGTAGCGGCGAGCTCCAGCAGACTCGCGCCGTCGCCATAGCGCGCGCGACTCGCGCTACCGCCACTCAAGCACCACCGCAATAGCACCACCGACACCCCAACAACTCCCCGGCGTTCCCCATTGCCCATTGTTCAAGCTCGGTAAGCGCAGACAACGACATGCGCTTTTTGCCGGAGCTCGCCGCCGTGGTCCGTCATCGTGGCCACGCCGTCGTAGTCTACCTTTCCGCATGATAGGCGATGCGCTAGGTCCGCCGTAGTACCACGGTGCTCGTCCGAACCTTAGGTTGAGCCGCTGAGGTCGCCGCGGTATCGCCGTCGTCCCGCCTTGCCGCTCGCCATTGCCGCCGCCGTCGTCCTTACTGGTCGACGATAGGGCCGCCAAGTGGCTCAATAGATGCGCTTAGGTCACGTGAGATCACGTCGTGAAGACCTCTCACCGCGGCAACCTCGCCGTCGCCGACGACGAGCTCTCAGCCACGTCCGTAGGTTAGCGCCCTTGGCTACATTTCCGTCTCGATGGCGTGTGGGTCCAACTGACGCGTAGGTCCCACCGGTCAGCGACAGCAGTTTTGAAAGCTAGTTCAAAAATTCCAGATTCAAGTGTGTTTTGTTATTTTTGTATCTTCAGTTTGGTAGCTCCTAAAATTTTGAAATAAATACGGTTGTGTTCCTTAGGAAGTCTAGTATTTAAGAAAAATATGTTCTTGGTTCCAACAGTAGAAATTCCTGGAGATTTAAATAGGGATTTCAAATGTGCTTTTGAATGCATTCAAATTTGTTTATTTTATATCTAGAGTTCCTGTACTCCAAAAATTATGAAATTTTTGTGGTGAACTAATCTTAGCATATGTGAGCCCTGTAAAAATTTGAGGACCAGTGCATGGGTAGATTTAAAGTTATAGATTTTTTCTTTTATGACTAGTTAATCCTTGCATGAATTTTCATAAATTAAGTATGAGTCCAAAATTCATGAAATTTGTTGGAGGTGATACTAGTACCATATGGATGCTAAGAAAATATAAAATCTGTTGTTTGACACTTTTCAATAGGATTTTCCATTTATGCTAATTCAAAGCCTTGCTGCCTTGTCATTTTTGTATAGAATGTTCTACTTGGTAAGATGACATGAAATTTTTACAGTAGTCTCTTGATAGCATTAGTAAAGCTCTGTAAATTTTTGAGAATTTATTAAGCACATCTGATATATATTTATTATTTAACCTAGATATCTAAATAAAATAATAAAGGCAATTTAATAAATAGTTTGGGCTTTACCATTATATCATCTTAACTGTATTTGGTATGCTTAAACTATTGGTAGGTTCTAGGTTGTCAAATTTTGAATGATTACCTGAAGTAGAAGTATTCTTACTTTATGTTGCATGTTAAGTCATTTCCGGACTGATTCTAGAGTGTGAGGATTTGCATATTGAAACTGATGTGTACTGTAAAAATGGTTAATAACAAAGTTGTAGAGAATTGGATAAGCTTTCCAGAAAGTCCTAGATCACTAGATTTGGATTTGTAGAACTCCAGTTATGAGCGAAACAAGTAGCTACTGTTTGTGGCATAGTCGATGCATTATAGAAATAGTTAAGTAATAATCGAGAAGAGATATGCACCTACTCAAACAACGTGATGCACTTGTTAACATATATGCATTCGTAATACTTATACCATACTCATGCATCTAGGATCGGAGGAAGAGATCACGTTGCTGGAATTCGAAGAAGCAGAGGAAGGGAACCCGCAGGAGGATCCGCAAGCCGCAGCTCCCGAAGGCGTGGAGCAGAACCCTGAAGAGCTTCCGGAGTGCCCTGACCACCGTCCTACTTCCTTTCTGCGAGGCAAGCCCCGGAGCATTATAAGTCTCCCAGTAATTTACAAATGTTTACTTACGTATTTATGATTGATGCATTAGGTTATAAGAGTTGAATGAAACCACTTGATGCATGTACATTCCTTGTCCAGATATTACACCTTTAACCGGTATAGGTCCAGGATCGAATATATATATGCTTAGCCATGCTTAGACCGGTAGAAGTCGGGTGATGTCCTGTCACCTGCGAGATATAGGTGGATACCGGAGCACGGTTGGCTATATATCTGCTATCGTGAAGCAGAACCATGAGGTAAAAGTAAATTGAGACCGGACGGAGATCGATAGGGAAGCAACAAGGCATGGAGGTCTTGGGTGTGGACTTATCCCGTCTCAGTGTCGATTAAGGACCGCACCGTTGTTGGGCGCTTCGACAAGATTGAACGCATGCCTCTCACTTAGCTGGCCGGATAATTCGTTCCGCGCCATGGCCGAAGTAAGTAATTCAACTCGGGCCGGGAATCGTTCATTAGCGCCCTTCCGGGAACGATCGACCGAGCCCAAAGGCAGGTTTGGCTCGAGCATCCCGGCATCTGGTGTTCCAGTTAAAGCGTGATGATACGAACCCGCGAAATGTGTACTGAGTTGTACCAAAGGTGACCTAAGACTATCGTGGTTTGGTAGATCTGGGTTTGTGTTAGGAATAAATTCCTGGTTGAAATCGATTGAATCGCCGCCTCTCCGGATAGTGAGAAACTTGGCTAGTCCCAACATCAGAAATGACTATATTATGAAACATGGTGGTTCGAGATGAATATGGAATTACAATACCGCTATGGTTACTATTGTATGCTTCTAAATGATATTCCACATGTTTGGCACAGGATAGTTGCTAATCTAGAAATGGATAGTTATAATTAACTTGATAAAGGAATCATAATTGTACAACGGATCAATTGCCTTTTTCGCAAAATGTTGTCAAATTACGTCCACTTATACTGACCTTGCATACTCCTTGGAGTCATTTTATTTCTGGTTCATGACGGTAAGTCTAGTGAGTACCTTCTCGTACTCGGGGTTTATTTTCCCAATGTTGCGAGATGGCACTCGTGTGTATCATGGTTATTGCAAGAGTTGCTTCTATCCCATTTGTGGATGAGGAGTAAGCCTTGGGCGAGGCTTCCTTAGTAATTCCTATCTTTGCTTTTGTGGATCGTGATCGGCGGCTTTGTATCAAACTACGTTGGAAACTTATCTTCAAACTTATTTGCTTCCGCTTTAATTATCAAACTCGGTTTGTAATAACTTTCTATTCAGTACTGATGATGAAAAGTACTGCGAACTTTATGTAATATGTGGCATGTATGTTGAATCTCATACGATCTTGGTTGTTGTAAATCGTTTATCGAGACCCGTCGTGGTACTCGACGGACTACCGGGTTTATATGGGTTCAAGTATGACAGTGCAACCGCTTGCGGATTGCCATTATACTTGTATTCTTATAAATTGGTCGGTTCTGCGACACAGAGGAGTTGTGGTGCTAAGATTGCAGGGTTCGATCTTTCGATCTGAAGCCGGATCGGTGTGTCATTCTCTGTCACAACGATAGTTACCATCACCTGACGGAAGATCGGGATCCCCGTCTCCATTAAGTGGTATCAGAGCAAAGGTATACCGTCAGGTTCACTTTTATTCCCTAGTTTGAGTGTTTCGCATTCGTCCCATAGTCCAGTGCCATACTCGTTTTTTCTGTCCTAGAACCTTTCACGCCATAGCCTTTGCATATTTCAGTTTCAGAGTCCGTCGTGTTGAGTTTGTGTCCTGGTCGAGGTCTTGTTGCTGGTTAGGTCGTGTTAGAGTCCAGTTCATGTGTTTTTCCCCATCGTTTCCATCAAATCTTGGCTGCTGTGACCAATTTTGCACACATTGTTCCTGTTTTGTCCTCTAATTCGGAGCCAATTCTTAAAACTAGTCTAGTTTTCACATACGAACTCTGTTTTCGACGTTCCATATATGCAAATCGATCAAAAAAAAATTTCAGATCCGTCTATCCCCCGCAATGTCGGGGTCGGAGATTTTTAAATTGGTCAAAAAGTGGTCACAAGATTCTCTTTTCGTGGTCACAAGGTTTTTGTCGATTTTGATCCTATTTTCTGAAAATTCCACAGGCCACGTCTTTCACTTGTTTGAGCTCATATTTTTTGTGGTTACTTTTTTTGTGCTCCTAAGTAAAGGAAAAATATCAAAAAAATAAAATAAAAAAGTCAAAATTTCCCAAAAAAACAACGACAGCCCAAAAAATAGAAAAAAGAGGGGCAAAAGAGGAACAATATTTAGAGGAGCACATAGAGAAGACCAAAGTGAGTTGTGTTAGTGTGTGATGTCTGGTTCCTTGTTAGTGTTGATGTTTCCATCCACCATACTTGTTTTTCTCACACCTATCACCTTGTTATCACCATACTTTTGTCACACACCTGGTACTTGCAACACTTTAGACCAGCAACGAGAACAAGTACTTTGGACTATAATTTAGCATTACTTTCTATTACTGACTTGTGTGCCAGATATACATATTACTCTTTGTTTGCCTTCCAAGCTCCACAAATTCTTCATATCAGTACAGACAAAGGGCTTTGCAATCTCGGTACCACCGCCTCACAGGTATCACGAACCAGCCGCAGGTTGTACCGCCCACTATTTGCGTTGGTAAGAACTTTGTAAGAGCTTGGTAAGGCGCCTCCACTTGCTGTGAAAAGTGACACCACTACAACCACATAGTCATTTGGTAGGGATAACTTTCACTGTTTATTCTTGTTTTTGTGTTTACAATGGCAGGAGGTGAACAGACTGGAGATAACAACCCTAAGGGTTTGAACGAGTGTGTCAGTCAAGAGCAACTACAAGCTGTTGTAGAGGATGCCCAAAAAAGGATGAATGAGACCGTCAGGAAGGCCGTCACTGATGCACTCATTGAACTCAACATTGGCAACAACATGGAGAGATTGGACAAACGAATTTCCACACTAATCGACAAGGTTACTGAGTTGGAAACATTGGTGGCGGTCAACAACAATGACGTCTCTGGCAGCAACACCGATGGTCTCTTGCCAGAAGACACGGTGCATGATGTCGCTGGAAACATGGATCGAGCAGCCTTCCGACAAGCAAGATTACGACAATGTCTTCGCTGCAACACGACAGGTATGGGTGGTGTCCACCACCATCAAGGTAATAATCACCGTGTACCCGATGATCCTTATGCTAAGATTAAGTTCACAATACCATCTTTTTTGGGTCATTACGATGCTGAGGGATATCTTGATTGGGAGATGACAGTAGAACAAAAGTTTAGTGCCCACCTTGTGCTTGAGCATCATAGAGTTCGTCAAGCTACTAGTGAGTTTAAGGATTTTGCCATTATTTGGTGGAATGGGCTAGCTGCACAGGATGCTTTACCTGGTACATGGGAAGAACTTGAGGTAGCTATGCATGATCGTTTTGTTCCTCCTTATCATAGAGATTTGCGTAAGAAATTGATGCGTTTAGAACAAGGAGATAAATCTGTACAGGATTACTATGGTGAGCTCCAAAAGGGATTGATGCGCTGTAGTGTTGTGGAGGGAAACAAAGATACCATTTGTCGTTTTTATTCGGGTTTGAGGTGTGAGATTCAGGACATTGTTGATTATAAAGAATTTAACACTATCAACCAGTTGTTTCAGTTTGCTATGCTTGTAGAAAAGGAATTGCAGGGGCATGAACAGCAGGGCAAGAGCAAGGTCAGCATCACATACACGCCACGCTCGGCACCATCATCGGGGCTGACCAAGCCAACCACCTTTCGCCCTCCTCCACTAGTGAGCAAGCGACTAACAGCCTTTGGAGTTTTCGCTACACCTAAGGCACCTCCCGCAAGACCTTTAGATTTAGGTAAAAATTCTTTGCAGGTGCCTACCAAGAGTTCCTCATCCGTTGCATCGACGGGACGCACCTCGGGCATTCAGTGCCACCGCTGCCATGGCATTGGCCATGTGAAGAAGGACTACCCAAGTCAGTGGGCATATATTGCTACAGAAGATGGTTACATCAGCACCTCTGACATTGAGTATGAACAAGACCAAGATGCAGATGAGGAGGACGGCAAAGTCCTTGGTGACAAGGCCACGGTGGCCTATAGGAGCATCATTGTACAGCGGGTGCTCAGCTCACATGTCCAGCAACCTAAGAAGCTACAACGCCATAACTTGTTCCAGATTTTCTTCGTCATCAGCGACCATCGCGCACGTGTCATTATTGACGGAGGTAGCTACAACAATTTGGTGAGTTCTGATTTGGTCAAGAAGCTTGGCTTGACCACACGCCCACACCCACGTCCATACCATATTTAGTGGCTAAATGACTCAGGTAAAGTAAAGGTAACACAAACTTGCAGAGTTTCATTTTCTATTGGTTCTTATGCTGATTATGTTGATTGTGATGTGGTACCTATGCAAGCTTGTTCACTCTTATTGGGTCATCCTTGGGAACATGATAATGATGCTACACACCATGGTAGAAGTAATAAATACACTTTTGTGCATAAAGGAAAGAAAATTACTTTGGTACCTTTGACCCCTGCTCAAATTATACAAGCTGATAGAGAACGCGCTGCTAGTTTGAATGATGTCCAATCTGAAAATCAGTAAGTTGCTAATTCTATTTTCCCACCTAAAAAGGATAAGTCTACATCTATTTCTAAGGCTGAGGGGATTAAATTGAAGGGTGGGGTTATGCTTGCAACAAAATGTGACTTTGCTGAAATTTCTGATGATGATATTTGCTATGCTTTGGTATGCAAACGAGCTATGTTTTCGCTTGATGATATTGTTAGCTCGGTGCCTCCTGCTGTCACTAACCTTTTGTAGGAGTATGAGGACATTTTTCCAGCTGAGATACCCCCGGGGCTGCCACCTATGAGAGGGATAGAGCATCAAATCGATTTGATTCTAGGAGCAACCTTGCCCAACCGTGCTGCTTATCGAACCAATCTAGAGGAGACTAAGGAAATTCAGCGACAAGTCCAAGACCTTTTGGACCGTGGGTATGTACGTGAAAGCCTTAGTCATTGTGCCATTCCTATACTTTTGGTTCCTAAGATAGATGGAAGTTGGCGTATGTGTGTTGATTGTAGAGCCATCAATAATATTACTATTCGGTATCGTCATCCTATTCCTAGGCTAGACGACATGCTTGATGAGTTGTGTGGTTCTATAATTTTCACTAAGATTGACTTGCGAAGTGGCTACCACCAAATTAGAATGAAACTTGGAGATGAATGGAAAACCGCGTTTAAAACCAAATTCGGGTTGTATGAGTGGTTAGTAATGCCTTTTGGTTTGACAAATGCACCTAGCACTTTCATGCGCTTAATGAATGAGGTTTTAAGAGCTTTTATTGGACATTTTGTGGTAGTTTACTTTGATGATATATTGATTTACAACAAGTCTTTTAATGAACATATGGATTACTTACGTGCTGTTTTTAATGCTTTACGTGATGCACGTCTATTTGGTAACCTTAAGAAGTGCATCTTTTGCACGGATCGAGTTTCTTTTCTTGTCTATGTTGTAACTCCACAAGGAATTGAGGTGGACGAGATGAAAATTGAAGCCATAAAGAGCTGGCCAGTTCCCCAAACCATCACACAGGTGAGGAGTTTTCTTGGTCTTGTAGGATTCTACCGCCGCTTCGTCAAAAATTTCAGCACCATTGCTGCCCCATTGCATGAGGTGACGAAGAAAGGGGTGGTGTTTCATTGGAGAGAGGTACAAGAGGAGTCCTTTGACACTTTGAAGGACAAGCTCACACACGCACCATTGCTGAACTTCCAAATTTTGGTAAGACTTTTGAGCTAGAATGTGATGCTAGTGGAGTTGGCAGTGGTGGTGTTTTGATGCAAGATGGTAAACCTGTTGCTTACTTTAGTGAAAAATTGCATGGTCCTATTCTTAATTATTCCACGTATGATAAAGAATTGTATGCACTTGTTCGTTCTTTAGAGACGTGGCGTCATTATTTGTGGCCTAAAGAATTTGTTATTCTTTCTGATCATGAATCGCTTAAGTATCTTCGCTCTCAAAATAATCTGAATCATAGGCATGCTAAATGGGTTGAATTTATTGAATCTTTTCCTTATATTATCAAACATAAGAAAGGGAAGGATAATGTGATTGCTGATGCTTTGTCTAGAAGATATACATTGCTGTCCCAACTTGATTGTCGGATTTTTGGTCTTCAATTAATAAAAGAACAATATGCGCTTGATCTTGATTTTAAGGATGTGTTTCTTAATTGTAGAGAGGGATGTACATGAAATAAGTTTATGATCAATGATGGATTTTTGTTTAGAACTAACCGCCTATGCATTCCAGTTGGTTACGTTCGTCTTTTGTTGTTGCAGGAGGCACATGGAGGTGGATTGATGGGACATTTTGGTGCCAAGAAGATGGAGGAGGTGCTGTCGACACACTTCTTTTGGCCTAGGATGAGGCGTGATGTGGAGCGGTATGTGGCTCGGTGCACCACATGTCAAAAAGCTAAGTCGCGGTTGAACCCACATGGTTTGTATATGCCTCTTCATGTTCCTTCTATTCCTTGGGCTGATATATCTATGGACTTTATATTGGGTTTGACAAGGACTAAGAGGGGGAGGGATAGTATTTTTGTGGTGGTTGATCATTTTTCTAAGATGGCACATTTTATTCCTTGTCATAAGAGCGACGATGCTATTCATATTAATGACCTTTTCTTTCAAGAAATCGTTCGCTTGCATGGTATGCCTTCTACTATTGTTTCAGATCGTGATGCAAAATTCTTGAGTCATTTTTGGCGCACGTTGTGGAATAAATTGGGGACCAAGCTGCTGTTTTTTTACAACATGTCATCCCCAAACTGATGGGCAAACTGAGGTTGTGAATAGAACATTGTCTACCATGTTGAGAGCAATTTTGAAGCGTAATTTGAAGATGTGGGAATAGTGTTTGCCACATGTGGAGTTTGCATATAACAGGGCGGAACATTCAACCACCAAGGTAAGTCCTTTTCAGGTAGTGTATGGTTTTAACCCCCGTGCTCCTATTGATCTTTTGCCTTTACCTACCACTGAGAGAATACATAGTGATGCTAGAGAGCATGTTGATTTTATTCGTAAGTTGCATGAAACAACTAAAGTAAATATTGAAAGAATGAATGAAAAGTATAGAATTGTTGGTAGTAAAGGTAGAAAAGAGATTAAACTTGAACCGGGTGATTTGGTTTGGTTACATTTGAGAAAAGATAGATTTCCTGAGCTGCGTAAGTCTAAATTAATGCCAAGAGTAGCTGGTCCTTATAAGATTATTGAGAAAATAAATAATAATGCATACAAACTTGAGTTGCCACCCGAGTTTGGGGTTAGTCCCACATTTCACATTGCAGATTTGAAACCTTATCTGGGAGAAGAAGATGAGCTTGAGTCGAGGATGACTCCAATTCAAGAGGGGGAGGATGATGAGGACATCACTCCTTCGGATGTACCAGCTGATCCTCCAACCGTCATGCAAGGTCCAATGACCCGGGCTCGAATGCGTCAACTCAATTTAGAGGTGAGCTCGTTCTTAAGCGATCCTTTTCATACTTTTGAGAATAGACTACTACCTAATGATGTTATTTTGCTTAGGAACATTGGATAGGGTCAAGCGGGACTAAGAGGACGTGGAGGAGGTGATGATGACCAGCAAGGACGTCCAACACGAACCGGAGGCCTAGTCCAACATGATTTCGAGTCTGCCTTAAACTGGTCACCCAGCACACATTCGGACTCCATTTTCAATGATCCACATATGGATGGAAAGATAATTTGATAAGGAAGCCAATCCAAGTGGTCTCACATCAAAAGCTATTCAGAATCAATAGGAATCGTGGTCACAAGATAGCATCCAGAATCTGCCAGGGTGCCGCGACACCGTGTTTTGGTCCGTTGGACTATGTATCGTGTTTGGGCCCATTAGGGGCGCGTCCAGGGGTCTTACATGACCCTAGAGTCTTCGTAAACAGCCGCCGCTCCTCCATTAGGGTTTGAGTTTTGCTTAGATTATTCTGTCAAGAACAGTTTCACCGTTCATCGGTTTGTGAGACCCCAACTTTGAGAGATTAATCATTCATCTGCAATTTGGTTGTGTTCTTTCTTGTTCTTGCTTGTGTTCTTCATTGCGTAGGCAGGGATTAGCCTTATTAGCGAGGTCAACCTGGTCCGTAACTCGGATGATAACCAGAGGAGTTGTGGTGCTAAGATTGCAAGGTTCGATCTTTCGATCTGAAGCTGGATCGGTGTGTCATTCTCCTTCCACAACGATAGTTACCATCACCTGACGGAAGATCGGGATCCCCGTCTCCATTACCCTATATGGGAGATGGCAAATCTAAACTCTCTTTACTGAGTTGCCGTGGTAGTCTATTTATACAACTCTATCCATCTAGTCCCAGTACAGTTGCCCTGCTACAACAGTGACTAGATAACATACAGGGTTGACTCTGTGCCGGCCTCTGCATGTGGCTACAGTGCTATAGGTGAGCCGTGCGGCGCCTGCACCTGCAGCACCTACAATATCATAGCAGGGGGCTTTTCGGTGCCGCCTTCCCTTGCTGTGTTCACACAAGGGTGATAAGGTAGCAGTAGATTATCTAACAATCTTCCCCTAATCCTACTGCTAACCCTTGTACCCCCTCCATGCCGATCATCCCCTTCAGCTCCGTGAGTCAAAGACGTCCGAGCGGCTTGGTGAGGACGTCCGCGAGTTGTCGACCAGTTTCGACAAACTCAATGACGATCTGCCCTCCATCGACACAGTCCCTGAGGAAGTGGAACTTCACATCGATGTGTTTGCTCCGGTCGTGTAGAACTGGATTCTTCACGAGGACGATGGTGGGCTGGTTGTCCACCATCAGTGCTGGTGGGTGAGCTTCCATGCCAGTCAGCTCGCCTAGCAGTCGGCGCAGCCACACAACTTGACACGCCACTGTGGCAGCTGCTACGTACTCTGCCTCGCACGTAGATAGAGCCACCACCTTCTGTTTCAGCGACAGCCATGAAATTGGAGCCGACCCGAGGAAGATGAGCACGCCAGAGGTGCTCCATCATCCATCGATGTCCCCCACCATGTCTACATCGCTAAACACAGTGAGCTGCAGCCTACTCCCGCCAGTCTTTGGGAAGATGATCCCATGATCCACCGTCCCCTTGACGTAGCGTAGTAGCCACTTCACCGTAGCCTAGTGATCCTCTCTGGGTCCTCCATGAAGCGACTGACATAGCCCACGGCGAACGCAATGTCTGGCCTCATGTGGACCAGGTAGCGCAGACCACCGATGATGGTCTGGTAGAGTGTTGCATCCACCTTCACCGCGGTGCTGGCCTTCGTCAGCTTCAGCCGCTCCTCCATCGGAGTAACGCATGGCTTGCACTCAGCCATGCCGCTCCGCTCCAACAGCTTGGAGGCATACGCGCTCTAACTGAGCGTGAGTTCCTCCTTCCCCTGTCTCACCTCGATGCCAAGGTAGTAGGAGAGTGTGTCGAGATCGCTCATTCGAAAATGAGCCTCCATCTCACGCTTACAGCTGTTGACGTCCTCCGTGCGCGCTGGTGATGATTAAGTCATCCACATACATGCCGACAATGAGTTCCTACTTCCCCCATCACCGCGTGTAGAGCGCGTGCTCGGTTGCGCACCGTTGAAACCCAAGCTCGCCCAGTGTAGCGTCAAGCTTGGCGTTCCATGCTCCTAGGCCTACCATAGCCCGTAGAGCACCTTGCGCAGTCGGAGCACCCTATGCTCCCCTCCCTTGATGGCAAAACCTAGAGGTTGCCTGATGAAGACCGTCTTCACCAGCTCGCCATTGAGGAAGGCAAATTTAACGTCCAAATGATGGACGCACCAGTCCTTTGCTGCTGCCAAGGCTTGTAGCAAACGAACGGGCTCCATGCACGCTACTAGCGCAAATACCTCCTCGAAGTCTATGCCCTCGCGCTGTACAAAGCCTCGGGCGATGAGGCGTGCCTTGTGCTTGACAATGGCACCGAGCTCGTCCTGCTTGACCTTGTACACCCACTTCAGGCTGATCGGACGACATCCTAGAGGTGGATCAATGAGCTGCCAAGTCTCGTTTTCCTCGATCACCTTCATCTCCTCCAGCATCTCCCATCACTAGTTTCCATCGTGCTCGGCTAGCGCAAACATGGGTGGTTCATCAGCACTGACGAGTAGCAGTTCTACATCATTGAGGAGCCAACCAGCCAGGCCTGAGGGCCCTGTGCCACCGATAATGTCGTCCAGCCTACAGAACCGCACCTCCTCACCTTCGTGGTAGGCGTCCACGAACTCAGTGATGTCACTTGGAGGTGAGGCGAACTCGATCGGCGTCGATGGAGTTCCTTGTTCTGACGGAGTGCTCAGCACTACTTCTGGACAACTCATCATTACTCCTGCAGTGTTCGGCCACACTATAGGAGTGCTCTGCCTTAGTCTTGGAGTGGTCGGCGCCATTGCAAGACATCTTGGCTTCGCCACAGGAGTGCTCGGCACTCGTCCTGTAGTGGTCGCCACCACTGTAGAACCTCCTGGCACCACTCCTAGCATGCTCGGCATCCCTCCAGGAGTGCTCGGCACTCCTCCCGGAGTGCTCGGCATCCCTTCTGATGTGCTTGGCACTGCCCTAGGAGTGCTCGGCTCTACCATTGGAGTGCTTGGCACCCCTCCCAAAGTGCTCGGCACCTCTTCCCCAGTGTCTCCACCACCGTGGATGACTAGGTTTTCGATGACGAAGGTGTTGGTGAAGCTGCCAGCTTCCCCCGTGCTCGGACTGCTCCAGTCCTAAGCCGCCTTCTCGTCGAACACGGTGTCGTGCGAGACAAGCACCTTTTCTCCACGTGGGTCGTAGAGCCGATACGCCTTGGTACCCTCCGCATAGCCCAGGAACACCATCAGTGTGCTCCTGTCCTCCAGCTTGGTGAGGTTCGACTTTGTCTTCCTGACATGGCCGATGCTGCCGAATGTTCAAAGCAAGGACACGCTCGGCTTGCGCCCATACCAAGCTTCGAACGACGTCTTGCCCGTCAGGGCCTTGGTCAGAGAGCGGTTGAGGATGAACACTGCCGTGGTTACCGCCTCACCCTAGAACCTTGCCGAGCATGCCTTTGGCCTTCATCATGGATCGGGCCATGCCGACCACCGTCTGGTTATGCCTCTCCACCACGCCATTCTATTGTGGCGAGTACGACATGGTGTGGTGTCACACCACACCCTGATCCGCGCAGTACACAACAAACTCCACAGAAGTGAATTCACCGCCACGATCAGTCCTTAGCATGCGGAGCTTCTTGCCGCTCTTGGCCTCCGTGCGCATCTTGAACTTCTTGCTCGTCACGAGTTGCAGCCACATGTAGCGACTACAATCATCCACGAGCAGGAGGAAGTACCACCGACCACCGTTTGTAGCAGGCGTGATTGGCCTGTAGAGGTCATCGTGGACAAGCTCGGGAGCGTCCTTCGCGCGATACTTGGCCACCTTTGGGAATGATAGCCTCATCTACTTCCCGGCCAGGCAGCTGTCACACAGCTCGCCTCCGTGCTTGATGTGGGGTAGCCCTCGGACCATCTTTTCCAGCCGACCAAGTGCGTCGAAGTTGAGATGTCTGAACCAGGCATGCCACATCCATGGTTCCTCAGAGTGCCTTGCCACCAGGCACACCGGTTGCTGTACCTTCAGGTCGAGCTGGTACAACTGGTTCAGGGACCTCTTCACCTTGGTGAGAAGTCACTGCTCCCGGTCCCTAATCCTAAGGGCTCTGTCCTTGATCAGTACCTCGCTACCGTGCTCATCCAGCTGACCAATGCTGATGATGCTGGAACGCAGCTGTAGGATGTAATATAGATCCGTTAGCATGCGGTGCTTCCCATTTTAGCACCTGAAGATGATGGTGCTGTGCCCTTGGATTGCCACCCGTGAGCCGTCAGCAAACTTCACCGTACCGGTAAAATCGTCGTCGAGCTCAGAGAAGGATGCCTTGGAGCCCATCATGTGGTTGCTGGCACCAAAGTCCAGATACCACCGTTGCTCCTGGTCGACGCCCACATGTTCGGGGTGGACTTGGGCGCGTGGTTCATCAAGGTTGACGGTCTTCAGGGCCTTCCCAGGTCCTTCCACCGTCGTTGCCTCTTCCCTCTTCTTGGCCTCGACGTCGTGCAGTGCAAAGAACATCGCCATCAGGATAGTGGCCTCATCCTCATCATCAGCTTGCGCCAGATGAGCCTCAACCTTCTTCTCTTGCTTGCGATTTGGGCACTCCCATGCCTAATGGCCCATCTTCCCACAGCGCTGACAGGCGTTGGGGTCAACCTGCTTCTTTTTCTCCAAAGAAGCCTTGCCGCGGTGCTTGCCATCGCCACTGTGGCTGGAGGAGGCTGCCTTCCCGGAGTTTCTCCGAGCAGCCCACTCCTCTTCCATCAGCAGGAGTTTCCCGCTATCCTTCGTTGCTGTCGCCTGCTCCAGGCGCTCGTCCACCGCCCGTAGACGGCCTTCCACATCCTCAATGATGAGGGTGGATAAGTCCAGCATCGTCTCTATGGAGAGAGCGATCTGGATGTACTTTGCCGGCACAGAGTGTAGGTACTTGGAGACCGCCTCTTCTTCATCGATGGTGATGCCGTGGCTGTTTAGCTTGCTAATGAGCGTCTATAGGTACAGGGAGAAGTCCTCCACCGTTTCACCATCCTTGAACTTGGTGTTGGCGTACTTCTGCTTCAGAAGCTGGGTCGTCGCCTTCTTTGCGCGGTCGGAACCGACGCGCATCACCGCAATAGCCTCCCACGCCTCCTTACCCGAGCTCTTCGCCCCCAACGGATCCCTGTACTCTGCCGGTACAGCAATAAGGATAGCCTCCAACGCTGATATGTCATCTTCTTCATTGTCGGTGCCATTGTCAATAGCATTCCAGAGCCGTCGGGCTCTCAACTTGACCTTCATGGTCACCGACCACTCTCCATAGTTGGTGCGAGTCAGTGTCGGCCAACTGGTGCCGCTGACCTTTCGCACCGTGCGAACAATGACCTCCGGTCGTGGCTAGGCAGCCACAGCAGTGCCACTACTATCGGCCATCTCTGAACCGCTCGTCATCGCCAGCGGTTAGTCTGGCGACGGAGCTTGTATGGCTCCGATACCACTTGTTGGCCCACAGGATCACCGGCTCAGGTGAGTGAACCACTC
This sequence comes from Miscanthus lutarioriparius, assembly GCA_904845875.1. Lineage (NCBI taxonomy): Eukaryota > Viridiplantae > Streptophyta > Magnoliopsida > Poales > Poaceae > Miscanthus > Miscanthus lutarioriparius. The sequence continues at coordinate 67,993,739 of CAJGYO010000006.1, read as the reverse complement.
ACCAGTCTTGCCGAGCACCTGCTAGTGTTGCTGAGCACTCACTAGCCGTGCCGACCACGAACAAGCGTTGTCCGTCCCACACACTATGGCTAGAGGTTGAAGAAGAGGGAGAACAGAGCATACACATAGTACAAGACACCAGCGTTGGCCGAAGCCCTGTATAGGAGATGGCAATTCTAAACTCTCTTTACTGAGTTGCCATGGTAGTTTATTTATACAACTCTATCCATCTAGTCACAGTACAGCTGCCATGCTGCAACAATGACTAGATAACATACAGGGTTGACTCTGCGTCGGCCTCTACATGTGGCTACAATGTTGTAGGTGAGCCGTGCGGCGCCTGCACCTGTAGCGGCTACAATATCACAGTAGGGGGCGTTTTGGCGCCGCCTTCCCTTGCTGTGTTCACACAAGGTAGCAGTAGATTATCTAACATTCACATCGGTTGCTTGGACCAGCAGATACCCCTCGACCTTGGTGCTCCCTCTTGCCCGTATTATCTCGGATCATCTGCCTTGCAAAGTGCAAATTGGCATCTCCATCCCAAAGTCCAACATTTTTAGGTTCGAGAATTACTGGTTCAGCCACCCCTCTTGCTTAGAAACTGTCACAAGCTCCTGGACTGCTCCTGTTCGCTGCTCTAATAGTGCCCAAGTTATAAGTGCCAAATTCAAACTTTTGAGAAGAATTATCAAGCACTGGGCTAAGGGTATTTCAAATCTCTCCAAGCTCATTTCTCACATCAATTTGACTATTGCTTTTCTTGATAAGGTTGAAGAAATCAGGCCTCTATGCCTTCATGAGGCAACCTTCAGAAATGTGATCAAGACTCATATTCAGAACCTCCTGAGAATGCAGAGAATCTATTGGAAGCAATGCTTCACATAGAGATTTGTTCAGTTGGGGGACGAAAACACAAAAATTTTTTCATGCTATGGCCACTGAAAGGTTTAGGAGAAATGTTATCAGTCAAATCATTAGGCCTGATGGAAGAATGATTTCTGATCATCATGAGAAGAGCAACCTGTTTTGGCAAGAATTCAGAAATGGACTTGGTATCTCAGTAGACACAGACATGCAGTATGATCTTAATACTCTAATAGAGCCACATCCAGACTTAGCTGTCCTGTGTGCCCACTTCGGTAAAGAGGAGATTGATGCTATTGTCCTTGATTTGCCCAATGATAAAGCACCTGGACCGGACGGTTTCAATGGTTTCTTTGTGAAGAAAAGCTGGCACATTATCAGGCAAGAATTCTATGATCTCTGTACTGATTTTTTCCATCATAAGGCAAATCTCAAATGTCTGAATTATTCTTACATCACTCTGGTCCCCAAGAAAGAGAATCCTGAGTATGTCAATGATTTCAGGCCCATCTCACTTTTAAACTCATCTATTAAATTAATTACCAAGCTCCTTGCAAACCGTCTTTAAAGTGTAATCCCACAAATTGTTCATGAGAATCAGTACGGTTTCATCAAGGGGAAGAATATCCAGGATTGCCTAGGATGGGCTTTTGAGTATTTGCATCAATGCCATCAATCCAAAAGAGTGATTATCATTCTCAAACTCGATTTTGAGAAAGCTTTTGATCTAGTAGAGCATTCTGTCATTGTTCAGATGTTGGCTGCAAAAGGCTTCACCGAAAAATGGATTAACTGGATTAAGGATATTTTTTCATCTGCTACATCTTCAGTTCTCTTGAATGGAGTTGCTGGAAAGGAGTTCAAGAGCAAAAGAGGAGTTACTGTAGCGTGTACTGTAGCACGTTGCAAGTCCCATTTAGGTTTAGGTTAGGAAGAGTCCAGAAGCTAGGTTTGCTTGTAAGTGAAGTCAAGTCGAGTCGAGTCCACCCTATAAATATAAAAGGAGATGTATCCTTTCAATTAAGCAAAATAGTTTTGGGTAAAACCCTCTTCCTCTCTTCTTCTGCCACCTCTCCTCTCCTCCCCCGCGCGCCTGCCCTAGCTATCTACCGTTCCAGCCATGCCACCCATGCCGTCGACGCTCCATCACCGCCTCCTACTACCGTGGCCGCGCTGGCCACCATCAACCCGACTGGCTGCAGCTTGCTGCCGCCGCCATTTCCTCCCTCTCTCTAGGCGTGGCCAGCCCTAGAGCTGCCGTTCCTCCCCTCTAATCCCCCAATTGTACCTCTAAATCAAGGGGTTGCCATGACCCAAATTAGGTGTGTGACAAAAGTGCTCGACCAGATTCAATAACTAATCAACCTTCATCAATTAGTTTTTGGTAAACAAGTGTGTGCTGCACATGCATGTCTATTATTATCTATAAATTATTATGAACCTTGCCAATAGAAATTAGGAATATTTTATATGATATAGGAATACAGTTGCTAAACATTACTTATCCATATTCATATATTTCTTTTATAGACACGTGGAGAAGACAGCGGAGACTGGTGATTCACGTGAAAGTCATACTCTGGCGGTGACGTCCGGTGGATGAACCCTTTCAGCGCCGTCAGCAATGAGGCTCCAGAAAATGACCGTGCAACTATGCAAGCACTACCAAACAAATAGTGACCATATCCTGCGTGATGATCTCAAAAAGGTTCCTGTTTGAATTCTGATCAACTCCTTCAATGTGATCAAATTTGTCATCATGTTTATTTTCCTGACACTAAAATGCAGAAGATGGAAATAAATTAACACATGCCACCCAAAACAATCACTATTTATATAGTAAATAAGGTTTAAGTGTTCATAGTTGCGCTTACCAAACAAGAACTAACCATATCGTGCGTGGTGATCTCGACATGGTTCCTGCTTGAATTCTGCTCAATTTCTTCACATGTAGATTGTCCTGAAACTCACAATCAGAAGAAATGAACAGAAGGCACCTACAAGTCTAGCATTAAAGTTTCAATTTCAACAATGTTGCATAGCAAACAAACACTAAGCAGATCATGTATGCCGACCTCGACAAGATTTCATTAAGCCAACCCGAGCTTGTTGCATCCGCTACGCAGGTATCAGGGTGAAAGTCCTTGCGGGCCTAGTGCTCTATTCATCGATGGTGGCGTCCGTGGACGTCACTCTCCTTGAAGGCATTGATGCAAGCACACCTGCTTCCGTGCGCGTCTCCACGCGGCCTTGTGCTCTCCTCGATTGCTCTCCTCCCCATCTTGTTGTTGGTATGGCTACCCTCCTACCCCTGGCCTTCTGCAAACACTACTTGCTGTCAGGTGCTCGCCATCAATGGCTTTGTCTGTCATTCTCTAAATCACTTGAGTGCTCTGCCTCATCATGTGCTAGGTTGCGGGGACCTTGATCTCCTCTCTGGATCTCCTCGTTCTCCTCGTGGCGACCCTCCCCCCTTGAGGCATCCTTCCCCCAAATGGCGTTGGTGGGCATCAGTTGGAGCTCAGATGCGCTCTTAGGCGATGCTACTCATGGCTGCCGTATGTCGGATCCCACTCAATACCTTGCAGCTGCATGTGGTTTGGAGCTCTTTGGAGTATGTCTTTGGTGGTGTCACAGGTTAGGAAGTTGTGCTTGCAGTCGCTTCGTTAGTAGGTTGACTTGGTAGCTGAATCATGTTGTGTTTGTTGTTGTTTTGTTAAGCGTTGTAATCCCACGTTCTCCAACTCATCATGTACTTCTCTAAACCTATTGTATTGGATTGACACCACGTCCTTCCACCCCCGGTTTGACCGGTATCTATGGAATGAAAATTCAGGTGGTGAGATCTTATCCTCCGGTGTTGACCTCAAAAAAACAAATAGCATTAAAGTTTCGGTTTCAACAATGTTGCATAGCAAACAAACACTGACCAGATCGTGTATCGCGACGTCGACAGGATTTCTGCCTAAATTTTCATCAATTTTCTATTCAGGTTTTCCTAAAAAATCTCTTCAGGTTTGTTTGTCGTTCTGAAACCTATTTTTTTGCCCAAATCAAGCCATCTAAATAATCACCGTGCATGCAGAATACAATATTAATGTATATATGTCGGTCCATAGCAATTCGTTATTATCCCCGAGAACCTGTCAGACTTTCAGCTTCTAATGGCCATGCAATGTTCGTATTTATCAATCCAGCGCTGAGCTGAAATCCAAAAATTAAACTAAGATCAAACATAAATTAATCTTTTGTACCTTGCCTTGAGCATACCTATATTTCCATGTAGTTTCCCTTCATCCCATCTTCTGTTGTCTACTCCACGGGGAGCAGTTGCAGGGATGAAAATGGTCGGAAAACCTCTCAACCGTTTTCTACTTTTACATTTGAATACGAAAACGAAAGAGAAAGCGATAAAGCCGGACACGAAAACGAACATAGACTTACGGAATATCGAGAATTTAAAAAACAAACTAATTCGAGCATAATCATGTCGAACACGAACGGTATACAAAAAATCAATATGGAGTACCAGTACAAATATGCACTTCTACGATGAAAACCTTAATGATGAATCCGAAACTGTCATAGAAGATCGCTTTATACGACGAATGTTTTCGTTTCGTCATAGATCATTGTTGACGATCCTCCAATAGTCCCTATGTATGACGAAATCAGATATCATCACAGAACAGCACAGGGCTTTGTCATTGATCACTCGCGTGACTGTTCCTGCTCATCTATGACGATCATCTTTAGAACTGTGACGATCAGGGTTTCGTCATTAAACTAATTACACATCTATGACGAACAGTTTTCGATCTGTAACAAATGACACTTCGTCATAAATCTCCACACGGTCCTTTCTCCATCTGACGTGTACCTGTGGGGCCTATAGTTACTCATTCATGACGCTTACAATTCGTCATAAAAGTCTATGCTCGGTCCTTTCTCCATCCAAACTGTGGGACATGATGGCTTACATGTCTTGTGTTCCTGTGGGACCTTTCTCCATCTCCATCCAACCTGTGGACCTGACAGCTTGCGTGTAACTTGTACCTTGTGTGCCGTCGGGGTTTAATAAATTAAAAAAACCCTAATACCTTGGAGTTGGACTCGCAACCCGGAGCAAGGAATGGACTGTCTTTACCATTGTGCTAGACGCCTGGTTGTGTCGATATGTCTTTGGAGTCGTTATAGTAGTATATATTCTCTATGTAGATGCCCTACAGGTTGACCTATATATTGAATATCCCTTGCAAGTGGAAACAAATCTGTGTCCGTTGGACTTGTGGTTGCGGCGGCGATGGCAGCTGAGGATCCCCGGTGTGCTATGGTGGCTTAAGCGTCGTTTTGGAGGCTAGGTGGTGGGCTTCCTAGTGGAGGATGGTGGCATTGGCGTCTGAGTCTATTGTGTGCCACGGTAGAGGCGACAGATCCAATCTGCATGTCTCCTTTGTGGCCTTTTCCTGTTCTCTTCACTGTTTTGGTCCTTGCTTGAACATAAGGTATACAAGAAACATTCTAGCGTTAGAGATCTATTTAGGCCAATGATGATGAAAAGAACTAGGAGGTGGCACTGGTTAGTTTTCTGCTGATGTCTTGGTTTTGTACAAATGATTCAGTGTTCTTACTGTAAATGCCTGTGTGCAACTAGGCTGGTTAATTGTCAAGTACTTGCTTGATTATAGCTATCTGTCTGGGCAAACAAACAGGCCCTTTGCTTCTGCCTTAAACTATTTTTTCTGTCCAGTGCTTGCTTGATTCTACATTTCTATTCTGTATGCTCCAGTGCCACCAGTGAGTCCTTATGGTATTTTGAACTTGTAACATATCTAAGGCCACATTTCTATGTCAATGATGTCTACATGGTTGTTGGACGTATTAGAATGTAGCTCATATATTTGCTTTCTGTGTCTTCTCCTTGTTGACAACCAAGTTATCCATTTGGTTCCAAACAAGAGGAAGGCATCGAAAGCAAATCAATGCCTTTTGTCCATCACTCACATGACTGAGGCCACTAATGTTTAAGTTGCACATGTTGTTACTATTGCCAATGATGATCACTACCACTTGTTCACTAACATTCTACTTGTGAAAACTGATGTAGCATGTTTGGGCTGTACAGATTTGAGACGAGTCCCTACAATGTTGTGTTCAATGGTCATTAACTAGGAGTTTATTATAACTGGCCTAACTACTAGGACCAAGTTCATACGTTTCCTAGTGCTTCTTATAAAAAGTACAACTCCTATGAAGATGGAACTGTTGCCTTCAACTCAAGAACCAACTCAAATCCACCCTTAGCTCATGATGATGACTTCTTTCTTCAGAAACCAACAGCTGCTCCACCCTCTCTCTCCTTCAAAACTATTGTAATTGTCATCCTCTTAATCTCTCCGTCTGTCTCCTATGGAATAAGCCGAGCTCGTGTACTGATTGTAAGTGTGATGGTTAGACTTGATTTAGCTAAAATTGTAATGGTTATAGCTCCATTAACTACTACTATAGTTTGAGTTATATATATCTATGTGGTGCTACTCTAAATTTATATGAGGTCATACCATGAAAATGGTTAATGGTTGTTAAAGTTGCACTTTGGTATGAGTTGTGGACTTCACTAAAGGATCTTTGTTGGATTATTTTCCTCTTTAGTGATCTCATTATGGAGCAAGCTCTCATCCTACTGCACACTGATGAAATGGAGGCCCCCAAAAAGTGAAATGCACTAGCCAGCCTCACAGCCGATGTCGTTGTGAAGATCCTCCGCCACCTCCCCGCCTGCTCCTTGTTCTATTACAAATGTGTTTGTCACTCCTGGAAACGCCTCATCTTGAACTCCAACATCCATTAGGTGTTGCCCTAGACTCTGGCCGGCTTCTACTACAACAGTGAGAACAGACATCAACACTTCACCAACGTCACCGGTGAACGCCACTCCTTGTCCTTCTTGCCCTTCACCTTGGACAATGTAGCTGTCTCAAATTGCTACAACGACCTCATCCTATGCTGGTGCCTTGGGGCTAATGGATCATACTGCTATGTCGTCTGTAATCTAGCAACCAAGAAGTTGAAGATACTAACGCCTAGCATCCATTCTGTTGGTGAGGCTCGATTGGGGTTTGATCCGACAACCTCCTTGCACTTCCATGTGATTGAATATATGGAGGTGGATGGTAATTGTGTGGTTGTGGATATCGACTCATCTAAAACTGTAGCATGGATCTTTAAGGAATCTAAATGGGGCAAGGGTACTGATGTGACATGTTCACTACTACACTCGAACGTTTCAAAGCCACGTCGTAACCCCCATCGTAGTCCAATTTTGGCATCGACAGTAAGCTGTCAACAATGATAGTCATAGCCATCACCGTCGTCATCTAAGACCAACTATGGTGTAGACTACACCACCGTATTGACTTATCATCTGTCCGTGATAAGGTCCTTACTTCTGTCGCATTGGACCATGACCCATGTATGGGTATACACTAACACCGCCGCTACAATAGAACCATCTAATTTATAAGAGCACAAGTACAATAGCAGCTCGTAAGCGGTCGCACTATCATACTTGAGCCCATATAAACCCGGTAGTCCATCGAGTACCACGAAGGGTCTCAATTCAACCAACATATAACCAAGATCGTACATGATTCAACATACATGTCACATGTTACATAAAGTTCACAAATACAGTTCCATACATCAGAGTATGATTACAAGTTATTACAAACCAAGTTCAAGGTAAAATAGTAGTGGAAGCAATTAAAGTTTGAAACCAACATCTCCATCGTTGTTCAAATACTGCGCCAGCTCATGATCACAATCCCACAAAAGCATAAGAGACTAGGGCCTTACTCCTCGTCCACAGCAGGACAGAAGCAGATCTTACAGTAGCCATGATACATCGTATTATCTGCTACAATGGGAAATAAACCCTAAGTATAAGAAGGTACTCAGCTAGACTTACCCATCATAAACCAAAAATAAAGTGACTCCAAGGATCATGCAAGGCTTTATAAGTGGAGCTAGCTTGACAACATTTTGCATAAAAAGCCACTAATTCAACTATACCTTTTATAATTCGGTCATCGAGTTAATTATAGCTATTCATCTCTAGATTAGTGACTAACCTATGCTAAACATGTAGTATATTGTTAATGACAACACAATAATAACCATAGCCATTTAATATTTCATTCTTAGAACCATTCCACTTGCCATTAACACTATGATAGAAGGAAGCTCAGTCAAGTTTCTCACTATCCAGGAGAGACGGCGATTCCAATCGATTTCAACCAGCTAGGAATTTATTCCTCGCACAAACCTAGGTAGACCAGATCAACGATCACCTTAGGTCACCTTTGGTACAACTCAGGTCCACATTTCACGGGTTCGATCAGCGCCGCACAATCAGGGACGACCAACTACTAGGACGATAAGGACTACCCTGTCCTTGGGCTCACGTCTGGCTCCCCACACATCCTTACTACCAACCAGAGTGCGCACTCTTACAGAACAGGGCCCGGCCTGAGTTGAGCTACTCAGCTTCGTGGTTAGAATGAGTTATCCAACCAGCTAAGTGAGAGACATGCGTTTAAAATAATCGAGGACCAACAACGGTACAGTCCTTAATTGGCGCGGACGGAATCACATGAGTCAACCTACAACATAGACTCTGTCTGGCCTCGATTTACAACATCCATGGTTCTTTTACACGATAGCAAATATAGCCAACCATGGTTCAGTGCCCACCTATATCTCGCAGGTGATAGGAAATCACCCGAGTTCTACCGGTCTAAGCATAGCTAAGCATATATTTTCGATCCTAGACCTACATAGGGTTAAAGGTATATATCTGGATAAGGTAGTTCTATGCATCAAGTGTTTCCAACCAACTCTTATAACCTAATGCATCAAACATAAAAGACACAAGTGATATTTTGTAAAACATGGGAGACTTAGAATGCTCCGGGGCTTGCCTTTGATAAAGAAAGTTGGCCTATGATCCGGGCACTCGGGTAGGTCCTCAAGAGCTTGCTCCTCACCTTCTGAAGCTATGGGCTAAGGTGCCTCCTATTGTTCCTCCGGCTCTTTGTCGAATTCCAATAGAGTTATCCCCTTGGACAATCCTATATGCATGAGCAGGAAATAAGATATCATGGATGCATATATAATGACATGTATAATATGATATGATGTGATGAATGCATCCTCATAAGTGTTGTCAGCAGCATTGCATTAAGGTGACAACAAGTTACATTTTCATTTACTGAGTAGGTGCATATCTCTTATCTAGTAACTTAAACAAACACTTATGTAAATCATTTTATGGACTACAAGACAACAACCATTTGTTTTGACCATAACTGGAGTTATACACATCAAAATAATATGGTTGTGGACATTCTGGAAATCTTATGAAACTGTCTACAACTTTATTTTAATCATATTAATGTGATACAACAGTTATTTAGGTCAAACAATTCAATCTTTCAGATCTGTCCAGAGAGCAAGCATGTAAGATGTTAGACTTCCGACCAACATAATTCTCAAAACATAAGGCCTATGACTATGACAATTTAACACAATGTAGATAAGTAAGTTATCTACAACTTTGTTATTAACCATCTTTATAGGAAAGATCATTATCATCATGAAATCATCACCACAACCAAAACTACAGATGCAGTCATCTAGTTGAATTATAAAGCAATAATTAACTAGTTGTCTATAAAAAAATACTTCTAAGCCTCACTAATAGTATCAACAAATTATATGCATCATACACACCATAGAAAACATCATGGTTCAACCTAACTAATTTATTTATATTCATTTATTAATTTCCTTAGATAATAAGATGATTTACAGAGTAAATATTTCTAGTGCTCAATAAATTCTGAGAAAATTATAGTAGGCTACACATGACCCTAATAGTCTACTGTACAAATGTCATGCCATTTGGATAAGTATAGCTACCTCTACAAAAATGACAAGTTACATATGCTTATTTTAGTAAAAACAATGTACCATAGTGAAAAGTGTCAAACAATAGAATTAATATTTTTCTTACTTTCCTCCTAGCATTAGAATACTATGAAAAAATTTGTATGATCATATGTTATGTATTTTTACCCCAATTAATTTCACTAGAATCTAGCAATTAATTAAGATTAAATAGGAAGACCATATTACAAGTATGTCTACTATAGGTGTAGTAGTTTTCCTAGCTAGGGCATGTCAACACAAAGACCAGCAAAATTGAAATCACAATTTTATCACTTTCCTAGCTCAAGTTATGCATTTTACAAGATATAAACTACTTTAAAAGCACTTATATTGCTCAATTTAATTCTCCAAAAAATACCCTAAGAAGTAGATTTCATATTTTTATCAAATAGTATTCTTCATGATGAATCCAACAAAATTTGGTTGACCTCATTTGGATACTCCTAGCTCAGGATATAATTTTTTTCAAGTTAGTATTCAAATCTGTGAAAAATAAACAAAAACAACTAAACCCTAAATGCTAGGTGCACCCGGTCTATACACCCCGCTGTGACTAACACGCAGGTCTGCAGTCAACCCGGCCCCACATGACAGCGAAACAGAACAGAGGCGGCGCTTTGATCGGCGAGAACTCGCCGACGGCGAGGTCACCGGCGATCAAGGTCACTGCCGTTGTGTTCCCCATCATCATGCACATCTACTAGTACCCTAGGTTTGCTCGGATGATCATCGGAGCTACCTCGCCGATGAGCATGGTGGCTCGGCGGTGGTGCTCCGACCATCTCCGACGATGGCATGGCCAGGCGAGTGCGGCTACAACATCCATGAACCCTAGCGAAGCTCTACGGCATGGATCAAGACACTGTGAAGTGGCGGTGAGGCTTGGCCGCATGCATGGTGGCGCGGTGGCGCAAGCACATCGACGGCATGGTGATATTTCGGCGTGATAGCAGTAGTAGCGGGGAACTAGGATACGGAGTGAGCACCTATGACCTTAGGGCGACGATGGACCAACGGAGAAGAAGGTAGGAGCTGTAGTGGATAGGGCTGGCCATAGGTGAACTTGGAGCTCGGCGGTGCACCGCGGCTATGGTGGTGACGGCGACGCGAAATGCAGCCTCACTCGAGCTCAGATGGTGGCACAGGTGGTTCAGGGAGGTGGAGTGGCTCATGGCCGAGTGGTGTGCGCAAGCTATTAGCATGACGGTGGTGGCGCGCGAGATCAACAGAGGTCGGTGGTGACGATGGCGGCGCTGGTTCCGCTTCGGCAAGCGCGAGAGCAAGAGAGAGAGGTGAGGCAGAGAGTGAGCACGAGTGAGAGGTGCGCGGCTCGGCGTCCACTTATGCCCACTTTGTCCTAACCGGTGGGGCCATCACCGGCGGACGGCCACTAGGTGGCGGCCGCAGCCTACGCGTGGTCGGCCACGATGGTCGGCGCGGCGCTGCTCTGAATTGGCCATCAGGCTGACTAACGGAGCATCTTCAAACTATTACTACTCCTAATCCGTGGCGCTTTAGCAAAAATTTCCTTAATAAACATTGTGGAGCTATGTGAAAGCTACAAGATTGTTTAAAAAAGGTTTGTCTAATTCACAATGGTTTACAAATTACAAAGCTCTAAAGTGAGCTACTTTGAAACTAAAATCAGTATTCTACACTTAGAAAAATTTTAAGTCACAAAACAACATTTTGTTGGAACTTGTGAGCTCTATTTGACCATGTTAGACACTGCATTAGCTCATGACCCTTAAATAAAGTTTGTTATCCATGATATGAACTACAACTTTTATTTGTAAACACTCTAAGCCATGCAAATACTCTAAGCTACTATTCAACTTTGGTCAAACTAGCATCATGAAAATGGCATTACAAAGTAAACGAACACTTGGAAGCAAAATTAGCTTAAGTCATGTATATAAACATTGTTCCAAATATCATTCTAGATGTGTCAAAGGTATTTTGGTGACCTCACAACCATCTCATGCATTGGTCACTGTCGGCGCAAAAATGTGTCGATGCGCCTGGCACACAACAAGCCAGAAGGATCTGCTTGATGGAGCAAGGCTGGAGATCTGCTTGGCTTCAACGCAGGACTAGTCAACCCTGCGAATTCCCAAAGGCGTTCTAGTCAATTTGACCTGCAATTGACAAGAAGAGAAAGTTTATCAGTAATTTAAGGTGGAACATGCCAGTTTTGCCCAGACAGTTCTAGGTGTGCCGCTCTGGGAGCAGCCACACAGGAAAATCGACTACATAGCCGATATGCGAAGAAATCGACTGTTAAGGTCATGGTTTGCACGTAGATATAAGCAAAATCATCATCTAGGTGGATATTACCAATGTAAAGCATTGAGCCAATGAATCTAACGAGAAAGGATATAACATGCGAACAAATCGACTGTCTAGTACAAATGGATCTACAAACGTTCTGAATCTAATCTGTTACCATCAATAGTGAGGTTCGACCGGATCTATGGCAGCTATGATGATAATAACAAACTAAAACCAAAGAATCTATAAAAATGTCAATACATTGATAGGTTTTCTAAAAGACATGCTATATGTGTGAAAGCACAAGCAAATCGGCTGAAATAGCCGATTCAGGTAGAATAGGGGCAACAACATGTCAACAATCGACTATTTAACATGTTATCTTTAACAGTAGGATTCAACCGGATCGATGGCAGCCATGATAAAGACAACAAATCAAACCTTTAAAATAATTAGATCTATTCACATTTAACAGAATCATGGAGACACACTATAGGTGTTAAAGCATAGGCGATCGGCTATTTAGGCAATGCAGGCAAAGCAAACAGCCAGGGTCATGCCTGGTCGAAAGCAAGTCTACCAACTAGTATCCTCCGATCTAAAGTACTAATAGTGGGGATCGACCGGATTGTTGCATCCATAATAGCGAGCTATAGACCAGATTCAACTAGCTAGTAAATCTTCTCAAGATCAGACATGCCCTAACCATATACTATGCACGATCAAGATCGAAGTAGAACAGCCGGTGAAACATAATCCGTCGTTTAAAATAAGAACCGTCGCAATGTAACAAAACAAACGATGGACTAAAAAGGATGTGAGGCCGATCTAGATTGGACAGGTTGATATTGCTGAAACTAAAGACAATAAGAACATCAGCAAAATCTATAACTTAATGAATCTATCCGAAAGATACCACCCTTAGGTAGAGCCGATAACTTGACCTTAATCTAATTCGAGCAGTGGAGGTCGAACTTAACCGATGTAGCCGTACTTGAACTAGATAAGGATCGATAACTAGCTTATACTAGAGCTCACAAGAGGTCGGCCGAACCAATGCAGCCTTACAAATAGAAGTATAAGCCATGATGGTACTTATAGACAAGCCGAAGGATGGCCAAACCGATGCAACCCTGCTTGTTGAAGAACTCGCTGAGATCTACACTACTTCTACTCCTAAGGGTTGGCGTGAAGCCAAAAAAGTAATTGGTATTGATTGATTGGATGTCCTTTATAATAGCCGGGGTCTAATATTTATACCCGGAACCTAAGCATGAATCCTACTCAAGTATGACTCATTACAAACTTTGGTATAAGAGAAAACATTCCTAACTTAAGATAACTTGGACTCTAATCTTTCCCTTTTGTAGAGTCCAACATGTCTTTCCCGACACCAACCGTAGCTCATTGATGTTATTTGCTGATGTCATCCAAAGAGAGCTGATCCTAGTGCCGCATCTGAATCAGCTGATATCAATCTCTATGCAATCGATTCCTTGATGACACAATCCTGGAAGCTTCGAGTTTCCACATTCTTCTTCCTAAATTTTGGTGTAAACACATGCCCCGAATTTTGGGATGAAAGTAATTTCATTCCAAAATTACCACGTCTGTACCCCCGATGGGTCCATAGTCATGGGTAGAGAATCTTGATCAGGGGCCTACTATCCGTCACCTTCACCAACGTCCCTGCCTTCTTATGAGCCCATACTCAAAAAGTTTCACGAGAGCATTATTGCTTCACAAGCGCTTGGATTCATCCTTCCAGATCGACTATAAATGTCTATTCAGCTCTGATGAGAGCAACCCAACAACTTAGTTATGTTTCTCTTCTGCTTGCCTCCTCGAGTGCCCTTGGCTCTGCCAGACCCTCCATGGTCTAATTCCTTGCTATGAGGGTCTTGAGCGGTTAGAAGAATTCTTGTGCATAGGGTGATTGTGTCGCTCATTTCAGTGCCTTGTCGAGCAAGAGGATCAACTACTGTGGTTAGAAGAATTCTTGTGACATCACCTGAGTTTTCTCACCATGATTGCAGAGCTATTCTAGTGTTTGCAAGGGTTAAAATTTGTGGACACCTTTCCCTTGTTACTCTATCAAATGCTCATCAGGGGAAACCATAGACTTCTTTCTCATGGTTTCCCAGCCACTGAGAAATTGGTTGGATATATGGGCATCTTTTTAGCAGGCAGCCTTTTCTCTCCCCTGATGCCACTTCTATCAGTGGGCCAATATGACTCGGTCCATGATGACCTTTGGCCTTGTGGGGATCCGGACTCCCTTCAATCCAAAGAAGTCTTAGTGGGTTGATCGTTGGTTAATGTAAACCTTTTGTATCAATCCCATGATATCTTGTATTTATGGGAAGCAATAAGTCCAAATCCATTGTCTTTTTATGATCCGTTCCCTGAATTTTTGGAGTGTTGATCCATTTCCATAACTGGCTTCAATTCCATAACTCCGATGAAGCCTATCTTCTCACCTCCCGGGCTATATATATACGGGCCATGGCTGTGGATCAGAAAAAACAACCTGCTTTGTCCCAAACCTCCTATGTATTTGGTGCAATTTCGTTTTTCCATAGGTTCGAAGACATGGAAAATGGCAAGAGGTCTGTTGAAGAGGCCCTTGATGAGCCTGTGCCACCGCGCCAGCGTCTTCGTCATCAGGAGGATGCAACTCGTGATCTTGGGCGGATGGACCTCCATCTGAACATGCTATAGGATGCTCTCACCATCTTGGAACATAGGACCGACTCCACTCAAGCGAAATTGGACGATGCCGAGGCCAGGATCATAGGTGAGATGTCCACCACAATTTTCTGTTTTCTTAGTTTTGTCTTCAAGATCTTGACTATCCCTTCCTTGAATCTTTCCAGACCTATCGACCCAGTTGGAAAGCCTTCGATCAGCTGCAGAGTATGCGGTAGGATTCGTCAACACTAGGGGTGCCATGCTGTGGTTCGCCTGTATGACATCTCAAATCGCATCACAGAGGTTGCCATTCATGGTGTTTGTCATGGTGCTGCCATGGCATTGGCTGTTGCACAAGCTCGCTCTGGCCACAAGCTTCGACTTCTTCCATATAGTTTCCCAGCCATTGAACACCCTGAGGACCACGAGCGTCAAGTCAAGGACTTCTTCAACACCGCCAACTCTGTAACCCTCACTTCCCAGGCCGAAGACATAGTGAACAAAGTGTTCTCCGGCCCTTAGTTTGTAATATGAGAAGTTAGCAAACAATTTCTTCATTTTAAGTGACTCCACTTTTGCCCTGTGCTCATATCCCATGTACCAATTTGTAAGCAGTTATCTGGCCTGTTGCATGTGTCCTCGAGGCTCAGTAGAATAGCCATTCCGGATTAGCTGATTTTGACTTGTGATTCGACCTGACTCGATTAAGTCTGAAATGGCTCTCATGGTAAAACTCTTCAAATTCCTCCCCGGTCATTAATCGCCGCATTTTCCCTCGGTACTGGTAGAACGACGCTCCCTCTTCCATTAATTGGGCTTGCCTTGGCACGTCTCGAGATATCGACCATCCTATCTCCTCTAGCTTCAAGCACGTCTACACCTGCAATTGCTTCTGCTCTCTGTACTTCTCTGCCTTTAGAAACCCCGTAGCAATTTCCCTTCTTCTTCCACAATCTAGGACAGCACCCATGGCAGGAGAAGATCATCACGGCAAGCACGTAGCGGAAGATCTCCCGGAGGAAGAGGTCCCGGTTAGCCAGTGGCTCCGCCGCATGAGGTAAGACTAAACGCCCCATCCATAGCGAGAATCATCTACTAATGCATCTGTAGGTTCATCCTCAATGATAGCCTTCAGCCACTTCCTCTCAGGACCGGTGGTCCTTCTACCACCACATCTGCTGCTGCCACGCTGGACTCATCGTCGGACTCCTCCGTCTCCTATAACGGCGACGACGCTCGGCGTTTCCTCTAGGAGTGGAGGGTGGCCAAGGACCGTTATTCCAAGGCAACTCGGGAGAACGGTTAGCTTGAGAGCTGCCTCGAGGCTTCTCAAGCCACCCTCCTCACTGCTGAGGAAGAATCTAGTGCTACTTGGGCATGGTTGGCTGAGTCTGACGCCATGGTGGTCGGGTAAGAGGAGCTCCAAGAAAACCTCCATTTCAATTTCCACTGTCCTTGTCTTGATAGCTCCTTTGTTTCCATGATTTTCTAGCCTTGATGGTGCAGTTGGAGAATGGCCAATTGGCGGTGAATGCGGCTATGGTGGCTGTCAATGCTCAATGCCCTCTCCTCAACAATCGCTTGTAGGACGTCCCGGCACACATTCTGGAGATCGCCCTCGACAGCGTTCATCGTGGCGCGGCGATGGCCCTAGCGGCGGTGCAGGTCCAGACCGGGCATGACCTCCACACTATGGAGCTAGGCTTTCCAATGGGCAACGATGCCAGCGTGCATGATGACCTGATCGAGGACTTCGAAGACACCGCAACGGCCATCATGGACATCGCTTCAGCTTAGGACGTCGTAAACAGGGTGTTCGATTAGCTTGTAACTAATCAGTTGAATGAAATTCCTATTTTTCTGTGATCGCGTCTGAAAGGATCAAGATGCCTAAGAGGGGGGGGGGGTGAATTGGGCTAATTCTAAAATTCTTTGCAATAATTAAAACCTATGGTTAGCCCTCTTCACCCCTTGTGCCTAGAAAGTGTTTCTATTGTTCTACCGCACAAAAGATTAGCAACCTATGTTTCAATCCTACTCTAGCATGGCAATTCTATGAATGTAAAAACAAGAATTTAATTGCTCAAAGTAAATTCTAAAAGTAAAGAGAGAAGGAGGAACATGGCGATGTTTTGCCGAGGTATCAGAGAGTCACCACTCCCCACTAGTCCTCGTTGGAGCACCCGCGCAAGGGTGTAGCTCCCCCTTGATCCACGCAAGGATCAAGTGATCTCTACGGGTTGATTCTTCGACACTCCGTCATGGTGAATCACCCACAACCACTCACAACTTGAGTTGGGTCATCCACAAGCTCCACCGGATGATCACCAAGCTCCCAATCACCACCAAGCCATCTAGGTGATGGCGATCACCAAGAGTAACAAGCATGAACTCTCACTTGACCACGACAAGCCTAATGAGAAGGGTGGATGCATAGTTTGCTACTCTTGCTTTCACTAATGAGGCCTTTCTCTTGGATTCTCAAATCTCAATCACCTCACTAGGACCTTGCTCTTCTTGGCACTCTCAAGGGTGTTTCTTAGCTGTTGGAATGAGTAAAAGTCATCCCTTGAGTGAATAGAGGAAGTATTTATAACCCTCATTCAAAATGAACCGTTATGTGCCATTGCGGGGTGACCGAATGCTCCGGTCAAGGTGATCGGACGCTCCGGTCAGTTCTCCCGCCACTCAACAGTTTAAGTTGTGACCGGACACTGACCACCGTCTGGTCAGCACAGATCGGACACGTCCGGTCATAAAAACTGCCCTCTGAAACCTTACAGATGTTGACCGAACTCTGGAACCCAGTGTCCGGTCATTTTGCTGCTCAACGTCCGGTCAGTAGCCAAAACCTGACCAGCATCCGGTCAGCCCTGACCGGACGCGTCCGATCAGGATTCTCCCTCTCTGGAACCGTACCGGAGTTGACCGGACTCTAGCACCTAGCATCTGGTCACATTTCACACAGCATCCGGTCGCATCCGGATGACTTCACCTTGATCAAATGAACTGATCGAACTCTGTGCCAACGTCCGGTCACATCGGAACTAGCATCCGGTCAACATTTGACCCTCTACTCACTTCCAACTCGCAATCATATATGAATGAAGTTTGCTCCAATTGAACTTAGGGCTATTTAGGAGCTACCTAGTGCTAGTTTTAACAAGTGTGCACCACACTTAACCCACTAGACTCACCTAGGTCAAGCTACCCATCCATACCTCCCTTAATAGTACGATCAAAGGAAAAAAAAAGTCCTAAACTACTCTAAGTGTCTCTTCAACACCAAACAACACTTAGAACTAGTCCATCCTTAACCTTGTTGTTCATCCTTTGAAAACTAAAACGATTTCCATCATAGGGGCATGACAACCATGATTGCCCTATCAATTGCCATTACCGTGACCTAACTTAATTGCCTCTACAAAACACATGTTAGTCATAGTAATCTTGTATTATCATTAATCACCGAAACCCAACTAGGGGCCTAGATGCTTTCAATCTCTCCCTTTTTGGTGATTGGTGACAATACAACCTCGAGTATGTAAAAGAGATGAGGTTTTCAACATGCTTGGTTCATATTAGCTTTTGACAATAAGAACAAAAGAGTTAGGCAAGCTTATATGACCCAAGCCAACATAATGTACTCAATAGATATGAAATAAGCATGAGTACAAGAAATAAAGCTCATTTGCATCGGAGTAAAATGCGGAAGCAAAGCAAATGAGCATAACCAAGTGATATGACATATAAATAATTCAAAGTAGAGAGCACACATGTCACATATCACATAAATATCACGATCACATTAATATCACGATTACGATCACACTTATGTAGTTCAATGCATAATAGTAAACATGAATGCATAAAAATGTATCACACATAGAAAGCCAAATATAATAGATAAACTCCCCCTAAATATGTCGCTCCCCCTAAGTTTAACATACTCAATCCCTCTCCCCCTTTGGCGTCAAACACCAAAACCTAAGGGTCGGTCGGCGGGGCTACAGCGGACGAGTCGAGCGCTGAGGTGCGAGGAGCGAGCTGGAACTGTGTGCCATCATCATCTGATCCTGAGCTCTGAGCTGTATGACCCTCTATAGCTGGAAGCAACGCAGAAGAGGTCTGGGTCGGATCAGGGATTGGTGCGGCCTGTGACTCTGTAGGTATGACTGTAGTAGGCTGCTCTGATGATGCAACTAAAGAAGGGAGCATCTCTGTAGTCCCAGTAATAGGAGCAACTGTGGAAGGACCATGGATATGTAGATATGGCGGAGTAGGCTACCCTGTCAACTCCCTGAATGTCGCACCAAGGCTCTAGGAGACTGAGGTATCTAGCACAAGCAGCGAGGAAGTCTGAGCCGGTGTGAAGCCCGTCTATAGAGGTGTGAACTGTGGGGCTAGCACTATGAGGCAAACCACTAGGACACATGCTCTGTAGGTGAAGGAGACTATGTCACTGGCTGTCCTTGACTCTGAAGCCCACTAGGTTGTAAAGCTAGGTCATAGAAGTGGTGGCAGGCTAGCCGATCTGGGGTGAAGGCTGTGGCGGTGGAGCCCCAATAGCAGTAACTACATGCTGCATGAATCCAAGTAACTGCTGTTGCATGAGAAGTTGTTGTTGATGCATGTCCTGCTACTGCTGCTGGATCGCCTGCTGCTGTCGCTAGAACTCGTCCTGTCTAGCCTGAAACTATGCAAATGTAGCTACGGTCTCCTAGGCCTGGCGAGCCTAATCCTACCTCATCCGCTCAAGTATAGCAAGTAGAGCGGGATTTGTCTATGGTGCAGGTGGAGCTAAACTAGAGCTACCGACCTCATGGTCATGTTGTCGAGGAGGCATCTAAGGGATATCCTGATAGTCGTCATCTACACTATCACTGGGGTCGCTCTTGACCATCCCCTCCTGCTGAGCATCTAACTGCTCCTCCTCTATAGCTACAATGCCCCTGATAGTCTCATCCTACTAGGCTACAGTCTCTGGCACCTCTGGACGATGGCGCGGCTAGCTAGGTGTCCTCACTGCACTGTGGCAGAGCATCTGAGTCATGTTATAGGCAGGAAACTCTGTAGTAGCACCACTGTACTCTGCTAGCATCTCAGGTGGCCTCACTGTAATTGCTCTATGAATCAAGAATGTAATCTAGTGAGCATATGGCAGCTGCCTATGACCTCTGAACCCCTTTGCAAGAGTGTCCTCCATCTCTGATAGAATAAGATCCCAAATATCAAACACAGTTTGCTGCATCAAAGAGTTCAGGAGCCATAACTAAATGTGAGTCAAGCCCTTGTGATATCCCATCCTCAAAAGCAAGGTCCTCCTCATGATAGCATCAAATAGTCTAGCTATAGGAGTAAGATCCCTAGGTGTCCTGCTCTACCCCTCGCCAAAAGGCTCCATGAAGCAATGGCGGACCAAATCAGTAGGAGGCACAAGACCACCATGAGGGCGTCTGGGAGGCGCTGTCTGACCATAGCAAACCTCATGTAGCCAGATGGGTTGCTCCTGAAGCCTAAGAATCTCCCTGACCCTAAAGCTCATCAGCCTGTAATCTCTACCTCTGAATGCAAAGTGAATGAATCTGTGCTGTGGGTCAATCCAAAGTGTAGCATAGAACTCACGGACCCAAGATGGAACATATCTACATGTCCATCCGAGTAAGTCTGTCAGCCCTGGCAAGTAAGATAGATAAGGGCAAATCTGCTCTCCAGATGCTGCTACAATGAACTCAATAGAGCAAACCCTCTGAGACCTGAATGCTGCCCCACTGTTAAGATATGCATTATAAAAATCCTCCTGCAGTGGTGTGTAGAAGCCCTCTGAATCACGCTCATCCCTCCTCGACGGGAACCACTCCTCGAACTGCACAAATCTGAGCTGCTGCACCTACTTGGCCGTGGCGGCCCTCAAATCCAGATGAGTCACTAGAGGCGGACCCTATGGTCTAGGAGGCAGACAAGAACCCCTCTGCTGTGTCTCTAGCCTCGGTGTCACCTGAGTACGGGTACGACTAGAGCGGCGAAGCTATGGCTGAGATGCTAGCTCTGTCTCCTCGGCCTGCTCTCCCTCCTAAGTCTGCTCTGCTGGCTGTGGCTCCCCCTGAGGCTGAGGCTCCTCCAAAGCAACTTGGCGTCCCTCAAGCATGACAGTCCTAGCTAGACTACCATGACGACGCTCAACCTGCTCAATAGCAGCCCTCTGTGCTGGTGAAAGCGGATCTGCAATCTGTACTCCACTCCTAGCACCTCCTCTCTCTGCATAGTCTGCGGTGGAAGCAACTGCTGCTGCTCTCTCTGTGTCAGCATCTGCATACTTCCTCTTCTTTGTCGCAAGCTTCTTTGTCGCCTTGCCTTTCACATCGGTAGGCAAGCGAGGCGGAGGCCTCGGATCCGCATCACCTGGACCACCTCTGGCGTTCTTGACATGGGCCATCTAGAATGATCTGCTACCTCTAACAAGAAACAACTGTCAACTGTCACTTTCGAGGCTTGGCTTCGATCCGTACTCATGAGCCTGGCCTCGAGTTGACTGACAACTGCCAAAGTCACCTCAGAAACACCGACTCGCTGCACGTTAGAATAGATCGGATATATGAATAATTTCAATATACATCTAGAGATATGAAACCCTAAGAAGCAAGCGTTAGATACAAAATTGGAAATGAGGGCTTGCTACCTGACGAACAGGCGAATTGACGAGAAGAGGAACGGATCACGGAGGACCATCGGGACAACAATTAGGGTTAGGGTTGGCATTGCGCAATTAATCAACCATGGAGATGCAGCTGTAGGCACTGGTGAAGGCGACTAAGGCATCGGTGGTGCTTTTGTTGGCGTAGAGGCGGCGCTGGCGCTAGGGGACGGGCGTGCTAGCAGCGGTGCAAGTGCTGCGGGCGGTGCGGCGAGATGGCGCGTATATCGCCTATGTGGGAGTGGCGCAGAGCATGTGGTGTGGTGGATGGTGTGGGAGCAGCGCGAGCACGGTGGTGTGGATGCAGGGCGCGGGCGCATGGGTAATCTTTGGCAAAGTCGGCGGATTAGGGAACGGCGATGGTAATGTCGGCGTGAGTGCGGGCGTCGGTGGGGATTAGGTCGGACCGTGGTATGGTTATAAGGTGGCCCACCCGTGATAGAAAAGGAAACAGAGAAGAGTTGGAGTCTCGTATGATTTCTACTGACCAGACGCTCCGGAGGCAATGATCGGACGCTGCCACCCAGAGTCCGGTCGACTCCAGAGAGGTCCAAATCTCTGGAGTCACGACTAGACGCGATCCGATCACAACTGACCAGACGCAGCCAGAGTCCAGTCCATCCTGTCTTCGTCTTCTTCGCTTGACCAGATGTAGGGTCACTCCTTCATAGCAACGGTTCACCACCTGTGAACTGACCGGACGTAGGGGAGTAGGGTCTGGTCCAGCGTCCAGTCACTCCTTTTCAACAATTCTTCAAAGTCCTTCGAGCTGCCTGTTCCCAATCGAGTCCCAACTTCAATAAGATCCAAATAAACATCAATTGGGACTGATGTGAGTGACCTCTCTCAAACCCTCAAAATTTTCAAAATATTTTGCCTTAGGCTATAATTGTTTTTAAGAAAATAGGCAATAAAAGAGTGATTTGAAGAGAAACGACAAAACAACACTCATGCATATGCAATGCAATACTTGAAAGTAATTCTAGTTGCTTGTCAAGTTTGATCCAAGGTTAAGCTTCTTCATACGCTTTTTGGCGGTTATCTTAACCATGTTAGACAAGCCCTAAGTGCATTACCACAAAGTAAACATGTTGTATATTATAATGCAATGCAAGGGACAACACAAGCTCATTTTCTAGTGAAGTTGCTAAAGTCAAGCACATTGTGCTCATTCCTCAACCGACAAAATCACTACACGACAACACTGATATAGCGTCACGTGTTTGTCGTTATAAGTTCAGTAATACCATTGAACAGTTGGTCGCTATAACTGCTCCATAGACTAAGTGTCAGTAAATGTACTTTTTCAGACAAACTATTGGTCGCTAAAAATATTTAGCTGTAATGTTGAACCATCAGTCGGCATAAAATGGTAAAAAAGACATACCTTCAGTCGCTATAGGGTCATGCCTTGAGAGCGTTGGAAACGAAAAAAGGCACGTTCCCAAAAAATTTCAAGTCCAGATGCCCCTCCTCTACAAACCCTAGCTCTTCACCTTTTCAGCCATCGCCCGCACCAACTCCCCAGCCGCCGCCGCCACCCTCCCCTCAGTCCCGCCGTCCTCCACGGTCTGCGCCAAACCCCCGCCGCCGCCGCCCCAATTCTCCTCCACCCGCTAACTTGACATCGGCCGACCAAATTCCCCCGCCGCCCCTCCACTAGTTCCTAGCCCTTCATCTTCCCCCAAATCAAGCTCGATTCAACGCGCAGCTCAAAGGAGCAGCCCAAGGAGAAGGAAGAGAAGAGCAGTGCTCAGGAAGAGAAGCGCGCCGCCGCCATCACCACCGCTGCTACTTTGTTCGAGCTCATCCTACCGCCCGACTGACTGATGGCCACGAGGCACAGGGCATGGTCCTCCCCCCACCTCCCCACTCACCCCATCTTTTGGCACCAGGTAACCAACCTCTTGTGCCTTTCTCCCTGCCTTGTAGGTCCCTTGGTCCCTGATCCGATCCATTGCGGGTGGGGGTGGGATTTGCCGCTGTCTGCTTTGCTACTTGGGGATAGGAGATCCGGATGAGGATATCATGGATTTATTCTCTTGAGATTTCAATTTTGATTATTCCACTCTACATCACTATCATCGCTTGGTTAGATTCTCTTTGGATGTCCGCACCTATAGGTCAGGGCAGATTATCCATGGTAATCGATATCGATGACCCCGTATTACATTCCAAGATCTGCATGCGAATCTCATCGATGTTATTGTTTTGTTCCTACCCTGTTCCTTAGTGTAGCCAAGATCTAGACAAGAAGATGAGTCAATGGAAAATAAAACCAAACTTTGTATTTTGGTATTAGGTTTATTAAAACCTGCTTGCCCCCGCCGCATGATAGAATTCAAGCACCATCTCGCACCTGCTCTTGCTTTGCCTTTGTGCTCTAAAACCTACTTTGCTCAAAATGTTACTAGCATGATAGCATCACAGAATAGTGGAAAAGAACTATAGATATATTACTGTGAACGATTGTGGTTGGAACACAGGTGTATCTTGATGATAACATATATGAAAACACTTTGTACTTATCTTCGCTAGCTAAAGCTGAAGGTTGTGTGAGGTGATAAACAAATGAGTGTGCCAATGTTTCATTTTTAGCTGCTTCTTATGATTCCATGATTTTATTTTTACCAATTTGTTCAAATAATATAATCACAAAATTAGTGTTCTGTATTGTGTCAGGGCTATGCCCTTGTTCCAAATTAGTGAATTTAGCAACTTTGTTTCTAAATTGAACCACTCATGGGCTCTTAGTAGGAAAACATAATTTGCCATCTTATAAAGAGATTTGCCATGGTATTGTGCCCTGCCTTTCTACTCATTAGTCAATCAGCATAGTAGGATCGTCTGCAGATACAGTTTGTCCCCTGGACCAACATAATCTAATCTTATTTTAAACACTCATTTGTTTCATCCCAGCTCCATGTCTCCATCTCAGGAGTACGATTAACTTTGACTTATATGCTCTGTAATTGAGCATT
Organism: Miscanthus lutarioriparius; assembly: GCA_904845875.1. Classification (NCBI taxonomy): domain Eukaryota; kingdom Viridiplantae; phylum Streptophyta; class Magnoliopsida; order Poales; family Poaceae; genus Miscanthus; species Miscanthus lutarioriparius. The sequence continues at coordinate 67,969,226 of CAJGYO010000006.1, read as the reverse complement.
TTACTGAAGTTTGTCATGCTCCGGAAATGGAACAAGTTCTATCTATATCATTTCCTGTGCCTATTTTAGATCTTGGTACCATCATATGCTTGAGGCTTTACAATTTCATGGCTGTGTAATTGTTTGGCCATGTTTATTGAAATGCATAGAAATTTCTATTGTTGCCGTCATGACAGGGCGCCTAATGTTCTAGTGATAAGTAAATTTTCCTAACGTTCATTTACTGCTGTAGTTCACCAGATCTAGAAAAGCAGCCGAGTCAATGGAAAAGAAAACCATAATTTTGAATTCTGGCATGATAAGTAAATTTCCTAATGTGCATTTACTGCTGGTCTAGCCATGCACATATTATCCATGGGAGTTGGTTTGTTGTCACCAAGATTTGGAAAACCATAACAAAAATGCAAACTTACATTTTTGGCCTAATCTATGTACTGTACTATTTTGTTTTCCAATTTTAGGTATCAACTTACTTGCACTACTTTAATTCACTACTTTGTTTTCAAATAATCTACTAATCCGCAAAATTGCACTACTACTTACTGTGTTTCTAAGCTTTTCATTACCTTTTTGATAGTGTTGTATAGCATTCGTGAGTTGGTGTTGAATTGTACAGAATTGTGATAGGTTGGTATTTGCGTAGGAACTTTTCTTCAAAGACTCTGAAAGGCCCAATTCATGCAGAGATTGATAAATTGACAGAGCTAAATAAAAATCACTATCTGCTTTCATGTGAATTCATGCTTTTCATTTGCTACAAGGTGTTGGCTAATTTTTTTTACATCCGTGGTTGCAGTTATATGTAGTATAATAACTTCACTAGATGTATTCATATTTCAGACATCTTTTTCTGCCCTCAGACACCTACTGAAGCTGTAAGAATACGCTATCTTGTTCCTCTCTTTATGATGTATACATATATAGTTCAGTTGAGTGTGTTGGAATTCTTTATCATTTGTTTATTTGTAGGAGGAAATTAAATTGTATAGATCTTGATCTAAAATGTGGGGCAGCATTTTATATTAGTTCATATTTTGGGCCCTTGCATTTTTTACTTTCATCAAACAGCTATTTGTGATGTTGATACACTGCAATCACTCTTCATTAACTGTATTTGAAATTTCTGTGATTTGTCCATGTCCTAGAAATTTTAGATTCTCAACATCGAAAGATTGAGGGACATGAGCTCTCTTCCTTACTGTCCAAACACTCAAATTCAATGCATGGAATGTATGTTTTAGAGATAAGCATCCTCTAGCATCATTGCACTCTGCTGGATTTTTGGAGGTCAAATAATGTGTAATATTATTGGCAGCCTTTCTCCAAGTTTGCTAAAAGTTGTTGCTAATTGGGTATTCATATTGCATTTCAGGCCATTCTGTGAGGTGCTATGTATGCGTGATGGTGTCGACAAGTTCAGAGTGCTCATGGAAGTTGTGTTTTGTTTTGAACTTATTAGAGATATGACTATGAGATTGCTATTAGTGAAATTTGAGCACTGAGCTCTTACATGTTAGTGAGCCAGCTTCATGGTCACAAATGGTGGATGTATAGCTTTTGGTCATAGGAGGTACAGATAGAAATATTGATGGCTTGCTCATGCGGAAACTATGTGAGCTTCTAATCTATTTTTTTTTACTTATGATGCTCAATTTGACCGGCCTTACATTGGCCTAGCTCATATATGAATGAATCAGTGTCAATGCTTTGTGCTCATATTAATTGATGTTCCATGTTTGTATGGTTCATGTATCCAACAATGAACGTGTGCATTAATAATAGATAATTTTGGGGTCATTATGTATTGATTAGCAACATATATATTGTCTCTGTAAATGATTTGTGTTGGACTGTTGGTTGCTAAAAGTATTTATAGCCTCAAACTATGTGTCGGTATTTATAGCCCATAAGGCATCAGACTATCAGTCGCTAAAAACATGTCGGTCGGCATAGGCTATACCGACGCCACTTTTAGCGACTCCAAGTAAGTGTTGGCATAGATCTATACCGGCCGATGAAACATCGCTATATCGACCTATAACGACCGATGGAACATCGCTATTCTGGGGCTGTGGTGTAGTGAATGTTGCCTCATCTAGTGGTTTAGTGAAGATATCCGCCAATTGATCCTCGATCCTTACACCTTCTATTGATATATCATTCTTAGCAACATGATTTCTAAGAAAGTGATGGCGGATATCTATGTGCTTGGTGCGAGAGTGTTGAACCGGATAATTAGCAAGTTTTACCACACTCTCATTGTCACACAAAAGAGGTACTTTTTCTAGAACTACACCATAGTCTAGTAAAGTTTGCTTCATGTAAAGTATTTGTGCACAACAAGCACCCGCGGCAATGTATTCCACTTTGGCGGTGGACAAAGCCACACTATTTTGTTTCTTGGAGGACCAAGACACAAGTGATCTACCAAATAAATGGCACCCTCCGGATGTGCTTTTTCTATCAACTTTGCAACCGACATAATCCAAATCGGAATAGCCAACTAATTCAAATCTAGCTCCTTTGGGATACCAAAGGCTAATGCTTGGTGTGTGCTTAAGATACCTAAGGATTCTTTTTACGGCAATCAAATGAGTTTCCTTAGTTTTACCTTGAAATCTAGCACACATACACACACTAAACATGATGTCAGGCCTAGATGTGGTTAAATATAACAAGCTACCAATCATAGAGCGGTAGAGAGTTTGATCAACTGTGTTACCTCCCTCATCTAGGTCGAGATGTCCATTAGTTGGCATTGGTGTCTTGATTGGCTTACATTCATCCATTTTGAATCTCTTGAGAAGATCATTAGTATATTTCTCTTGAGAGATGAAAATCCCTTCTTTCATTTGCTTGACTTGAAAACCAAGAAAGAATATAAGCTCTCCAATCATTAACATCTCGAACTCCTTCGACGTCAATTCACCAAACTCTTTGCAAGAATCTTCATTTGATGATCCAAAGATGATATCATCAACATACACTTGACAAATGAAGATATATCCATCAAGCTTCTTGGTGAATAGTGTGGTGTCGACCTTCCCAATGGTGAAGCCCTTCTCAATGAGGAAATCCCGAAGGCGTTCATACCATGCTCTTGGGGCTTGCTTAAGCCCATATAGCGCCTTGGACAACCTATAAACATGATTAGGATATCTAGGGTCTTCAAACCCGGGAGGTTGATCAACATAGACTAGTTCATTAATAAATCCATTTAAAAATGCACTTTTCACATCCATTTGATATAGTTTCATTTCATGATGTGATGCATATGCAAGGAGGATACGAATGGCTTCTAGTCTTGCAACTGGTGCAAAGGTCTCTCCAAAATCCAAGCCTTCAACTTGAGAGAACCCCTTTGCAACTAATCTTGCCTTGTTCCTCACAACAACGCCTTGATCATCTTGCTTGTTATGGAACACCCATTTTGTTCCAATGACTCTTGCACCTTGTGGTCGCTCTTTAAGAGTCCACACTTCATTGCGGGTGAAGTTGCTCAACTCTTCATGCATGGCATTTATCCAATCTGGATCTTGAAGAGCTTCTTCTATCTTAGTAGGCTCAAAGCAAGAGACAAAAGAGTGATGTTCATTAAACGAAGCAAGTTTTTGAGATCGAGTCATTACACCCTTTGATGGACTCCCTATGATGAGATCTTATGGATGAGCTTATAGTAGAGGTGTATTTCTTCTATCAACCACTTGAGGGGGAGGTTGTGGAGCATCAACATCTTGTGTTTGTGTCACCATTTGCTCATGGGAGACATGAGTGTCTTCATTTTCTACTCTCCCATCTTTATCACCATCTTGTGGCACATTTGATGAAGAAGGTGGATTGATCACTTGTACATCATCTTCATCATCATTAGGCTTGATGTCTCCAACCAGAATATTCTTTATGGCCTCCCTCAATGGTTCATCACCTACATCATCAAGATTCTCATGTGCTCCTTGGGAGCTGTTAGATTCATCAAATTCCACATCATATGTTTCTTCAACTAAGCCGGTGGCATGATTAAATACTCTATATGCTTTGGACTTTGATGAGTAACCATAAGAAACCAATATCACAACGTCTTTGAAACTTCCCTAGGTGTTGCCGCTTCTTGTAGATGTAGCATTTGCAACCAAACACCCTAAAGAAGGAGATGTTCGACTTCTTCCCATTGAGCAACTCATAAGGTGTCTTGCCAAGAAACTTTTGAAGGAATAGGCGGTTGGCTGCATAACATGCAATGTTGATATCTTCCGCACATAGAGCTTCAGGGGTGTTGTACTCATCAAGCATTGTTCTTGCTAGTTTGATTAATGTCTGGTTTTTTCTCTCAACTACACCATTTTATTGACGAGTATATGTTGCGGAGACCTCATGCTTGATACCAACTTCATCACAATAGGTTTCAATGTTTATGTTGTCAAATTATTTCCCATTGTCACTTCTAATCTTCTTGAGCTTCACTTCAAACTCATTTTGTTCTCTCTTAGCAAACTTCTTGAAGCATGATGCAACTTCAGATTTGTCATGAAGGAAGAACACCCATGTGTATCTTGAGTAGTCATCAACAATCACAAGATAATAAAGATTTCCTCCCAAACTCTTGTATGTTGTTGGTCCAAATAAGTCCATGTGAAGGAGCTCTAGCACTCTTGTGGTTGACATGAAAGCTTTTGTAGGATAAGTGTTTGCAACTTGTTTGCCGGCTTGACATGCACTACAAAGCTTGTCCTTCTCAAACTTCACATCCTTCAACCCTCTCACCTAATCATTCTTCATTAGCTTCTTGAGTGAGCCCATCCCAACATGAGCAAGTCTTCTATGCCATAGCCACCCAAGTGTTGTTTTGGTGAATAGGCAAGTCTTCAAATTAGCATCTTCGGAGGTGAAGTCCACTAGATATAGGTTGTTGTATTTTAATCCCTTGAATATCACTTGATCATCATCTTTTTTGGATACAACCACTTCCTTCTCGGTAAATAGGCATTGAAAGCCAAGATCACACAATTGACCAACGGATAGCAAGCAAGTTGAAGCTCAATGAAGCAACATATAAGACATTTGAGATTGAATGATCATTTGATATTGCCACTTTTCCCAATCCTTTAACCTTGCCCATTGAATTATCTCCAAATGTGATTCTTTCTTGTCCATCTACTTCTTCATCTAGTGAGGTGAACATATGTGGATCACCGGTCATATGTTATGTGCAATCACTATCAATTGCCTAATGACTTCCACCAGTCTTGTAGTTCACCTACACACAAGAGATCAAGCTTTAGGAACCCAAACTTGTTGAGGGCCCTTGACTTTCTCAACAAGTGACTTTGCAACCCAAATTTTCTTAGGCCTATTCTTGTTGGGAGGTCCTATGGACGTAACTTTCATCTTTCCACTAGAGTCCTTTCTAAGCATGTAATGAGCATTGAAAGCAAAGGGTCTAGCATGCTTGGGCAAGGGTTGTGGTGGTGGAGTTTGACACTCATGGGCAAAGTGGCCTTCTTGTCCACACTCAAAACACCTCTTTGGGTTTGGCTTTGACTTGTGTTATTGTTGTTGTTGAGCTTGAGCCTTCTTCTCTTGGTTTGCCAAATACCCAATGCCACTTCTATCCATCTTCATGATGATGTTCATTAGTAGCTCACTTTAAAGATGCTTGCCTCTTGTGAACTTGCTCAATCCAATCTTGAGATGTTCTTTCTCCAACTTGAGTTTCTTGTTCTCTTCCTTGAGTGCATCATTATTTTTCTCTTCCTTGAGTTTCTTGTTCTCTTCTTTGAGCTTCTCATTCTCAAGAATCAAATCACCATCATGATCAAGAGTTTCTAGTACTATAGTGTTGGTGGTTTTGAGCTCTTCAAGATCTTTCTTGAGCTTTTCATTATCATGCTTGAGCTTGACATACTCATCATAGTTGTCAGTTTCAACCACTTGCTTGCCTTTGCTACTAGATCCTTGCTCAATGCTCTCAATAATTAAATCATCACATTATGTAGCTATATCAATCTTAACAACATCATTAGTAGCATCATGTGGCTCATTGGATAAAAATTCTTGAGCAATAACAAGATTATCATAATTTATCTTGAGAGTTGCATATTCTTCTTTTAGCATATCGTGGCTAGTGATGAACTCTTTATGCATCCCCTCAAGTTTATCATGTTTATCTTTAAGCTCTTTCTTTGAAGATTTGAGCTCCTTGAGTTTGGATGACATAGCTTCATTTGCTTCTCTAAGCTCAACACTAGCCTTTCGGCTATATCACATTTAGCTAAAAGAGAATCATTCTTAGCTTCTAGCTTGTCATTCTTAGCTCTAGTCTTTCTAATGATCTTAGTATATTGATTTAGCAATTTAACAAGATCATCATATGAAGGTGATTCATATTCATCATCATGACTATCACTATCACTATCATCATTATTAGCATGATCATCACCACTACTATCATCATCATTTGATACCTTTAGTTCACCCTTGGCCATAAGGCATAGGTGTGTAGAGGATGATGGCGGTGGTGTCGGTGAAGATGATGAAGAGTCAATCACAATGGTGGCCACCTTCTCATTATCACTATCATCATCGGATGAGCAACTTGATGAATCAATGTCCATGAGCCAATTACCGATGATGTATGCCTTCCTATTTTTCTTCATCTTATGGAAGTCCTTCTTGCCATCCTTCTTCTTGTATGGCTTGTTTTTCTTCTTCTCATCTTCATCTTCATTACTTGAGTCATCTTTCTTGCCCTTGTACTTGTTCTTGTACTTGTCTTTCTTGGGCTTGGTGCATTGATGTGCTAGATGACCAAGTTCTCCACAATTATAGCAATCCATCTCGGAGATTGGCTTCCTTCTTGTGCTAGTGAAGAACTTATTTTTCTTCCCATCAAACTTGATGCCGCTCTTGTTGAGCTTCTTTAGCATCTTGGTGGTTCTTCTCACCATTCTCACCATGAGAGCAAGACTTGCATCATCAACTTCATCATCACTTGAGCTCTCATACTCAATTCTTGCTTTGCCCTTCTCTTGGCTAGCCTTGAATGCTAAGTCTTTGTCTTTCTTCTTGGTAGAGGATGAGCCATCTTGTGGTGTGATGTGCATGTACATCTCATGAGCATTGATCTTTCCCAAGATTTGAGTCGGTGTAGCGGTGGAAAGATCACCTTGATGAAGCACGGTCACAATATGCCCATATTTATCAATGGGGAGGACACTCAAGATTTTTCTTACGACATCGGAGGGTTGCATTTGAGTGAGTCCAAGCCCATTGACTTCCTCTACAAGAACATTCAAGCATGAGTATATTTCATTAGCACTCTCTTTAGGAAGCATCTCAAAAGAATTAAGCTTTTTCATAACGAGATGATAGCGTTCCTCATGCTCGCTCTTAGTTCCCTCATGGAGCGCACAAATGTCCGACCATAGTGCATGGGCATCCTTGTGGTTCCTCACCCGGTTAAACACATCTTTGGAAAGGCCTCTAAAGATGGTGTTTCTAGCCTTTGCATTCCATTTCTCGTAGTTTACTTCATTGCCTTGAAGGTGCGTGGGATCCCGAGGTTTTGGGAATCCTTGTGAGGCGGCTCTAAGTATTCCAACATCTAGAGCTTCTAAATACGCCTCCATGCGGATTTTCCAATCATCCCCCTCAAAGATAGGAGGAGGTCCATCCCTGTGAGACATCTTTCTCTAGGTGGTTAAGCCTAAATACGTCAGAAGCTGGCTCCGATACCAATTGAAAGGATCAAGATGCCCAAGAGGGGGGGGGGTGAATTGGGCTAATTCTAAAATTCTTTGCAATAATTAAACCCTATGGTTAGCCCTCTTCACCCCTTGTGCCTAGAAAGTATTTCTATTGTTCTACCGCACAAAAGATTAGCAACCTATGTTCCAATCCTACTCTAGCATGGCAATTCTATGAATGTAAAGACAAGAATTGAATTGCTCAAAGTAAATGTTTAAAGTAAAGAGAGAAGGAGGAACGCGGTGATGTTTTGCCAAGGTATCAGAGAGTCACCACTCCCCACTAGTCCTCGTTGGAGCACCCGCGCAAGGGTGTAGCTCCCCCTTGATCCGCGCAAGGATCAAGTGCTCTCTACGGGTTGATTCTTTGACACTCCATCGCCGTGAATCACCCACAACCGCTCACAACTTGAGTTGGGTCATCCACAAGCTCCGCCAGATGATCACCAAGCTCCCAATCACCACCAAGCCCTAGGTGATGGCGATCACCAAGAGTAACAAGCACGAACTCTCACTTGACCACAACAAGCCTAATGAGAAGGGTGGATGCACACTTTGCTACTCTTGCTTTCGCTAATGAGGCCTCTCTCTTAGATTCTCAAATCTCAATCACCTCAATAGGACCTTGCTCTTCTTGGCACTCTCAAGGGTGTTTCTCAGCTATTGGATTGAGCAAAAGTCATCCCTTGAGTGAATAGAGGAAGTATTTATAACCCCTCATTCAAAATAAACCATTATGTGTCACTGCGGGGTGATCGAACGCTCCGGTCAAGGTGACCGAACGCTCTGGTCAGTTCTCCCGCCACTCAGCTATTTAAGTTGTGACCGAACACTGACCAGCGTCCGGTCACAAAAACTACCCTCTAGAACCTTACTAATGTTGATCGGACTCTGGAACCCAACGTCCAGTCATTTTGCTGCTCAGCATCCGGTCAGTAGCCAAAACCTGACCAGCGTCCGGTCAGCACTGATTGGACGTATCCCATCAGGATTCTCCCTCTCTGGAGCCTTACTGGAGTTGACCAGACTCTGGCACCCAGTGTCCGGTCACATTTCACTCAGCGTCCGATCACATCCAGACGACTTCACCTTGATCAAATGAACTAACCGAACTCTGCACCAGCGTCTAGTCACACCGAAATCAGCGTTCGGTCAACATTTGACCCTCCATTCACTTCCAACTCGCAATCATATGTGAATGAAGTTTGCTCCAATTGAACTTAGGGCTATTTAGGAGCTACCTAGTGCTAGTTTTAACAAGTGTGCACCACACCTAACCCAGTAGACTCACCTAGGTCAAGCTACCCGTCCATACCCCCTTAATAGTACGGCCAAAGGAAAAACAAAGTCCTAAACTAGTCCATCCTTAACCTTGTCGTTCATCCTTTAAAAACCGAAACGATTTCCATCATAGGGGCATGACAACCATGATTGCCCAATCAATTGCCATTACTGTGACCTAACTTAATTGCCTCTGCAAAATACACGTTAGTCACAGTAATCTTGTATTGTCATTAATCACCGAAACCCAACTAGGGGCCTAGATGCTTTCAGTGTCTTAGTGAACTTCCCACAACATTTTTTGTATACATGATGATCGTCTCTATGTTTGTTTTTGCTCTATAGGTGATACACATCGTATCAGCTTTTACTCCTTTGGGTCTATTTTTGAACTAGAGGCAATACCCTTCTGGTACCAGCAATTAGAGCCGATGACTGACCAAATCGGCTATCGAGTATCAATCCAAACGCTAGGATAATATTTCTTTAGATACTTTCCATTGATTGCTCTGTTGAACTCCTCCTCTCTTCCTAGTGTTTCCAAAATATAAGCATTGCCAGGCGCACAACGTTTAATCTGATAAGGTCCTTCCCAATTAGGTGACCATTTGCCGAACTTGCTATCTCTTGACCTAATCGGTAATTTCACCTTCCAGACCAGGTCTCCTTTAGAAAATTGTTTGCTCTTGACCTTCTTATTGTAATACTTCGCAATCCTTGGCTTATTGGCTTCAATATTCTCAAGAGCATGCAACTGATGGCAACTTAAGTCTTCTAAGTCGTCTATCATAAGATTCTTGTAAACTTCGGCTAACAAATCATTTTGCAACATGACACGCCTTGATCCAGTATGAATCTCCCAAGGAAGGACTGCATTATGACCGTACACAAGTTCATAAGGTGACGCTTTAATCGATGCATGATAGGCCATCCTATATGCCCATAATGCATCATTAAGCATTGAATACCACTTCCTTGGCTACTCTTTGAACTTTTTCTTGATCAGCTTAATCATAATTTGATTGGACGCCTCTGCCTGGCCATTGGCCTAAGCATAGTAAGGAGAAGAATTTAATAATTTAATTCCCATACTGGCAGCAAAATCCCTGAACTCTTTTGATGTGAACATTGTCCCCTGATAAGTAGTGATAGTTTGAGGAATCCCAAAACGATATACAATATGTTCCTTGACAAAATCAATCATGTTCTTTGAGGTTACCGTCTTCAAAGGAATTGCCTCAACCCACTTAGTGAAGTAATCTGTTGCTACCAATATAAACTTATGTCCTTTACTTGAAGGCAGAAAAATCTAGCCAATTAAATCAATTCCCCAACCTCGAAACGGCCATGGTTTGATTATTGGATTCATAGCCGATGCGGGCGATTTTTGAACATTACCAAAATGTTGACAATCCTGACACCCCTTATAATATTCAAAATAATCTTCTAGTATTGTTGCCCAGAAATATCTAGCCCTACGAATGATCCATTTCATCTTATAAGTCGATTGATGAGCCCCACATATCCCTTCATGTACTTCACCCATCAACACCTTAGCTTCTTATTGATTTAAACATTTAAGCAACACCCCATCGACTGTCTTGTAATATAGCTGATCATCTAGCAAAACATACTTAGTCGATTTATACCTTAGCTTCCTGGTGACATTCTGTGATGGATTCTTAAGGTAATCGGATATTTCAACTCTCAATCATTAGTCAAGGTTTTACTACTTAAGATTTCTTGAAACACTTGATAACCTGACGCACTTTGAGCTAAACGATTAGCCTCTTGATTCTGTGCTCTTAGAATATGCTGAAGAGAAATATGAGGGAACTCCTTGAGTAACTTCTGGCATTCATCATAGTATCCCCTCAGAATATCGTCTTTACATTCATATAGGCCGATCAACTGATTAATAATTAACTGTGAATCTCCAAATACTTCAATTGCCTCGGCCTTTACTTCATGAAGAAGTTGAAGCCCCTTAAGAATAGCTTCATATTCTGCTTGATTGTTGGTAGTCATTGGTTCAGTCGGAAAAGCAAACTCAAAAATTTTCCCCCAAGGTGAAATAATAACAATACCAATGCCACCACCTTGCTTGCATGATGGTCCATCAAAGAATAACATCCAAGGTATCAGCTCTACATAACCAATGCTCGGTTTATGATGCTGAGTGACAAAATCGGCTATTACTTGCCCTTTGACTGCTTTAGCCAATTTGTATCTCAAGTCAAATTCTGACAATGCAAGAATCCACTTCCCCATTCTCCCATTTAATATCAGCATTGGTAGCATGTGCTTGATCACATCAGCCTTGGAAACAACTATACACTCAGCCGATAACAAGTAATGTCACAACTTAGTGCAAGAGAAATATAAGCACAAGCACAACTTTTCAATAGGAGAATATCTTGTTTCTGGATCCAAAAGCCTTCTGCTTAGATAGAAAAGAACTCGTTCTTTTCATTCAAACTCTTGCATTAAGGCCGATCCAATTGTTTGGTCATTGGCCAACACGTACAACTTAAAAGGCTTACCTTGCTGAGGAGGGACCAGCATGGGTGGACATTTCATATATTCTTTTATCTCCTCAAACGCCTTTTGTTGCACGTCACCCCATTTAAACTCTTGATCATTCTTCAACTTCAATAAGGGAGAAAATGGCAGAACCTTTTTCTAACAAATTTAAAATAAACCTCCTGATAAAATTAATCTTACCAAGCAAAGATTGTAATTCTATTTTAGTAGTCGGGGGTACTGCCTCATCAATTGCTTTCACACTTTTTTGACCAATTTTGATTCTTGAAGTCTCTAGTTGTAAACGTTAGGATCTGCATCTCTATGAATCCTTTGAACTGATGGCGCTATTTTTTGAGCCAACGATGGTATCTGGCCTGATGTGCCAAAATTAACCATTTGATTCTGAGCTTGCCCCATTGGCTGTTGCACATACTATACTAATTATTCTGTATTTGATTATTGGTGGTACCCTGAACTTGCTCGGATGAGCTCTGAACTGCCTCGACATCGTCATTACTAGTTAGTGCTGCTTCTTGATGGCTAGTACCGTCTTGATTAGTCACCTGAGTTGTTGGATGTGGAATGTTGTAATAAGTCGGCCCAACCTGATCAATTGGATATCCATGAAACACCTCTCTCATGGTATTGTGGAAAGTGTTCAAGAAAACTATATTATGGTTCAACATGGTATCATGAACAGATTTGTTTACAGCATCTACGAAGAAACGTTCGTCATCAGCTTCGTCTATATCTGACTATCCATGCAACAAAACTCTTGGTAGTAGATATTTCTGAACAACTTTATTGTCACGTGTCTTGGTGTAGGACAACAAACACTTGTTCTGAAATTCTTCTATAGCTTTACTGATGATATCTTTATCCTCATCAGGTAGGTCTTCATAAGACACCATGAGGAAGTCACTATTGTTGTGAGTTGCCATGATGATTGTGGGGTCCCACCGAGCGTGCCAGAACATGTGTCGGCACAAAAATGTGTCAATGCGCCTGACACACAGCAAGCCAGAAGGATGTGCTTGATGGAGCAAGGCTGGAGATCCGCTTAGCTTCAATGTAGGACCAATCGACCCTACGAATTCCCGAAGGCGTGCTAGTCAATTTGACTTGTAATTGACAAGAAGAGAAAGTTTATCAGTGATTTAAGGTGGAACATGCCGGTTTTGCCCAGACAGTTCTAAGTGTGCCGCTTCGAGAGCAGCCAGACGGGAAAATCGACTAAATAGCCGACACGCGAAGAAATCGGCTGTTAAGGACTATAAAGCTCATGGTTTGCGATTGGTTTTATGATGACAAGTACAATGCACGCAGATATAAGCAAAATCATCAGCTAGGTGGATATTACCAATGTAAAGCATTGAGCCGATGAATCTAATGAGAAAGGATATAACATGCGAACAAATCGACTGTATAGTACAAATGGCAGCTATGATGATAATAACAAACTAAAACTGAAGAATCTATAAAAATGTCTATACATTGACAGGTTTTCTGAAAGACATGCTATATGTGTGAAAGCAGAAGCGAATCGGCTGAAATAGCCGATTCAGATAGAATAGGGGCTACAGCATGTGGACAATCGACTATTTAACATGGACAGATCTATGAACTAATTAGACCTAACCTGTTATCTTTAATAGTGGCGTTCGACTAGATCGATGGCAGCCATGATAAAGACAAGAAATCAAACCTTTAAAATAAACATATCTATTCACATTTAACAGAATTATGGAGACACACTGTAGGCGTTAAAGCATAGGCGATCAGCTATTAGCCGATGTAGGCATAGCAAACAGCCAAGCTTATGCCTGGTCGAAAACAAATCTACCAACTAGTATCCTCTGATCTAAAGTACTAACAGTGGAGATCGATTGGATCGTTACAACCATAATAGCGAGCTATAGACCAGGTTCAACTAGCTAGTAAATCTTCTCAAGATCAGCCATGCCCTAACTGCATACTATGCATGATCAAGATCGAAGTAGAACAACCGGTGAAATATAATCCGTCGTTTAAAATAAGAACCATCGCAATGTAATAAAACAAATGATGGACTAAAAAGGATTGGAGGCCGATCTAGATCGATCTTGATCGGGCAGGTTGATATTGCTGAAACTAATGACAATAAGAACATCAGCAAAATCGGTAACTTAATGAATCTACCCAAAAGATGCCACCCTTAGGTAGAGCCGATAACTTGACCTTAATCTAATTTGAGCAGTGGAGGTCGAACTTAACCGATGTAGCCGTACTTGAACTAGATAAGGATCGATAACTAGCTTATACTAGAGCTCGCAAGAGGTCGGCTGGATCGATGCAGCCTTACAAACAGAAGTATAAGCCATGACGGTACTTACAAACAAGCCAGAGGTCGGCCGGACCGATGCAGCCCTGCTTGTTGAAGAACTCACCGAGATCTACACTACTCCTACTCCTAAGGGTTGGCGTGAAGCCAAAAAAGTAATTGGTATTGATTGATTGAATGTCCTTTACAATAGCTGGGGTCTAATATTTATACCCAGAACCTAAGCATGAATCCTACACAAGTATGACTCATTACAATCTTTGGTATAAGAGAAAACATTCCTAACTTAAGATAACTTGGACCCTAATCTTTCCCTTTTTGTAGAGTCCAATATGTCTTTCCCGACGCCAACCGTAGCCCATTGACGTTATTTGCTGATGTCATCGGAAGAGAGCCGATCCTAGTGCCGCATCTGAATCAGCTAATATCAATCTCTATGCAATTGATTCCTTGATGACACAATCCTAGAAGCTTCGAGTTCCCGTGTTCTTCTTCCCAAATTTTGGTGTAAACAGTCACATATGATCACAAGCATAATTAAGTATATGAGCAACATCACATGTGATAAAGAGAAGGTAAATGAAATGAAACTTCATATGCTCATGCTCATGAATGCTTGGATGATGCTTGTGCTCATGAAATACAAATGCCAAATGCAATGCCTAACACTGGGGTGTTATAGCCCCTCCCCCTTATAGAAATCTCATTCCTAGATTTGCATGACCTACCATTCTTCATAAAAAGCGGTATAGACTTCAGGCAAATAATCCTCCCGTTCCCATGAGGCATCTTGTTCACTATGGTTATTCCACACCACCTTGTAGAACTTAATGACCTTGCTCCAGGTTACTCTTTCCATTTCTTCTAGCACTCGGATTGGTTTTTCTTCATAAGTCAAATCCGATTGGAGCTTAATGTTGTTGGGTGCAATAGCTTCATCAGGTATGCGGAGGCAACTTTTTAACTAAGAAACATGGAAGACATTGAATATAGTACTCATCTCTAGAGGAAGTTGTAACTTATAGGTGACATTTCCCTTCCATTCAACAATCTAGAATGGCCCTACATATCTAGGCGCAAGCTTCCTTTTTACTCCAAATCTCTACATTCCCTTCATGGGTGAAACTTTTAAGTACACATGGTCTCCCACTTCAAAGGTTAGTGGTCTTCTTCTTTTATCAGCATAACTCTTTTGTCTAGACTAAGCTGCTCTCATATGCTGTTGAATGATGCGTAGTTGCTCTTCCACTTCGGTGAAAAAATCTATGCCATAGTATCTTCTTTCTCCATGCTCAATCCAATTCAAGGGAGTTCTACATTTCGACCATACAAGGCTTCAAAAAGAGCCATCTTGATGCTCTCTTGATTACTGTTGTTATAGGGAAACTCGGCTAAAGGTAGCCATTTCTCCATGAACCCTTGGAGGATATAACACAAGCTCTTAGCATGTTTTCTAAGATTTGATTCACTCGCTCAGTCTGTCTGAAGGTCTGAGGGTGATAAGCAGAGCTTGGCACAAGGTTGGTCCCAAACTGCTTGTGCAAGTGCTCCCAAAATCAAGTAGTGAATTGAGAGCCTCTATCTGATACAATGGTTATTGGCACCCCATGCAAGCATACTATCTGAGCTATGTAGATTTATGCATACTGATGCGGTTGATAGTTGGTTCTCACAGGAATGAAGTGCAGACTTGGTCAGGCGGTCTACAATTACCCATATTGAGTCGAAACCCTTCTAAGTAGTTGGGAGTCCAACAATAAAATCCATGCTGATTTCCTCTCACTTCCATCCTGGTATAGATAAAGGTTGTAGTAATCCAAAGGAATTCAAATCAACGGCCTTGACTCTACTGCAATTATCACACCTAGCATCATAGGCGGCGATCTCTTTCTTCATCTTGGTCCACCAAAAACGGCTCTTCAATTCTTGGTACATCTTGTTACTGCCTGGATGGATAGACAACTTGGATGAATGCGCCTCATCTAAAATTTGATTTCTATGTTCTCAGTCTTTTGGTACCACTAGTCGGTCCTCAAACCATAGCACACCTCTTTCATTCAACCTAAAATGTTTGGTTTCCTGTTCTTTCATCTTTCTCATAATGTGAAATACACCTACATCTGTCTTCCATAGCTCGATGATTTTACTTTCAAGTGAACAACTGACAGTGATATTGTGTAGCACAACATGATGTAACAAATTAAATCCATCTTCCAACAAGGCTTCTAAGGTGTTATAATGAGATTTCTGACTAAGTGCATTTGCTACAACATTGGCTTTTCCTATATGATAGTGCACTTTCAAATTATAGCCCTTGATTAGCTCTAACCATCTACATTGTCTCATGTTCAGCTCAGGTTGAGTGAAGATGTATTTGAGACTTGTGGTCAGTGTATATATGACATATGTTTCCCAACAAATAATGTCTCCATATCTTCAATGCGTGAACAACAGCGGTGAGCTCTAAATCATGGGTGGGATAGTTGACTTCATGCTTTCTCAATTGCCGAGAAGCATAGGCAATAACTCGACCTTCTTGCATGAGCACACACCCCAAACCTATACCTGATGCATCACAGAACACATCAAAAGGCTTCTCAATCTCAGGTTGTGCTAAAACAAGAGCTGTAGTTAATAAGGTCCATAAGGTGTGAAAAGCAGCTTCACACTCTGGTGTCCAATTAAACTTCTCATTGTTCTAGAGTAGTCTAGTAATGGGCTTAGCTATTGTCACAGAACCGACCAATTTATAAGAGCACAAGTACGACGGTAGCCCGCAAGCGCTCGCACTGTCATAGTTGAGGCCATATAAACCCGAAAGTCCATCGAGTACCACGACGGGTCTTGATAAACGATCCACATACAACCAAGATCGTACATGATTCAACATACATGTCACATGTTACATAAAGTTCACAGATACAGTTCATTCCACAGAGTACGAAATAAGGTTATTACAAACCAAGTTCGATAGATAGTAGGGGAAGCAAATTAAAGTTCAAAACTAGTATTTGCCAACTTAGTTCAAATACAGTGCCAACTCATGGTCACAATCCACAAAAGCATACAAGAAGGATTATTAAATATGCCTGCCCAAGACTCACTCCTCATCTATGGTGGGATAGAAGCGGTTCTTCTAATAGCCATGATAGACGGTACCATCTACAACAATGGGAATAAAACCCTGAGTACGAGAAGGTACTCAACTAGACTTACCCGTCATAAACCAGAAATAAATTGACTCCAAGGATTATGCAAGGCTTTATAAGTGGAGGTAGCTTGACAACATTTTGCATAAAAAGCGATTAACTCAGTTATACAGTTGTACTTTGGTCATCAAGTTAATTATAGCTATTCATCTCTAGATTAGCAACTATCATGTGCCAAACATGTGGTATATTATTTAAGAGCATACAATAGTAACCATAGCTGGTGTAGTATTTCCATGTTTATCCGAACCATCACATTCCATAATACAATTACTATGATGTTGGAGCTAGCCAAGTTTCTCACTATGTGGGAGAGACAACGATTCGAATCGATTTCATCTACCTGTGAATTTATTCCTAATACAAACCCAGGCATACTAGATCAACGGTCACCTTAGGTCACCTTTGGTACAACTTAGGTACACATTTCGCGGGTTCGACCAGTGCCGCACAATCAGGGACAACCAGCTACCAGGACAATCAGGACTACCCTACCCTTGGGCTCATGGCTGGCTCCCCGCACATCCTTACTACCATCCAGAGTGCGCACTTTTACAGAACAGGGCCTGGCCTGAGTTGAACTACTCGGCTTTGCGGTTGCAATGAGTTATCCGGCAAGCTAAGTGATAGGCATGCGTTCAATCTTGTCAGAAGTGCCAACAATGGTATGGTCCTTAATCAGCGTAGATGGAATCACATGAGTCAACCTACACATAAACTTTGCCTAGCCTCCACTTACATTACCCCATGGTACTTTTTCACGATAGCAAATATAGCCAACCGTGCTTCGGTATACACCTATATCTCGTAGGTGACAGGAAATCACCCAACTTCTACCGGTCTAAGCATGGCTAAGCATATATTCGATCCTGGACCTACATAGGGTTAAAGGTGTATATATCTGGACAAGGTAGTTCCATGCATCAAGTGTTTCCAGTCAACTCTTATAACCTAATGCATCAAATATAAAGGTCTCAAGTAGTATTTTGTAAAACAATGGGAGACTTAGAATGCTCCGGGGCTTGTCTTTGAGGAAAGAGGTGGGTCGGTGATCTAGGCACTCAGGGAGCTCTTTGGGAGTCTGCTCCTCTTCTTTGGGAGCTGTGGCTTGAGGAGTCTCTTGCTGATCGCCTTCCTCTTCTTCATTGAATTCCAGCAACATTATCTCCTCGGTCGATCCTATATGCATGAGCATGGAATAAGATATCACGAATGTATGTATGATGACACGTATAAGATGATACAACATGATGAATGCATCCTCATAAGTACTATCAACAGCATGGTATTAAAGTAATAATAAGTGTATCTTATTTTACTAAGTAGGTGTATATCTCTTCTCTATTACTTAAGCAAACACTTCGGTAAATTATTTTCTGGACTATAAGACAACATCTAATTGTTTTAACCATAACTAGAGTTATACACATCAAAATAATATAGTTGTGGACATTATGGAAAGGTTATGAAATTGTTTACAACTTTCTTTTAATACACTTAATGTGATTCAATAGTTATCTAGGTTAAACAATTTAGCCAATCAAATCTGTCCAGGGAGCAAACATTTTGGACAACAAACTTCTAATAGCCAAAACTCTTAAACCCAAAGGCCTATGACTATGAAAATTTAACACAAGGTAGATCAGTAAGTTATCTACAACTTTGTTATTGACAAGTTTTATAGAAAATGCCACTATCAACATGAAATCATCCACACAACCGAAACTATACATGCAACCATTTATTTGAATTATAAAGTAATAATTAATTAGTTGCATACAACCAATTGCTTTTAAGCCTTACTATTAACATCAACAGCTCATATGCATCACAAGAACCATATAAAACATCATGGTCAAGCACAATTTACTTATTTAAATGCCTTTATTGATTTAATTAGATAATGAGGGGAATTAACAAACATATACAATTGTGCACAATAAATTCTCATAAAATTAAAGTAGCTTCCTAGTGATCACAATAGACTACTATAAAAATTTCATACTATTTAGACCAGTATAACATCCTCTACAAAAATGACAAGCTAGCAAGGTTTATTTTAGTAAAATAGTTAAACCTATAGAAAAGTGTCAAACAATAGATTATATATTTTTCTTAGCTTCCTACTAGTGCCATAATAGTGTACAAAAATTTTCATTGCAATATGTTACTTATTTTTATCCCTATAATTTTCCTCAAAAAACACCATTTATTAATAGATAAATAGAAAGATCATATTTGAATCAAGTTTATTGCAAGTTTATTATTTTTCCTAGCTAGAGCATATCAACACAAGACTAGCAAAATTGGAATCACAATTTTATCACTTTCCTAGCTCAAGTTACGCATTTTACAAGATTGTAAACATTCAAAAAGCACTTATATAGCTACATTTTATTCACCTAGAAAAATACCAGAAATAGTGCATTTCATATTTTTAGAAAATACTACACTTCATGAGGAATCTAACAAAATTTGGTTCACCAAAATTGGACATTCCTAGCTCTAGATATAGATTTTTAAAACAGGCATTCAAATCTATGAAATAAATTAGAAAATCAAAGCGTGTACACACTGACATCGTAGGCCCACGGTCAACGGGGCCCACCCATCAGTCACACCAAAGCAGAGCGCGGCACTCGACTGGCCCTAGCTCGTCTTCGGCGAGGTCACCGGCGGTGAGGTCACCACCGATGGCTTCGCCTCGAAGTCCCGCAGCGATCGGTTCACAAGGTTGGCTCGGATGCTCGTCGGAGTAGGCTCGACGGTGGCCATGGCAGATGGCGGAGCTACGTGGTGATGCTCCAATGAGCTCTGGCCATGGTAAGCTCAAGTGAGGCTTGCTACATCTACATGGTGATCTAGCAAAGCTAACGGATGCAGTTTAAGTTACGGGGGTGGTGTCGTTGAGCTTGACCATGCGCATGGTGCCACGGCGAGAGCACTATGGCGGAAGGCCACGTTCTAGCGCCGGTGTGTCGGCATTGGCCAGCGGTCAATGACGTGAGCTAGATGCGACTCTAGGATATCTTTAACGCAAGAAAGGAGCGAGTGAGATGGCTTAGTGGAGCACGGCCACAGCGAGCGCGAGCATGGCGGCGCTCCGGTGGCGGTCGCGGCGACGGCGAACACGACGTGAAGCTTACCACAGCTCAAATGCTGGTGCGATTGAGTTGGGGAGGTGGAGCAGACAAAGGTGGAGTAGTGGTTGCGCGGTGGTGGCTGAAGGTGCAGTGGTGGAGCGCGAGGGAATGCGGTGGCACACGGCAATGGCGACGGCGGCGCGGTGCTCTGCTCTGTCCTAGCATACACGACAGAGGGTGAGACACAAGAGTGAAGTGAGGCGAGCACCGGCGTTGCATGCCTTAACACCCTGCTTTGGCCGGACCGGCCGGGCTAGCACTGGCATATGGCCACAATGCGGTGCGCCTGGCCTGCCCCCGGTCAGCCATTGAAGCCGGCTCAGTTCGGCATCAAGCCCCTTTGAACCCAACTGACGGAGCAAATTTGAGTAATCAATACGCCTAATCCGTGGCATGTTAGTGAAAACCATATTAGTGAAAGTTGTTGGGCTACATGTGATCTACAAATTTGCTTTAGAAAGATTTCCGAAATTCTCAACAGTTTGAGATCTACAAAGCCCTAAAGTGCTGTACTTCAAACTGAATTCATCGTTTTTGACTTGGACAAATTTTTCAAATACAAAACAATATTTTCTTGCTACTTGTGAGCTATTTTTGAGCATGCTATGCACCAAATTAGACCTTGACCCAAAAATAAAAGTTGTTACCCTAGTCAAGTACTACAACTTTGCTGAAGGGTGCACTACCATGCAAACATTCTAGTCTGTAGTTCAACTTAGGTCAATAATACAACTTGAAAATGGTAAGTTACACTATAGATATGACTTAGAGACCAAACTAGCCTTAGTCATGAATACCAAAGTCGTTCCATGTAATATTCTAAACATGTTTAAGGACTCCTAAGGTCCAACAAACATTTTATACATTGGTCACATGTAAACCCTAGCATATGCATGTATATAGATCAACATTTCATGTGGTAAAGTATAAGAATAAGATGAAATTTCATATGCTCATGTTCATGAAATGCAAGTGTCAATGCAAGGCTTAACACAGAGGTGTTACAGCCCCTCCCCGTTATACAAATCTTGTCTCGAGATTTGCAAGATCTACAATTCTTTGAAAAAGGCGGGATAAACCTCACATAAATAATCCTCCCGTTCCCACGTGGCATCTTGTTCACTGTGATTATTCCACACCACCTTGTAGAACTTAATGACCTTACTCCGTGTTACTCTTTCCATCTCTTCTAACACTTAGATCGGTTTCTCTTCATACGTCAGATCTGATTAGAGATCAATGTTGGTGGGTGCAATGGCTTCCTCAGGTATGCGAAGACATCTCTTCAACTAAGAAACATGGAAGACATCGAATATTGCACTAATCTCTGGAGGAAGTTGTAACTTGTAAGTGGCATTTCCTTTCCGTTCAGTAATCTTGTATGGCCCTACATATCTAGGCACAAACTTTCTTTTCACTACAAATCTCTGTACCCCTTTTATGGGTGATACTTTTAAGTATACATAGTCTCCCACTTCAAAAGTCAGTGGTCTTCTTCTTTTATCAGCATAACTCTTTTGTCTTGACTGAGCTGCTTTCATATGCTACTGGATAATGCGCACCTGCTCTTCAGCTTTAGTGACAAAGTCAATGCCAAAGTATCTTCTTTCACCGAGCTCAATCCAATTCAATGAAGTTCTACATTTCCTACCGTACAAGGCTTTAAACGGAGTCATCTTGATGCTTGCTTGATTACTATTGTTGTAGGAGAACTCGGCTAAAGGTAGCTATTTCTCCCATGAACCCTTGGAAGATATAACACAAGCTCTCAACAAATCTTCTAGGATATGGTTCACTCGCTCGGTCTGTCTAGAAGTTTGTGGATGATATTCTGAACTTCTGATTAGTTTAGTCCCCAAGGCTTGGTGCAAGTGTTCCTAGAAATGAGCTATAAACTGCGGTCCTCGATCTAAGATTATAGTCCTAGGTATTCCATGTAGTCTCACAATCTGAGAAACATATAGCTCAGCGTACTTCCCCGCGTGATATGCTGTGTTAACCGATATAAAATGTGCGGACTTGGTGAGACGATCTACAATGACCCATATTGAATCATGACCTTGCTGTGTCATTGGAAGGCCTGTGATAAAGTCCATACTTATTTCTTCCATTTCTAGCCTAGAATAGGTAAAGGCTAAAGTAATCTAGCATATTTCAAATGAATGGCCTTTACTCTACTGCAATTATTGCATCTAGCGACATAGGCGGCGATCTCTTTCTTCATCTTGGTCCACCAAAAACGGGTTTTCAGATCTTGATACATTTTGCTACTACCCGGGTGGATAGACAACTTGGACAAATGAGATTCATCTAAAATTTGATTTCTAAGCTCACGGTCTTTCGGTACCACTAGTCGGTCCTCAAAGCATAGCACACCTCTTTCATCTAATCTAAAATGCTTGGTTTCTTGTTCTAGCATCTTTCTCTTGATGTGAAATATACCTACATCCATCTTTTGCAGTTCTATGATTTTGCTCTCAAGTGAACAATTGATAGTGATATTGTGTAGCACAACAGGATGTAATAAATTAAATCCATCTTCCAACAATGCTTCTAAAGTGTTGCAATGAGATTTCCAACTAAGTGCATCTGCTACAACATTGGCTTTTCCTAGATGGTAGTGCACTTCCAAATTGTAGTCCTTGATCAGTTCTAACCATCTTTGCTATCACATGTTCAGCTCAGGTTGAGTGAAGATATATTTGAGACTTTTGTGGTTAGTGTATATGTGACATACATTGCCCAACAAATAATGTCTCCACATCTTTAATGCATGAACCACTGCTGCAAGCTCTAAATCATGCATAGGATAATTGACTTCATGCTTTCTCAACTACCGAGAAGCATAGGCAATAACTCTTCCTTCTTGCATGAGCACACACCCTAAACCTATACCCGATGCATCATAGAACACATCGAAAGGTTTTTCAATGTCGGGTTATGCTAAAACAGGAGTTGTAGTTAACAGGGTCCTTAGAGTGTGAAAAGCTACTTCACACTATGGTGTCCAACTAAACTTTTCATCTTTCTAAAGTAGTCTAGTCATGGGCTTAGCTATCTTGGAGAAATCCAGAATGAAACGACGATAGTAACCTGCTAAACCTAGAAAACTCCAAACTTCATGAACCAAAGTCGGGGCCTTCCAATCCATGACCTCTTATACTTTAGATGGGTCAATAGATATTCCATCTCTCGATAAGATGTGACCCAAGAAAGGTACTTTGCTCAACCAAAATTCACACTTGCTAAACTTTGCATATAACTTATGTTCCCTCAATCTGGATAGAACAATTCTCAGATGCTCTGCATGATCTACCTCATTCTCTGAATAAATCAAGATATCATCGATAAACACAACCACCAACTTGTCGAGCTCGGGCATGAATACTAAATTCATCAAGTACTTGAAGTAGGCAGGAGCATTTGTCAGTTCAAAGGACATGACCAAATACTCATACAAGCCATACCTAGTGGAGAAAGCGGTTTTAGGTATATCCTCTGGCCTGATCTTTATCTACTGATAGCCTGACCTTAAGTCAATCTTGGAGAATACCTTTGCTTTTGCCAACTAATCGAACAAGATATCGATACGAGACAAAGGATACTTGTTTTTGATGGTCACAGCATTAAGTGGCCTATAATCCACACACATTCTCAAGGACTTGTCCTTCTTCTTTACAAACAAAGCTGGATGTCCCCATGGAGACGAACTAGGTTGAATGAGACCTTTGTCCAATAGTTCTTGTAACTAAATTTTAAGTTCAGCTAGCTCATTTGGTGGCATCCAATAGGATCTCCTTGAGAAGGTGCCGTACCTAGCACTAACTCAATCTTAAATTCCACATCCCTATCGTGGTGGAAAACTGGTAACTCATCTAGGAATACATCAAGAAACTCACAAAACCACTAGAATATCACAAAGGGTAGTGGCTTGGATAGCACAAGACAAGTTTTGGAGTTCAAAATTTTGGGAAAGTGGTACTAGAAAAGCATTACCTCCCTTTGGTTCTCTCAACATAATTGTACAAGCGCTAGTGTCAATGACAACCCCATAATCACTCATCCATCTCATACCTAAGATCACATCTATTGATAATCCTTACAATACTATCAGATCCATCATGTACTCCCTCTCTTGTATAGAGATGAGCACATTTCTAACCATCTTATTTGTAGAGATAGTAGCCCCTAGCTGAACTTATACTATAACCACCCTTGCTTACCTCAATTACTTTTTGATCATTTCTAGATGCAAATGCTTGGCTCATAAATGAATGAGAAGCTCTAGAATCAAATAAAACAATGGCAAGATGTTTGTTAACGAGAAACATACCAGCGGTGTCGATGAAATATGGTTGGCAGTCTACCTAGGGGTATGCCCAAGGTAGTAGATTGTCGGCAGATAGATGCGCAAGTCACAAACAAGATGGTGATGCAGGTCAGACACAAGGTTTTATCTAGGTTTGGCCGCTAAGAAGGCGTAATACCTACGTCCTGCGTCTGATTGTATTGTTGTATGTCAATGAGAGATGTTTTTAGAGGGATCCCCTGCCCGCCTTATATAGTTCGGGGGACAGGGCTACAGATCTGGAAACTAATCCTAGCCAGTTACAATTGCCATAGGTGGCTGGATAAGGATTCCTATTCTAACCGACCAGGATCTTGCTTGATCGCCAAATCTGTCTTGACTCCTTGCGCGGAACTCCGAATAGGCTGGCCGGGCCGCGCGTCGTCTTTTAGCGGACCGGACCCTCTAATCCAGGCTGGCCCAAGCCTAGCCATAAGGGTATAGGGGTTAATACCCCCACAGCTAGTCCCCGAGCACCATGTATTATGCTGCAACACGCCGTTTGATCTCCTTCGACTAATGCAATCCGTCTTCATCTCATTTTCAACTGATTGAAACATTGACCAATCAAATGCGCCAACATTCTGATCAGTATAGAAAGCAGTAGACCACGATTATAGCCGAAGATTCTGGTTGTCCGAAGAATGCATGGTGCTCTTAAAGAAAAAAGAAAAAGATTTCTTTCCTGATCAAGTGTGCCCACTTGTATTTTTGAAAAGAAATGTAAGTGACCCTTGTACAGTAGTTGTTATGGCCAACAGTTAGAGCGTAAGGGTCAATAAAATAAACACATTCACCATAAGGTGAAGTGTGCCCACTTAGTCCCCGAGCCTTGTAGTAGGTGACGTAGGCACGTGGTGCTAGGGTCTAAAAAGAATTCCCATTCAAGTTGAAAATCCAATCATAATACAAGCGATACGAGATGCACCGGCAGGTGAATCATACCGATGTAGTCCCCGAGCTTGCTGGAAGGCAAAGTATAAGCCTTGTAGCAAGGTCTAAATAAATGTCTCTCAACTGTATGTGAGTATAAATCACATGTAGCCGAGGAGAACGGTCTCCGAGCAGTGGTCGGGACAGTTCCCGAGCCCGATAGTAATCCCGACAATCAGTCAAAGCGTAGGGGTCGATTAAATAAACACATTCACCGCAAGGTGAAGTGTGCCCACTTAGTCCCCGAGCCTGGTAGTAGGTAACGCAAGCACGTGGTGCTAGGGTCTAAAAATAATTTCTACTGAAGTTAAGAATCCAGTCGTCATACAATCAATACGGGATGCACCGGCAGGAGCATCATACCGATGTATCCCCCGAGCTTGCTGGAAGGCAAAGTAGAAGCCTTGCAGCAAGGTCTAAATAAATGTCTCTCAACTGTATGTGAGTACAAATCACATGTAGCCGAGGAGAACAATCGCCGAGCATTCTTCAAAACCGTCCCCGAGCACGGTAGTGGTCTGGACCAAACCTAAGCACAATAGTGCTCGGAGCAGTCCTCAAGCATAGTAGTGGTTGGAGCAGTCCCCGAGCACGGTAGTGGTCAGAGCAGTCTCCGAGCACGGTAGTGGTCTAGGCAGCCCCCGAGCACGGTAGTGGTCAGAGCAGCCCCCGAGCACGGTAGTGGTCAGAGCAGTCCCCGAGCATGGTAGTGGTCTGGGCAGTCCCCGAGCACGGTAGTGGTCTAGGCAGTCCCTGAGCATGAGTATTGCAGCAAAGAAACAAATGTCGCTTATACTATTACTTGGTGTATTTATGTATCTTCTTACTCTGTCAAGTCAAATCTGACACGTCTGGTATAGCACGTCATACTGCCCTCTTGTCCTTTCAAGCGAATAGTCGCTTGGCACCTGTAAGGAGGTGTGTCAGTGTGGGCCCTCTCACACTAGCAATGAAGAGGCGCGTACACTGGTAACAAAGGGGCATGTATATTGGCATAGATCTCGAGGTTGTGAAAACAACCGTCTGCGGCGCGTGCGCATGTCTCCCAAGAATCTCAGGCAGTCGAAACGGCGGAACTCTTGGTTATTTATAATATGGAAGTGGTAAGTTACTTTTTACCGATCCCCATTACCATTCACCGCCTCAGCCTTCTTCTTCCTCTTACCAACCCTAATACCTCCAAAATCATCACCAATAACCCCTCCACCACTTCCACCTTCATCAGCAAGGGCGGATTCATGGCGAAGAGCGACGCCCAGAAGGAGTGGTGGAAGTCAAGAAGCAACGAGCAGACCATCGAAGACCTCATCATCATGGGAGTACTCCACAACAAGGCACGCAGGGTGGCGCGTGCTGGAAGGAGAAGGGTACCCCGACCCACAACTAGGTGAGATTATGGTTTTTGAAGATTTCTTCAAGCGGGGTTTTGGGGTTCCAGTGCACCCGTTCCTTCAGGGGCTCTGTTTGTATTATGAGATTAGGGTTTGCAATCTGCATCCCAACTCAATTCTTCTTATCTCCACCTTCATTCATCTTTGCGAAGCATATGGTGGCTTCCAGCCCCATTTCGACTTCTTTCGCCATCTTTTCTGTCTGCGGAAAAAAGGAAGCGGCGGCTCGAAGATAGCCGGAGGTGTGTACCTTAATCTGCGTGACAGGATTAAAGCCCAGTACTTGCATTGCCCTTGGAACACATCACTGGACGACTGGTACAAGAAGTGGTTCTACATCCGCGAAGAGCCGAGCACAATCACACTGTGCGATGTGGGATTCTTTCTAGAGAAGAAGAACAGCTGGTCAGAAAAGCCCGAGCACCTGGAACAGATCCAAGAACTACTTGGGATGATCCCATGGAGGAAACTGGACGGTCCGAGCGTGGTCAAAAACTTCATCAGCCGAAGGATCCAGCCCTGCTAGAGGAGGGTACATCCTGGCTACGAGTACCAGGGTAGCGCAGACCCAACGAGGACCAGGCAAGAGGCGCTTGACAAAACCGAAGTCAAAGCCAGAATTGGAGAGCTATTTAACTTAGCTGATCCAAATTATGTGAGATTGAGCGACATCGAGCACGCTTTCAAGCTCGCCCGACCTCCCCCAAAGGTAAATCATTCTGCCTTGTACCCATAGTCTTATGTTGTAACAAAAACTTACTGTGTCATCTCCTTTATGTTTCCTAGATTAATGGTAGAGATAGAGCAACAGTGTTCGTGTCTCCACCCCCTGGTGTAGATTGGCCGCAAGTTGCCAGCCCAACCGCCCAGACCAGCGTTGGCATCGAAGACGTCGACTAGGCCATGCTCGGAGTTGGGGAGGAGGCAACGGCTAGAGCTACTGGTAAGCGGCCAACGGCCGGCAAGCGTTGTTAGGCGATCTTCACATTGTCAGACGATGAAATAGAGGATGCAGACATCTGTCGACTCGTCCCTAGAAAGAGGAGGAGGCAACTGGAGCCGATGGATCAAAGTGGCTCCTCCATGCCCATGGGACCCACATCGCCAACCACTGAAGTACAGAGGACAAGCGGCAAAGGGGTCGAGCATCAAGCCCCGGCACTAGTGCTGGTCATAGAGGGAAACCAGGTGACACTCGTAGAGCACGCGGAGCAAGCACGGCCGAAGAGACGCGCCTTCGCCACATCATTCCGCGCTTCCTAGCTGTAAGTATTTGTAACCTTGATGTAAGCTTACAATTGAATAATGTCGTCTTCTGAACTTATCTCGGATATATTAGGTCGGCGTCCACCGAAAATCTGGACCAACTAGCCGGGTGCAGCATGACTCAGCCAGCAATGTTAGAGAAAACTGCCCAGTAGCCGGCTATGGAGGAACCTATAGCAGAAAGTTCGCCAGAGCCTCAGCAGACGAGCGGCCAGACAACGGTCCCCGAGCCGGTGGTTGAGGGGAGAGCCGAGCCAAATACAGGTGCTCCGAGCACTAACCCTGCTGAGGGTGACACGTCAGCGCCAAGGATAACAGACCAAATAGAAGAGCAGCAGCCGGAGGTGGCACAGAGCGCGTCTGCCGATGCTATAGCCCGCGGGAAGGCCATAGTGATCGCAGAGGCTGCAAACTCCGGACCAGCGCCGCTACCCAAACACGAAGCTAAAGAGGACGAAGTAGAGGAGGTCCTGGGCCGTCCCCAAGACAAACGACAACATGTATATGTGTCGCGCTGGCGGAACGACCAATGGGTTGTTCATGAAGAAATCCCAGAGATCGAAGAGACCATGAAAGTTGAATGAGCAGCGAAACGTCTGGTGATGGAAGTCCAGGTATGTCTTATTTGACCACCTAATCCTGCTACCCAGTGAAACTGTCTGACTTAGCTTTTTATATGCAGGACTTAATGAAGACCGCTAGGTACCGAAAAAAGTGCTTTGACCAGATTGAGGGAATCACAGCAAGCAACAAAGAACTGGCGGCCGAGGTGGAACGCTTGCGCCACCAACTTGAAGCCGCCAACCAGGAGAGGACAGAGCAAGATGCGCAGAACCAGAAACTGGTCGTCCAGCTCAGTAACAAAGAGCAGGAAAAAACAAGTAAGTTGGCACTTTATCACAACGAGTGCATGACATGTGTTGTTGCATTGTTGGTAATAACAACTTTAGTGCAGGCTTAGAAGCCGAAGTTATGCATCTCCAAGAGGAGAATAGCCATGTGGTCGTAGAGTGTGGTCGCCTGAAAGAGGACAACAAGAAACTGGCACACGACCAGTCACAACTCCGGGACCGCACGACCAAGATGAAGGAGGAACTGAAAAGTAAGTGTTCCAGACTACCTTGCTCACTCTGTTGCCCACCTTATCTTGTCGTGGCGTGACATTTTAATGCCTTGTGCGGTTTGTAGTTTTAAAAGTCAATGCCAAGAAGCATCTGGAAACCATGATGAAAGATCATGATGGCTGGAAGGCGCGATGCCTAGAGATTACCGAGGATTGGGACACATGGAAGAACCAGTGCCAGGAAGTGGCAACTGGCATTTTGCCCGTCCTCAACCTTATCGACCCAGCGCTTACAGAGGAAGTGCCAAGGACACCGCAGCTCGGACTGGTCGAGAGGTGTCGAAAGGCATGGGGATGGTTCCAAGAGTTCATGAAGGAGGCGGGTGAGTACACAGGCACCTATGTGCTAAGCATGGTGCGTGCCTAGTACCCCCTGATCGATCTCAAGCGCCTGAAGGCTGGGTACCCGAAAGAGGTAGATCCAGATAAGGCTAAGGAGCTTCGGATGACTCAGTTGGACTTGTCGGCAAAAATAATTGCCGATATTAACCTATGTGGAAGCGGGAGAACGCCTGTACATGGTATGCCATCAACGAGCCAGCTAGAAACGCCATCAGTTTTAAGCCAACCGACGAAGCCTATGGTCTCGACCAGCCAGGCATCGGTGGGGCCATCTTCTTCAGCTCGACCAGTACAAGAGTCTCCGAGACTCAAGTAAGATGTTAGAAGCAGCGAGCAGCAGGTGCCACTTGCTCCGACCAGCCAATAGGATAGGCTATAGCTG
Organism: Miscanthus lutarioriparius; assembly: GCA_904845875.1. Classification (NCBI taxonomy): domain Eukaryota; kingdom Viridiplantae; phylum Streptophyta; class Magnoliopsida; order Poales; family Poaceae; genus Miscanthus; species Miscanthus lutarioriparius. Next base: position 67,939,220 of record CAJGYO010000006.1, on the reverse strand, counting down.
TAGAAGAAGATGTAGTTGTGTTATTGTAAACCTATACCTTTTTAGGCAAGTTTGTAATAACGTAACTGTATATCATCATAAGCTTGTTTGTTTTATATAAAACGTATTTAAGCTTGAAACTCGTGTTGGTGTAACTAAGTGAGAACATGTTAGCGTTCTATTTAGTTGTACCAGTTTAGTCGACACGCCATCCTGAATAGTTTGTACGGCCCTGATTTGGCATGTGGTCAGAGTGTGAGGTGCGTGACCTGTGCACACGTAGACGCGGACAAGTCAAACCAGGGGGGACCTACCGATCACCCGTAGCGTAGAGAGCGGATCCCATTCACGTGTTGGGAGGAATCGGAGACAGGGCCTGCTCCGAGAACCCGGGAAGGAATGGTGGTCGGCTTTGACTGGCTAAGTTAGAATAACCATAAAATTCGAAGTGACACATCAGAGTGGTCGGAGAGATCATAATAGCTTTATTGAATTAATTCAAAAGTACAAGAGAAGTACATATCTTAGTAGTTAAGCATAGAAACACCTAAGCTTGTCGATGTGCCATGAATTGGGTACGTCTGTACCGTCTAGGTGAGCTAACCTGTAGGACATTGGTCATGTGACTTCCTTGATAATGAAGGGCCCTTCCCATGGAGTTGCGAGTTTATGGACACCAGTCTGATTCATCTTCCACTTCAAGACCAGATCCCCGACCACGAAGAACCACTCTTTAACATTCTTGTTGTAGTACCTGCGCAAAACAGCAAGGTATTTGGCTATACGTACACAAGAATCAAGCCGCTTCTCTTCTGCACTATTCACTTCTAGCTCCCGTACTTCATTAACCTTGCCTTCATCAAAGTTATCTACCCGTGCTGATCTAAAATCTATATCTGCTGGGAGGACTGCCTCAGCGTCGTAAACCATAAAGTATGGTGAGACGCTAGTGTTATGACTGGGCTGAGTTCTAAGGCCCCAGACAACGGCTGGTAATTCTTTAAGCCATCTTCTGGGAGCTTTGTCATTTTCTCTGTACATCCTCTTCTTCAATGCGTCCAAAATCATACCGTTTGCCCGTTCGACCTGTCCATTGGCTCTAGGGTGTGCCACCGAGACGTATTTTACTACTATGCTCCTTTCATCGCAGAAGTCCCAAAAAGCGTTCCCGGTGAACTGAGTACCCAGATCAGTGATGATGTTGTGGGGTATGCTGAAGCGATGGATGGACTGGTCGAGGAACGTGACAGCCTTTTCTGAGGATGACCGTACCAGAGGCATGTACTCTATCCACTTAGAAAATTTGTCAATCAGCACGAAGACACATGTGAATTTCCCAGGAGCCGGTTTGAAGGGTCCGATCATATCCAGTCCCCAGCATGCGAAGGGCCAAGAGGCTGGTATTGTCTGGATCTCATGTGCTGGTATGTGGATTCTCTTGACGAAGAACTGACGCTGTAACACCCTCGGTGTTTGGCTTCTACTAAATTGCATGTCATTTCATAACCATGTGCATTATCTAAGTCATCATGTCATTATCATTGAAACATACATATGCAACATGTTAAACTGTATGTGTTTCATGCTTGATTGCTTAGAGTGGTAGTAATGGAACATGTGAATGCAACATGAATTTCTCATATCTTGAAGCATGGCAACATGGTAGTAATGTGACCAGTATAGGATAACAACAAGGTCATGCAACATGTGAAACATTGTATTGAAACATATGTATGAATTGCTTGTTTTACTTTCTTTATCACATGTGATCATTAGAAGTGAGATAACAATTTTGTAAAATGGTTGATCATGGTCTATTACACCTTAACTATACTTAGGTTACTTGTTGGGACACTGTTCATGTAGGTCAAAATGATAGAATTGCCCTTGAATGGAGGTTTGACTTGAAATGAACCCTAGAGTGCCACTGTTTGACTATTTAAAAAGTCCAACTTAGAGACTTTGCATGGCTGTGCACTCTTTACAAAAATTGTAGCAAATTTATCAAGGAACAAAAGTTGTTTTATGACCAACTCATGAAAATGGCTAGAACATGCTCAAACATGGCCCACAAGTCAGTCTTACATGCTGATTTCATACTTGGCGAATTTTTCTAAGTCCTAAAGTGAAGTACAGTTTCGTGTACCCATGTTTGGAGCCGTGTATCTCCCTAACCGAGCCAAACTAGCTTGAGCTCCAGTGGAGAGAGTTGTAGTTCACATATAGATGATCAACTTTGTTAACTATGGCATAGTCTCGAACGTCACGGTTTAGGAGCAATTAGCCGTCCAACTCGCTCTGTCAATCACCTTCGATGATCACTGAATCGCTGTTTTCAGAAATCGGTTAGTGACCGTCATGGCCGACCGGCTCAGGCGACGTTCGCCGCGTGGCGTTCATGCGCTGCCAAGGTCACCACGTCGCGCGTCCGTGCTTCAGAAGAGGGCCAGCGCCTGCTGAACGCGCTCACCGCTCCATTTCTCCCTCTCGCCTTCTCCGCGCGCAGCGCCAAGCCACCGCAGCCGTCCACCATTGCCGACCGCGCGTCGCCACCGTCGTGCGCGCTCGCCACCGCGAAAACGGGTTGCCCAGTCCATCAGTCGCCTCGTCGTGATCCCCTCTCCCTTATCCACCATGCTATCGAGTCAATCGAGCCTCGGTAAGGGCCAATCGTCCGTTTTCTTCCGCCGCCGCCATGGCTGTCCTCGCCGGCGTTGTTGCGTCACGTGGACAACCGCCACCGTGATCCTCCCATCCCCTCCTCTGCCTCGCGCTAGGTCATAGGAACACCACCGAAGCTCGTCGTGTCAACCGTTAGGGCAGCAGCACCGTAGCCTCGCCGGAGCCGGACATGCCGCGGCCGTGCTCCGTCGTGCTCTTCGCCAGCCCCTGTAGCTATGTCAATAGCTTCCATTTAGGGTTCCCCTAGGTCCACTAGGTTGAGGCGAACCCGTAGGCACCGTTGGTCTCGCCGGAGAAGCCACCGGCGGCGAGTCACGTCGTCGTCTTCCTCAGCCTCCCCTGTTTCCCTCGCTGACGCGCGGGCCCTCCCTGTCAGTCGACGTGGCGGAGGCGGGAGCCCAGCGTGGGCCGCGTTGTGTTGGGCCACGCCTGTGCGCTCGTGGGCCGCCGTTCCTTGGGCCAGCCCACCAGTAGCGGTTAGGTTTTTATTTTGTTTTGTTTAACTGTTTTTCACAGTTTTGGTGCACCATTTCAAAAATAGGTAACTCAAGTTAGATAGATCCAAATGATGTTTTTGTTGGGTTCCTGGGCATGTCTAGTATTTAACAAAAATATTATATGAGCACCTGTTTTAGAAATTCTGGATGAATTAAATAGGACTTTGAAATGTGTTTTTGGATACATGCAAACTTGTTTGAATTTTATCTTGAGTTTCTGTGGTCCAAAAATTATGAAATTTTGTGGGCAGTTTATGATTGCTTATTAGAAGCTCTGGTTAAAATTTCAGAGCTAGTGCATGTGTAGTTTTTAAGTTATAGAATTTCCTTTTATTAATGGGTGGATCTTGTGTGAATTTTCATAATTTTTCTATAGATCCAGTGAAGGTGAAATTTTATGGGTGCTATTCTTATGCTAGAAGGATGCTAGGAAAAATGGGAAATCTGTTGCTTGATACTTTTTAATAAGGTTTCCTAATTATGCTAGAATTAGACATGTCATCTGTTATTTTGGATACAGCAAGTTATGTTTGCCCAATGGCTTTGAAATTTTTATGGTAGTCTATGTGCAGCATGAGATAGCTACTGTAATTTTTGTAGATTTTTATAAATAGTTTTACTATATATTGCTTAAATCACCTAATTAACTAAATAAATTGGAAAAGGATATTAAATAATTTATTTAGAAGTTAGCACTATACTTTTTGATGTTTCTTAGGTATGAAAAACAAGTTGGCAAACTTGGTTTGATCAAAGTATGTTTTTGCACAATCATTAAATAATTAAGTTAGTAACCCTGTCATTCTGGACCAATTCTAAATTTACTGGAATTTGATTTGGGTAACTTAAGAATCATACTTTGATGTTTACAAATGAATTATAGAGAATTTCATAAGCTTTCCAGAATGCCCTCTTGCAAGTCATTTGGAGTTATAGAACTCTGGTTATGATAGAATTAAGTAACTACTTGTTGCATATGAAGCTTTAACTGTTATTTTAAGTATGTCTTTACTATTCTAAGTTCATGGTACTGTTCCTAGGTGTTAGGCCTTTAACTGAAGATGAGCATCTTTATCTTAGGTTATGCAAGTTAGGTAAGTTGCTCTTGTTATTTAAGTTAAGTTAGATACATGCTTAAAGTAATTTGAATAGAGCTAATTACTCGGTAAACGAGTGTCCAGTGATGCTTTCATAAACACTCATTGTGATTCATTCATCATGAGCATCATGTCATTCCTTATGCATCCATGATATTTATCTTGTGCATCGGCATGCAATAGGTGTACCGGAAGGAGTAACCCTGCTGGAATTCGAGGAACTGAACGAGCAGCAGCAGCCGACACCGGAGATTCAGGAGGAGCAGCCTTCAGGAGAAGTGCCAGACGAGGTCGCCGTTGAGTGCCCTGACCACCGTCCTTGCAACTTTGTGAAAGGCAAGCCCCGGAGCATATTAAGCCTCCTATTTTCTGAACTGCAGTTACAGTATTCTTATTACATATATATTGTTGCATTAAGTTTAGGTGTTGGATGCAAACACTTGCTGCATTGGTTACCCATTCCTTGTCCAGATATTGTTACCCTGAATCCTATGTAGCTCAGGCTCGAGTAGTGCTTAGCCCCTCGCTTAAACACGGTAGAAGTCGGGTGATTTCTGTCACCACTGCGAGATATAGGAAGATACATGTGGCACGGTTGGCTATATTTGCTATCGTGGAAAAGAACCCATCTTAATTTGAAATGAAGACCGGACGGAGGCTTGCCGGTTTCAAAGTGACTCCGTCTCAGGTCGCTTAAGGACTGATTCTTGGAGCCTTTCCTGTTCATGTTGAATGCATGCCTCTCTCTTAGTTGGCCAGGTCCGATGACCGACCGCGGGCCGAGTAGCTCACCTCGGGCCGGGAGTCGATAAGTATAAAGTGCGCCTCGGAAGGAGCCGAGAGGCATGAGTCCAAGGTAAGGTGATTTAAAAGTCCCGATCGTCTGGCGGAAGGGTAATCCTCGAGAGGCCGGGCGCTGATCGAACCCATGAATTTGGTTCCTGAGATGTTCCAAAGGTGACCACGGCTACCCTTGCAAAGTATGCTGTGGTGAGAGTTAGGAATACCCCTCACCTGAGTTGTAATTCGATTCGAGCCGTCGTCTCTCCTGGTTAGTGAGAACTTGACGGGCTTATCTCCAATGTAGATACACTTAATAACTTAATGGTTCGGAAATGATGATATGATGATGACAAATTTTATTATACATGTTATGGTTAATATTGTTTGCTCCTAATAAGTGAGTGCTCTAGTACAAAGGTGCTAATTTAGTGGACGGGTAAATAATGATAAGCTTGATAATAAGTTTAAATTGGTTACTATAATCATAAGCTCTTTTATGCAACTGTGTCAAGCTAGCCCACCTGAAAAGCCTTGCATGATCCTTGGTGTCTTTTATTTCTGATTTTTGTCGGGTAAGTCTAGCTGAGTACCTTCTCGTACTGTGGTTTATTTCCCACCATTGCAGATGACCAGTTCTTCTTTGGTTGTTGTAAGTCGCCTTCTCTCCTCATTGGGGATGAAGACTAGACCGTTGGGCGCGGTCTCTACTAGTTCTCGTACCTGATAATGCTTTTGTGGGACATGACTCTGATCTGGCAATGTATTTGAAACTATGAAGTTATGTACTAAACTATGTTGCTTCCGCACACTCAAACTTGGTTTGTAATATTTTATTTGAACTCTGATGGATGTAATCCGAATGCTACTTGTGAAATGTTGTAACGAATGATGTGTTGTGTTGAATCATTCCGATCTTGGTTTGTATGTCGAGGTTTGGTTGAAATCCTTCGTGATTTCCGGACTACTGGGATTATGGGAGCTTAAGTACAGGAATTGGTCGCTTCGGTGATTGTTTTTGTACTTACGTTCTTATGATTTGGTCGGTTCTGTTACAGACAACCCTCACAGTGGCGGACTAGCTTCTCTGCATCGGCTACCGCTGATGGCCAATAGAATCCTGCTCGAAAAGCCTTGCCGACCAGCGTTCTTGAGGCCGCGTGGTTGCCGCAAGAGCCAGAGTGGATTTGGTCCAGGAGGTGTTCGCCATCCTCCTAGGTTATACACTTCATCAAGATTTCCTCCTTTGCGTTCTTGCGCCATAACTTGCCATCTACGAATCATCGCATCGCCATCGCGACGATCGGGCATTCATTTTCTGCCCGATCAGTGTAACCGCTGCCATCTGTCAGGTACTTGATGAAAGGTACTCTCCAGTCGGGCTTATGGGTGGTCGGAGGTGGCTCGGTGGTGCTCGATGCCGGAACCGTAGCCACCAATTGTTGGTCTGGAGGCTTGTCGACCGTGGGATCTTTCTCTTCGATGGAAGGCATGAGCAGGTCTTGGACGAATACGCCATGTGGGACTTTGGCTCGAGATGATCCTAACTTTGACAGCACATCTGCTGCTTGATTTTTGTCTCGGACCACTTGTGTGTACTCGATGCCATAGAACTTGCCTTCTAGCTTTCTGATCGATTTACAGTATGCATCCATCTTTTCATTGGTCGTGTCCCAGTCCTTGTTGAGTTGGTTGATGACCAGAGCCGAGTCTCCGTAGACATAGAGACATTTAACACCAAGCTCGACCGCAATGCGCAAACCATGTAGGCATGCTTCATACTCGACGGTGTTATTAGATGCTGGGAAATAAATCCTGAGGACATACTGAAGCTGCTCCTTGGATGGTGACACAAAAAGGACTCCTGCTCTTGTGCCATCAATGTTGAGAGAGCCGTCGAAGTACATTTTCCAATACTCGTTGGGCTCCTGAGAAACAGGCGTGCTTAAGTCTGTCCACTCGACGATGAAATCGACGAGTGCCTGAGACTTGATTGTAGTACGGCTTGCAAATTCCAAGGAGAAGGGGCATAGCTCCATTGCCCATTTGACGATGCGCCCGTTCGCATCCTTGTTGCTAATGATGTCTCGCAGAGGGTACTCAGTCATGACCACCACACGATATCCGTCGAAGTAATGTTTTAACTTTCGAGATGTTATCAGTATGGCATAGATCAATTTCTGAATCTGTGGGTACCTAGTCTTGGATTCATTGAGTACCTCACTAAGGAAATAAATTGGTCACTGTACCTTGTAGACGTGGTCGGACTCATCGCGCTCGACCACCATGGCAGTGGAGACCACTCGATTAGTCGCCGCAATGTAAAGCAGGAGGGTTTCATCCTCTCTGGGAGCAGTAAGGACCGGAGGTGACGTAAGGTATTGTTTCAGCTGTGTGAAGGCAGCGTCTGCTTCCTCCGACCACTCAAACTTCTCGGATGCTTTGAGCAGTTTAAAGAACGGTAATCCTTTTTTGCCTAATCTTGATATGAAATGGCTAAGAGCTGCCATGCATCCGGTAAGCTTCTGAACATCCTTCACCTTTTTGGGTGGCTTCATGTCCAAGACAGCTTTGACTTTCTTTGGGTTAGGGCATATGCCGTCATGACTGACGACGTTGCCAAGAAGTATGCCAGAAGGAACACCAAAGATGCACTTCTTTGGATTTAATTTCCATTGGAATGTGTTAAGAGCTACAAAGGTGCGTTCTAGGTTGTTAACAAGGGTATGTGCTTCCTTGATTTTGACAACTACATCATCAACATAAGCCTCGACGAGGTCGTCTTTTATCTCGTCTTTGAGGCAGGCCTGTATAGCATGTTGGTAGGTAGCCCCGGCGTTCTTGAGCCCAAACGACATAGTCATGTAGCAGTAGGCGCCGAAAGGCGTGATAAAAGATGTCTTGATCTGGTCGTCCTTTTTGAGAGCGATCTGGTGATAACCAGAGTAGCAATCGAGAAATGAAAGCAGCTCGCAACCGGCGGTTGAATCTACGACCTCGTCTATGCGAGGTAAGCCGAAGGGGTCCTTAGGGCAATGTTTGTTGAGATCAGTGTAATCAATGCGCATTCTCCATTCATTATTCTTTTTGCGTACAAGAACCGGGTTGGCTAACCACTTCGAATGATACACTTCTTTAATAAATCTGGCTGCCAAAAGCCATGTAACTTCTACCCTAATCGCCTCCTTCTTGTCGCGAGCGAACCCTCGTAGCTTCTGCTTGATAGGTTTGGCCTTGCCGTTGATATTCAAGGAGTGCTCGATCAGGTTCCGAGGTACACCGAGCATGTCAGTAGGTTTCCATGCGAACACATCCACGTTGCTCCTCAAGAACCTGACGAGCGCGTCTTCCTATTTGGGATCCAGGTTGTCCCCGATAAGGGCCGTTTTGTTGGGATCGCCGTCGACCAGCTGGATCACCTTGTGCTCCTTGGACTTGGTGTTCTTGCGTGGAGCCTCGAGTTCTAGGATCTCCAGGTGGTCGGCTGAGGTCTTCTTGGCGTCGAGCATGGTCTCAGCCATGCGAATAGAGAGGTCGTGAGCCTCTGCTATTTTGAAGCTGTCGTCTTCGCAGGTCTAAGCTACGTATACGTTGCCCCTGAGGGTTAGAACTCCTTTCTCGGTAGGCATCTTCAGCACCAGATACCTATAATGAGGTATGGCCATGAACTTGGTGAGCGATGGTCGACCCAGGATAGCATGGTAGGTGTCGTCGAAGTTAGCGACCACGAAGTTGACGTAGTCGGTGCGGAAGTGGTCCGGGGTCCCAAATTGCACAGGTAGCGTGATCTGCCATAGAGGTGTAGAGCTCTGTCCGGGGAGAACACCCCAGAACTGTGCCTCGTATGGCTTGAGATCCGCCTGGGTTATCTTCAGTGCTGGCAGACTGTTCTTGAACAGTATATCGATGGAGCTACCGCCATCAATCAGCACCCTATCGAACTGAACCTTGTTGATACAAGGATCAAGGACCAGGGGAAAATGTCCTGGCTCAGGTATTGCGTCCCATTGGTCCTTTCTGCTGAAGGAGATCTCGCGGTGAGACCAAGGAGGGAGCCACGGATCGGTGATGAGGTTGTCGGCGTAGGCCACGTTTAAGCAGGCGCGGGCGAGCAGCTTGCGTTCTCGTTTGGTCTCAATGGACACTTTACCTCCAATGATGGTGTGCACGCGATCGGTTGGCTTGACATACTTGTGGTGGGGATCTGCATCTTCATCGTTGTTGTCCTCGTCACGCTGTTCCCCTGCGTCGTTAGGCTTGTCGAACGTATCCGGAGCCTGTTGACGGGCGTAGATAGACTTGAGAACGCGATAGTTCTCCATGGTATGGTTTGACTTGGGATGGAGCTGGTAGGGCCCTTTCAATGCTTTGGCATAGTCTTCTTCGTAGTTACGACGTCCGCCACCTTTTTTGACGGTGTTGACCTCACCGTCGTCTTCCCGAGCACGCTTGCCCCTGTAATCGTCACGGCGGTTATGCCGCTGATTACGTTGGTCGCAGTGGTCGCGGGAGTCGTTACGTTGGTTGCGGCGATCAAAATTGTCATTCCAACCATGGTTGCCGCGGTAATCATCGCGGTGTGGGGGGTGGCTGGAGCGTGGGACCCTTGCTGCTTCTTCGATAAATATCTTTTTAGCGTCATCGGTGTCCGCATGTTTCTTATCGGTGGCCAGGAGCGCTGTGACCGATTTAGGTCTCTTGCGGAGGAGCTTGTCCCTTAGAGCATCATGGAAGCGGAGGCTAGTGATGAAATCCTCGATTGCCTCGCTGTCGGAGATTGACGGGACCTTGATGCGCATCTTCGAGAAACGCCGGACGTACTCGCGCAGTGGCTCATCTTTCCGATCTCGAATCCGCTGCAGATCATATTTGTTACTGGGTTGGTCGCAAGTGGCAATGAAGTTGTCGATGAAAGCTTGCTTGAGTTCTTGCCAGGAGTCGAAGTAGTTTGCCGGCAAGCTGACCAGCCATTGGTGACCTGCATGACCCACAGCAACTGGGAAGTAGTTAGACATGACATGCTCGTCAGCCATGGCTGATCTGCACACGGTTTCGTAGAGCATGACCCATAATTCGGGGTTCTCCTTGCCGTCATACTTTTGAAGTTTTTTGAGCTTGAAGTTCTTGGGCCATATGACTTGGCGAAGGTGCGGAGTAAACTGCTTCAAACCCGGTGGGCCGTGGATAGTATCATATTCCATACGGCGATAGCTTTCATGGGATGCACGATCGTTGGCTCTCTAGTTGATGCGATCGCGCAGATCACGTCCTCCGAGGTAATGGCGGAGATCGGTATTGCCATCACGGCGATCTCGGTTGCCATCCAGATTAATCCTGCAACCACGGTTTTTGCGGTGATTATTGCGGTTGTCTCGGCGGTTATCGCCCGAACATCGCGGCGGTCGTCCTCCGACGGCGGTTGTCATCCCGACCACCATCATGGCCACCGTTTCCGCCTTGACAATTGTCTGATGGGTCATTGTTGCGTGAGCCACGTTGGTTGGGCGGCTGTGAACGACTTGAGTATTGGCGGCTGTGGCTTGACTTGACTGAGATGGATGGAGCCCGGGCTTGATTTATGATCTCTACGGTCTGGGCCATAGCAGCCGTCAGGTAAGCTTGTATATCATCGCGAATTGCCTGGGTTTCCGGGGTATTGGGTAGCCGTTGCATTGTCGCCATAGCAACGGCCACGTTGGCGCTTGGAGTCCTGAAGACCTGTTTATCCCCCACCCTGTAGAAGGCATTGTTGAGGTCACATGGCTGGACCCTTATGCGTTGTGCTTCTTCCGCCTCGGCTTCAATTTGTCGGCGATTAAACCGATCAATATTGCATGCTTCACATGCCAGCCTTTCTTGCTCTGTCTCGCCGACTGCCGGTGGTTCGTCATTACTGACAACGTTGATCAAGCCTTCCCACCTTGGTGGGAAGGACGAGAATCATGGGTATCTCGGGGCATGGTCTGGGATATCCAGATCGTATTCGATGCCTTCATCGTTGTGATTCTAGAGCTCGGTGCGAACAGAGGCATTGGATGCGGTGCCGGATGAGGAGCTTGAGCCATCCTCTTGAACTATGTGGACCGATCCTTCTTGACAATCCTCAATCCGGACCATGTTGATGAAGTTGCATGGCTTTGGCCGAGGTCGGTGTACAGAACGCAGACCCGGCAGCGTTGTATATTGTAACCGTAGTTGGAGGCAGCGTTCCACAGGCTGTAGGGATGGGCCGGTAGTTCTCCATCGAGGCTTCGTATTCGGAGAGCCGGAGACCCATCGCAGGGGCTGGCCAGTGACGAATGGAGTGCCCTTCAGGGGTAGATGTGACCACGAGATCTGTACCGAGTCATGCAGGACGACTGGCCCAAGCTGGTCGAGTAGATCTGTTGTGGGTAGCGGTTACCTGCTCATTAGGTTGACTTTGAATTGAACTTACTAGAGCTAGGGTTTCGGCAAGTTTGGTGCCGAGCCGATCGATGGAGTCGAGCAGGTCGGCGTTGTCGATCTGCTTCCCTTTGTAGCGAGGAAGTGGATGATGGGTTGTCGGTGTGGCTAAAGGCGATGCGGGCGTGGTCGGAGCTAGATCCACCGTGGTCGAAGCCAGATCCACCGTGGTCAGAGCCAGATCCACCATGGTCGGAGCCGTATCCACCATGGTCGGAGCCAGATCCCCCGTGGTCAGAGCCATAGCCGATGCAGGTGAAGCAGCGGTCGACGCAGATTGAATCCGTGCCTCCTCCATGATCATGGCGATGAAGTCGTCGGAGCCAGTGGTCCAGGTGATCTGACCGACGGTGAACGTGAGGCCGTTTGGTGTAGCCATGGAGCTGGGGATGATGACCATCTTGTTCGCTTGGAGAGCAGTACACACACCCCCTACCTAGCGCACCACTGTCGATGAAATATGGTCGGCAGTCTACCTAGGGGTATGCCCAAGGTAGTAGATTGTCGGCAGATAGATGCGCAAGTCACAAACAAGATGGTGATGCAGGTCAGACACGAGGTTTTATCTAGGTTCGGCCGCCAAGAAGGCGTAATACCTACGTCCTGCGTCTGATTGTATTGATGTATGTCAATGAGAGATGTTTTTTAGAGGGATCCCCTGCCCGCCTTATATAGTCCGAGGGACAGGGCTATAGATCTGGAAACTAATCCTAGCTAGTTACAATTGCCATAGGTGGCTGGATAAGGATTCCTATTCTAACCGACCAGGATCTTGCTTGATCACCAAATCTATCTTGACTCCTTGCGCGGAACTCCGAACAGGCTGGTTGGGCCGCGCGTCGTCTTTTAGTGGACCGGACCCTCTGATCCAGGCCAGCCCAAGCCTAGCCGTAAGGGTATAGGGGTTAATACCCCCACAAGTGGTGACAACCTCTCCTACGGGAACCTCTTCAACAGCGGTGTAATGCTTTAGGATTCGCCTATCTCTGATTATTCTGGTTCTGATTGTTGCTCTTCTTAGGATGGGGGCATTCCTTAGACTAATGGCCCAACTAATTACAGGTGAAGCATGGCTGATTGCTCCTGAGTCCTGTTGAGTTTCCTTGCCCTCCATTCCCCTTGGGTAAGGCAATGGTGAACGCCTTATGAAACACCTTCTGAGGTCGGTTGGTCTAAGCTTTTGGTGGAGGAGGCCTGAACTTGGGTGCTGGTGGTCAAAACTGTGGCCTAGCTGTGACTGGAGCTTTGGACTGAGAAGACCCTAAGGAGCCTGCCTCAGCTGCCCTCTTGCGGCCCCACATGCAAATTGTTGTGGTTCTCCTGAGTCAAGGCATCACTAATGAACTCATTGTATGTGGTGCACCTAGAGTTGGCCATAGTTTTCATCAGCTTCATGCCCAGACCTCTCTTGAAGCTTTCTATCTTCTTTTCTTCTATATCTTCGAAACCTAGGGCATAATGGGATAGATTGTTGAAAGGATGCATGTACTCAGTAAGGGTCTTGGTCCCTTGTGTGAGCCGCATGAACTCAACTGCCTTCATGCGCATTAGCCTTGGGGGAATGTGATGTCCCCTAAAGGCCAGCTTGAATTGCTCCCATATGACCTGTGCATTGGCAGGTAAAGAGGACAAGAAATGGGTCCACCGTATCCTAGCCGGTCCCTACAGCTGATGGGAGGCATATTCTGCCTTCTGATGTTCTGTGACCCTTAGTGGACGGAACTTTTGCTCAATAGTGTTGAGCCATTCATTCGCCTGGAGCGGTTCTTCGGCCACCTTAAAGATAGGAGGCTTGGTGTCTAGGAAATCCTTGAAAGAGCTATACTGATTTGGCTTAGGCCCCTGTTGTGGCTGGCGGGCGTGAGCCATGTTCTGCGCAATGAGGCGCAGGGTTTCCTCCATGGTTCTCTAACTTCCCAGGAATTGAGCAAAGAATTCATTAGCAGACGGTGGTGGCGGTGGTGGTAAGTTGCCATCATTGCCCTCTTGGATGTTGCCTGCTCCAGCACGAGTGCGAGTCATCTGTAAAGTTGCAACAATAAGTGATTATTGAATGACATCAAGAGATTGCAGATGAATTGTATAATCATGCCAAACTGAAATTACTGGAGAGAATCTTAAATTCATACAATAAAACAGAGGCATAATAATTCATTCTTGCAACATGACATCACCAATTTAATCACTTATCGGGCTTGCAGCGCGTTAACATACAAGTCATAATCACCAGTAAAATGAAACTGGAGTTTCATTAAAGTTCAACCCATCTTGAAACGACATGCAAAGTGCTGATATTACATGGAAGTCCAAACGCATTTACCAAACTTCAACTACAAGTCCATTACATAAATAGTAGGGATACATCTAGCGCTATAACTAGTCACTAGGTGATTCTAATCTTCATTATGATGTTTGTCGAGGTCAGAGATAGGATCATCCTCATTCTCTAGCTCCACTTCTTCCTCGTCCCAGCCGTCATCTTCAACTAACATCTCTAGATCTTCTTCTTCCTCATAAAGGATCGGGTGTAGTTGGTTGTTCAGAAAATGCACCTCATGCTAAAGATCCATTACCACATTCTGGGTCTGTGCAAGCTGCTGGCGCAAGTTCCTCTCAACACGGTCCTACTGGACGCTCATGGTGTTAGTCCTGTCTCATTCCACTTCTGCCATAGCTGCATGGTTGTTTGCTAGGATACGCTGGCGCGTAGCTATGAACACCTCGGCACGGGCGATCTCCAGCTGCTCCCGTAGCCCTACTAACAATGCTTGATCATCGGCTCTTGCTTCTTGGGCGATAGCTCTCTGCTAATCAACTTGCTCCATTTGGGTGGGGAGATTTCCCAAAGCTACATATGCTTGATCAGTTTCCCATCGAGCCTCACTTGCTGCCTTTTTGTGCTTGCGCACACTCTTCTTAAGCTTACGCTGTGCGACCTCAGCTCTCATGAGCTTATCCATGCAAGTGGTATACAACTCCTGCCAGAAGTCCCTGGTGTCCTGACGAGTGTAGAACATCTTCATTACCGCAAACATGGAGCTCATGGCGGGACTAGAACTATCTGCCCGCTCATCCTGATCTCGAATCAACACATTGCGGTTGCGTTGTGCCCATACTGTTGTGGATGGATCCACCCGAGGAAAAGTACTAGTGGCACTACCGTAAGCTCATCCCCGTGATACTAACAAATCTGACTCAGCACCTCAAAGGCTTTATACTTGGGCAGCCTCCTAAGGAGTTCTTCCTTCCAATTCCACCTTCTATTCCTGCCAGAAAGTTGGGTACGAGCCGGTATGGTCAGCCGTACTTCATACCATGGTTGTCCCTCTAGGTATACTTCATTCTAGTAATAGAGGGGCGGTTCATAATACCGCGCATAGTGCAAGACTCTCCAAAGCAGAGCAGGAGTTCGAACATCAACAGGAAACTCTCACTTCCAGCCGGTGCTGCCATCTATACCAACAACATGTGCAATTTTCATGAGACAAAGTCATAACGGATAAGAGTTACATAACTGAGTAAGAGATCTATAAGGGGAAGAACAATGCAAGTATTAAATAATTATTTATCATGATGCATGCACGTTTCGTATGTCCTTACAAACTTAGGAAAAAATATTTCTAACGACATACACGGTGGCATACATGTGTTCTCTCATATATAGCGTAGCTAGTCGGGCTACATGTTTCGCTGTTAGTGTACCTGCACAAGACTTTCATTTCAGCCCAACCCCACAATTATAAATGCAGAATGTAAATCTAGGCTCTAAGTTGTAATCTAAATACTTCCATATATGTATACCCATACATGTACTTCTGTATCAAAGCTACCCGATGACAATTATTTACCCACAATTAAATATGCACCATACACACATGCAAGCATACATACACAGCCGTATCAAAGCTAGCTCTCCCCGACCGCACGCTCACATCTTGCGGTCATGCCACTCATCAACTTACCTTCTTACATTGGCGTAGAGGCATTTGATCCATACATTACCACTCAAGTGAATGTCATCCATACAATAGCATGTCATATGGACGATGAAAGTAAAACCCCCGATGTTAGTACTTAAATAGCCACCTAGGAGTCCTTAACTGGGCATAAAGGAAGTGATCACTGGCACACTTTAGATTTCAACTCTAGGTTTCAAACACCTATTTATATAGGTATTAGTTGCTAGAAACTGGTTTTGGAAAACAAAAACCTTTGTTTTAAATACACATGTGGCAATTAATGTTGAATCTTGCTCTGATGCCAGCTGTCGCAGAACCGACCAATTTATAAGAGCACAAGTACGACGGCAGCCCGCAAGCGGTTGCATTGTCATACTTGAGCCCATATAAACCTGGTAGTCCGTCGAGTACCACGATGGGTCTCGATAAATGATTCAACATACATGTCACATGTTACATAAAGTTCACAGATACAGTTCATTCATCAGAGTACGAAATAAGGTTATTACAAACCAAGTTCGATAGATAGTAGGGGAAGCAAATTAAAGTTCGAAACTAGCATTTGCCAACTTAGTTCAAATACAGTGCCAACTCATGATCACAATCCACAAAAGCATACAAGAAGGATTATTAAAGATGACTGCCCAAGGCTCACTCCTCATCTACAGTGGGATAGAAGCAGTTCTTCCAATAGCCGTGATAGACGGTACCATCTGCAATAATGGGAATAAAACCCTGAGTACGAGAAGGTTACTCAGCTAGACTTACCCATCATAAACCAGAAATAAATTGACTCCAAGGATTATGCAAGGATTTATAAGTGGAGGTAGCTTGACAATATTTTGCATAAAAAGCCATTAACTCAGTTATACTGTTGTACTTTGGTCATCAAGTTAATTATAGATATTCATCTCTAGATTTGCAACTATCATGTGCCAAACATGTGGTATATCATTTAAGAGCATACAATAGTAACCATAGCCGTGTAGTAATTCCATGTTTATCCGAACCATCACATTCCATATACAATTACTACAATGTTGGAACTAGCCAAGTTTCTCACTATGTGGGAGAGATGGTGATTCAAATCAATTTCAACTAGCTGGGAATTTATTCCTAACACAAACCATGGTAGACCAAATCAGCGGTCACCTTTGGTACAACTCAAGTACACAATTCACGGGTTCGACCAGCGCCTTACAATCAGGTATAACCAGCCACCAGGACGATCTGGACTACCCTACCCTTGGGCTCATGGTTGGCTCCCCGCACATCCTTACTACCATCCAGAGTGCACACTTTTACAGAATGAGGCCTAGCCTGAGTTGAGCTACTCGGCTTTGCGGTGGGAATGAGTTATCCGGCAAGCTAAGTGATAGGCATGCGTTCAATCTTGTCAGAAGTGCCAACAACGGTATGGTCCTTAATCGGCGTAGATGGAATCACATGAGTCAACCTACACATAGACTCTACCTAGCCTCCACTTACATTACCCCATGGTTCTTTTTCACGATAGCAAATATAGCCAACCATGCTTCGGTATCCACCTATATCTCGTAGGTGACAGGAAATCACCTGACTTCTACCGGTCTAAGCATGGCTAAGCATGTATTCAATCCTGGACCTACATAGGGTTAAAGGTGTATATATTTGGACAAGGTAGTTCCATGCATCAAGTGTTTCTAGTCAACTCTTATAACCTAATGCATCAAACATAAAGGACTCAAGTAGTATTTTGTAAAACAATGGGAGACTGAGAATGCTCTGGGCTTGCCTTTGAGGAAAGAGGTGGGTCAGTGATCTAGGCACTCAGGGAGCTCTTTCGGAGTCTGCTCCTCTTCTTTGGGAGCTGTGGCTTGAGGAGTCTCCTGCTGATCCCCTTCCTCTTCTTCATTGAATTCCAGCAATGTTATCTCCTCGGTCGATCCTATATGCATGAGCATGGAATAAGATATCACGAATGCATGTATGATGACACATATAAGATGATACAATGTGATGAATGCATCCTCATAAGTACTTTCAATAGCATGGTATTAAAGTAATAACAAGTGCATCTTTATTTTACTGAGTAGGTGTATATCTCTTCTCTACTACTTAAGCAAACACCTCGGGAAATTATTTTCTAGACTATAAGACAACCGCTACTTTTTTTAACCATAACTAGAGTTATGCACATCAAAATAATATGGTTATGGACATTATGGAAAGCTTATAAAATTGTATACAACTTTCTTTTAATACCCTTAATGTGATTCAACAGTTATCTAGGTTAAACAATTCAGTCAATCAAATCTGTCCAGAGAGCAAACCTTTTGGATAGCAAACTTCTAACAGCCAAAACTCTTAAACCCTAAGGCCTATGGCTGTTAAACTTTAGCACAAGGTAGATCATTAAGTTATCTACAACTTTGTTATTAATAAGTTTTACAAAAAAGGAAATTATCAACATGAAATCATCCACACAACCGAAACTATACATGCAACCATTTATTTGAATTATAAAGTAATAATTAATTAGTTGCATACAACTAATTGCTTTTAAGCCTTAGTATTAACATCAGCTCATATGCATCACAAGCACCATAGAAAACATCATGGTCAAGCACAATTTACTTATTTAAATGCCTTTATTAATTTAATTAGATAATTAGGGGAATTAACAAACATATACCAATTGTGCACAATAAATTCTCATAAAATTATAGTAGCTTCCTAGTGCCCACAATAGACTTCTACAAAAATTTCATACCATTTGGACAAGTATAACATCCTCTACAAAAATGACAAGCTAGCAAGGTTTATTTTAGGAAAATAGTTAAACCTATAGAAAAGTATCAAACAATAGATTATATATTTTTCTTAGCTTCCTTCTAGCGCCGTAATACTGTACAAACATTTGCATTACAATATGTTACTTATTTTTATCCCTATAATTTTCCTTAGAAAACACCATTTATTAATAGATAAATAGAAAGATCATATTTCAATCAAGTTTACTACATGTTTATTATTTTTCCTAGCTAGAGTATGTCAACACAAGACTAGCAAAATTGGAATCACAATTTTATCACTTTCTTAGCTCAAGTTACACATTTTACATGATTGTAAACATTCAAAAAACACTTATCTAGCTACATTTTATTCACCTAGAAAAATACTAGAAACAGTACATTTCTTATTTTTATAAAATACTACACTTCATATGGAATCTAACAAAATTTGGTTCACCAAAATTGTACATTCCTAGCTCTAGATATGGATTTTTGAGACAGGCCATCAAATCTATAAAATAAATCAGAAAATCAAAGCGTGTACACACTGACATCCGGGGCCCACCCGTCAGTCACACCAAAGCAGAGCGCGGCGCTGACTGGCCCTAGCTCATCACCGGTAGTAAGGTCACCACCGATGGCTTCACATCGACGTCCCGCAGCGATGGGTACACAAGGTTGGCTTCGAGGCTCGTTGGAGTAGGCTTGACTGCAGCCATGACGGACGGCGGAAGCTGCGTGGCGGCGCTCCGACGAGCTCTGGCCACGGTAAGCTTAGGTGAGGCTTGCTACATCTATGCGGTGATCTAGCAAAGCTAACAGATGCAGGTTAGGGTACGGGGGTGGCGCCGGTGAACTTGACCGCGCGCATGGTGCCACGGCGAGAGCACAATGGTGGAAGGCCGCGTTCTAGCGCCGGCGTGTCGGCATTGGGCAGTGGTTAGTGACGTGAGCTAGACATGACTCTAGGCTATCTTTAACATGATAAAGGAGGGAGCAAGATGGCTTGGTGGAGCATGGCTACAGCAAGCGCGAGCATCGCGGTGCTCCATTGGCGGTCACGGCGACGGCGAACATGGCGCAAAGCTTACCACAGCTCGAATGCTAGTGCAAGTGAGTCGGGGAGGTGGAGCAGACAAAGGTAGAGCGGTGGGTGCACGATGGTGGCCAAAGGTGCGATGGTGGAGCGCGAGGGAACATGGTGGCACATGGCAATGGCAATGGCGGCTCGGTGCTCGCTTTGTCCTAGAGTACGTGAGATAGGGCGAGACGTAAGAGTGAAGTGAGGCGAGCACCGGCGTCGCACGCCTTAACACCCTGCTCTGGCCCGACCGGCTGGGCCAGCATCGGCATACGGCCACCATGCGGCACGCCTGGCCCGCCCCGGTCGGCCATTGAGGCCGGCTCAGTTCGGCATCAAGCCCCTGTGAACCCAACTAACGGAGCAAATTTGAGCAATCAATACACCTAATCCGTGGCATGTTAGTGAAAACCATATTAGTGAAAGTTGTAGAGCTATATGTGATCTACAAATTTGCTTTAGAAAGATTTCCGAAATTCTCAATAGTTTGAGATCTACAAAGCCCTAAAGTGCTGTACTTCAAACTGAATTCATCGTTTTTGACTTAGACAAATTTTTCAAATCCAAAATAGTATTTTCTTTCTACTTGTGAGCTATTTTTTAGCATGATATGCACCGAATTAGACCATGACCCAAAAATAAAAGTTGTTACTCTAGTCAAGTACTACAACTTTACTTAAGGGTGCACTGCCATGCAAATACTCTAGGCTATAGTTCAACTTAGGTCAAACATACAACTTGAAAATGGTAAGTTACACTATAGATATGACTTAGAGACCAAACTAGCCTTAGTCATGAATACCAAAGTTGTTCCATGTGATATTATAAACATGTTTAAGGTACTCCTAAGGTCCAACAAACATTTTATACATTGGTCACATGTAAACCCTAGCATATGCATGTATATAGATCAACATTTCATGTGGTAAAGTGTAAGAATAAGATGAAATTTCATATGCTCATGTTCATGAAATGCAAGTATCAATGCAAGGCTTAACACAAAGGTGTTATAGCTATCTTAGAGAAATCCGGACTGAAATAACGATAGTAGCCTACTAGCCCTAGAAAACTCTGAACTTCATGAACCGAAGTCGGGGCCTTCCAATCCATGACCTCTTGTACTTTAGATGGGTCTACAGAAATTCCATCTTCAGATAAGTTGTGACCCAAGAAAGGTACTTTCTTCAACCAGAATTCACATTTGCTAAACTTGGCATATAATTTATGCTCCCTCAATCTAGACAAAACAACTCTTAGATGCTCTGCATGATCTGCCTCATTCTCCGAGGAAATCAAGATATCATCGATAAACACAACCACGAACTTGTTGAGCTCGGGCATGAATACCGAATTCATCAAGTACATGAAGTAGACAAGAGCATTTGTCAGTCCAAAAGACATGACCAAATACTCATACAAGCCGTACCTAGTGGAGAAAGCTGTTTTAGGTACATCTTCTAGCCTGATCTTAATCTGATGATAACCGGACCTCAAGTCAATCTTAGAGAATACCTTTGCTTTTGCTAGTTGATCGAACAAAATATCGATATGAGGAAAAAGATACTTGTTCTTAATGGTTACAACATTAAGCATCCTATAATCCACACACATCTGCAAGGATTTGTCCTTCTTTATAAATAAAGCTAGACAACCCCATGGAGACGAATGGTTCGAATGAGATCTTTGTCCAATAGTTCCTGTAGCTGAATTTTAAGTTTAGCTAACTCATTTGGTGGCATCCTATAGGGTCTTCTCGAGATAGGTGCTGCACCCGGCACTAACTCAATCTTAAATTCCACATCCCTATCAGGCGGTAAACCCGGTAACTCATCTGGAAATACATCAGAAATTCACAGACTACTGGAATATCGCATAGGGTAGTGGCTTGAATAGCACAAGACAAGTTTTGAAGATCAAAACTCCGGGGAAGTGGTACTAGAAAAGCATTACTCCCCTTTGGTTCTTTCAACATAATTGTTCTAGTGGTAGTGTAAACAAGAACTCCATGACTCCTCATCCAATTCATGCCCAAAATCACATCTATTGCTAGTCCTGGCAATATTATAAGATCCATAGTGTACTCCCTCTCTTGTATAGAGATGAGCACATCTCTCACTAATTGATTAGTAGAAATAGTGGCCCCAGCTAAACTTATACTATAACCACCCTTATCTACCTCAATTATCTTCTAATGATGCTTAGATGCAAATGTTTGGCTCATAAATGAATGAGAAGCTCTAGAATCAAATAAAACAATGGTGGGATGTTTGTTAACAAGAAACATACCGGCGGTCACAACTTCTCCTGCAGGAATTTCTTCCATGGCTGTATAATGCATGTATCTAGGATATGCTTTTGGATTGGCCTAGTTTTGATTGCCATTCTTCTTGGGATGGGGGCACTCCTTGGCCCAATGACCCAACTGATTGCGCTTGAAGCATGGCTGGTTGTTCCTTGGTCCTACTGAGCTTCTTTGGCCTACATTGCCCTTGGGTATGGCATTAGTGAATGCCCTACGGAATGTCTTCTGATGGTGATTGGCTTGAGATTTTGGCTAAGGAGGCCTATACTTAGGCGCTAGTGGATGGAACTATGGCTTGGCTGCCATTGGAGCTCTAGACTGAGATGACCCTGAGGCACCTGCCTTAGCTACACTTTTGCGGTCCTTTGATGTTGCGTGCAAGTTGTTCTAATTCTCCTGGGTTAAGGCATCACTGACAAACTCATTTTTGGTGGCACACCTTGAGTTGGCCATGCTCTTCATTAGTTTGGTGCCAAGGCCTCTATTAATGCTCTCTATTTTCTTTTCCTCTATGTTAACAAACTCTGGGGCATATCTAGATAGATTGTTGAAGGCATACATATACTCGGTAAGGGTTTTGATCCCTTGAGTAAGTCTCATGAACTCGGCGGCTTTCATGTGCATCAGCCCCGGGGGAATGTGATGTCCCCTAAAGGCTAACTTGAACTGTTCCCATGTGACCTATGCGTTTGTAGGTAGAGAAGACAGGAAATGGGTCCACCATATCCCTGCCAGTCTCTGTAGTTGATGGCACGCATATTCAGCCTTCAGATGCTTAGTAACCCACAACAAACAGAACTTCTGCTCTATCGTGTTAAGCCACTCATCCGCCTAGAGCGGTTCTTCAGCCTCTTTGAAGATAGGGGGCTTAGTGTCTTGGAAGTCTTTGAACGAGCTATACTAATTTGGTTCAGGCCCTTGATGTTGCTGGCGGGCCTGGGCGGTGTTCTACGCAATGAGGCATAGTGTCTCTTTCATAGCTCTCTGATTTCCTAGAAATTGCACGAAGAACTCATTCTTAGAAGGTGACGGTGGTGGTGGTAAATCACCATCATTGCCACCCTAGCTGGTGCCTGCCCCAGCATGGGTGTGAGTCATCTACAAAATTGCAACCATAAGTGATTATTGGTTGATGTCAGGAGATTGCAGATGAATTGTGTAATCATGCCAAACTGAAATTACTGGAGAGAATCTTAAATTCATACAATAAAACAGAGGCATAATAATTCATTCTCACAACATAACATCACCAATTAGATTACTTATTGTACTTGCAACGTGTTAACATGCATGTCGTATTTCACCAGTAAAACAAAACTGGAATTTTATCAAAGTTCAATCCGTAATGCCACAACATGCAAAGTGCGAATATTACACCGAAGTTAAGTCACGAATACTAAAATTCAAACTACAAGTCCATTACATAGATAGAAGGGATACAACTAGCGCATTGACTAGTCCCTAGACGGCTCTACTCTTCAGCGTGCTCGCTATCGAGGTCGGAGATAGCATCATCCTCATTCGATGGAACCACTTCTTCTTCCCAACCATCATCTTCAACAAACATTTTTGGATCTTCTTGTTCCTCATCTAGGATCAGGTGCAGTTGGTTGTTCAAATAATGGACCTCATGCAGAAGATCCATCACCATGTGCTAGGTCTACGCAAGCTGTTGGTGCAAGTCCCTTTCGACACAGTCCTACTGTGCAGCTAAGGCTTCAGCATTGTTTCTTGTTGCTTCCTTAGCTTACGCTGTGCAGCTTCGGCCCTCATGAGCCTATCCATGCAAGTGGTATAGGACTCCTGCTGGAAGTCTAGGGTATCCTAATGAGTATAGAACATCTTCATCACGGCAAACAATGCACTCATAGCAGGACTATAACTATCTGCCTGCTCATCTCGATCTCAGATCAATGCATTGTGGTTGCGCTATGCCCAAACTGCTATGGATGGATCCACCCGAGGAAAAGTACCAGCGGCACTGCCGGTAAGCTCATCCCCGTGTTGCTGACATATCAGGCTCAGCACCTCAAAAGCAACTACCTAGGTACCTTCCCATAGAGTTTTTCCTTTAGATTCTGCCTTCCACTCCTGCCACAGGGGTTCTTGGGTACGAGCTGGTATGGTTAACTGCACCACATACCATGGCTGTCCTTCCAGGTATACCTCATTCTAGGAATAGAGAGGCGGTTCGGTATATCCCGCATAATGCAGGACCCTCCAAAGTAGGGTAGGGGTACCAAATATTTCTAGTAAAGTCTCACTCCCAGCTGATTATGCCATCTGTTCCAACAAAATGGTGCAACTCTCATGAGAACTATGTTATAATAGAAAAGAGTTACTTAACTGAACAAGAGACTTATAAGGGGAGGAACAATGCAAGTGTGTAATGAATGATTGATCATGATGCATGTACGTTTCGTACGTCCTCACAAACTTAGTAAAATTAAACTTCTAACGACATACATGGTGGCATACATGTGTTCTCTCATATATAACGTAGCTAGTCGGGCTACATGTTTCGCTGTTAGTGTACCTGCACAAGAATTTCATTTTGGCCCAACCCCACAAGTATATATGCAGAAATAAAAATTTGGGCTCTAGGTTCCAAGCTAAATACTTCCATATATATATACCCATATATATACTTCCATATCAAAGCTACCCAAAAGTAAATATGTCCCATATATACATATAAATATGCATATACAGTCGTATCAAAGCTAACCCACAATTAAATACCTCCATATATATATGAGACATATATATACTTTAGTATCAAAGATAACTCTCCCCATTAGACCGCACGATTACATCTTGTGGTCAAGCCACTCATCATCTTACCTTGGGCGTAGTGGCAATTGATCCATACATTACCACTAAAGTGAATGGCATCCATACAATAGCACGCGTTGTATGGATGATGAAAATAAAACCCCCAAGTTAGTACTTAATTAGCCACCTGAAATACTTAACTGGGCATAAAGGAAGTGATCACTAGCACACTTTAGATTCAAACTTTAGGTTTAAACACCTATATATATATATATCTATTAGTTGCTAAAAGTGGTTTGGGAAAAACAAAAACCTTTGTTTTAAATACACATGTGGCAATTAATGTTGAATCTTGCTCTAATGCTAGCTATAGCAGAACCGTCCAAGTTATAAGAGCACAAGTACAATAGCAGCCCGCAAGCGGTCGCACTATCATACTTGAGCCCAGATAAACCCGGTAGTCCGTCGAGTACCACGAAGGGTCTCAATTCAACCAACATACAACCAAGATCGTACATGATTCAACATACATGTCACATGTTGCATAAAGTTCACAAATACAGTTCCATACATCGGAGTATGATTAAAAGTTATTACAAACCAAGTTTAGGTAAAGTAGTAGCGGAAGCAATTAAAGTTTGAAACAAACATCTCCATCGTTGTTCAAATATTGTGCCAGCTCATGATCACAATCCCACAAAAGCATGAGAGAGGGATTATTAACTAGAGATGCCTTGCCCAGGGCTCTACTCCTCGTCTATGGTGGGACAGAAGTAGTTCTTACAGTAGCCATGATACATCGTATTATCTGCAACAATGGGAAATAAACCCTGAGTACAAGAAGGTACTCAGCTAGACTTACCCATCATAAACCAAAAATAAAGTGACTCCAAGGATCATGCAAGGCTTTATAAGTGGAGCTAGCTTGACAACATTTTGCATAAAAAGCCACTAATTCAACTATGCCTTTTATAATTCGGTCATCAAGTTAATTATAGCTATTCATCTCCATATTAGCAACTAACATGTGCCAAACATGTAGTATATTGTTAATCATAGCACAATAATAACCATAGCCATTTAATATTTCATTCTCAGAACCATTCCACTCGCCATTAACACTATGATAGAAGGAAGCTCAGTCAAGTTTCTTACTATCTGGGAGAGACAGCGATTTGAATCGATTTTAACTAGCTGGGAATTTATCCTAACACAAACCCAAGCAAACCAGATCAACGGTCACCTTAGGTCACCTTTGGTACAACTCAAGTCCACATTTCACGGGTTCGATCAGCGCCACACAATCAGGAGATGACCTAGTACCAGGACGTTTAGGCCTGGCCTACCCTTGGGCTCACGTTAGGCTCCCTGCACATCCTTACTACCATCCAGAGTGCGCACTCTTACAGAACGGGGCCTATCCTGAGTTGAGCTACTTGGCTTCACGGTCGGAACGAGTTATCCGGCCAGCTAAGTGAGAGGCATGAGTTCAAAATGATCGAGGACCAACAATGGTATAGTCCTTAATCAACGCAGACAGAATCACATGAGTCAACCTACAACATAGACTCCATTTGGCCTTGATTTACAACATCCATGGTTCTTTTACATGAAGCAAATATAGCCAACTGTGGTTCAGTGCCCACCTATATATCATAGGTGATAGGAAATCACCCGACTTCTACCGATCAAAGCATAGCCAAGCATATATTCGATCCTAGGCCTACATAGGGTTAAAGGTATATATCTAGACAAGGTAGTTCTATGCATCAAGTGTTTCGAACCAACTCTTATAACCTAATGCATCAAACATAAAAGGACTCAAGTGATATTTTGTAAAACATGGAAGACTTAGAATGCTCCGGGGCTTGCCTTTGATAAAGGAAGTTGGCCTATGATCTGGGCACTTAGGTAGGTCCTCAAGAGCTTGCTCCTCTTCTTCTAGAGCTACGGGCTAAGGTGCCTCCTGTTGTTCCTCCGGCTCTTCGTCGAATTCCAATAGAGTTATCCCCTCGGACGATCCTATATGCATGAGCAGGAAATATGATATCATGGATGCATATATAATGACATCTATAATATGATATGATGTGATGAATGCACCTAATAAGTGTTCTTGGCAGCATTGCATTAAGGTGATAACAAGTTACATTTTCTTTTACTAAGTAGGTGCATATCTCTTCTCTAGTAACTTAAACAATCACTTATGTAAATCATTCTCTGGACTACAAGATAGCAGCCAATTGTTTTGTCAATAACTAGAGTTATACACATAAAAATAATATGGTTGAGGACATTCTGGAAATCCTATGAAATTTCCTACAACTTTGTTTTAATCATCTTAATGTGATTTAGCAGCTATCTAGGTCAAACAATTCAATCTTTCAGATCTGCCCAGAGAGCAAGCATTTCAGATAGCAGATTTTTTACCACCATAATTCTCAAACCATAAGTCCTATGACTATGAAAATTTAACACAAGGTAGATAAGTAAGTTATCTACACTTTGTTATTAATCATATTTACAGGAAAGATCATTATCATCATGAAATCATCACCAAAACAGAAACTACACATGCAGTCATCTAGTTGAATTATAAAGCAATAATTAACTAGTTGCCTATAAACAAATACTTCTAAGCCTCACTAATAGTATCAACATATATATGCATCACACACACCACAGAAAACATCATGGTTAAGCCTAACTAATTTATTTATATTCATTTATTAATTTCCTTAGATAATAAGGTGATTTACAGAGTAAATATTTCTATTCCTCAATAAATTCCGAGAAAATTACACTTGGCTACACATGACCCTAGTAGTCTACTGTATAAATTTTTTGCCATTTGGATAAGTATAGCTACCTCTACAAAAATGACAAGTTACATATGCTTATTTTAGCAAAAATAGTTTACCATAGTGAAAAGTGTCAAGGAACAGATTTAATATTTTTCTTACTTTTCTCCTAGCATGAGAATACTATGTAAAAATCTGTATGATCATATGTTATGTATTTTTACCCTAATTAATTTCACTAGAATCTAGCAATTAATTAAGATTAAATAGGAAGACCATATTACAATTATGTCTACTGTAGGTTTAGTATTTATCCTAGTTAGACCATGTCAGCACAAGACCAGAAAAATTAGAATCATAGTTTTATCACTTTCCTAGCCCAAGTTATTCATTTTACAAGATATAAACTACTTTAAAAGCACTTATCTTGCTCAATTTAAATCTCCCAAAAAAATACCCTAAGTGGTAGATTTCATATTTTTATCAAATAGTACTCTTCATGATGAATCCAACAAAATTTGGTTCACCTCATTTGGATACTCCAAGCTCTAGATATAATTTTTGCAATTTAGTACTCAAATCTGTGAAAAATAAACAAAAACAACTAAACCCTAAATGCTAGGTGCACCCGGTCTATACACCCCGCTGTGACTGACGCGTGGGTCCCACAGTCAACCCGGCCCCACATGACAGTGAAATAGAATAGAGGTGGTGCTTTGACCAGCGAGAACTCACCGACGACGAGGTCAACGATGATGAGGTCACCGCCGTTATGTTCCCCATCATCCTGCGCATCTACTGGTACCCTAGGTTTGCTTGGAGGATCACTGGAGCTACCTCACTGGCGGTGCGCGGTGGTGCTCCATCCATCTCCGGTGATGGCATGGCCAGGCTAGCATAGCTACAACATCCATGAACCCTAGCGAAGCTCAACGGCGTGGATCAAGATGCTATGAAGCGGCGGTGAGGTTTGGCCGCGTGCATGGAGGCACTATGGCGCAAGCACATCAGCGACACGGTGATGTTTCGACGTGATAGCGACGGTTGCGGGGAACTACGATACAACATGAGCACCTTTGACCTGGGGCGACGATGGACCAACGGAGAAGAAGGTAGGAACTACGGTGGATAGGGCTGGCCACAGGCGAGCTTGGAGCTTGATGGTGCACCGCGGCTATGGCGGCGACGGCGACACAAAATGCGGCCTCACTTGAGCTTGGATGGTGGCATAGGCGGTTTGAGGAGGTGGAGCGGCTCACGGCCGAGTGGTGTGTGCAAGATATTGGTGCGGCGGTGGTGGCATGTGAGCTCGGCGGAGGTCAGTAGCGGTGTTGTGGTTCCATTCGGCGAGCGCAAGAGCAAGAGAGAGGCGAGGTAGAGAGTGAGCATGCGTGAGAGGCGCGCGGCTCGACATCCACTTATGCCCACTCCATCCTAACCGATGGGGTCATCACCGATGGATGGCCACTAGGTGGTGGCCACGGCCTGCACGTGGTCGGCCACGACGGTCGGCGCGGCGCTGCTGTGAATCGGCCATCAGGCCGACTAACGGGGCATCTTCAAGCGATTACTACTCCTAATCCATGGCGCTTTAGCAAAAATTTCCTTAATAAACATTGTAGAGCTACGTGAAAGCTATAAGATTGATTAAAAGAGTTTTGTCTAATTTGCAATGGTTTTCAAACTACAAATCTCTAAAGTGAGCTCCTTTGAAACTAAAATCAGCATTCTACACAGAAAAATTTTAAGTCACAAAATAGCATTTTGTTGGAACTTGTGAGCTCTATTTGACCATGTTAGACACTGAATTAGCTCATGACCCTTAAATAAAGTTTGTTACCCATGATGTGAACTACAACTTTTATTTAGGTCACACAGCCATGCAAATATCTAATATATTGTTCAACTTTGGTCAAACTAGCATCATGAAAATGGCATTACAAAGTAAACCAACACTTAGAAGCAAAATTGGCTTAAGTCATGAATATAAACATTGTTCCAAATATCATTCTAGATGCGTCTAAGGTATTTTGGTGACCTCACAACCATCTCATGCATTGGTCACATATTATCACAAGCATAATTAAGTATATGAGCAACATCACATGTCATAAAGAGAAGGTAAATGAAATGAAACTTCATATGCTCATGCTCATGAATGCTTGGATGATGCTTGTGCTCATGAAATGCAAATGCCAAATGCAATGCTTAACACTAGGGTGTTACAGCCGCATTGGCAAATGATCCGCCTGTGTGGAGGCTATCATCACCGTCGTGTGGGCACATCAATCGCCTGTGTAGTGGTCACCAGCACCATCGCCTTGTACATTAACCCGACTGTCTATGGTGCAACTTCGCTATCGCTTTGACGACCGAGACATCTATGTAGAGGTTAACACCACCATCATGTTAGCGTATGAACCATCAGTACAAAGGTCATGGTCACCATCGCCTTGCACCACGATCTACCCTTGATGATCATTTAGTCGGTGTTGGGTTACTAAACGATTCGACAGTGATACACTTTTGATCCCTGACACATAATACATATAGCGACGGTGTTGGATGTTTGCACCACCAATGGCGGTGGAGATAACAAAACAATACATGTCCCTTAATAGATTACTGAACACAAAGCATACAAATATAACCATTGCATCCATAAACTATGTTCTTACAATAACAATGGACGCTTACCATAATATCTTTCTCAACTGATGTCCTAACACAAGCGGTACATAGATTGCAAACTAAAGGTACTGCTCTCTACAGACTTACATAATGAAACGACGTAGTTGTGCTCCTCCCATGTGGCACTCCTGCTTGCTAAGCACAAATGAATATAATTAGTGCATCCTTCGGATTGGTAGCCAATGCACCATGGAACCCCTCTTGTTCATCTCTGATCCACAACCTGAACAAAGCAGCAGAATTAATAATATTGAACATACAATTCCTTTAGTTAACAAGCCAAAATTGGCCTATACATACATAGAATGAAAACAACTCCCTACCTGAATAAAGACTGTCATGACAACAAAATACATCAAATGTACCTTACTGCTCTGCTAATGACTCCATGAACTAGGAAATATAAGGAAAATAGTAAGACCTATTCATATGGAAATGCCCTCTTGATCTACAAAAGCTGATGACATGGGCATGGATGACATGAACCTTTCTACGGTCCATGTCATATGCAATCAGTGTTCTATCCTTTCCAACAAGGAAAATGAAATTCCATTCTAGGTGAACTATAATCACTCTGTACTCCCCATCACAAAGCTCAGAACTAACTTTAATATTCATGTGTCCAAACAGTTCCTCCATGTCCACAGCATGCTTCAATCTCCAGTTATCAGTACCATAGTCTTCAAGTATCCACACTAAAAGTCAAGACATATTGTGAAAATTAGCACAACACACACACAGGTGACCCTAAGCTTGATGGATGGACATTTTAGCACCACGTGGTTTATGAATTGTCCTCCATGTCTTTCCCTCCATATCCACAACAACTATTGTAGAGTACTCAAGCATGTGCATAAAACAATTAAGAAAAACACTTCTCGATTTTGAATGTAGAACAATACCCTCGTCCCATTTAGATTCCTTAAAGATCCATGCTGTAGTTTTAGATAAGTAGATCTCCACACCTATGCACGGACCCTCCACCTCAACAAATTCAATCACATGGAAGTGCGAGGACATTGGGTCAAAACCTAAGCGAGCCTGACCAACAGAACAGATGCTACGTGGCAGTACATGCCATTTGTGGGTCTCTAGATTGTAGACAACATAGCGTTGTAATCCATCAGGCCCAGCACACCAGCAACGGACAAGGCCGCTACAACAATCTAAGACTAGGACCTTTTGAAGGGGGAAAGGCATGAAGGACAAGGAGGGTCGTTCATCGGTGATGCTAGTGAAGTGGCGATTGCCCTTCCACCAGCTGCCATAGAAGAAGCCAACGACAGTCTATCAAAGCTTCTTACGGTGATAGGAGTCAGAGATTACATGCTTCCAGGAGCGATAGACACACTTGCAGCAGCACAAGGACCAGGCGGAGAGGTAGCGGAAGATGTTGGCAAGCACATCGTCTGAGAGGCTATCCACTGCGTTCCTCATGTTGGGGGCCTCCTTCATCTGGAAGGACAACACTAGTCGAAGAGATGAGGCTGCCCTACCGTGGAATTGCATCAATAAACATTAGTAAGGATATGAGTTTTGAGGAGAAGGGACAACAATGCAAGTAAGGCCTTATTACACTTGCCTTTGGATTTGGCAACGGTAAGCATGAGGGACAACGCCGGTGACAGCAGCAGCTCGTTCGCCGGTGGATCTATGTGGGCAAGCCAGAGATGTGCACCGGCACGGAGCAAGAGCTGAGCAGTGGTGATGAGCACGAGCAGCGATGATGAACAACAGCAATGAGGGGTTGCTTGTTCTCTGCGTAACTTTTACGACATGCGGGAATCAAACTTTCATCAGTTCTGTGCGGGAGGGTTCAAACATGGGATTGAATTTTTTGCAACTAAGCGGTGGTGAATGCACAATACCATCACCGGCGGCTGGTTCCTAGTACCACCCGTAGACTTTCGTATGATACAGTGATGAATAGTAAGACACACAATTTTAATGATTGGCATTGAAACAAAGCGAAACTGCACACTTATAAAACTAAGAGAAGCACACTTCTAGTACTTAGATTGAAAGGAAGCCAACTTGAGTTCGATGGTGAATAATAAGGCACGTAGATTTACATTGAAAGAAAGCCAAACTACGCACTTAGAAAACACAAGGAAAGCATAATGGCAGTACTCTCGGATTGAAAGGAATCCAACTTGAGTTCCATACATTCATACCAAATAAGTAGGTCGACACTACCAAGTTAACAAGCATGCCGAAAGCTAAAATGCAGATACTAATTAGGATGACACTATGCAAAAGTTAAAAGGCCTTCATACGTACATTATTAGTTGCATAATTAATCATTCTCCATGCAAATCGTAGTCAACCTCCATGGGATCATTGTGAATCTCCATAAGATCCTGCAGATCGTTGTCGAACCCCATGGGATCATTGTCAATCTCCATGTCATCCTGAGCCTTGACCACTACAACCTTGTCCACATCCATTGGTACACTTTCATTTAGCTCATCGACTTTGTTCACAAAGCACTAATTTGGTGAACCAATACTGAGGACAATAAGGTTCACAAGCTGCACTCCACAGAGATAAAAGGCCACAAACTCTAGAATGAGAAAATGCATTTTCATATGTAGATCCAAGAAAATTATTGTAGCTAGGTTGGTGGTGAAGGAGCAAAGAGCGCGAGAGAGCAATACAAAGGAATATATAATCCAGTGAAGGAGCAGATCTAGTGCAGTTACCTTAGATCCGGATGGAGCAGAAAGCAGGGATGGCTCGCTAAAGATTTGTGCACCGGCGAGGTTGGAGGTGAAGGAGCAGTGAGCATGCGAGAGGCTGCCCTTCGTCGGACGCTAGCAGGGTGAAGCAGAGCAAGGGAGTAGAGTGGGAAATGGATGGGAGGAAGGTGTGGTAGGACCGTAGGAGAGTGTATATATAGTTTAATAAATTTGTTGCCCCTGTACCAGGGCCTAGTGTCTAGGGAAGTAGGATGCCTCCAACACATCAATTGATCCTTGGATCTACTATCATTTATAGTTCAATAAATTGAACACTTGGTTAATCACCTTGCATTTTGTTCAACAATAGTTGTACAAAAGAGACAAATTTCAGTCCGATACATAAATTGATATTTGAATCTACTGCGGTGAACTAAGCAACTTGCCAATGAACATGCCAAGAACTAAGGTAAGTACAAAATATGTGAAAGAAGAAAAAGAAGCACATTTCTTTCTCAAAGGTACGGAATCTTCCATCATCTTCGTTGGAACCCTAGCCATTTCTTCAATCTGTGGCATAATCTGTTTCTCCTCCTGCAGATGTTCTTCATTTGTTCTAACATTGGCCTCCGCCTTCAGCTCTCAAATCTTGTTACGTAAATCCAAAATCAAAGTCCTCAGATATCTTCCATATGGGGGATCGTACCACTCATAGAACCCACAATCTAAGACCGGCTATGAAAAAACCAAATTACCATAAGTACAGTGGGATTTCAGCATTTGCATTACGAAAATAGAATGAACAAGAAAGAAATAGAGTTACATTATGTGCCCTACAGCATCTGTGGTACCGACGTCCTAGGTTTCCATCACTCCGTGAAATCCATCGAGGCGTCTTCATGTCGCAGTGACACAAAAGTGCTGGCTAATATGCGTAGGGGTGGTTCTTGACATGGCACGGGATGGACGGCCCCCTCCCATTGTAGCCTCCTTCACTCCACCCTATATATACTAGCCCCTACCCCCCTCCCTCAGGCATAAGTCATTTGAGAAGGCAAAAACCCCAATTATCCTCAAAGCTCCACCATATTCTAGGGCATAGCTAGCTAGGTTAGATCTATAGGGAGGCAAGCTTCGCTTGGATTCCTGATCTTGTCAAGACGCGTGGCTTGGTATAGCCCCTTGTATCCTCACTTATATCTTTCATATTTCATATGTTTGCTACAATTCATTCGACATTGTTCTTAATAATATTCATGTTCCTAGTTATCATGTTCATCGTCTACTTTGATTATATACTTAGTATAGCTAGATTATCATTATATTCAATCATAAGTTCGTATAGCGCTTGTTCTAAAGTACACGGGGTGAGTGGTTGACATTGTGTAAGTGTGGTGCTTATACGTGGTTTACCTACGAATACACCCTATATTCGGGTCATGTGGTAGATCGCGGATGTGACACTCCCATTGAGTCCTTTGTAGTCCACTCCCCGAATATAGGAAAAGTAGGATCTAGTTACGAAGGAAGACAAACTCTGTTCTTAATCTTTCTTAGTAATATCCCTTATGTGTAAATATGGAGTTGATCTTAGCATAACTACTAAGTGTAATTGCACTAATTAACGTATGCTTTGACTTGTAATTAAGAATGACTTAGGAATTATTCCTCTAATTTCTACTTAGCGATGGTAATGCCATAGAAAGGAGTACTCTGAGTGATCATTTATCATGTATCATTACTTATCATATTTATCTCTTGACTTACCCCTATTGTGAGTAGAAGTTTGGTTATGGTTTACTCTATCATATGTATAAGTTATCAATATATTCCAACTGCCAGACCTTCCTTGTGGTAAAAATATAAATAATGATACCTAGAATAGTCCCAAGTGAAATGCTACAATGGTAAATTATCTGTGCGCTTGCAGATCCCTTCATACATATATATATTCTTCCTAGTCATAATAAATACTTAAGTATTTATTAGTGTCATTCTATAAGTGACGCTAAA
Organism: Miscanthus lutarioriparius; assembly: GCA_904845875.1. Taxonomy (NCBI): domain Eukaryota; kingdom Viridiplantae; phylum Streptophyta; class Magnoliopsida; order Poales; family Poaceae; genus Miscanthus; species Miscanthus lutarioriparius. The sequence goes on along the minus strand of CAJGYO010000006.1, from coordinate 67,904,667 downwards.
GAATGTCAACAAGCATTTCTGGCACCATAGCTAGGAATGACAACTTAGCAAAAGTGATGTTAAGAAATGTCAATGACATTAGGTGGCTACATAAACAAGTGACAAGTTAATAAATACTAACAAACATTTCTGGCGCCATTGCCGATGAAGGTAGCTAGGCAAAAAGGAATATTGATAAACTTATACTTATTGATGTGATCGAGAAAACCATTTACCTCTGCTCTAACAGGATTACCTTGTTCTGTGTACTTTTATATCTTATGCTGGGTAATGTATGGCTGGTTTTGACTTTTTGACAAACTACATTGAAGATCCAAAAGCATTAATCAGCAAGACTAAAGCTAAACTCAAGAAAGTTCTAGGTTTAGAATCGGAAGACAACCAGACAAGGCAGAGCTTAACAACAGTTTCTGAAGCCATGGCTAATAAGACTCTCCGTGAATTCTCTGCTCCAACTATGGCCAACATCCATACTGGACCGGCGATCAACATAAGAGACAATGCTTTTGAGCTCAACCTAGCTCTCATCAGTATGGTGCCAGCTAGCCAGTTTTGTGGAAAGGCACATGAAGATGCGAGTGCTCATCTCCAACACTTTTTGGAGATTTGCAGCACTTTCACCATCAAGGGAGTTACCAGAGATGCCATATTACTTCTCCTCTTCCCATTTTCATTCTTGGGGAAGGTGAAGCAATGGTTCTATGCTAACAAAGATAGAAATACTACATGGGAAAATTGCTCCACTGCCTTCCTAGCAAAGTTCTTTCCCACAGGCAAGACCAATGCTCTACGTGGAAGAATTTTAAGTTTTCAGCAACAACATGATGAATCTATCCCTAAGGCATGGGAATGCTTTCAAGACTATATTTTAGAATGTCCTCACCATGGGATGGAGGATTGGCTACTCATGTAGACTTTCTACCATGGGTTGACAAACAGCACCCGTGAGAATATGGATGCCGCTGCTGGAGGTGCATTCTTGTCACTAACTATTGCACAAGCAACAGCTCTCGTGGAGAAGATGGTTTCCAACCAAGGTTGGAATGAAGAACGTCTTCAAACTTGCAAGAGAGGTGGAGGTATGCATCAACTCAAGGAGGTAGACAAGCTGTCTGCCAAGATGGACCTGCTGATGAAGAGGCTCTAAGAATGAGCCAATGAGAAGCAAGAAGTCATGCACACCCATGATTCCCGCATGACATGTGAAGAGTGTGGCAACATTGGGCATTTAGGGAACAACTATCCTAAAACCCATGAGGATGTGAACTTCATCAATAACAACAACTATAGTACTCAACAGAATCAAGGATGGAATCAGCAACAAAGGCCTAACTATCAAGGTAATAATTTCAATAATCAAGCACCCCTGAGAGAGTTAATTTCTGGCTAAGCTAAAATTATGGAGGGCTCATCTAGAAAACTAGCTTCCAATGATAAAATCTTAGAAAACATAAACAATAGAATGGATAGCTTCTCCTCAGCCATTAAAAACCAGCATAGCTTTAATAAAATGGTAGAATCACAAATAGCACAGCTGGTGGCTGCTATTCCTTTGACCGACAAAGGTAAGATTCTAGTGTGGTCGGAAGATCTAGAAACTGCAAATCTTGTCGTTATTCATAATGCTACAGGATGCTACATAGAACAATCGACAGGAAGATGGGAGGATTATTCCTTACCCATCAAGAAAGAAGATCTAGGATGACCTATCATCCCCATAGCCATTGGACCCCACATATTCTAAGAAGTTGTCTGTGACTTCGAAGCAAGTGTGAATATTATGCCAAAGCTAATCTATGATAAAATTAATGGAGATACTTTGTTGTACACAAACATGCATTTGCAGCTTGCAGATCAGTCACTTTGCTACCCTAAGGGAATTCTTGAAGACATCTGTGTATGAGTTGGATAGTCATACATACATGTAGACTTTGTGGTTTTGGAAATAGGTGGAGATGTAAGGGCACCCATTATCTTGGGTTGACCTTTCCTAAGCACCACAAAAGCCATCATCTATGCGGATAGTGCCAAGATCTATTTCATAATAAAGGATAGAAAGGAGAAGTTCACCTTCAAGAATTGTATACATCACTCTCCTAGTCATCCACAAATGGTGTACCTGCTCGAAGAGACAACAGTGACCAAGAAGAAATGTCAACAACATTAGGTGGCTACATAAACAAGTGACAAGTTAATAAATACCAATAGACTTGTTTGGATGCATGTGTATCCACTTCAATCCACATGTGTTGGAGTGGATTGGAATGGAACTTAGTTGAATCCCATTCCAATCCACTTCAACACTGTGGATCAAGATGAATATATGCGCATCCAAATAATGCCTTATGATGTGTGTTGTATTCTAGTGGTTGAACCTAGGATAGTAGATAGTGATGGTGTTACATGTTTCTTAGTTGATTGTAGTTCACATGTACTTTATTCGAGTAATAGCTTCCATATAAGCTGTAGTTCACATGTGCTTTATTCAAGTAATGACTTCCATATAAGCTATAGTTTAGGTGCCTAAATTGCATGCTCCTGCTCTATTTTGTTGACATTCGATACAAGGTTAACTCAATAAATGCCTTTGTAATCTACATGTTGACATCCGGAATATCTCCATGAAGTAGGGGAGCATGTTTAGGGATATGGTGATACAGATATAGATTTAGAAGAGCCAGTACCACTTGCAATTGAGGTGCTTGTTCTATCTTGTTAGGTTAGGATGGGAGGGGGGTTGGTTTAGGTAGCAGTGCAATTCAATTCTTTGCTGTGTGGATAGCAATGCAATTTTTACATGCATGCCGCTTAAGTTTGTTTCTTCAATTTCAGGCTGTGGGTTGAACAAGCCATAGAGAAGTCCCTGCCAGCAGGGCCAAAGGTAGCATCGATATGGGTCCTAGGGGATAGCAATCCAAGAGAGTGAATCTAACTAGTTGTTGATGGTAGTTAACACCCATCATAAACTGTCAATATAACTTGAATAAATGCATGAAAATGATAACAAACATAGGTTTAGGGATTTAAACTAACAAATTCCACGAGTTTGGTGAATCTATATTTTTTGCTGGGTTTATCTAAAAAACCATCAAGGTGGACCCAAACATCAGAATTAATCATGCTTATCCGCGATGAAATCAACCCCAGAAGACTCTAGAAGACACCAGAAGGCAACTCACCATGGTAGAGGGCAGGAGACTGCCAGGTGGGGCTAGCCGGCCCCACCTGCAGGTCGGCCGACCTATGGGCCCCACTGGTCAGCCTCTCCTCACGATGTCGATTCTTCACCACCTTAAAGATTGCATCTACGCCATTGCTTTAGGACGGTTTGATCCGAGGGCTCAAGATTGATGGTTCCCCCTATATATATCAGCCCCTACCCCCCTCAGGCATCATTGATCATAATCTTCATCCATCATCAAGAGAATGACCTCAGAGTTCCACAAATATTTAGGGCATAGCTAGTTAAGTTAGATCTAGAGGGAGGCGTCATTGATCATAATCTTCATCCATCCTCTCTCTTGTATCTTTCATATTCCATGTGTTTGCTACAACTGATTTGACATTATTCTCAATATTATTCATGTTCCTAGTTATCATGTTCATTGTCTACTTTGATTATATGCTTAGTATAGCTAGATTATCTTTATGTTCAAGCATAAGTTCGTATAGCACTCGCTCTAAAGTACACGGGGTGAGTGGTCGACATTGTGTAAGCGTGGTGCTTATACATTGTTTACCTACGGATGCACCCTATATTTCGGGCCATGTGGTAGATCATGAGTGTGACTCTCATTGAGTCCTTTGTAGTCCACTCCCTAAATATAGGATAAGTAGGATCTAGTTGTGAAGGAAGTCAGGCTCTGTTCTTGATCTTTCTTAGTAATATCCCTTATGTGTAGATATGAAGTTGACCTTAGCCATGATTATTAAGTGTAATTGCACTAACCATAGTATTTGACTTGTAATTAAGAATGACTTAGGAATTATTTCACTATTGTATCTACTTAGCCATGCTAGTGCCATCTAAAGGAGTACTCTAAGTGTTCAATTATCATTTATCATCTATAATTCATATTATATTTATCTCTTGATTTACCCCTATTATGTGTAGAAGATTGGTTATGGTTTATCTCTCCATCATACATATAAGTTATCAATATATTACCTTTGCTTGTCCTTCCCTGATGTAAAAATATAAATAACAATACCTAGAATGCTCCCGGGTGAAGTGCTACAATGGTGTATTATCTGTGCGCTTGCGGATTCCCTTATATATATTTTCTAAGTTACAAGTGTCATGTTAATAAATACCATCAAGCATTTCTAGTATCATTGCTAGGGATGACAACCTAGTAAAAGTGATGTTAAGATATGTTAACACTAGTCTAGCAGAGTTGCAGCATCTTGGAGTTCCAACTAGGTCCAAAAGTCAGCACGCACAAGGCGAACAAAGCCCTGTGAGGGGCTGGTCAGGTGAAGATGACCTTAGCCATGCCGAAGAGGAGACTCCACTTCCCCACCCACAGAATGACCGAACTTACGAAGGTTGGTATTACCTTAGACATGTTTATAAATCAAGTCACACTATTTGATATTCATGTTACTTTTCTAACAATCTGAATGTATGAAAATTGTGTCCATTGCAGAGAAGAGCAAGGAAATCGAGGCAAGCAACTAAGGGAGTTTGGCTTGACAAAACCACCCAATCAATGGGAACAAGGATGCCAATCTCGGTTGTTAAGGGGAACAGAAATCCACATGATCCATTGCAAGCTGTCAAGTTTGCCTCAGAGGCAGGTGTAGTAGTCAGGTCTCAAGTACCAATTTTTTGCACTGGAAACATTACAAGCGATAGATCAAACATCTTAATGAATTTGTGGCTAAGCTATCTATAAGTATGTATATCCTCTATTGACATTCAACTCTGCCTTGAGCAACTTAGTAATGGATTTAATTTGCATTCACACTTCTACAGTTGAGGCTAGCCATTAATGACAATGATGAAGCAAGAAAAGAAGCATGCACGTGTGTATTCTAGTTTGTTATACGGCAGACATGGTATAGGTTCAAGCGATCCTACTTCAACAGCATCCCCGCTGATCAAATTAGAAAGACCTCTCATGTGTCTTGCATGAATGACGCAAAGTGGTGTGCACATGTCCAAAAGTGGTCAAGTTCCAAGAACATGGTGTGTGTGTGTGAACTCATTTATTTCTTGTCTAGTCTTTATGTGGTCTACTTCTGCTGTAGTCTAACACAATTGTAGTTATAGGCAGTCTCGGAGCATAACAAGAGAAACCGTGCAAAAGTCAAGTACCACCAAGTTATAGGATTTCACTTCTATGTTGCCCACCTGCAAGCATATGTAAGTGATGGTTGTGTTACTCTTTTTATATCAAATATGTAATGCCTTTTGTATCAATAGAAAAGGCATGTGCAATTTTAACAGAAGAACAAAAATAGGAAGGACACAGGACACGATCAAGATGTACTCGATGAAGAACACAATCGACCTCATGAAGATGTTAATGCAGTGGAAATCTTCAACAACTTCCATACCAGTAGCAACATGGGGCTAAGCGATGCTGCATAAGAAGCAATGGTAAGTATCTTCACTTGCTTTCCTTGAAATCTACTGAAGCCATTGCCATAAAAGAAGGAAAAGTAGGAGGAACCTAAAGTGGCACCATTATTTTGAAGTTGTAATATTACAATAGTTAACATGTTACCTATGCATTGTGCTTATGAATCTCTATCGACAGTAGGCTGAGGAAGACCTATGCATTAGTTATAATGAAATAATCTCTTGGTTCTACAATTTAAGTCCTCTTACACAATCTGTAACCTAATGTTTACTCCTTATTTTCATAGGAAGCTATGAAAACTAAAGGAGCAGAATCTGTTGCTGATGTTATTTCCAAGATCCTCTCCCAGGCCAGCTGCAACACCTTTTCCTTGAAGAATGCTAGTATTAAGACAAGCTAATCTAGATTTCGGGAATGGCTTGCTTCTCAATAGGAAAGTTCAGCTGGCCTCGTCGAACAAGTGGATCAACTGAAGAGGAAGACAGAAAATACTAAAAGGGAGTTTGAGGAGTACAAGAAACAGCAATAGGAGGAGTACAATAAGCTCCGTGAGCATATCATGCTCTTAAGCGCTGGTAACTCTCAGTCTTATTGATGCAGTGAATATGTGGTTTGTTTGTTGTTTTGATGTGAACTTGTGGTGGCTTGATATGTGAACTCTGTCAGTGGTTTGTTGCTGAGCTAAACTGCTATTATTTGATTCAGGTTCAATATATTATGCATGTAGTCATTTTGTGCAGCAGTGTAGATCTAAAATCATTTTTTCTAATGTAATGATTGGTGTGCACGTGGTAGATCCAGCATAGGACACGTTGTTAAATAAGAATCTAACACATGGACAAACTAGTGAATGGCACGTGTAAGTGGTTAGACGGGACACGTGGGCCAATACAAACCAAATACATGGTACAAATCCATCCTGCCATGTGGTTGAATCAAAAAAAGATGCATGGGTAGCTTAGGGCGTGACACGTAGCCCAATAAAATACTGACACGCGGACGTATAGCATCATGACACATGGTCGAGTAAAAGAAAGACACGTGAGGTATTGTGGTCACACCATGTGGACCAATAAAAATGCAGCACATGGTCCAATGAAGAAGTGACACGTGACCTAACCGCAACACGACATGTGTGCCAATAGAAAATTGACATGTGGAACAATAGGGACCCGACACGTGGTCCAGTGAAATCCTTAAATGTGCAAGGACAAGAGAAGGCCACGTTGTGCAATAAGAAGGTGATACGTGACCTGAACCATCTCCAATGCAACCGGCTATAGCATGTACACGTGGAAAGCATCTCCAACGGAAGCACCCGCCAGCGTGGCTGCCCCCTGCCACGCATGCCAAAACACTTCTATGATGATCAATTTTTCATCATAGATGAAGCCACTTCTATGACGAATTTCTAGATTCATCATGGAAGCTCAAGTATGACATGCTTTCTATGATGAACCGTTTTTCGTCATAAATTCATCATAAAACTGAAATTATGATGAATTTGGCTTCTTCAGTGACGAAAGTTGTTCGTCATGAAAGTGGAAATTCCTAGTAGTGTTGACAGTCACACGCTTTTTTCACCACATTCACATCATAGGAGTTCCACACACAAGACAACATTAATTTTTGAAGTTTTATTCCAAATATCAGGCATTGGATACAAGATTTTTAGAAAATTACAAGTGCAAAACCTACTCGGCTATGACAGAGTACTCATACTCTAAGTGCTTCTCAGTAGGTGTTTTCCTACCCGTCATACCTGGCTTCATAAATAGAAGAGTAGTGCATCTAGAAAGGTAACAAAAGTGCAGTGTGTCCTAGCCTAGAACATTGGATAGTCAGTCGGACTACGAACATTTGTTGGCCGACTACCCATGGGAGCATAGCTGCTATAGGAGGTAGCCTACCGGCTAGTATGCACGATGAACTCCATGCACATCTTGCTACCTAGCCAACACCGTCTAAACTCACTCGGGTTAGAGTGCGACCCTTCAAAGGCAGAGCATCGACAGGCACGTTCGAAGAACTGACATGAGACTGCTGGATGTGCCACTCTACCAGCCGTCATAAGGATTCTTCTAGTTGTAGCTCCAAGCTACACTATTGTGCACAACTGTGGGATTAGCCTACTTCTAATCCCTATCACAAGAATTCTTCTTGTCACTACAACACTTCACTATGCATACCGAGTACTCTGATGGGTTGGTCTACTTCGCTCACCAACATATTTGCAAGCTTTGAACTCAGAGCTACTTTACCTCTTCTACAACTGAAGTCCAAGTGCTCGCCAGGTAGGTTTTTAAAGGCTCCAAGGTGGTGTATGTTGACAGTCGTTAATATCAATCATAAACCATCAACATATCCTGCATATGTACTTAATTTCATCACCAAACATAGGTTTAGGGGTTTAAACTAATAAATTCCACAAGTTTTAGTGAATCTATGTTTGTAGGAGGATTTAATCAGAAAATTAGCAAGGTGGACCTATTCGTTAGAGCAAATCACGTTTATCCACGACGAAACTGACATTGGAAGACTCTAGAACCATCTAAAATGAAACCCACCGAAGATTGAGCTAAGACGCTGATAGGGAGGGCTGGCTGGCCCCACCCCTAGGCCGACCAGCCTATGGGCCCCACCTATCAGGCTCTCCTTCATATGTTGGTTCTCCACTGCCTCCTAGATTGCATCTACGTCGTCCTTTTAAGTCAGTTTGATCGAAGGGCCCAGAATTGATGCTACCCCCTATATATACAACCATGTACCCCCTCTAGGAGAGCAATCCTAAAACCCTAATTCATATCTCTAATTCATATCAAGACACACTAGGAGGAATAGGTCTAGAACTTTCCATTGTAGTAGATTAGTAACTCGAGAGTCAGGGTCGAGTTGGGCTCATGCTCAAGTTCCAGATCTAGTCTCGAAGGCTCAGCAAAGCCTTGTATTTCACTTCTATATCTTGTAAGACTTATTATCAATTCATCATATTCCTATTTACATGGTTATGATTACTTTTAATATGTATCTTGCTTAGATGAGGTTATCATTACTTTTGTGTGCGGATTCATAGAGCGCTTAGCCTACTAGTCTACCATGGTAGGGCTGAGTAGCCTAGCCACATGTAAGCATGGTGTTTATACGATGCTCTACCAATGAGTACACCATATTCTTCGGTTGTATGGTAGCAATGGAGGTGACAGCCCCATCTATCCTTCGTAGTCCATACCGAATTGAGCAGGTTTTTAAATTGTAGGACCGTAGTTGCGTTAATAGAGTTATCCTTTTTGCGGTGCTCTACTGTCTAAGCGGCATCCCGAAGTGCACAAGAGTATAGTTAGTCTTAATTAAAGTTGGGTATATATATATACTTTGATTCTGTAATAGGAATATCATAGGAATCTACCTCACCCATTATTCTCTTGAGTTAACTAGTTTACAATATCTTAGTGATCTATCCTCTGAGTGTCATTATGCTTAATTCCTATCATTACCTTTACCCCTTGCCTTGCTATGATGGTATGTCGACTGATAGATACTCCTTTGATATACAATAATCTTTACTCCGTTTTTTTCCTATGCTAAAATATAAATAATGATACCTGAATACTTCGATAAAATGCTACAATGGTATTCTGTGCGCTTGCAGAATCCTTCATATTCTATTTGCATTAATAAATACCAACAAACATTTTTGACGCCGTTGTCGGTGAAACAATTGGCGTAAAGATTTAGATCATTAACATACCGCTAGCTTTAGTAGAATTACCCCTGTTCTGTTCAATTATGGAATAAGACAGGACAGCAAACGCCGTTTTGACCTTCTGGCAAGCTTCCACAAGAAAAGAAGAAACATTGAAGAACCCCAGGGTGCCTCAACATTCAAGATCCATCAACACTGGAACCCTACCATCTCACAAGTTTATATAGACATATATATTCTCTAACCATGTGTAGATTGGAGAAAAAGATCGACATCACAAGAATTCAAATCACATCTCAAGTGACAGAAACAGACGTTGCACTACTCACAAATTCTATCCTGTGAGTCATGGTAAGTATGATCAAGAAAGGCAAGATAGTCTTGCTCATGGACTTTAAACTTAATGAGTAGTTATCTTTTAATTTTTTTACATTCCATTGTATGTTTACTTTGAATAATTCATGCATACACTTCCGCTTAGTCTAAGTTTTCTCATATCAAATACACAACATGTTTAGTTCCTTGCATACATCCATGTTGCTTGCATCTCTTTAAAAAAAATATACATTACTCACCATGATCATGCTCTTTTTCATCCCTATTTGAATAAATCTCTATAGTGCTTTCATGCTACCTTTATCTGCTATAGTATGCTTTGGTTTGGAAGTACACGACATACTTCTATTGGCTTTTAAATTAAGCATGGTGCTTAGATTGAAATGCCTTCCTTAATCAAAATTAGACATGGAGTCTAGTTTGGTTATTGAACTAAAAGTTGCTTGTGTAGACACTAGATATTTTGTTGGACTAACTCCTGCAGAAAACTCTTAAATTTAATCTGGGTAAGTCAAGAGATCAATTCACATCAAAGATGAATCAAGGCATGTGATGAACTCCAATAACTATGCGCAAAGAAGACTCAGCTCATTCTTCATGGAAGGAAGAACTATGAGTATCAAGGTTTATTCACTTATCTTTTGTTGCAAGTTATCTTTGTCTTGAACCATGCTAGAATGCAGCAAACACATAAAATTTGCTAATAAACAAAATCTATGCTAAACTAATCCTAAAACCATCCTTTCATTAGCATAGAGGAAAATTACAAAAGTTATGGAAAACAACCCATGTTTCAAATTCATTGTATTCCCTTAGGTATGTGTTCACTAACATTTTGTAGGAAAAATAAATAAAAGCTATGCATGTTCATGGTTTGGTACAAACTTGCAAACCCAAACCAAACCGCCGCTTCAGTAATGGAACAAAAAGGAAGAAGACGAGTGCCATAAAAAGCACTCACTCATAGAAAGTGGATGCACAAATCAATAGGACATGAGCAAAGTCAAAGACAACATAACATTGAGCCTCAAGCTAGGATGATGATGAGAAGCAAGATGCAACCCACCTCGTATTAGCTGCAATATGCCTACTTTCATCACCTTTGAAAAGACCAACTCACACATCGATGACAAGGACTAGGATGACAAATGCCACTACCTCATGGCATGCATCCTCATATCAACAAACATCAGTAATCAATGGAGGCCTATCGATGGTGTCTCGTAAGGCAACATCCCAAAGTAATTGAGATGAAGCTTCCATACAAGTACCAATGAGGTTCCTTCTTTGACCATAAAGATGGCTAGTGAATCACTGACAAACAAATAAGAACAACTCTCCGCCATGCCGCTAGACAATCAAGGAGGAACTTGAGTTCGCATTTCCAATGAACACCAACTCATCAACCAAGAATCAACATAAATCAAGAAAGGTTGATGGAAGGAGAGCATGCAATTGTCCGTATCCTCATCTCTAGGATCGAGGCTTAATACAAGGAAAGGTCCTGCTTAATAGACTACTAGCTCTCACCAACAGGTACATCGGATAAGCCTCCTTTAGGTATGTTTGTCACTAATCATTTCAATAAAATGAAGGAAAACACAAGGTAATCTAACCAAGCATTATGCAACATAAAATCACATTCATAGGAGAATTCTATCATCCAAACTTGATTGTGCATTATGCAAAATTCAAGTATGGGGGATGGAGTTTTTCAAAACATCTCATGACATGTTTGCTAGTTTGTCTTGGTCATCCCTACCTTTATGATGAGCTCAACTTGCTAAATCTCCAACAAGTAAAAATTTAAATAATCATGCTCCTTTGGGTCACCATACATATTCTTGTTTCTACCTAAATAAATCTATTGAGCCTTTCAAGCTTCCTTGTTCTATTATAAGTATGTTTTTGAATACTATTCAAACATAATCATTGTATCAAAACATACTTGTATAGAATTCGGTTGTACAGATAGGGAATGTTAGGAGATCAGAAACAAACCAAGGTTTGAGGAATTCTTCAAAACAATTTCACACATCTTTGCCTTAACGTTGTTGAAAATTTGAAGTAGTGGTGTTCAATAAAGGTACATTATTTAAAACATGGGATAAAGATGAAGATTCTATGTTAATTAAAATGTTAAAACCAACTCTGTTATAGCATAGAGGATGACCTTTAGCTCTATGACAACACTATCCTTTGCTTTGAATCATTTGTATATTCCTTCGGTCATGTGTTGTCTATTAATCCTTTGTAGAGAAGAAATAATAAAAGGAGCAGAAGGTACAAAACAAAGTGCTGAGATCCATAAAAGAAAGGACAAAAGGATGAGAAAGGAATACAATATAGGAGACAAGATGTTCATGAACAGCTCAAGCAAGGAAAGCTTCAAGCATGAAGAAAAGACCACCACAGTCATCTACCTTCATCACATGGTGTCATCATGCTCCAATGATGAAGGTAACATCCTAAGGTAAATGGTCATTATTTAAAAAGCTTCCCTTTGAACTTGGTATTCACATAAATAAAGAAACAAACATGTTTGAGTTATAACTTTGCTTGATTTAACCTGATTAACTCAACATGTTTTGTTCCTTAAGTTTGTTCATAGCACCACTCTCTTGATCTCATAGTCTTAACCAAATGAGCTAAAATGTTGCATATCTTATCCTTGGAAGAAAGTCATAGTCATGTAAAGTTTGATACATTATGAACAATACACATAACGTCAACCTTAACATGGTTCGATGTGCCTAAGGTTAGAGAAGAATAAATAAGTTTTGATTCTGTTGGTATTTTTCCACCAACAGTGTCCATGCACTTGATCTCTACCTTATCTTTATGAGTAGAACACACTTTGAGCAAAGTGTGAGGGAATCGATCCTCCAAATTCTACAAGTGAAAGTTCTGAACCGGCAATAATGATGCACACAAGATGTCATCAGTTTCTACTACTGATGGTTGACTTCAAAACGCTAAACAAGGAAGAGGAACAAGTTAAGAAATGATGAACCTATCAAACCTAACACAAACTCAAAACCAAGACAAGTTTGGCAAAATAAGGTGGCACCACCATTGGAAGCGCCACTACTAGAGGCGCCACCTAAAGAATACTCATCTTCAAGAGTGAACTGAGGTACTCGATCAATGAACTTCCATAGCTATCAAGGGCAAGATTATGAAGCAACCTCAAGGGCATCAGGGAGGACGCATGTCTTTCTCTGGCCGAGGGTATTATGACTCTCACGTACACTCCACCCACATATGCACTACTCCTACACTGGAGGTAGGCGCAAAAACATGCCTTCCATCTAGATCCACCCAAAAAATGTTCTACTCCTACACTGGGGTGAACACAAAAACATGCTTGTTAGATTTTCACTAAAAATAAATGCTCCAAGTTCTTGTTGCTATTTCTCTAAAGTTGTGTTGAAGAAAAGAGGCATGGGCTATGCAAATGTTATTCAGAAAAAAAAGAAAAAAGAAAAAGAGTTGAGAAAAAATGAACACAAAAATGTCTGAGATATTGAAAACAATGGGTACTTAGATGCCCGTCTGAAAAAAAAGAAAAGAAGAAGAAAGATGAATAAAGATAGCCCTTGTTCTCTTACAGAAATATTTCTAAGATTCAAATGAGAGATATGTTTTCAAGGAGCAAAGTAGAATTAGGATAGCCATCATATATATCCACCATATATCCACACACATGCACATCTTGATTTGATGACTCATTTCTCTTTGGGTCCGTTGTTTGACTTGACAATATATACATTGCAAGTATGCTCTAGATTTCTCCCTACCTATGAACTCCACATAAGCCTTAGTTGTAGGAAAAAGGTATAACATCATTATTGCCTTGGTGAGGATCCACAAATACCACATATATTGAGAGACTTGAGAGTGTCATACAATGGAATCTCTGAGTTTTATTTTAAAAACTTATAAAAACTCTAGAACAATGGTAGAACAAAGAATTTGAGACATAGTGCTTGACTTGATTATTCTGTCTTTCAATTGCTCAAGACCCAAGTGAAGGCTAAGAAGCTGCATGGTTGAAGGTAATATGGGTAAGTTTGAAAGTCAGATCAGTTTATTCTAATCCGGAGGAGAATTTTTGTTTGAACGCATGTGTACTTTTGAGGCGTGAAAGCATTGTAGCAACTCCTGATCCATTGTTCAAGTTTAATTTTACTCAGGGACTAGCAAAGGTTAAGTGTGGGGGAGCTCGTTGATAGTCGCTAATATCAATCATAAACCATCAACATATCCTGCATATGTACTTAATTCCATCACCAAACATAGGTTTAGGGGTTTAAACTTATAAATTCCACAAGTTTTGGTGAATCTATGTTTGTTGGAGGATTTAATTAGAAAATCAACAAGGTGGACCTATTCGTCAGAGCAAATCACGTTTATCCACGACAAAACCAACATTAGAAGACTCTAGAACCATATAGAAGGCAACCCACCAAAGATTGAGCCGAGACGCTGACAGGGGGGCCGGCCGACCCCACCCCTAGGGCGGTCGGCCTATGGGCCCCACCTATCAGGCTGTCCTTCGTATGTCGGTTCTCCACCACCTCCTAGATTGCATCTACGTCGTCCTTTTAAGTCGGTTTGATCTGAGGGTCCAGAATTGACACTACCCCCTATATATACATCCCTGTACCCCCTCTAGGAGAGCAATCCTAAAACCCTAATTCATATCTCTGATTCAGATTAAGACACACCAGGAGAAATAGGTCTAGAACTTTCTAATGTAGTAGATTAGTAGCTCGGGAGTGAGGGTCAAGTTGGGCTCTTGCACAAGTTCCAGATCTAGTCTCGGAGGCTCGACAAATCCCTGTATCTTCACTTCTACATCTTATAAGACATATTATCAATTCATCATATTCCTACTGACATGGCTATGCTTACTTTTAATATGTATCTTGCTTAGATGAGGCTATCATTACTTTTGTGTGTGGGTTCATAGAGCACTTAGCCTGCTAGTTTACCATGGTAGGGCTGAGTAGCCGAGCCATGTGTAAGCATGGTGCTTATATGACGCTCTGCCTATGAGTACACCCTATTCTTTGGTTATATGGTAGTAGTGGGAGGTGATAGTCTCATCTATCCTTCATAGTCCATACCGAATTGAGCAGGTTCTTAAATTATAGGACTGTAGTCGCGTCAGTAGAGTTATCCTTTTTGCGGTGCTCTACTGTCTAAGCGGCGTCCCGAAGTGCACAAGAGTAGAATTAGTCTTAACTAAAGTTGGGTATATATATATATATACTTTGATTCTGTAATAGGAATATCATAGAATCTACCTCACCCGTTATTCTCATGAGTTAACTAGTTTATAACATCTTAGTGATCTATCCCTTGAGTGTCACTATGCTTAAATTCTATCATTACCTTTACCCATTGCTCTAGCTATAATGGTATGTTGACTAATAGATACTCCTTTGATATACAATAATCTTTACTATGTTGTTTTCTAGTGGTAAAATATAAATAATGATACCTAGAATACTCCCGGTAAAATGCTGCAATGGTATTATGTGCGCTTGCGGAATCCTTCATATTCTATTTGTGTTAATAAATACCAACAATGTACATGGACTATCTTCACGGGATCGGGAGCAGACAAGTTACTGACTTTGATATAGGCTTACATGCTGCATTACAAGGGTATAATGTGCCCCACTAAACCTTTATAGTGTGCCAGATAGCCTTATTTCAGCACATGTGAGGCAACAGTATAATCAGCGGCATCTTTGATAGCATATCTGATCGAATATTCTCCACATCTTTGAGCCAGCTGCAATTGCTTTGCATGTGACTGTGACAGTCTTACCTGCTTCTTGACAAGCAGATAGGGCTATAATTATTGCTCATACTCGCATCCTTGAGTATATTCTTTTTAAGATCCTTGTCTCGAGTACAAGTACTCGATCATAGGCTCGGGGCTGCATCGTACATTCCTCTATGGATGTTTTTTCTTTTGGATCCTCTAACTCTTTGTTCCAAACAATAAGAGGCTCGGGGCTAAGCATATATGCTTCACCTAGCGGTGATGCATATTGTCTTCAAGAGCACCTTATGGCTTCACTCATCATGAAAGCACTCGAGACGATGCTTGTTTCTACTCGGTAAAACCAGGAGGAATAAGAAGGCTTCCAAGTTCAACCATGAGACGCTCAGGGGCTTGACGGAGTAGGGTCCTAGGGGTTCCCCATAAGGCCTACAACTCGAACGGGCCCTGGGCTGGCCCACGATCTGCTGAAGGATACGAGGCAAGGTGGCGTGGTCTTCAGGCTATTCAAGATCAACTTAGCCGGCTTACTAAGAAATCTAGATTTGTAATAGAACTAGGACTCTTCTATTATAATCGACTAGAACTAGTTACGTGCCCTTACCCTCTCCCCTATATAAAGAGAGGTACGGTGCACCCCTTTGTACACACAATCATAGCAATCAATCCAACGCAAAAGACTACACAGCCGACTGGACATAAAGGCTATTACTCGATTACGAGGGTCCAAACCAGTATAAATCATTCGTCGCTTTGCGTTTATCGTCGGCTTCCGCATACGTCGAAGCCCACCAACCATCGTTCCGGGTAAATCCGTGATGAGTTGTTGGTCATCAAACACCGATATTGTCACTCAATTATAAAAATCAAACTAGGTCTTTCTCTAAGGCGCTTGGAGCACAATGACCGTTGTCATTTTCCTTAGGCAATGTAGGATGACATGTATGCTATGTCTATGATTTAGGCCTATGACGCATGGTTTGCACATATTAATTATTCGGAGGTGATTTAGTTCAATCTCTGCAGCCATGTGGTTATTTCAGATGTGAGTTGTCATGCATTAGGCTAGTAGGAGAAGAACTAATTTGGCCGAAGCAACAAATACTATCCGTAATGTACATGTTTCTAACTTGGGGTAACATAAATTACATAGATTTCCATATTCAAGACACAACAGCTATTCAAAGCAATGATCATTTGGACCCCACTGAATATGGAAATCTATGTAGAAGAGAGACATAATTTATGTTTTGTTGTCTCAATGGTTAACATTATATTAAGAAAGAGAAATAAATTAAAAATTGTTCATGATTATAATAAAAGGTATTTATCTTGGATTTTTATGTCATCATACCATAATTTGATAGATTAGAATGTTATAATAAATTTATGGCTTGATAATTTTCGTTAATCTATATATTTAATATAAGGTCTAAAGCTAACATTATATTCTTTAATTGTATATGATTTTTTTATAGACACGTGTTTGATGCACAAGGTTCTAAATCTCTAACTATAGCTACCACTGTCTCTGGTTATAACTGTTAAAGAAGGATTTAACTATTTTTTTATGTACAATTTAGATATTAGTTCTCGTTATAGCCGTCTATTTAGGGGGTGTTTGGGACTGCTCCGCTCTTGTTTTTGCAGCTCCGCTCCAGCTTCACGTTGCCAAACACTCTCAGCTCTAAGAACTGCACTCTAAGAAAAAGATGGGGCTGGAGGCCAACTTCACGTTTTTTCTGGAATACCTCAAGAGGTACTTCAGTTTTTAGAGTTTTGTACCCTCACATGAAGTTGTAAGGTAATTATCCACCTTGCCACTCATTAATCACGTATTACTTTCCCCTAATCGCTTCCCCTATCCCGTATGCCCGTGAAAACACCGCGATTGCGACCCTTCCCCTCGCACCCGCCGTGAAAGGAGACGCTGCTTTTGATGACCCTGATGAGTTGGTGCTGCACGTACGATACGCGCAAGAGCACTAGCTTGTCGGTGAGCTGTCAATGGCAGCTGCCGCTCATCTATCACCGTGCGTATGTCATCGTCCTACGCACACGCGCGCCTGTCGTGGCGGTGGCGGTGTTCAGGTGCTGTGCTCGGACGTGGTCATGGTCTAATACGATGTCTATCATCCTACTTCTCGCCCACTCATTAGGACATGTGTGCGCATACAATCAAACTCCCATGTGCGGGGCCGATCGAGCTGACGCGCACACAGACCTGCTGTTCATGGCCAACACGGCATCATCTTGTGCGCGCCGCCCTGAGGCAACGCCTCTTGACAACGTCCGAGATATAGCAGAGCTGGTGGTTGTGGCCTCGCCGTCGACTTCGTGCCGAGACGGCGGCGGGTCGTCAGCTCACGACAAGCGTTCGTTGGTGTCCAGGCCCCACTACATCGCCATCTACGATGGAGGTGGAGCCCTCGCAGGCCATGCTTCCCGTGCCTTCATGGCCAGGAACAAGATCCTCTGCAGTCGATCTGGCTGACTGCTCTCTACAGTCGAGGGATCTACACCGTCCGTTCCATCCAAAGGGTATCTCACGGTCGTCGTGTGGCAGGCTGTACAACATAGGCCCAAGTAGGCCCGCGCAGTAAGTGACTCAGTCTGTCCAGTCCGCCACCGTCGCCACTTGGTCCTTCCCCTCCATCGCTGTCTCTCCCGCGAGCACATGCATCTCACCGACGAGCAGGGAAGCCATGTCACCGCTGCCACAGCCGCCTGCCTCGCGAACTCGCTCGACCTTGCTGCCACGCTACCGCTGGGCTCCAGTTACGAGACCACGGTGGCCGTGGCTTCCGCGCCCGTCGTCCCGATCCCGTGTAGCCGAGCCCCCGCACGCAGGAGAGGAACAGGAGCGCGTGCGCTTGCTTCTTCCCGCGCGTGCGTCGTCGCTATAGCGCCGCCCTGCACCACTTCCTGCATCGCGTGCCACCATCATCGCCCACAAACCTTGCTCGTGCATGACCACCCGACGCCGCCTATGGAGCTTGCACGTGCTGGACGATGCCATTGCACGCGGAGCTCACAGCTGCCCTGCCCTGGTACCCGCATGCACCCCGTCTCGTGCACGGCCGCTCCGTCGCGTGCAGAGCTCGCGACCACCGTGTCGCGAGTCGTGCGTGGCCGCGCCGTCGCGTCCGGAGCTCGCGGACACCCCTCCCCGGCTCGCTGCGGCCATGGTGCTCGCTCGTGGCTGGTGACGTCTACGCGGACTTCGTCGACTCGGGGACCGCATCTTCGGTTCTTTGCCAAGGCCGCCTTTAGCGGAGCACTCCGTGGACGACTCGGACCTTCAACTCCGCCGCCATCTTTCTTGTGCATAACTAACCTCGAGCCCCTGTCGTACATCCTGCTAGACGAGGACCGTGAGATGGCCTTTCGACGGAATGGACGGCGTAGATCTCTCGACTGTAGAGAGCAGTCAACCAGGTCAACTGCAGGGGATCTCATTCCATGGCCATGCTTGCCATGCTCATCAGATGTGAGGTCATGGGACAATGATGATCTTAGTTTAATTTTCTATCATTTATAGTTTATGGGAAACTTATTTGTATTCGAATTATGGTCTCTATTAATTTTCTATTATTTGTTTTCTATTTTTCTTGGAA
Source organism: Miscanthus lutarioriparius (assembly GCA_904845875.1). Taxonomy (NCBI): domain Eukaryota; kingdom Viridiplantae; phylum Streptophyta; class Magnoliopsida; order Poales; family Poaceae; genus Miscanthus; species Miscanthus lutarioriparius. Next base: position 67,885,623 of record CAJGYO010000006.1, on the reverse strand, counting down.
AATATCAAGTGTAATTTCAATCGGGAGTATAATGTATTATTTGTATGAAAACAACCCATTTCTAAAGCTAGAGCTAGGCTACGTGCCAAACAGTACCACCTGCTCTACAAACTCTACAGGTGGAGCTGCTACATGGTGGAGTTTAGGAGCGGAGCAGCAAAAACGGGAGCAGAGCTAAAAAAACACCCCTTGCTATCTTTTTCGAGGTAGATGCCTAAATGTCTTAGATGGAGATTTATGTGTATTTTGATTTGTTAAAATAAAGAAACAAGAATATGGTTCCTTTCCCATTATCCGTGGCACACAGGTTCAATTCCACACAAGTGTCATCAGGTTCAATTCTCACACATGTCGATATGATATAATATTTCATCGTATCTAATAAATTCGGCATATAGCCCTTGTTTAGTTGGGTGAATTTGGATTTTAAGCCGACTTGCTTTTATTTATAATATTTTCTATTCTAAGCTCAAAAAATTAATTTTTAGGCATATATTTAATCAGCGTAGGTATAACAACTTTTTAAACTTTAAACCAATAGGCTCGCTCAAGATTCCTGCGAAGACAGAACAGACTCACGAAAACTTTGCGCCCACGATACCAAAACCACACTTTAAAAAAAAACCACACAGGCCCACACGGCCACAAATACTCGCAACCACAATTTAAGCCAAGCCAAACCCTAAGAAACCCCATCTCACCCCCTCCAGTGCCCCCGGCCCCCGCCGCCGCCGCCGCCGCAGCCCAGAGCACCCCCACCCCCTCCCGGTCCCCATATCTTCCGACGCCGCTGCGGCGGCGATGGCCGCGGCTTCCTTCTGCGACGACCTTGAGCCCGCCTCCGCGCGCACCCGCATCCGTGATGTCCTTGCCGCAGGCGCCGCGCGTGCCGGGGACCGCGTCGTGGTCGGGGGGTGGGTCCGGACGGGCCGGGAGCAGGGGAAGGGCTCCTTCGCCTTCCTGGAGCTCAGCGACGGCTCCTGCGCCGCCACGCTTCAGGTCATCGTCGACGCCGCCGTGCACCCGCTCGCGCGCCTCACCGCCACCGGGACCTCCGTGCTCGTCGAGGGCGAGATCAAGGAGCCGCCCGAGGGGACCAAGCAGAACGTCGAGCTCAAGGTCAGCCGCGTGCTTGAGGTCGGCGAGGTCGATGCCGCCGTCTACCCGCTGCCCAAGGGCAAGGTCAAACTCACGCTCGAGAAACTCAGGGACGTCGTTCATCTCCGTTCGCGCACCAACACGGTGCGTCCCTTTCCGTTTTTTCTTCTTCCGTCTTGATCTATTTAGCCTTATTTATATGCACTGTGGCTCGTGGATGCCCAGATCTTGCAATTCTATAATGGCTCAGCAAAATTGGTGCTTGGATTTGTCAGTTCTATGGATCGATTGCCTAGGAAAAATACTCACTCTTGCGGCTTATATATACGCCCCAACTTCTGAGAGTTATATACATTTATATCTGTATATCTATAAAGCCCTTCCTTTCACTTACGAGTATTTACCACAAATGGTTCATCTGCCTCCCTGCAATTTTTTGAATTAGGAACTTTAAATGCATAGACATGTGGAATATTAAACTTTTATCACTCATTTATTCTCTTTATTAAAAAAAGAAGCTCTTGGATGTAAGGATGTACTGGCACCATGGTATTTGTTTCTTCTTGCCATTTCTCAGTAATACTTTGACGTGCTGTGTGAGTTCTGGCATTTGAATCTGTGTTATGTTGTATTCCATTCTTTTCAAATCTTGCAGTTCCTATCCTCATAGGTGTACCAATTTTATTTCTTTTACTCCTAACACAAAAACTATTTTTGCAGATTGGAGCTGTTGCTAGGATTAGGCACCAGTTAGCCTATGCGTCACACACGTTCTTCGATGAGAATGGATTTCTCTATGTACATACACCAATAATAACTATGAGTGACTGTGAAGGTGCTGGTGAGATGTTCCAAGTGACAACTCTGTTTAGTCAGGCTGAAAAAACTGAGAAGTTATTGAGAGAGAACCCTGCACCATCTGATTCTGAAATTGAGGCAGCTAAATTTCTTGTCAAGGAAAGAGGTGATGCGGTCGCACAGCTTAAAGCTGTGAAAGCCAGCAAACAAGAGATATCAGCTGCTGTTGATGAGCTAAATAGGGCAAAGGAAATTGTTTCAAAACTGGATGAGAGGTCCAAGTTAAAGCCTGGGATTCCACGCAGGGATGATGGTTCAATAGCTTTTGAAAATGACTTCTTCAAGCGTCAAGCTTTTTTGACTGTGTCTGGACAGCTTCAGGTTGAGACATATGCATGTTCTCTTAGTAGCGTTTATACCTTTGGACCAACATTCCGGGCAGAGAACTCACATACATCACGGCATTTGGCAGAGTTTTGGATGGTTGAACCGGAAATCGCATTCGCAAACTTGCAGGTAATTAAGCTGAATTACATTTATCTTCAATTGCAGCTGAAATAACTTTCCTCCTTGTGGTACAAAATATACAACTATGAAATTTAGTACAAACAGTTTTTGCAGTGATATTGTGTTTAACTGTTCTGCAGGATGACATGAACTGTGCAGAAAAATATGTACAGTACCTTTGCAAGTGGCTGCTTGACCATTGCTGGGAAGATATGGAGTTTATGGTGAAAAATTATGATAAGAATGCAATTGAACGCCTGGAGCTTGTTTCCTCGACTCCTTTTGTGCGGATTTCGTATACAAAGGCTGTGGAGCTCTTGAAAAATGTTACGGACAAGAAGTTTGATAACAAAGTTGAATGGGGAATTGATTTAGCCTCTGAGCATGAAAGGTATCCACATTGGAATTTGTTTTCCTAATGTGTTCTTTTAACTTGATTGAGCCTTATTTAGAATCTCAATTCTTGTCATGAAATGTTGAAGGTATTTAACAGAGGATATATTTAAGAAGCCAGTGATTGTCTATAACTATCCGAAAGGAATAAAGGCGTTTTATATGAGGCTCAATGATGATGACAAGACGGTGGCTGCAATGGATGTTCTTGTGCCTAAGGTATAGATAAACTTCTCATATATCAAACCTGTTGCTGGTACCAGTGCACATGTGCACTCCATGAGTGGGTAGCGAACGATTTGGGCATTTTTGAGCCACTGGAATATCCATTTATGTAATTGCTGGTTTTACCTTGTTTATATTTATATTCATTTTTGTGCTGGAATGTTTATTTCAAGGTCGGCGAATTGATTGGTGGAAGCCAAAGGGAGGAACGGCTAGATGTTCTGAAACAGAGGTATGTGCTATGCTCAGCTTAAAGGTTAAGGCATTTTTTTATTGGTGTTGTCTTGTTTGACAGTATTCAACTTAAACTTGAGGAAACACATTGTACTGCTACTCATCATACTCTCGAAGTAATCTGCATTTGGATTTTATGCAATGTTTGCTACTGTCTGAGTTAGAGTACCATAGATAGCAAGGGAACACAGGTTAAATGTGATGCCAAGCATTCCAAACTACTGTTGTATATGATATTATTTTATTGCTCACCTGATCAATGCTGTAAAAAAAAGGTGGCACCTAGCTCTGCCTGGGTGCTAGCTGGTGCTGCACCTAGGTGTTTTGTCTAGGCTTTGTTTCAAAGTTGAGGTGTCTTTGGCTTATGTATGCTTGAAAATGAGGCAAATCAGAGATGGAAGATGAAACCATTGTATTACCCGTGGCCTAGGTTCTACGCGGTGCTGCAACTAGGTGTTTTGTCTAGTCTTTGTTTCAATGTTGAGGTGTCTTTGGCTTGATTTATGCTTGAAAATGAGGCAAATCAGAGATGGAAGATGAAACCATTATATTACTCATGTGGTTTACCATTATATTACTCATGGATGGTTGATTGTTTCATTTGTTTTCTGAAATGCTATATTTCCTTTTTTTAGCATGGCATTACTAACAATCAATAGAAAGTACAAACACTGCCATGGCACTGGGTGGAACCTGACAGCCTGCTTAGTGCCTAGCTTATGTTGAAACACCACATTTTCCAGCATATGTATCTTTACCATTCTACTAGTTTTCATCTACCTAGCTAGGGATAATACGACAAATTTATTTGACAGGATACTTGATGCTGGCTTGCCTTTGGAACCCTATGAATGGTACTTGGACCTCCGCCGCTTTGGATCTGTAAAGCACAGTGGCTTTGGGTTGGGTTTTGAAAGGATGATTCTTTTTGCAACCGGAATGGAGAACATCAGAGATGTTATACCCTTCCCAAGGTACCCAGGGAGGGCTGATCTGTGACCTTTGGAGACCTTGGTTAAACAGATGCGAGTTGAATTCAACATGCTACTAGTGACCTTGGTTAAACAGATGCGAGTTGAATTCAACATGCTACTAGTGATTTTGACATGTTTTCACCGTTAAGTTCCTACTTTGCACATTTTAGGTATATTGGAGTACACTGGTAGGGTTGTCAAATGTCATGTAATTCTGTGTGTATTTTATTTGCATCTGCAGGGTGCGATTGATCAACCTTTTGTCTTTTGCTATAGTTGTGTTCAACAGGCAATGTTTTCTAAAAAAAAAAAAAAAACAAGTCAAAAGTTTGACCGTTTAATTAATTGACAGTTGTCACTGTAAGGGATGTGAGTTTGGGTTATTTAGGGTAAAGTTAATATTTTTGTACGGATTATATTATGAAGTACTGTGCTGCCGATTTGAAGCTCAAATAATTGGCAAGTTAGTCTAAAGTCTAAACTCTGGGCATGATTGGAACGAAGGAACAATAAAACGGAGGAAAGGAAAAAAAGTACAGGAAAGGGATGGGAGTAAAACTATAAAATAGAGGAAATGGAAACTGCAGGAACGAATGTTTAGTGGTGTTTTTAAAAACATTTGAAGAGGTGGTGTTCTTTAACATGTAAAGAGGTGTTTGGAACGCATGAATACGAGCACCGGAACTAGGATAGCATGCAAATCCTATATCTCAGTTAGTGCTGATAACATGTAAATTACTACCAACTGATGGTGTTTCTCTTTCCTAATATCTACCTAGATGAATGTTGGAGCTGTTAGATCTTTCCTAATATCTATGGATGGATTCGGATGGCAGAAAATTTGAATTATCTGATATTCGTATTCGATTTTAGCTAAATATGGATATCCATATTCGTATCCGTTTTAATATGGATGCCTAAATGGATGTATTCATATTCGAATTATAAATCCGGATTCGGATTCGCATATCCGAATTCACACCGGGTACGGATGTGGAACCGGATACTATCCGTATCCGCAGTGCTTAGTGAAACGATTTTTTAGCTTCCAACGACGCCTGGCCAGTCACGCCATGGTGCCCAGCCACGCGTGCAAAATCCCTCCGTACGCGCGCAAAATCCAGCCCCCCCCCTCCTCCCGTGCCTTATCCTTCCCCACTCACCTCATTAGTCTTCCATTCGGCCATTCTTGGATTCTCCTCTAAATTTCCCCATAGCTTGTAGCTCCCTCGCACTCGCATCGCATCTCCCCTAACCCTACCTGCGCGGCGGCGGCGGCGCGACGGGGGCCTCCTGACTGAAGCATCCCCCGAAGCTCCGCTCCCACTCCGGCACTCCCAGTCCCAGCCCCTGCAACTGCAATCCCTGGTTGTCGCTGGCCCTGACTTCACCTTCGTCGACCACCACCTGGTAAGCCTCTGTCTTTTTCTGGGAAGCAAGATTTTTTATGACCAAGCAAGTCAAATATTGAGAAAAAATGAGGAGGGAGTCTATGTCTGCATCATAGGTGCACAATCTCTCTGTGATTTGAAGGTGACTTTTCTAATTTTGTGTATTCTTTTGTGAACATATAGTGCTTTGTAATCATTGGCCTGCATGTGAAATTGTTGCATCTACTTCTTCTTAGTGGTTGCTTTTTGTGAAATATTTGACATCAAGTGGTTATGTACTACATTTAAGAAATAGCTCATGATTGCAACAAGATGACTGAATAAGATATGATTGTTGCTGCATATATGCCTCTCCAATATTTAACCTTGTGTTCTACAGGACTAGACAACTAAGTCATTGAGAACCATGGTTTCAAGAAACACAAGGTCATCAAGAAATAATGAGGTATATTCACTGAGATCAGCACCAGCAACCCAATCTATCAAATTTTACAGCCTTATCAATGATATTTTTGTTTCTTGCAGAGATCAGCACCAACTGAGAATGAAAGAGAGCTAAATGACAGCGTCAATGTGAATGCTAGTGAGGCTAATAAAGAAGCAAGTGGTGCAGCTGCTACTCAGACTGAAACTGAGTCCCCAACAGGTTGTAATTCAGCCCTCAAAATCAAGCAAGCGAAGAAGAAAACTTCACCGGTTTGGAAGCATTTCAATGAGATATTTCTTGAAGAAAATGTCTTACCTGGGTTCGAGTCGCGGTTTCCTCGCATTACACAGGCGAGGGTAAGGCTTGCCACTAACACCCTTCCCCAGACCCCACACAGCGCGGGAGCTCTCTGCACTGGGTACGCCCTTATTTGTTGAAGAAAATGTGGATGACATGGTTATCAAGAAGGCAATGGCAGCATGCATGTATTGTGATGATGTTCTCCCAGCCCCAAGCAATCAGGTACGACACGCCTATGGAATCATTACCATTCATTTCATGATGATGCCAAAGAGAAACCTAGCATAACAAAAAAGAGTTTAGATAATTGGAGGTATGATGAGAATAGTAGTATCAGAAAATACTATATTGCAATTATCATGCATGAATATCCAATCAACTTTTGTGAGCATGAGTATACAAATGATTTTATTAGATCTTTGCGCCCAGATTTCCCAATAATGGGCCGCAAGGGTAGTAGGACCAAGATTATGGAAATATTTTATAATGAAAAGAAAAAGCTCTTTGATCATTTTGCCTCTCTTGACTGCCGGTTTAGCTGTACCATGGATATGTGGACTTCAAATCAGAATAAGGAGTACCTATGTGTAACTTGCCATTTCATTGATGATGAATGGAAGATAAAAAAAAGGATTATAAACTTCATGCATCTTAAGGGAAGGCACACATGAACCAATTTGAGTGCTGCATTTTTGCAAAATATGACCTCATGGAACCTTGATCATAAATTATTTGCCTTGACCTTAGATAATGCATCTTCAAATAATGTTTGTGTGGACACAGTCATTTCTACTCTTAACAGTCATGGTTCTGTACACTGTGCTAGCAAGTTCTTTCATGTAAGATGTGCTGCACACATTATTAATCTCATTGCTAGAGATGGTGTGAACACAATTTCAGCTGTTATTGCAAATATTCGTGCATTAGTCCTTATTGTCAAGAGCTCCCCTTTGCAACAAGAGGCATTTTCAAAGCTTGTTGCAGAACTGGCAGTAGCAGAAAGAGGTCTTTCTTTAGATGTGGCCACCAGATGGAATTCAACTTACTTAATGATAGCAGATACTCTTCACTTAAAAAGTGTTTTTCAGAAGCTTGTGCTATATTATCCTGACAAATATAGTTCACATGCTCCTGCAAGAGAGGAATGGGACCATACTACAGCCTCTGCATGCGCTGCTTGGAAATATTTTATGATGCCACTAAACTTCTCTCAGGGTCCCATTATCCAACAACAAACTTGTTCTTTTCTGAATTTTGTGAAATTAACCTCAAGATTATTGAGTGGCTGAAAAACAATGACAAATTTGTTGTTTCTACGGCTAAGTCAATGAAGAAGAATTTTGATAAGTACTGGGATATGAGCAATATTGCTCTTGCTATTGCATGCTTCTTGGATCCAAGGTACAAGATGAAGGTGGTTGAATTTTATTACAGTGAGATGTCAGATGATTACGGATTTGATGATATGTATGAGTTCAAGAAAATTCTGCAAAAGCTTTATGATTCTTATGCCTCCAAGTATGGTTCTAGTGCAGCTAGCTTTGTGCAAGAATCTGAACCTAGAATTGCTAGAACTTCTAGAACTTCTCAGTGCTATGTGGATTTAAATGAGGAGCCAAAGAGAAAAAGATTAAGTTCATTTCTAAGGGACAACACTGAACCTGTCCAAGAGCAGACTGACTTCGAGCAATACATCAAAGATCCATTGCTGACTTGGAAAGAAGGTGACTATTTTGACATTTTGAGCTGGTGGAAGACCCATGGTATAAAATATCCTATCCTTGGTCGACTTGCAAGGGATGTTTTAGCTATTCCTACATCAACAGTAGCATCTGAATCAACATTCAGTGCTGGAGGAAGAGCTGTTGACAAGTATCACCGTCTGGACCCTCAAGTTGTTGAGGCCCTTATTTGCTCCAAGGATTGGATAAGAGCATCAAGGGAAGGTAATTGTTGCTACTTACTTCTCAGGACTGTAAATTTTATATGTCCAGTTGATAAATTATTTATTGCTGATTTCTCCCATGTAATTTTGCTTATTTATTTCAGAACAAAGTGGTGTAGCTTCAATTCTTGATGATTTGGCTGGTCTTGCTACAAATGACAAAGCTGAATAAGATGAAGGCATTCGAGCTATTAGACCTCATATTGTTAATTTTAGAAACTCAAATTTATTTGTTTGTTCATATAATCATTTGTGTTATAGGTGATCATGTTGATGGTGATGTTGCTCACATCATTGTGGATCAGAAAGAAATTTAGGATTGCTCTTTCTCACAACATTATTGTTTGACTTTAGTTCATTTTGATTTGGTGTTGTATGAACTATTATCCCTTTTGATTTTAAATCACTTCGATCTAGGAGTTTACTGTTAATGTACTTTAGTTTAATTCGCTTTACATATCTATCGATATTTTATCCATCAAGGTTGAATTTTAGGATATTTACTTCAAGTTAATTTGCGCAAATATCCGAATGTGAATCCGTATTCGAGACATTCGTTTTGCATTCGTATCCGATAGCATCCGCATTCATATTCGTATTCAAAATAAAATGTGGTAAATAGTGCTATCCGTATTCTATTCCTTGTGGATCCGATCCGAATCCATCCTTACTAATATCTACCTAGACTATCTACCTAGACGGAATGTCGAGTCGAGCGTTAGAGATCCGTATTCTGCGGAAGGCGTTCGCGTAGGCGTTTCCACCACGATCTAGATCTCAGCTACAACCATCGCTGTCACAGGACCATCGACGACTAGTAACCTGTAAATTCCTAGTTTCTAGATCGTCTTTGAACTAGTCGCATCTGACTGTGTTCAGCCACGTTTTGGTGTTCTCCATACCACACACACCTGGATGTGAGGGTGAGACACGTTAGGTTCTAGATCGTCTTTGAACTAGTCACATCTGACTGTGTTCAGCCAAGTTTTGGTGTTCTCCTTACCACACACACACCTGGATGTGAGGGTGAGACATGTCTATGCTGATTCCTCCGCCATGGCGTCGATGAGCGGAGATGATAGGCAATCCAGGAAAGGCAACGCGGTCCAGGATGAGGAGGGACCACACGATGGACTTGAACGTCATGGACCTGATGAAGAAGCTGAATCTTTTTTTGAGGGAACGAAGAAGCTGAATCTTATTGCATAGGAGGCGGAGGCTGTGGTGATGAGCAACGAGGTGGAAAATCTCAACTGTAGAGTTCTGGGTGATTGGCAAGGTGCTTTCACCAAATGCGCTGCACATCTCGACGATCATGGCAGCGATGAAGCCGGCTTGGGGAAATCCCCCGCGTCTGTGTTGTAGATCGGTGGGAGAAAAATTACAAAACCTGTTCATTGCAGACTTCGTGTGCGAGTCTGATAAGGCGAGGATCCTGCTTGGTTCCCAATGGACGGTGGGAAGACATGCTGTATTGGTACAGAGTACAATGCGTCCTTGTGGCCATCTGATGTTCGATTCGATAAGATGACTATTTGGGTAAGATTTGTAAACCTTCCTTTTGGGTGGATGAACGGAAAAAGGAGGCATGGAACTGGGTAACATAATCGGCTTAGCTGATCGTGTGGAAGTTAATGCAAATAAGAAAGCCAGTGGTCCTTATCTATAGTGGCGGATCTAAGTTTTACTCAAAACTAGGGCCTCAAATAAGAAGCTAAGAATGTTGTACGATAGAACTGATAAGATGAAAATAAATACCTAGGCCCTGTTTGGGAGCATTGCACATTTTCACACCTGTAATTGCATTCCAGATTTATTTTCTTGTGCACAAGACATCGTGTTTGTTCGTTCATAATAAATAGCTTGGTCAATTCAGCTAGAAATCGCATCGTGTTTATTCATTAGTAATAAATAGCTTAGCTAGAAGCCTAGAACTAGAAGGTATCCATCAAATTGAAGAGTTAAATGACAAGCTGTCCAAAGGTTGGTATGACCTCTGCTAAGAAGTTGTGCAGGCACGAAATACATCTTGAATACTACCGTTTGCTCCAGCTCATGCAGCAGCCGCTCCAATTCATCCCTCCCCATGAATGGATCCAAGAATTGGTCCAAAATACAAGTGCATCTCTCGCACTCTTATACATTCTACCAATTGATTCGCCAGCCATACGAAGGCATCTCAAGCACTGCCCTTTTCCACCGCAATAAGGGGATTAGAAGTGAAACGAACCTGAAAACGAGAAATCAGCGCAGTCGGCCGCCAAGGCGCCAACTACCCCTGGCCGCCTAGCCTTCTCCGTCCGTAGCAAGGGGCAGTGGCGGACCTGGGCACTGTGTGCTGGCTGCCTGGGGCCTTGGCAGTGGCCAATGGTGGCCGACGACTGACTTGCGCTGGCCGCATGGTAGCCGCGGCGGCATTGGGCGGTGGCCGCATGACAGCTTGAGGCCTCGGTGGTGGCGGTGTGACCTGGCTAGCTAGTCGCCTAGGGCGCTGGCGCTTCTTGCTCGATCGGGCGAGCGGGAGACAAACCGCGCGGAGCTGCGGACGGTGGCAGGGGCTCGGCCTCGGTCACTCGCGAGTCAAAGGACTGGCCTAATCTTTGTAATGGGCTTCATTTGTGGTCTTATTGGCCTAAAAACTATAAGGACGGTAGAGTGTTAGTTCTGTTGGCGGTCCATAATTCCTATTTTCAACTGCCAAATATCACATAAAATGAACTCATACAAACATCAAACTTAGAATTAGGGCTTATAACTAAGAATCCCATAAGTTTTGGTGGTTGTTCATTTACAGGAGGACATATCGGAATAACAAGGAAAACACATCCAAATACGCAATAGGACAAAGCGTAACATCACCCGACATAAGCCCAAGGGAAGAAGGCTAACCTACCAGGACAATCAGGGCCTAGTTAGATGGAGAAAAAAAGCCCAAAACCCAAAACAAACCATCTCCAAATGGCGTTAAACCTTGCAGGACCCATCCAGAGGCCCAAAGAAGACTACCCACTGAAGCTGGGCTCATTTGGGCCCAGTCGGGGTGCCACCGCACCCCTAGTGCACCCGTACCACCACTAGGTCCTCAAAGGCCCATCTTTCGCCGGTTTCCTCTCACCGCCTTACCTACGTCAGTTCCGGTGGTTTGGGCTAGGTTCAACGTATCTATATGGCGGTTTTGAGGTCGGTTTGCACATTTATGAGAGGGAATATGCCATGGGATCATTCCCTCCTCTCCACCTATAAAAGGAGGCCACTCCCCCCTCATTCAACAACACACAAGAAGAGCAAGAGCAAGAGCTTCAATCCAAGGGCTTAGGCCCTAGCTAGCTAGAGAAATATAGTAGGGAGAGATGTGAGGGAGAGTTCGGGGAAGTGCCGGACTTGTTGGTATTCTCCCCTAGCTTGTACCTCGATGAACACCGGCTTTGTACCTCAACGAATATCTTTGTAAGTGTTCGTGATTCTTATGGCTCTATGTCTTTTGATTAGTTAAGCTTTACTCTTATTTGCTTGTGGGTTTGTCGTCCGTTCTCGTAATGGTTACTCTAGTAGAGGGCCCTGATAAAGACAGATAACCCTGATCGACGCTAGAGTAGTAGTTGATAGCGTAGGTGTGGTGTCTAGGCTAGAGGCTACCTTTGTTTGCCTCATGCCCCACGGTTCAGGGGTAGGCGGCAGGTGGTGATAGCCCTGTCCATCCTTCATAATCCCCCACGTTCGGGTTCGGCGTAGAGCTAATGGCCAGTTTTGCCTGGTAGAACAGGTGCGCTCTGGTGCTCGAAGTAAGCTAGTTGAAGTAGAGTTTATCTATCCTTAGACCATCAAGACATATGAATCCATCTCTACCCTTATCAGCTATCCTTATATTGTCCTTGGACGAATTGGCTAGAGGAAATACCTTCGTTCCCTGTGGAAAATACGATACCCTGAATACTTTTGGGTGAAAGCTATAACGGTAATCCCTTGCGCTTGCGGATTAATTCTGTAAACGTTAGAAATACTAACAAGCTCTCTGGTGTCGTTGCCGGAGAACAGTTGCTATATTGTCTTCGAACCTAGTTTGTTCTCGTATCTTATATCTTTTCTTTTTAAAAAAAGATACAAAATATTTTCACCATGAAGCCAACTTCAACTTCTTACCTTTCCGCTTCAAAGGGGGAGTTCCTTGAGCCTTTACCTATTTCAAAAATAAACCTTTCATCTGGCTGTGAACTCCACCCTAGTTTAAAAGCCATGATTCGGGCACAACCCTTCTCAGGGCATGACAATGAAACCCCTTGCCATCACCTGCAAGAGTTTGAGGAGATGTGTTTGTGCTTGAGCGTCTCAGGCATGACACAGGAAACACTAAGGTGGAAATTGTTCCCCTTCTCTCTCACGGGGAAGATGAAGCAATGGTACACACTTGCCGTAGGAAGTATGAATGGGGATTGAGATGAACTTAAAGACAAGTTTTGTCTTGAATTCTTCCCTATATCTCGTATCGTTTCTCTACCAAAGGCAATCCACAACTCTGAGCAGAACGAGGAGTCAATAGGTGCAGCCTGGGCTAGGTTCTCAGTTTTAATATACTCTGGCTTAGACTTGTCTTTACCCGATGGCGTGTTGCTGTGTCTCTTTTGTTCGAGTCTTGACATAGATGCTGACCTATGTCTAGATTTGACTGCCGGAGGTCATTTCACACACAAATCTATGATAGAACAAGTGAAATTTCTTGAAAACCTCCTAGAAAGACACACTTCCTCCATCATGAAAACTAGAACCCTCCAGGAAAAAGTCATGTTGAGTGTTGAGGAGTCTTCATCAGTGACTCATGAATCCAAACCCATAGCATCCTTAGATTCGACTCATGAATCGTCACTCGAACCATGAACACCGAAGGAAAGAGTAATTCGTCCTTTAAAGTTCCCTATCGAATTCGAGGATTATGACAATACCTTGAATTACTTTGGGCACGGAAAGTTTACACGTCCTTCTGTGGAAGTTTCCCCTAAAGCAAAACCATCAAAGGAATGGTTGACGGAAGTGAAACGCTCTTCTGAAGCAATTTGGATTCTTTCACCCTCCACGACCATGCCTTGTACATTAAGGGGAACAAACATAGAAGCCCTGCACAACCCCACAGTCGGGACTAGTATCATGTCAGAATTCCTTGCAAAAAATCTTTTGGGCAACATGCCGCTAGTCCCAACCAACAAACTTTTCAGAAGTCCCTCAGGACTCATCTTTGAGTGTAGTGGGATTGCTAGGGCTGTGCCAATTGAAATTAACAAAACCAAGGTTCACTTAGACTTTCACATCCATGCCATCCTCGATTTTGATCTGCTTATAGGCAACCCTTTTGAAAAACTTTTTCAAGAAAAACCTACCAATGGAAACCTTAATAAGGAAACTGCTTCCGTCTCTTGCCCCAAAAAGTCCAAAGGCAAAGTAGCATCTTACACATGACCTGTTCGAGGAGGTGAAGTTTATATGCCCGTTCATTTCACCTAAGCTTGCTTGTGAAATTGAACGTCCATCATCACCCTCACTTGAACCCAAACCATGTCCCTCTAGTCATCCAAACGTTGTTCTCAATAGTGGTCAACATTCAACATTGATCTTACATGATGTATCTTTTGAGAACAAAAACTTCTATGCCATGGACATCTTGCTTAGTACCGAGTGCTCCTACGAGGATCACAACCTCCTCTTAATCTTTGTTCGCAAACTTTTTAGGAGGATGGTTGTGTATGCTTTCATTTATCATAAATATTGCAAATCCCGTAGCTACACTATGGCACTAACCTTGCAGCTAGAACAAAAATGCTAAATGCTTGGTGGTGAAGTTGGGAACTACACCACCATAGATAGCTGCAAGATGAAGTTCCCACGGTAGAGCTTGTGACCATAAACAAAGCACTATCGGGATATACCCTGGTTTATCATAAAAAATATACTAATAATAATGAAAAACAAAAAGAAAAGAAAAGAACTTTTCTTTGTAATAAAAGCAAGAACATGTTGTCAAGATAGTATGCACCTTTGGGTATTCTTGGTCGCTAACCATTTTGGGTTGAGATTAAGAAAAACAAGGGACATACGATGCAAGAGAACATGTGAGCTGCATCAACTAAATGTCGTGATGCCCTTTGGTGATGGAACACACTCAAGAGGAGACCCCGACACTGCACACTTGACTTTCACACAAAAAGTCCAAGTGTGTGTGTGGGGAGAGTCTTATTACAAGATTCCATACACACCAAAGGTCATAAAAAATGATGTCAGCTTTGGCTTGCTAAAAAACCAAAAGAGAAAGCTAAAAAGAGAGAAAACAATATATATACAATACATGATAAAAAAAGAGAAAAAAGAAAGAGAAAAAAGATGATATATATATAAAAGATGAAGAAGAAGAGAGAGAGAAGGATTCTCCTCTTCTAGACTGTTGACGGTGAAAAGTTGACGAGCCAAACCTTGCCGCCAACATGTGAGCAAGCCGAGAGAAACCGCGTGGAGCAGATCCCGAGTTCTCCCCAGGCTTAAGAAAACATCGGACCGGATGGTCGTGACCTAAGGCGCGCCAGTCAATTTGACCCTGTAATTGACAAGGAGGAAAGACTGATAAGTAAATTAAGGTGAAACATGCCAGTGTTACTCCAGATAGTTCCAAATGTGCGGCTAAGTAGCAGATGAGATAAGGCTATCAACTAAAGAGTCAATATCCAGCATGTTCATGATACGAAGTAAATGAATTAAGCATTATCGGTAATTATCAGGTATTATTTTTGTAGATCTAACAACCAACGATCATGAAAGCATGTAAAGATGTAATGAATAAGCATGAAAACATTATGTTGATTGAGAATCATACTAGCTTTTGACCAAGACAAAAACAAGTAAAAACGTATGAAGAGTCATTATATTCTTAACAGGCTGGCTATCGGCTAAAATGGCCAATTCTAATGATTTTGTCATATAACATGCAAACACTCATCCATTAGATATGAATAAATCTACAAACTGACTAGACTCAATCTATTGTACTGTCAACATGTCAAGTTGGCTGATGCAACATTGATAGTAGGACCCTAGATCAGAGACTAGCAATCGATAGATCTACTCATATTTCAATAGAATCATGAAGGCATATTATACACGTGAAAGCTCAAGCCATCGGCTAAATAGCCGATAGAGACATAGTGAAATGGTCGACGCCATGCTCTTCTTAATAGATAAATCTATTAATTAACAATATTCGATCTAACACACTATCAACAGATCGAGTCAGCTGATGCAGCATTGATAGTGAAATCAAACTAAAGACTTGTAATTAATGAATCTACCTTTTAATAAAACATGACTTCGAACACTTACTATGTATGATCAAGATCAAGATAAATTAGTCGATAAGCAGGATCTAACGTCAAGAGTTGAGTTCAATCATGGAAGTAACTGGCAGACGATAGATCAAAACAGTAGAACTAATGAATCTTGATCTAATTGGTAATATTATATTAAACAGTAAACTATTTAACATAATATCGATAACTTTGATTAGTATCAGTGTTTACAACAGATTAGTCGTTTGTTGCAGCCTTATAAAGATTGATACAAATCGATAACTAATCTATACCATAATTTATAAGAGATCGAGTCAGCTGATGCAGCCTTATAAATAACAATATAGATCGATAACTAACTTATACCACGACTTGCAAGAGATCGAGTCAGCTGATGCAGCCTTACAAGTAACAATATATAAGTCGTGACGGTACTCACAAACAAACCGGAGGTTGGCCGAACCGATGCAGCCCTGCTTGCCCAAAGAACTCGTCGAGATCTACTCTACTCCTACTCCTAGGGGTGGCGTAAGTCAAAAAAGTAAATGTACTGGTTTGATTGATCGATGAGAGATGTCTATTACAATAGCTAGAGTTCAATATTTATACCCGAGGCTTGACTATGAGTCCTAGTCGAACAAGACTGGTTACAAAACTTAGAAAAGAAAGCAGGATATCCTAAATTAAGATAACTTGGATCTCAACTTTTCCTTTATGTGAAGCCCGACATGCCTTCTTGCTTACCGTCATCTCTTGTTGATAAGGCCCCAAGATGATGACGTCATGTCACTCCAGCTGATCCCGATGATAGCTCACTTAGCCGATTTCGTGGGTATTTCGGCTTCTTCCAATGAACTTCGAAATTCAGGGCTCCCATGTATATCGGTCAAAATTTGGTGTCAACACATGCCCCCAAATTTTAGGATAAAATATTTTTATTCCAAAATTATCCCTTATGGCCGTTGTACATGCTGCTCTTCAAATTGTTCATTCCGATCTTCCCATTTAGGCCAAAAGTTGTCATAAATTTCCAAATTGCCCTTGTCTCTTTCATAATGGCTGTTCTGCTCCTATTTTCCCCTTGCTTTCACTTACCGGCTGCCGCAGTCTTTCTAAGCTCCAAACCCTAGCAGATCCATAACCTCAATCAGCAAAGCATCCTGCTGTTCTCCACGCAATCATGGGAATGGAAGCTCAGCTAGGCGACTGCAGTATCAACACTTGTCCATAGATCTGGATCCATCTTTCTAGGTTCAATGGCGACCGTCGATCACGTCCCAGAGGTGCGAATCAAGAACTCCCTTTTTATGATTCTTGATCGGCTATTAATCCTTAGATCTATTTCTTCTACCTTTTTAGGAACTTAGAAACAAAATCTTGATCTCCTCGGCTGACATCGTGAATACATACTTTCTAGGTCCCATGGGCAATTCTGACCCAACCAAGCTCATTAATCTAGAAACCAACAGGCTCCCATTTAAACACTCAAGCATGAACCCATTAGTTTGGAACAAAACTTTTAGAGCTTGGCCGCACCCGGCCGATGATTATAGGGACTGGTATTGCAGAGTCGCCAGAACACACCGGGTCAACTAGGTAACATATGATCTGGACCAATGCATAACCTTGACCCTGTCCAATATAAAAAAGAATGAGCGGATGCTGAAACCAGCCTCCTATTTCTGGTCCAATGCATTTTACGCATTCATATTTGGCCATGGGCCAATGACAGTGACTTTAGCAGATATTCACATGCTAACTGGCCTTAGAGTTGTTGGTTCTCTCCAACCTTACAATCTTCTTAGCAGAATAGAAAACAAACTCAAAATCCCTAAGACTGGAGGATGGGGTGGTTATATTGCTACTTTCAAGGCTAACAAAGGGAATGCCAACAACAAGGAACATATAGCCTTTCTGAATATGTGGTTGGAGAAATATCTCTTTTGTGGATCATCATGTAGCCCAAATGCCAACCACTTATTCTTAGTAGAACATCTAGTAGGGGGTGCTGATATCCCTCTTGGAAAATATTTGCTAGGATCTCTTTACTCTTTAATGAAACAAGTATCCGATGAAGAATGAACCAATTGGCACAATTGGTGGGCCTTGGTCGCTTCTGCAGATGTGGTTGAACTTATACATGCAGAAAGCGGCAATTAATAACCTCAGAAATTTAAGCTTGCCTTCTTCAGATTATGTAGAAGCTCAAGAGAAGTCTTTAAGTAGGGAAGCTAATTTTTGCCGATGCCAATCTTTTGGTGAAGCATCATCGGCTATTTTCATCAATGGGACTATCAGCCAATTCTTTATAGGATTTTATAAAGGATTTCCAGATGAGATTTTAATCTGGTTTGCTTATCCAAAGACCGATGAATTTGAGCTCCCAGATTCTTTTAGATTTGAAATAGCCTGCTTAGATGAACGCTCTACTACAATCTACCAATGCATAGTGAAACCAGGATTGCTTCCAGTGGAGTTCAGACATGGCCCGGAAAAGCCAACACCTTCCTATGAGTTTTACAACCCTTCAGTTGTAGCTCACCAACTTGGTTTCGGTCAATTGCCCCTTGGGCTATTCTTTGCAGACAAACTAAGTCCGAGGAAAGCTCTGACTCAGTCGTTGGAATTTGTATGAATCCTCCAATTTGAGCAAGTTCTTCCTCAGATGAATGCAGAAGGGTGGAAATATAGCCCTTTTCTTTCTAGCTTATTCAACAATTGGTGGCAAGAATGGGCTCAGCATCTGTTCTACAAATTAGTTATACCTTACGGCCAGTCTTTGGATCCCAACTTCCAATCTAATATTGAGGTAAAGTTCTCTTTCTGTGTTGATCAGCCAATTCTCAATTTAGCCAATGTAATACTTATTCCTGAATTGTCCTTCAGGATCCTAGTTCTGCTCCTCCAACAATAAGCAGAAGTAATCAGCCCATCGTGTATGCCATTTGGTGACCAAACCCAAGGATAGGTTGCCATGCTCCTACTCTGAAGGCCATCATGAAGACACAGGCAGGCGCCATTGTAATACAATCCGTAACAAGCCAGAAACGCAAAGCTCCAATGGGCCAACCTTGAAAGGTCATAACTCATAAGAGGGCAAGCAAGAACCCAGGAGCATCACCATTGGCTATTCCGGTAAGTATCCTAGTATGTTCTGAGGTTCAAACCACCAAGCTCATTGACCTCAATCATCTTGTAGCCGACACTCTGCTAATGCTTCACTTAATAACCCGTGTGGCAAATTTACTGGCTCAGGCTTTTGGCATACTAGGAACAGGCACTTCATAGGCCACTACTGAAGAATCAGTCGATGACCATCTCCTGTCATCCTTGGCTGATATTGCTACTGAGGTAAGTCTTCATTTTTTCTGTTTATCGCATAATCTGTGTTAACTGACTGATTTCTCTTTAGGCCAATCTTCTGCCGAGCATTGATGGAGAAGTTGGAGGAAAAATCCCAAACACTCTATTAGCTGGGGGAACTGAGGTACTTTTCTGAAAACTGGCCATATCAAAAGTTTGATCGACCAAGCTTAAATTGACCCCTTATAGATTCTAACTGGAGGATCAAACTATGATGAAAATTTTTCAGACAAATCAACAACCCAGGTATATCAACTTCTTCTCAATATTTACCTGGTTTGTTTGTTGATCATTTGTCATTTAGTTGATTGATGATCAGGAGAAGGAAGAATTCCAAAACACTTATCAGACGGCCGCTGGTAACCACTTTATTAACACCATTCAGCTTTTGTCAAAATTTCCTACTGTCTTCTAATTATTCTTCTCATAGATACAAACTTTGGACCATCAGGGCCAGCACCAGAAGCAACTGATTATGAATCTGGGGAAGGTACCCATCAGGCAACTGGTGAAGAAAAACGTCAAACAGCTGATGCAGACACCCCAGACGCTCAGCTAACCAATGATACAGGCACAATATCCTTTTCAACCTTTTCAAATTCTTAACTATACCTTAATTAATTCTCTTCATTAGAAGCAACTAGGCCGATCGTAATTTTTGATGATGATTTGGGCACATCATCGGCCATTCCTTCTTCTCCTAAAGAGTTAGAGAAAGAGGTATTCGCCACTTTATAGTAATTTTTGAATCAAGCGTCTACCGTCTTCTCATCCTGAATATATCTCCGTAGGCGCCAATCCCACCATCTCTTAGTGTCTTTTCTTTCAATATCAAAGATTACATAGAGGAGGGTGAAGTGAGTTCCTCTGCTTCCATCAAGGAGAGCCGATTATGTCAGCTGCAGTCAAAGATCAGCTACAACTGATGTTACCTCATCTGGAAAAAGACATAGCCGATCTGGTTTGCAACGCAACACCACTCTATGATATTTTCTTGGCCATCAGGGAAGAGCTAAGTCAAGATCTTCTCACTGTCCTATCACCTGCTGCCTTCATCGAGGGTCACGCTCCTAGAGTTATTAGAGCAAAACAGAGACTAGCTGACCGTGAAGCCCAGGGTAATCTGGACATTCAAGAAGAGGCAAGTAAGCAGGAGATGAGAAACTTGAAGGAACTGATGGATAATCTAAAAAGTGCCCCTTCAAAAATCCGTGAAGAGCTTAATTAACTGAAGACCAAGCAGGAGCAATTGCTGATGAGACTGGAAGAAATTGACGCTTCGGTCTAGATCAAAGAAGCCAATCTAGCTCAATTCCCCTTGGTGACGAACGAAAAGAAGGCATAAATGACTGCTAGGTACAATGAGCTCAAAGCCATCCGTGATCAGAAGAATAAAACCATTCCCAGATCAACTACAAAAGACAATCGCTAATCCGAGAAGTCGATGCTATTCGCCTGGATGCCCTGAACGCAATTCGAGCAGTCTTGAACTTGTAATTTTACTGCACTCCTGATTTGTAAAATCTAGCGTAAACGCTTCAGTCGATATAACTCTCCATTGTGTATAAACCCTTTGTTATCATCGGCTACTACATTAGTGCTCAATTCCCGAGTCAACTGCTCTCATCAGTAAAATTTCAAACTTGGCCCACTATAGCTATTTTAGTCGATCCAGCTTTAGTCGATCGAACTTAGTTGATCAATCTTCAGGGACGTCCTCCGGATCTAGGTAAAAACACAAAGATGCAATGAATAAATCACTACTAGGAATATCCACTTCCATGACAAACAACTTTTATCATTGAAGGAGCCAAATTCGTCATAATTTCAGTTTTATGACGAATTTATGATAAAAAACGGTTCGTCATTGAAGTCACGTCATACTTAAACTTCTATGATGATTTTAGAAATTCGTCATAGAATTGGATAGATCTATGACGAAAAAATGATCGTCATAAAACTATTTTGGCATACGTGGTAGGGGGCAGCCATGCTGACGGTTGCTTCCATTGGAGATGCTTTCCACGTGTACATGCTATAGTTGGTTGCATTGAAGATAGTTTAGATACGTGTCACCTTCTTATTGCACAACGTGGCTATCTCTAGTTCTTGCACATTTCTGGTTCTTATTGGACCACGTGTTGGGCCCATATTGTTTCACATGTCAGTTTTCTATTGGCACAGTGTCGTGTCGTGTCACTTCTTCATTGGACCATGTGTCTTGTTTTTATTGGTCCACGTGACCGGTTATTATTCTACCACGTGTCACAGTGCTGTCCATCCACATTTTGTTTTTTGATTCGGCCACATGGCTTGACGACTTCCTTCCGCATGTCGGATTTTTATTAGTCCACATGTCGTGCCATGGCTATTTCACGTGTCATGCACTGGTTCATCCACGTGTCGTATTTTAATTTGATCACATGACCTACCCAGGTTCTACCACATGCTCAACAACCAATTCATCATAAAAGTAATTCGAGATCGTCACTGCTGCACAGATTTGACAAATGTTTACATAATTATTCAGCAGGACACTCGAATACAACAAATTACAATTTACACATCAGCAACAACCCACTGACAGTTTCACCACATCAAACCAGCACATGAGTACACACATCAAACCACAAATGTTCACTGCAACAAGCCAGCAGAGTTGACTTCACTTTTGCACGGTTTTGCTTGTTCTTCTCAGATCCATGAGTGAACTCTCTTGGTCGTGTTGAGTTTACTCTCTTGGACTGCCTTCCTCTAGGACTGATATCAGTGCTACCTTTTGTCCTGCTGGTGGAGCCTCCTCTACGGCTTCTTTGAACCGGACACTGAAATTAGAGAAACAAATTTAAGCAGGAAGCATGTACAAATTGCAATGCTTTCTAGACAGCAAAGCATTGTATTGCTATCTGCCCCCCCCGAACTCAATACAAGATAGAACAAGCACCTCAGCTACAAGGGCCACTGGCTCATCTTGTAATTCTAAATATGTTTCACCTGTATCACCAAATCCCTCAACTACCTCCTTTGGTTCTTCCATCTTCCTATGATTCTTTACAATTTGTGCCTCCCGCTCTCATTCAAAAGCATTTAGTGGCTATTCATGTAGATTACAAAGGTATTTATTAATTAAAGCTTCTACCCAATGTCAACATAACAGAGCAAGAGTTTGCAAATAAGCGCCTAACTAGTAACTATAGCTTATACGAAAGTCATTAATCCAATAAAGCACATGTCATCTACACTCACTATAGGAAATATGTAACCCCATCGCTATCTACATATCCCAGGTTCAACCACTATAATACAACACACTATCATAAATGGAATTTGGGTACCTCTTCCTCCACGTACCCTGGCTATGCTTTGTCGTCAGCACCACGGCCTTGTCATCATGGTCGTGGAACTTGTGCGGCCAGCGTTGACAAAGGGGTACCAGATCTGACTCCGGCTACGGTTCAGATCCAGCCGGTCATGACAGGTGTAGAGGTAGGGGATCTGGATCCAGCCTATATAGTCATCGACAGGTGCCGAGGTAGGGGTACCAGATCTAGCTCTAGCTAGGCTGACCTGCTATTGACGAATCGACAGGTATCTGGCTCCAACTAGGGTTCAAAAAGGTATGAGATAGGGTGTGGATAGAGAGTTGAGATTGATGAGTCGAGCTACTGTGCCGATGGTGCTAGGGTCCGGAGCATGGTGGCAGAGGGGGCGGCTAGCGAGTGGAGAGGAAGGCCATGGGGCTAGGATTTGGAACGAGAGCAGAGATGGTGGCGGCTAGAGGATGGAGATGGAGGCGGAGACGGCGTCTCGTTGTGCTTTTATGTGGCCATCACAGTTCTACAAATGCCCTTATCTAAAATTGATGGCATGGTAAACCTAATTTCCACGCGGAGGGTAAAAGAGAGACATCTAATTTTCGGTGCGTGTTGGCGGCACTGCTCGGTGCGATGCGAAAATTTCGCCGAAAATCAAATTTTTGCACAGGCAGATCTTCTCGTCTATTTGGGGCCCACCAACACTACAAAATAGAGTCATGAGAAATGGACAAAAGAAACTCAAAAACTTAGAACCAATCAGATTTCATAGACCGACAGCTCCGGTGGGAACTCCGTCTCCACCGCATGCAAGTCCACGTCTGAACGGAGGTGGGCGGCAGCTAGGGCTGACGCAGCCCCGTGGCAGAGGCCATGCGTCACTACCTCCTGGATCTACGACGGCAGAGCATGAACACACTCAAGGAAGTTTGGCCCCATCAGCAGCATGGACGTGGCGTTCAACTACTCCATGATGGCTGAAAGAGCAAGAACGAGAAAACCGTACCAATTAATAAGGTGCGGTGCCACACAAAATATGATACGGTAATGATAATGCCTTACTAGCGAGCTGCACCTATGCTTAACCCGCTGCAGCCTCAACCGCGACCGTCTCCCTATTGGCTGTGGCGAGTGCTATCTCCATAGCGGAGAAGCACGACCGTAGCCACTCCGCCTCCTGGTTCTCCACATAGAGAGCCTGCCTGGTCACGTCCAGGTCCTGCACCATCGTCTCCTCCCTTGGATGCTTCTCTGTCGCCATGGTTCAAGCTTGAAGAACAAGGTGTTAGGGAGGAGGCGGCGAGCAGGAAAGGTGAGTTTGCAAGGTTACAAGACAACTGTACTAACTCCCCTATTTTTCCTTTGTCTTTATAGTAGGGGACGTTGTTGACGGTCGTTAACATCAATTATAATATATCAATATAACCTGCATATATACTTAATTTCATCACCAAACATAGGTCTAGGGGTTTAAACTAATAAATTCCATGTGTTTTGGTGAATCTGTGTTTGTAGGAGGATTTAATTAGAAAATCGTCAAGATGGACTTAAACGTCAGAATTAATCATGCTTATCCGTGACAAAAACAACTCTAGAAGGTTCTAGAGGACCCCAGAAGCCAAACCACCAAAGAAGACCAAAGGAGCATGACAGGTGGGCCGGCTAGCCCCACCTATAGGTTAGCCAGCCCAGTGGCCCCACATGTCAGCCTCCCTTCGTTATGTCGGTTTGATCCGAGGGTCCAAAATCGATGATACCCCCTATATATACAGCCCTGTACCCCCTCCAGGAGAGCTATCCTAAAACCCTAATTCATATCCACCTCATTAGGATCAGAGCCAGCTATCAAGAGAAGATTAGTC
This sequence comes from Miscanthus lutarioriparius, assembly GCA_904845875.1. Classification (NCBI taxonomy): domain Eukaryota; kingdom Viridiplantae; phylum Streptophyta; class Magnoliopsida; order Poales; family Poaceae; genus Miscanthus; species Miscanthus lutarioriparius. Next base: position 67,861,470 of record CAJGYO010000006.1, on the reverse strand, counting down.
CTCCATAGGATCTAGTCTTGTATTAGAAATAGAGTGTGAGGGAAGAGTGTGGAGGAAGTACCGGCCTGTCAGTGCTCTCTCTATGACTTGTACCCTGGCGGAATCAAGTTCCGCATGAGCTTGCTTCTGAGATTTATCTAGTAATCAACTTCTAATTCAAGTAAGTAACGTGTTTATATTGTTCTTCAAGTTTGAGACTCTTTTTGAGTACTTTAATCCTTGTCATTCCTGGGTTAAAGTAGTATTCATAGTGTAAGCGTGCTGCTTAGACTCGGTTACTCATAGATGTACCCTACATTCCGTATCGGTTGTAGCTTGTGAGGGTGACTCTTATAGCCTTGTTGAATCCTATGTAGTCCACCTCCCGTTTGTATGCCTAGCAGGATTTAGTTACTATAGAAAACATACTCTGCCTGTGTTACCCTTAGTAATATCCCCAGAATTGAACAATAGAAGTCATAGCTTACTGACATTAGAACTAGAAGACCTTTGTGATCTCCTTTATACTTCTGTTATCTTAGGTCTTGTTGCTACTCCGGGTTAAGTTAGAAGTAGTTAATCTCACACGTTTCCCTACGAATATGATACTTGGAATACTTCCGGGTGAAAGCTATAGTGGTATCTGTGCGCTTGCGGATTTATCTATGTGCGTTAATAAATACCAACAAGCTTTCTGGCACCGTTGCCGGGAAAACGGTTGCTGAATTAACTACGAACCTAGCTTAACCTTGTATCTTTATTCTTTTATCTTTTATTCATTTATTCTTTTTCCTATGGATTTGGAATCCACACCTATATATCAATACGCTGCACCTATGAGCTCATGCCTAGAGCCACTAAAACCTGTAGAACCTATCCTAGCACTTGGCTATGAGCTGTGCCCGTGTTTTATAAAAATGATTAGGGAACAATCCTTCTCGGGAGAAGGCGATGAAAACACATACTCACACCTACAAGAGTTTGAACAGACCTGTGCATGCTTGCATATCGCTGGCATGTTTGACAAAACCTTAAGATGGAAATTGTTTCCATTCTTTTTGACAGGAAGAGCTAAACATTGGTACAATCGAACCATAGGAACTATGCAAGAAGATTGTGAAATGCTATGCTCTAAATTTTATTTACGTTTCTTTCCCATCTCTAAAGTAGTCAGCCTTCAAAAAGAGGTTCTATCTTTTAAACAAAAAGAACAAGAATCTCTAGGCACGGCATGGACTCATTTAATGATCTCATCACCATTAGCCCTGACCTTGCCATTCAAGACCCTGTACTTCTTCAACATTTTTATATGGGTCTTACCAAGGATTCCATGAAATCCCTTGATGTAGCCTTTAGAGGAGCTTTTCTTTATTTGTTTGCTAGTAAGGCATAGACTATCTTTGATAAAATTATTGGAAAGATTCCCTACACTAGAATTCATGATGAACTCCTTGAGGAAGAGAAGAAATTATCTTTTGATAAAGAAGAGAAAGTTTTGATAGCCAAATCACAACCATTCCAATCCCAAGATTTAGCTGTCAATCCCGTACCATCAATACCCCAAAATCTTCCAAGGAAAGAAGAAATTCCAACTTTGGAAAGCCCTGATGAAATTAAGGATGATCTTTTTGATGCTGATTTTGGCAGAAGCTTAAACTTTCTATCACATAAGAGGCCTTCGAGTGAATATAATTCAAATCCTCTCAAGAAGGGATCTCTTATAAAGTGTCCTAAATCAAATTCCTTTGGGGAACATCTAGAAAAACTCAAGGGTGGCATGTCAAGTGATGCCATAGAAGGAGGGCCGAGTCATTCAAAAGCCAATCCTATCTTCTCCCCTTCTATGCCCACAACCGATATAAGTTTTGAACCCATCTCTGAACCCATCCTTGATCCCAATGAATCCTCTTATGTTCTTTCTCCTGAGTCTCACGATGATCCTAGAAATCCACTAAGACATCCCAAGCATAGGAGCCATGAAGACAACAAGGATGTGACCAAGAAGAGCCACGACAATGGCTAGAATATGTTAAGAATTCATATGCCGTTGAATGGATGGACAAGGACAAAGCCTTAAGGGTAGAACCCAAACTAGATTTAGATCCAAAGGGTGAGCTTAAGTCAATCTCCTTAATAAACATGACTCATCCAAGTTTAGAGGAGGCCTTAGACAAGATCAACCCGAGAGTCACCAGTCCAAGTGAAATTTTGAACATTCATGAAGAATCAACCTCCGAGCGTAGAAAGGAAGATGACATCAATGAGCATGGAAGCTACTTCTTAAGCACCTCATCGAATCCATGCTCACATGGGAAATCTCCTGAATTAATTGATCTCTCTACTATCACACATGAGATTTTCAACCCCCTCATATTTCCTGTTCATAAAAAATTGAAAGGGTGGTTGTAGGCACGTATGTTTATCATAAATATTATAGATCTTGTTTTGTTGTTGGCATAGATCTTGAGATAGGTACATAACGGTTGGTGTTGGAGGGAAAACCACTTCACCAACTTAAAGCGCAATTCGAAGGTTTTCCAAGGATGAGCTTCTGTCCTAAAACAAGCACTTTCGGGAGATAACATGAGCTTTCACCTTTTGCTGTAATGCCCTTGTGAAATAAGCATATCAATATAATTGTGAAAATATTCCTTTGGGTATTTTTGTTACTAACCATTCTAGGTTTGAAGCAAAAAGAAAGAAGGATGACTACGCAAGGTATGTCCAACCAATCATCATGCAACATTGAATCACATTCACACATGAGAGTTCTATCATCCAAACTTTATTTTGTTGCAAAATTCTAGCTTGGGGGATAGATTTCTCTAAAAACATTTCATGCCATGTTGCCAAAATATTTTGGTTGTCTCTACCTTCAAGCCATGCTTAGTTTGCTAAATAACAATCATGCTCTTCCATCTCTATTTGAATAAATCTCTATAATGCTTTCATGCTACCTTTGTTTGCTATAGTTTGCTTAAGGTTTGGATTATGTTCATACATCTTTTAAATTAAGCATGGTGCTTAGTTTAGGGGTGTTGATCTTACTTTCAAAGGCTTTTTAAATTAAGCATGGTGCTTATGTTAAAATGCTTTCCTAGATTAAATTAGACATGATGTCTAGTTTAATTTTTGAGCCGATAGTATACTTTAGTAGATATTGGATATTTTGTTAGATTAACCCCTGTAGGAAACTCTCATTTCAATTTGGGTGAGTCACAAGATGAATTCAAATTAGGGATGAAGCAAGTCATATGATGAACTCCAATAACTTTGCGCAAAGAAGACACAGCTTGTTCAACATGGATGGAAGAACTCCATGGGACAAAGAGGAAGAAGATGAGTGTCATAAAACATTATCTATAATCAAAGCACTCACTCATAGGAAGTGGACAAGCAGATCAACAAACCCAAAAGTCCTCACCAACAGGAGGCCATTTATGGAAGCAAAATCAAGATCTGAGGCATAAAACAATGAATGGGTGAGGCGGAAGGTCCAACAAAATGTCAAAGATCAAAAGAGCAAAAAGATGTCGTGACAAAAGGATGAGAAAGAAAGGGTATAATCTAGGAAACAAGAAGATCATGAATAGCTCAAGCTATGAGGCTAGCCGAATAAAGAAAACTTCAAACAAAAGGGAAGGACCATCATGAGTCATCTACCCTTCGTCGTATGGTGTCATGACGCTCCAATGACAAAGGTAACATCCAAAGGTAAATGATCATTATTTAAAAAGCTTTTCCTTGATTCTAGTATGCACATAAATAAGAAACAAACAAGTTTGAGTTACAACTTGCTTGATCCAACCTGATTAACTCAACATGTTTAGTTCTTTAAGCTTATTCCTAGCACCACTTTCTTGATCCCATAGTCTTAACCAAATGAGCTCAAAAAAGTGCATATCTTATTTCTGGAAGATGATAGTTATAATCATGTAAAGTTCGATAAATTATGTAAAGATAGACACTCCTTCTATAGGTTAAGCAATTCAATCTTTTCACTCATATTATAGTTGAACAAAGCATATAACATCAACTTCATCTTGTTCAATGTGCCTAAGGATAGAGAAGAATAAATAAAGTTTTGGTTCTGTTAGTGAATTCCCACCAACAGAGCCCATGCACTTGATCTCTACCTTGTCTTATGAGCAGGACACACTTCAAACAAAGTGTGGGGAAAGTCGATTCCCCAATTTCTACAAGTGAAGGTCCTGAGCCTATCAAATTCAAAACCAAGATGGGTTTGGCGAAAAAAGGTGACATGACCATTAGAGGCGTCATCACAAGGATCCTCATCGTAAGAGTAAACCAAGGTACTTGATCAATGATCTTCACAAGGAGAAGTCTAGTTCGAAGAACTTACAACACTGAACCCTCACCGAAAGAGCTAGCTTGGGGGCGAAATACTCCCGTGTATCCAAGTAAGTATTCTTTCCCTTTGCTTTAGTTTTAGTTTCATTTAATAGTTAAAAAATTGATGAATGAAAAACAAAATAAAAATTTATCATTGCATTAGCCATTTATAGTAATAATGTGTGACCTAGTAAAATTAAAAGCAAAATAAAAAGGTGTGTCTAGTTTGCTTTAATTTGTTTTTAAGAGCTGAATAAAATAAAGAGGACTCAGAATAATCTCTTGAATGGAAATGATGAATAGTTGCCCTATTGTAATTCCTTTCAAGTACCTAGTTTTTAGCCTTGAATTCTCCCGAGTTTTGGATAAAACTGATTTGATATAAAGATTTACTCTGAACTTGAAACTCGTGGGTAGCATATGCTTGATCTAAGTCTAGGTAATTGACGGATATGATATTAGAAGGTCTAAGCTACTATTTATCTTGTTCTATGTGACACTAAAGTTCTGAAGATTTACTTTTTGAAAAACACAAAAATGCTATATGATGAGTTCTTGTATGACAAAGCTTGAATTCCCACCAGAGCCACACATGTTATTTAGGCTAGGAAAACTTCCACATATATGCTGCTTGTGATTGCATTGAGTTTTGTCAAGCTTTGTTGACTCTTTTGAGAGGTTTGTCATGCTCTTAAAATCAAGATCACATACACACCACCCAAATATGCACTACTCCTACATTGGGGGTAGGCACAAAAACATGTCTGCCATCTAGATCCACCCAAAAATATTCTACTCCTACACTAGGGGTGAACTGTTGACGGTCGTTAATATCAATTATAGACCATCAACATATCCTACATATATACTTAATTCCATCACCGAACATAGGTATAGGTCTTTAAACTAATAAATTCCATGAGTTTTGTTGAATCTATGAATGTAGGAGGGTTTATCTAGAAAACCATCAAGGAGGACCTAATCATCATATTTAATCATGTTTACCCATGATGAAATCAACTCTAGAAGACTCTAGAGGACACCAAAAAGCAACCCATGGAAGCAGACCCTGAGAGCATGACATGTGGGGCTGGTTGGTCCCACCTACAGGCTAGCCACCCTAGTGGCCCCACTTGTCAGCCTCTCTTTGCTACGACGGTTCTCCACCGCCTTAAGGATTAAATCTACGCCGTTTCTTTAAGTCGGTTCATCCAACAGTGATCGAGGGAGTTGACATGGATCAATGACATGGCAATGCCTTGCCTCCTACTCCATTTCCCCAATATAAGGTGCCCCTACCCCTCCCTGGACCCATCCTAAAACCCTAATTCATATCCTCCTCATTAGGATTAGAGCTAGAAATGAAGAGAAGATTAGTCCTTTATAGCATCTAGTCTTATAAATAGAAATAGTGAGATAAAGAGTGAGGGAAGAGTTTGGTGGAGGTGTCGGCCTGTCGGCTCTCTCTCTCTATGGCTTGTACCTTGGTGGATCCAAATTCTATCTGAGCTTGCCTCTAAGATTTCTCTGGTAATCAATTTCTAATTCAAGTAAGCATCTTATTTATATTGTTCATCAGGTTCACAAGTCATTTGAGTGCTTTATTATTTATCCAAAAAGAGTAAAGTAGTAATTGTAGTGTAAGCGTGGTGCTTAGACTCTGATTACTTGTGGATGCACCCTACATTCTGGATCAGTGGTAGATCGCGATGGTGACTATATAGCTCGTTGAGACCTTTGTAGTCCACCTCCCGTCTGTAGGCCAAGTAGGACTTGGTTACTATGGAAAGCATCCTCTACTGGTGTCTTTCCGTAAGCAATGTCCCCAGTTGAATAGTAGAAGACATAGCTGACCAAAGTTAGAACAAGAGAACCTTAGTTATCCTCTCTACGCTCCTGTTTATCCAAACCTTGTTACTACCCTTAGTTAAGTTAGATTGTAGTTAATCTCACATGTTTCCCTATGGATATGATACTTGGAATACTTCTAGGTGAAAGCTATAGCGGTATCCGTGCGCTTGTGGATTTATCTGTGTGCGTTAAATATACCAACAAGCTTTCTGGCACCGTTGCCAGGGATACGGTTGCTGAATTAACTATGAGCCTAGCTTAACGTTTTATCTTTTATTCTTTCTTTTATTTTAGCTTGGATAACACACCTATATATCAATATGCTAAACCCACAAGTGCAAGCCTATAGCCACCAAAATCTTCGGAGCCTATCATAACACTTGGTTATGAGCTGCACCTGTGCTTAATAAAATTAATTCAAGAACAATCCTTCTTGGGAGAAGGCAATGAAAACCCATACTCACACCTATGGGAGTTTGCATAGTCCTGTGCATGCTTGTGTATTGCTGGCATGTCTGACGAAACCTTAAGATGGAAGTTGTTTCCGTTCTCTTTAATGGGAAGAGCTAAACAATGGTATAATCGAACCGTAGGAAGTATGCAAGGAGATTGGGAAATATTATGCTCTAAATTTTGTTTATATTTCTTTACCATCTCTAGAGGGGTTAGCCTTTGGAAAAAGGTTGTAAATTTTAGACAACTAGAAGAAGAATCTCTTGCCACATCATGGGAACATATTAATGATCTTATTACGATTGGCTCAGACCTTGCTATTTTAGACTCGATGCTCCTTCAACATTTTTATATTGGTCTTAGCAAGGACTCTGCACAATCCCTTGATCAAGCCTCTAGAGGAGCTTTCCTTCATTTGTCTGCTAGTGAAGCAAAGTCTATGCTTGATAGAATTAGTGGAAAGACTCCCTGCACTAGCATTCATAATGAACTCCCCGAGGAAGAGAATGAATCATCTCCCGAACAAGAAGAGGAAGTTTCAATAGCCAAATCACAACCACTCCAATCCTAAGATTTAGCTATCAATCCCAAACCATCAATTCCCCAAAATCCAAATCATCCAAAGAAAGAAGAAATTCAACCTTTTGAAATTTCTTGTGAGGATGATCTTTTTGATGCTGATTTTGGGAAAAGCTTAAACTTCTAGTTTTACAAGAGACCTTCAAGCAAATATAATTCAATTCCTCTCAAGAAGGAATCTCTTAGGAAGCATCCTTATTTCCATATAGGACATTGGGAAGAATTCAAGGATGTCATGTCTAGTAAACCCATAGAAGGAAAGCCAAGCCATCTAGAAGTAATTCCTATCTTCTCCCCTTCTATACCCACATTAGATGTCTCATTCAAACCCATCCTTGACCCCGATGATTCCTCTTATGCTCTTTTTCCTAAGACTCATGATGATCCTAGTAATCCACCAACACACCCAAAGCATAGGAGTCTTGAAGGCCACAAGGAAGACCAAGAAGAGGAACGACAATGGCTGGAGAATATAAAGAACTCATATGCCAATGAATGGATGGACAAGGCTAAACCCTTAAGGATAGAACCCAAACTTGATCCAAATGGTGAGCTTAAGTCAATCTCTATAATAAATATAACTCATCCAAGTTTGGAGGAGACCTTGAACAAGATCAACTCGAGAGTCACCAATCCAAGTAAAATTTTGGACTTTCATGAAAAACAACCTCGGAGCTTAAAAAGGAAGATTACATCAACGAGCGTGGAAGCTATTTCATAAACACCTCATCAAACCCGTGCTCATACGAGAAATCTCCTGAATCAATTGGTCTCTCTACTACCACACACGAGGTCTTCAACCCCCTCATACTCCTTGTTCATAAAGACTTTGAAAGGGTGGTTGTAGATGCATATGTTTATCATAAATATTGCAAATTTCGTTGGCATAAATCTTGAGATAGGCACCCAAAGGTTGGTGTTGGAGGGGAAGCCACTTCACCAATTAGAAATGCATTTGAAGGTTTCCCAAGGACGAGCTTCTGCCCAAAAACAAGCACTTTTGGGAGATAACATGAGCTCTCACCTTTTGCTGTGATGCCTTTGTGAAATAAGCATAGAAATATAATTGTAAAAATAGTCCTTTAGTTATTTTTGCCACTAACCATTCTATGTTTGAAGCAAAAAGAATGAAGGATGATGACGCAAGGTATGTCCAACCAATTATCATGCAACATTTAATCACATCCATCCAAACTTGATTTTGCATTTGCAATATTCAAGTGTGGGGGATGAACTTCTCTGAAAAATCCTATGCCATGTTGCTAATTTTGGTTGCCTCTACCTTTAAGCCATGCTCAATTTGCTAAACAACAATCATGCCCTTTTATCTCCATTTGAGTAAATCTCTATAATGCTTTCATGCTACCTTTGTTTGCTATAGTATATGCATAGGTTTTGAAGTATTTTCATACACCTTTTAAATTAGGCATGGTGCTTAAACTATTTTCCTAAATTAAATTAGATGCGGTGTCTAGTTTGATTCTTGAACCAAAAGGTGAGCTGATTTTTCTTCCAAAGGCTCTTAAATTAAACGTGGTTCTTAGGTTAAAATGCCTTCCTAAATCAAATTAGACGTGGTGTCTAGGTTGATTTTTGAGCCGAAAGTATAATTTAGTAGACACTGGATATGTTGTTGGACTAACCCCCACAGGAAACTTTCCAATTAATTTGGGTAAGTCACAAGAAGAATTCAAATCGAAGATGAAGCAAGGCACATGAAGAACTCCAATAACATTGCGCAAAGAAGACATAGCTCATTCAACATGGATGGAAGAACTCCAAGGGTCAAATAGGAAGAAGATGAGTGTCACAAAACATGATCTACAATCAAAGCACTCACTCATAGGAAGTGGAAAAGCAAATCAATAGACCCAAAAGCCCTCACCAATAGGAGTTAATTTGTGGAAGCAAAATCAAGGTTTGAGGCATAAAACAATGAGTGAGGCGGAAGGTCCAACAAGATGACAAGATCAATGAGCAAAAAGATGGCATAACAAAAGGATGAGAAAGAAATGGTGCAATCTAGAAAACATGAAACTCTTAATCAGCTCAAGCTATGAAGCTGGCCGAACAAGGAAGACTTCAAGCAAAAAGGGAAGGACCATTACGAGTCATCTACCCTTTGTCATATGGTGTCATCACACTCCAATGACAAAGGTAATATCCTAAGGTAAATGGTCACTAGTTAAAAAAGTTTTTCCTTAATTCTGGTAGGCACATAAACAAGAAACAAACATGTTTGGGTTACAACCCCATTACTTGATCCAACTTGACTAACTCAACATGTTCTTTAAGCTTGTTCCTTATACCACTTTCTTGATCTCATAGTTTTAACCAAATGGGCTAAAAAGTTGCACACCTTATCTCTAGAAGATGATAGTCAAAATCATGTAAAGGTTGATACATTATGTAAAGATAAACACTCCTTCCATAGGTTAAGCAATACAATCTTTTCTGCCAAATATACTTAAATACTACATTCATGCTCAATCTTTTGATCTTACGACCCATGTTTTAATTGAACAAGGCGCATAACATCAACTTCATCTTGTTCCATGTGCCTAAGGTTAGAGAAGAATGAATAAAGTTTTGGTTCTATTGGTGTTTTCATACCAACAGAACCCATGCACTTGATCTCTGCCTTGTCTTTATGAGTAGGACACACTTCAAGCAAAGTGTGGGGGAAGACAGTCGATTCCCTAATTTCTACAATTGAAAGTTCTAAACCTGTCAAACCAAAATCAAAACTCAAAATGAAGACCGGTTTAGCAGAAGAAAGTGACTTTACCATTAGAGGCGTCATCACAAGAATCCTCATCTTCGGAGCGAACCGAGGTACTTGATCAATGAACTTCACAAGGAGAAGTCCGGTTCAAAGAACTTACAACACCAAACCCTCACCAAAAGAGCTAGCTTGGGGGAGAAGTATGTAATAGAACCGACCAATTTATAAGAGCACTAGTACAAAAGCAATCACCGGAGTGATCAAACCGTCATACTTGAACCCATATAAACTCGGTAGTCAACTAAAACCATGAAGGATTTCAAACCAACTTGCATACAACCAAGATTGTACTTGATTCAACATAACAAGCCACATGTTACATACATTTCACAAGTAGTTCACAAGTATCTCAAACATCGGAGTTCACATAGTTATTACAACACGAGTTCACAAATAGCTGAAGCAAAGTAGTTAGAAACCATCACACACACTTAGTTCAAATACAAGCCAGTTCCATAGTCTTATCCTGCAAAAGCATCATGATAAGATAACATAGAAGATCATGCCCATGATCTAGTCTTCATCACCAGTAGGGTGGAGACAATACTTGCAGTAACCGTTATAGAGCACATCATCTACAACAAGAGGGAATAAACCCTGAGTACGAGAATGTACTCAGCTAGACTTACCCATCGTAAACCAAAAATAAATGACACCAAGGAGTATGCAAGGCTTTATCGGTGGATCTTGCTTGACAACCATTTTGCATAAAAGCTTTAATGATACATGAGCATAATTTAAATTATTAGTTAAGCAGCAAGTTACCAATATTAACCTATCATCTAGATTAACACCTGTACTAGAGCAAGCACTTGAATAGAATCCAAACATTTGTAACCATATCCGGTATAATGTTATAACATCATCATCATTATAACCATCAAGTTCAATTAAGTGTCTCTACGTTGCCGCTGCTCAGTCAAGTTCTCACTATCCGGGAGAGACGGCGACTCGAATAGATTCCTACCCAGCTGGGGAATTATTCCTAACACACACCCAAGCAACCTAATCAGTGGTCGCCTTGGGTCACCTTTGGTATAGCTCAGGAACAAATTTGAAGGTCCGAGCAACGCCGCACTCTCAGGGAATCCACTCTGCTAGGACATCAATCTACCCTTTGGACTTACGCCAATGGCTCCCCGCACATCCTTACTACCACCAGAGTGCGCACTTTCACTTTCTAGCTTCTGGCCTGAGTTGAGATACTCGGCTTCGCGGTCGAAATGAGTTATCCGACCAACTAAGTGATAGGCATGTGTTCAACATGACATGAGGACGTATAAAGAATCGGTCCTTAATTGACATAGAGGGGGATAGATCCACACCCAAGACCTCCATGTCTTGTTGCTTCTCTATCGACATCCCGCCCGGTCTCCATTCATTATTAACACATGGTTATTTCCACGATACCAAATATATCCAACCATGACCAGATATCATCCTATCTTGCAGGTGACAGGAAATCACCTGACTTTACCAATCTAAGCATGGCTAAGCATTGATTCGCTCCTGGACCTAAATAGGATTCAGGGTATGTTTACTAGACAAGGAATAGATAGATATGCAACAAGTGTTTGCATCCAACTCCTATCACTTAATGCATCAAACATATAAAGATACTCAAAGTAACATTTTTAAAACATAGGAGACTTAGAATTCTCCAGGGCTTGCCTTTCAAAAAAGAGGATGGTTGGTGATCGAGACACTCAAGAACTTCTTCTTCGTTGGCTCCTCCTTCTGGGGCCTGCACCTCCTGCTCCTGAACTTGCTGCTGCTCCTCCGGAAGTCGTTGTTCGAATTCCAGAAGCGTGACTCCCTCCGGAACACCTATTGCATGCATATGCATAGCATAAGAGTTATGAATGCAAAAGAGATGGAAGGTGATGATGAAATGTATAGCCATGTATAGATGGACACATGAATGACACGATGATACAAGATTATTATCTACTTTACTGAGTAGGTGCATATCTCTTCTTGAAAACAAGAACTACACACTCACCAAGCTCTAACAACCTAAGATAAAGTTGTTCATCTTCAATAAGAGGTCTAGCACCTTCAACTAACAACTTATCTTAATCAGCCTAAGCATCTAAATCATCACATCAACTCATATAAAGCAATCAAGTCATTCACTGCATTCACAGATTTAAGGCTGCAGACAACAGCTGCCAGTTTAACTCATAACCAGAGTTGTACTGACCCAAAAGACATGCAACAAGACAATCTAGAAATCTTATGAAATTATATACAATTCATATTTAAGCATCTCAGCATGATTCCTAAGTTAACAAGGTCAAACAGGCATATTTATCAAACCTGGTCCAGAAATTCCAGAGAACCACTAGTTCTGAAGACCAACTTTGAATAATCATAACTCAAAAACCATTTGGCCAAATGCCATGAACATTTAACACAAGCTAGACATGTGAGTTATCTACAACTTTGTTATAGACACGATTCATAGCAAACATTATCTTCACCATGTAATTTATTTAACTCTAGAAACTGTCCAGAAAGTCACTATAAGTGAATTTTAGGGAAAATAATATTTCACTGCATACAAGAATGACACTTTGAGCACCACCAATGTTACCAACAGTTAACATACCTCAAATGAGAACTAGAAAACTTAGTGGCCATTCCTAAATAAATTCTTTTCGTGCCTTTATTAATTTATTTAGATAATTAGGTGAAATAATAAATAGATAGCAAAAGTGTATAGTAAATTCCACAAAAAATTACAGTAGCTTATACATGTACCCAATAGGCTACTATATAAATTTCATAGCATTTGAACAAATAGAACATCCTACACAAAAATGACAAGCCAACAGGTCTTAAAATAACATAAATAGGAAATCCTAATGAAAAGTGTCAAACAACAGAATTCATATTTTTGTTAGCTTCATCATAGCACAAGAACACCGTGCAATAAATTTTATGCTCATTGGATACACATTTTTACCATGAAAAATAGCACAAGAATCTAGCATTTATTTAAGATAAATAGCAATCTCCTATTTCTAGCAAGATCACTATGCAACCAATATTTTTCCCAGGTAGTACATTACAATAAAAGACTAATAAAATTGGAATCACATTTTTAGCGCTTCCCTACCTCAAGTGATACATTTTACAAGATTGAAACCATTTAAAAAGCATTTATGTAGCCACATTTTATTCTCCCAGAAAAATACTAGAAACAGTGCATTTCATATTTTTATCAAATATTACACTTCATGAGGAATCCAACAAAATTTGTTTCACTCAATTTGAACACTCCTAGCTCTAGATATCATTTTCCAAAGTTAGCACAACATTCTAGAAAAGAAATATGCAAAACCTAACACTACAGTCGCTGACAAGAGGGACCCAACAGTCAATTGGGACCACCTGTCAGACACGCCGAGGTAGGAGAGGATTTGATCGGCGCTAGCTCACCGACGGTGAACTTTATGGCAAAACTGATCCCACCATCATGTTCCTCACTCTCTCCCACGACGATAGAGGTAGGTGGTTGAGGCAGAGATGCACCGGAGATAGCTCGTCGCCGGCCATGGCGACACGACAGCGCTGCGTGGAGGTGCACCGACCGTCTCTAGCCATGGCAAGTCTAGGTGAGAGCGGCTATGGACTCACGGTGCTTAGGTGGGACTACCAAGGCTACCTAGGGTTAGGGTCGGAGTGCCGGCGAGGTTCGTCCATGTGCGCGACGGTGCGGTAGCGGAAATACTCCAGCGAGGCTCTCGCTCCGGTGATGTCAGATCGGTAGAGGTTCGGTGAGTTAGTGTTAGAGCATCTATGAGACACAAGGAAGACGAGGCAAAGGAAAGGAAGCATGGAGGCATGGTGGTTAGCTCGGGCCATGGCGAGCTCGAAGTCCGGCGAGGCTCCAGTCATGGCGGTGGTGACGAAATGGCCAATAGGCCCTCACCTTGGCTCGAACAGGGCTGCAAATAGGTCAAGGGAGTAGAGCAGAGCAAGGCGCATCTACGTGCATGAGCAATTGAGCAATGGCTAGCCAGTGAAGGAGCTACACAGCGGCGACACTCTTAGTGGCAATGGCGAGTGCAGCGCTGTGGTTTTGCATGGCTCGGACGAGGCGAAGCGAAGCAAACGGGGTCAGCAAGGTGAAGCATCAGGTGTGGGGCGTCAAGGTGTCCACGATGGCTTGACCGGTGGGGATGCCACCAGCGTACGGCTTCCACCTGGCATGAGCGGACTGAAAGCGGTCCGCCATGACGGCCCGGTCGCGATGGCCATCAGGCCCAACCTCAGCGTCTGACAGCACCTAATCACCCTCTCTTAACTCCTAAACCGTGGTTAGTTAGCAAAAATTACATTAATAAAAGTTGGAGATCTATGTGAGGGCTACAAGATTGATTTAGAAATCAACTTCTAATTCGTAATGGTTCAGAAGTTTCATCAACACAAAGTAGGACACATCAAACTGTAAACTCAGTTGGACTTAGAAAATTTTCTAAGTTTGAAAAACAACACTGCATTGATTTTTGTGCTCCAAATTCAAGCATGTTAGGGACCGAATTAGCCTATGACCCAACAATAAAAGTTGTCACACTACTCAAGTACTACAACATTGCTTAAGGGTGCACTGCCATGGAAACATCCTATGCTATAGTTCCACTTAGGTGAAACATACAACTTGAAATTGATGATTTACACTATAGATATGACTTAGAGACCAAACTAGCCTTAGTCATGAATACCAAAGTTGTTCTATAATACATTCTAAACATGTTTAGGGTACCCCTAAGGTCCCACAAGCATTTCATACATTGGTCACACATAAGTACTTCCTAGGTCAACCAAGCATGTCATCACTTAGGAGCTTAATTAGGTAAAGTGATCTACATGAACATTGTTCCATTAGACATCCTAAGTGTAGCTAAGGTATTTTAGTGACCAAACATCACCTACTTGCACTTAATCACACATGATCATAAGCATACACATATGGAAACATAGAATAACAAGGCATGTTTCACATGTTTCAATTGTATGTTTCACAAGTAAATGCTCATATATGAATGCTTGATGCTTATGCTCATGCAAATGCAAGTGCAATCATGCAAGCCTCACACCTAGGGTGTTACAGCCCTCCCCCCTTATAAAAATCTTTTCCCAAGATTTGAAAAGCGTACCATTTTGAATAAAAGGTAGGGTATACATCCTTCAAATAATCTTCCCATTCCCACGTTGCATCGCTCTCACTACCCTGATTACTCCACATGACCTTGTAAAACTTGACCACCCATCTCCGGGTTATTCTCTCTTTAGTATAGATCTGATTTCAACTTGATATTTCTAAGTGAAACTCTTTCTTCTAGAACGTGGAGACATTTCTTTAATTGAGATACATGAAAAACATTAAAGATAGCTCTCATCTCATAAGGTAACTCTATCTTGTATGCTACTCTCCCACTCTTCTCTATGATCGGATATGGACCTACATATCTAGGTGCAAGCTTCCTCTTTACTCCAAACCATTGCACACCTTTCATCGGTGATACTTTCAGATAAATGTAATCACCAACTTCAAACTCAATGGGCTTCCTTCTTTTATCCACATAGCTTTTCTACCTAGATTGAGCAGCTTCCATATGTTTTTGGATAGTACGGACTTGTTGTTCAACCTCCTCAATGAAATTAATACCGTAGTATCTCCTTTCTCCAGATTCAACCCAGTTCAAAGGAGTTCTACATTTGTGGCCATACAACGCTTCAAACAGAGCCATCTTGATACTTTCTTTATAGCTATTATTATAGGAAAATTCAGCCAAGGCTAACCACTTCTCCCATGAACCCTTGGAAGATATGACACAAGCTCTCAACATGTCTTCGAAAATTTGATTCACCCGCTCTGTCTGTCTGAAGGTCTCTGGATGATAAGCAGAACTTCTGACTAAGATGGTGCCTAACATCTTGTGCAAATGTTCCCAAAAACAAGCAGTGAACTGAGGTCCTCTGTTCGATACAATGGTTCTAGGAACACCATGGAGATGTACTATCTGATTAAAATATAACTCAGCATAGTCACTTGGTCGATAGTCAGTTCTAACTGGTATGAAATGGGCAGACTTGGTTAAACGATCCACTATTACCCATATAGAATTAAAATTCTTTTGGGTAGGGGGAAGTCCAACAATGAAATCCATACAAATCTCTTCCCATTTCCAACCTGGAACAAACAATGGTTGAAGAAGTCCAGCAGGCTTCAAGTGAATTGCTTTGACTCTACAACAATTGTCACACCTTGCAACATAAGCTACGATTTCTTTCTTCATCTTGGTCCACCAAAAGCGAGGTTTCAAGTCTTGATACATTTTACTACTTCCCAGGTGAATAGATAACTTGGAGGAGTGAGCTGCATCTAAGATTTGGTTTCTAAGCTCTTTATCCTTCGGTACTACAAGTCTATCCTTAAACCATAGGACACCATTTTCATCTACTCGAAAGTGTTTTGTTTCTTGCTCCTTCATCTTCCTTTTTATGTGGAACACACCCACATCGGACTTCTGAAGCTCGATGATTTTACTTTCAAGAGAGCAACTAAGAGTAATACTGTGCAACATAGCCGGATGTAACAGATGTGCCAAATGATAATCTCCTTCCAAGAGAGAGTTACAATGAGACTTTCTACTCAAAGCGTCGACAACCACATTTGCTTTGCTAGGATCTAAGTTATAATCTTTGATCAACTCTAGCCATCTTCTCTGTCTCATGTTCAATTCCGGTTGAGTGAAGATATATTTGAGACTTTTATGATCAGTATAGATATGACACACGTTACCGAGCAGGTAATGCCTCCAAATCTTCAAAGCATGAACAACAACAGCTAACTCTAGATCATGAGTTGGATAATTGACTTCGTCCTTCCTTAGCTGACGCCAGGCATAAGCAATAACTCGACCTTCCAGCATAAGAACACATCCTAAACCAGTACCTAATGCATCACAAAACACATCAAAAGGTTTCTCGATATCAGGTTGTGCTAAAATAGGAGCTGAAGTCAATAAAGTCCGCAAAGTGTGAAAAGTAGTTTCACACTCTAGAGTCCAAACAAACTTCACATCTTTCTAAAGCAACCTAGTCAAGGGCTTGGCTATTTTAGAGAAATCTAGGATGAAGCGACGATAATAGCCAGCCAAACCAAGGAAACTCCTAACCTCATGCACTAAAGTTGGTGCTTTCCAATCCAAGACTTCTTGCACCTTAATTGGATCCATTGAAATCCCTTCATCAGACAACACATGACCCAAGAAAGGTACTTTCTTTAGCCAAAACTCACATTTGCTGAACTGGGCATAAAGCTTATGTTCTTGTAGTCTAGATAAAACAATTTTTAGATGCTTGGCATGCTCTTCTGCATGTGGAAAAGATCAAAATTTCATAAATGAAGACAACCACAAATTTGTCCAGTTCCGATATGAATACTAAATTCATCAGATATACGAAGTATGCAGGAGCTTTGGTCTAACCAAAAGACATAACAAGATACTCATACAACTCATATCTGGTGGAGAAAGCGGTCTTAGGTATATCCTCCGGTCTAATTTTTATCTGATGATAGCCAGATCTCAAATCAATTTTGGAGAATACCTTTGTCTTAGACAACTGATCAAATAAAATATCAATGTTGGAAAATGGGTACTTGTTCTTGATTGTCGCGGCATTGAGTGGGCGATAATCCACACACATGCGCAATGACTTGTCTTCTTTACAAATATAGTGGGACAACTCTAGGGAGATGCGCTAGGTCGGATAAGACCCTTTTCTAACAAATCTTGTAACTGAACTTTAAGCTCTGTTAACTCATTGGGTGGCATCCTATAAGGCCTTCTAGAAATAGGTGCAGTACCCGACACTAACTTGATGTTGAATTCGATATCTCGATCCGCCGGTAAACCAGGTAGATCATCAGGAAATACATCTGGAAATTCACACACTACCGGAACGTCCTCAATTCTTGGGGTCTAGATAGCATTGACGGTGTTGTGGAGGTCTAACTCTCTAGGAAGTGGCACCAGGAAAGCCTCATTGCTGATAGGATCCCTCAACATAATGATCCTAGTGGATGTATCGATGAGCACTCCATGACCGCTCATCCACTTCATCCCCAAGATTACATCCATACCTAATCCTGGCAAAACTACCAGATCGGACGTATACACTCGTCCCTGTATTTCGATACTCGCATCCTACACTATTTGATTGGTAGAAATATTACTTCCAGCTGCACTAATGCAATAACTATCCATGGATAGTGTAATTACCTCCTAATTGTACTTTGATGCAAATACTAGACTCATGAATGAATGCGAAGCACCGGAATCAAACAGTACAACTGCAGGATGTTGATTCACAAGAAACTTACCCATAGTGACCACCTCGCCTAAGGGTATCTCTGTCATTTTGGTGTAGTTAACATGACCTTGACGAGCACCAAAATTCCCCTGCTTCTGATTATTCTTCTGAGGATAAGGACAACTCTTGGACCAATGACCCGTCTTGCCACAATTCCAACAGGGTCTGTTACTTGGCGGAACAAAAGAATTCCCTAGTCATGTGGTGCCTTTTGGAAGAGGAACAATAAAGGCCTTACAGAACCCAGTCTTGGCCCAATTCTTCTTTTGAGGTGGACGATACCTTATGGCTGCAACCGGTGGGTGAAACTGAGTTTTTACAGCCACTGGAGCTTTAGCCTGAGATGCACTCGCCTCAAAGGCCCTCTTGCAATTCTTGGAAGTTGCATAGACATTATTGTTGTTCTCTTGAGTGAGAGTGTCACTCATGAACTCATTAAAAGTAGTACTCTTGTTGTTCCCAGGGTCTTCATCAGTTTGGGACTAAGCCCTTGCTTGAAGCTAGCAATTTTCTTTGCCTCTGTATCAACAAATTCTAGGGCATACCTTGCCAGATGATTGAATGCATGAAGATATTTAGTAAGATTCTTGGTGCCTTGTACCAGCTTCATGAACTCAGTGTGCTTCATGGCCATCAAGCTAGGAGGAATATAATGCCCCTTGAAAGCATCCTAGAACTGGTTCCAAGTGATCTGAGCATTCTCAGGTAAGGTGGACCTATAATGATGCCACCATATACCAGTAGGTCCTTGCAACTAATGCGAACCATACTCCACCTTCATCTGTTCTGTCAGCCTAAGGAAACAAAACTTGTGCTCAAGCGTGTTCTTTGGCTCTTTGGCTTCTTTGAAAATTGGTGGCTTGGTGTCTTAGAACTCTTTAAAATCACTATATTGATTTGGCTCTGGTCCCTAATGTTGATTGTGACCATGTGCTTGATGCTGCGCTAGGGTATGCATGGCATCCCCCAAAGAACACTAACCTTGAACAAGCATGGCCAACAGATCAGATGGCGTGGGTGGTGGTGGCGGTGGAAGATCCTCATCACCACTACCCCTAACTCTGTCCGAACATAGATTGCATGACATCTATAGAAGTGCAATAGTGAGTAATGATGGATGATGTCAGAAACATTATAGATGAATTGTAGAATTATGCCAAACTAAACTTATTGGAGAGAATAATTTCATACAATAAACAGAGGCGTAATAATTCATCCTCATAACATTGCCAATATTTTACTATGCACATTCTCACGATGCATACACATACATGCCAAATTTTTGCCAACATCAAAGCTGGATTTTTATTAATGCTCACATCCACATGGAGCAAACATGCAAGTCTCAGAGATTACATCAAAGTCACTAACTAAAGTTAAGTTACATGTCCTTCCAGAAGAAAGCAAAAGATAACGAACTAGTGCATCTAGCTTAGTGCTACAGCTAAACTATGCATCCTCATCGGTGTCAGCATCAATCACTCCTTCACCATCTTCATCCTTGACAGGCTCCAGTTCCTCCTCTTCTTCTTCTTTCTGCAGCCGCAGGCACTATGACGACATTGGCATCTATTTCCATGTCATCATCATCAGCGAAGATCACCTGTGGTCCTCCCACCTGAGGAATTAGATTGATCTGATTATTGAGACGGTGAACATCAATCTGTAGTTCCTCAATCTAGCAAAGGAGTTCTTTCTCTCTGATTTGAGCCCAAATTTCTACCATAACCCTAGCATGGTTCCTAGTTTGTGCCAGACGGATTGCGTCATCCTGCTCTCGAGTCAACTGCATGATCTGATCATGGTTACCATCTCTTTCTCTGATAGTGCTTACAAACTGCTGCATGCGAGTTTCCAAAGCATCCATAAAACCACCTATCTCATGTTGGGCTACCCTAAGCTCTTTACCATACTTGCGTGCACGTTTCTTCCACTTGTGTCGCTCATTCTGTGCCTACTGAAGAGCTATCAAAACACTAACATAATTGCTCTGACGATCATAGAACATCATCAGAACAGCCATCATGGCACTCATAGCTGGTCTAGAGCTCTATGCCCTTTCTGTCTCTATCATTGCTAAGGGATCATCCCCAAAATCCAGCCAAACTGCCTCTAACAGGGCTACTCGAGGAATGGACTCAGCTGGTCCATTGACCAACTCATCACCAAACTCTTGACAAATATCAACTAGCATTTCCAAGGCTACCACTTGGGCACCATCCCAAGGGGTTTGTCCATCAGCTTCGATGCTCCAACCAAGCCACTGTGGTCTATTTTTGTGTGGCGGCACAACCACCTCAACGTCATACCACAATGACCGTCCTTCAGCCTCTACTTGCTTCCAAGTATAACAAGGCAGTTCAGTGTATCCCACTAAATATAGCACCCTCCACAACAGGGTTGGAGTGCCAAACACATGTAGGAATGTGCTGCTCCTAGGCGAGAGTGCTAGAGCGGCCATCTGTAGTAACATTGCAATTTGGGTGTAAGAGGATTATCTTACAGGATAAGAAATATATAATGGGATAATTAATGGTAAGGGAGGGAGTGATACAAAAATATAATGACATGAGTGAACATGATGCATGCACATTCCATACGTCCACACAAAGCTTAGGAAATTTTTTTAATTCTAGCGACATAGGTAGTGGCATACACACGTTCTCTCTATATACGTATCTAATCGGCTACACATTGCGCTGTTAGTGTACCTGAAGGCAAATTCATTGCAACCCATCCCCATAAGAGATAAATAAGCACACAATAAAAGTAGTAAACTAGGATACTCTCCATATATACATCCCCAGATATATATACTTTGGTATCCATAGCTCCCGACAGATATACCCACAATTAAGTACCTTCATATATACATGTGTGTAACATATAAATATTCCTGTAACCACAACTAACTCTCCCTTAGACCGACAGTTGGATGGTCATGCTCTCACAACTCACACTTACCTAGGCATAGAGGCAATTGATCCATACATTACCACCCAAGCGGATGGAATCCAAACAATAGCATGCCATATGGACGACAAAATAAAAATGCAAGCAATTACCCCCCAAAGTTAGTACTTAAATAAGCCACCTAAAGTCCTTATTTGGGCATAGAGGATATGACCACTAGCAAACTTAGGTAAAATTTCAGATTTGAATACACCTATATATAAGTGGCTATAAGTTTTAAAAGCCAATTTTTGCAAACAAAAACCTTTGTTTTAAATACACATATGACATGTTTAATGTTGAACCTTGCTCCGATGCCAGCTGTAACAGAATCGACCAATTTATAAGAGCACAAGTACAAAAGCAATAATCGGAGTGATCAAACCGTCATACTTGAACCCATATAAACCCGGTAGTCAACTAAAACCACGAAGGATTTCAAACCAACTTGCATACAACCAAGATTGTACTTGATTCAACATAACCAGCCACATGTTACATACATTTCACAAGTAGTTCACAAGTATCTCATACATCAGAATTCACATAGTTATTACAACAAGAGTTCACAAATAGTGGAAGCAAAGTAGTTGGAAACCATCACACACTTAGTTCAAATACAAGCGAGTTCCATAGTCATATCCAGCAAAAGCATCATCATAAGATAACATACAAGATCATGCCCATGATTGTAACACCCTAGGTGTTAAGCTTACATTTAGACTTGGCATTGCATGAGTACAAGCATCATTGATCCTTTATGAGCATGAGCATCTCAAATAGTATCGTTATGTTGGCTTATATTGCAAGTGTTGTCACTAAATTGCCTTACATATGCTAGGGTTTATATGTAACCAATATAGAAAATGATTGTGGAAACCTAGGAGTACCTTAAACATGTTTAGAATATCACATGGAACAACTTTGGTATTCATGACTAAGACTAGTTTGGTCTCTAAGTCATAGTTATAGTGTAAGTCACCATTTTCAAGTTGTATGTTTGACCTAAGTTGAACTATGTTATAGATTGTTTGCATGGCAGTGCACCCTTAAGCAAAGTTGTAGTACTTGATTAGAGAAACAACTTTTATTTTTGGGGTCATGAGCTGATTCAGTGCTTAACATTGTCATTTAGAGCTCACAAAAATCAACAATGTACTATTTTTGGAACTTAGGAATTTTTCTAATTCAAAGTGAGTTTACAGTTTCAGTGTGGCTGACTTTGAGGTGATGCAACTTGCTAACCTTTGCGAATTAGACCTAGATCACTTAAGCAAAATTAGAGATGGTATGTAGCTCTACAAATTTTGTTTTAGCGTCATGCACAAATTCGCCGTGCTTTAGGAGATTGGAATGGTTGATTAGGCGCTGTCAGATGAATGTTTGGCACTCTGATGGCTGACTCGGCTTAGCCATCATGGCTGACCATGTGCAGGACTTGGCCGCCGCATGGCTGCCGCTGGCCGGCGTTGAGCCCCCGTCATAGCTGGTTGGTGTGTGGTTAAGACGAAGCCACGCTGCTCATTCCACACTCGCACTTGCACTCTCTCCCTCTCCACTACTCTCTCTCGCACGCACAGCGAGAGCACCGAGCGCCACCGCAACACCGTATTGCTCCACCATTGCCTAGCGCCCTTGCCGCCTCTAGCTAGCCTGCAGCTCTGCCATCTTCCTCTCTACCCCCTCGACGTAGTAGCAGGGCTAGGCAAGCCACAGTGAGGGCGATATCGCCGTTCTTGACCTCGCCGGAATCACGGGTTCCATGGTTGCCTTCACGGGGAGCTCGCCGCTGCTCGGCTCACTTGTCGCTTCTTCCATATTCTTCATGTTAGCGCTAGTTTAGGGTGTGGCCTAGCTTATGGTGTGACCCTATGATGAATCATAGCCTCACCGATGTGGAACACGACGGCCAGTGCCGCCATGCTCTCGCTACCGCACCACCTCACATGTGGATGAACCTCGTCGGTGCATCCCAACTAACCTAGGTAGCCTCAGTAGGTTCGCGTGGTCATCGGGAGCCTGTGCGCTTCTCGCTGCGCCTTGCCATGGCCAGTAACGGCCGGTGCACCTCCACGCAGCATCGCCGTGCCGCCATGGCCGGCGATGAGCACGCTCCGTTGCGTCCGTGCTTCCACCACCGGTACCAATCGACGTGGGTGATTGAGTAGAACATGATAGTGGGGTTGGTTTCACCGGAAAGCTCGCTGTTGGCAAGCTAGCGCCGATCAAACTCGCTCCCCTATTTTGGTTCACTGACATGTGGTTTCGCTGACCCGTGGGTCCCATGCGTCAGCGACTGTAGTTAGGGTTTTGGTTTATTCTTTTCTAGATTTTTGTGCTAACTTTGGAAAATCGTATCTAGAGCTAGGAGTGTCCAATTTTGGTGAACTAAATTTTGTTGGATTCCTTATGAAGTGTAGCATTTTATAAAAATATTAGATGCACTATTTCTAGTATTTTTCTAGGTGAATAAAATGTAGCAAGATAAGTGCTTTTTGAATGATTGCAATCTTTTAAAATGTATAACTTGAGCTAGGAAAGTGATAAAATTGTGATTCCAATTTTGCTGGTCTTGTGTTGACATACGCTAGTTAGGAAAAATACTAAACTTGTAGTAAACATGATTGTTGTAGGGTCTTTCTATTTATCTATTAATAAATGGTGTTTTCTGAGGAAATTTATAGGGATAAAAATAAGAAACATATTGCCATGCAAATTTTTTTATAGTATCATGGCACTAGGATGAAGCTAAGAAAAATATAAAATCTATTGTTTGACACTCTTCTATAGGGTTAACTATTTTCACTAAAATAAACCTTGCTAGCTTGTCATTTTTGTAGAGGATGTTATACATGTTCAAATGGTATTAAAATTTTTCAGTAGTCTATTGGGAGCACTTGGAAGCTACTGTAATTTGATGAGAATTTATTGTGCACATTTGGTATATGTTTGTTATTTCACCTAATTATCTAATTAAATTAATAAAGGCATCTAAAAAAATAAATTGTGCTTGACCATAATGTTTTGTATGGTTCTTACAATACATATGGACTGTTGATGTTAGTAGTACGTCTTAAAAGCAATTGGTTGTATGCAACTAATTAATTATTGCTTTATAATTCAACTAGATGGCTGCATGTATAGTTTCAGTTGAGTTGATAATTTTATGTTGATAATGGTCTTTTCTATAAAACTTGTTAATAACAAAGTTGTATATAACTTACTGATCTACCTTGTGTTAAATTTTCATAGTCATAGGCCTTATGGTTTAAGAATTATGGCTGTTAGAACTCTGCTCTCCGAAATGTTTGCTCTCTGGACAGATTTGAATGATTGAATTATTTGACCTAGATAATTGTCGAATCACATTAAGGGTATTAAAAGAAAGTTGTAGACCATTTCATAAGCTTTCCATAATGTCC
Organism: Miscanthus lutarioriparius; assembly: GCA_904845875.1. Classification (NCBI taxonomy): domain Eukaryota; kingdom Viridiplantae; phylum Streptophyta; class Magnoliopsida; order Poales; family Poaceae; genus Miscanthus; species Miscanthus lutarioriparius. The sequence goes on along the minus strand of CAJGYO010000006.1, from coordinate 67,836,708 downwards.
ACAACCATATTATTTTGATGTATATAACACCAGTTAGGTTCAAAACAAATAGCTATTGTCTTGTAGTCTAGAAAATGATTTACAAAAGTGTTTACTTAAGTAGTAGAGAAGAGATATGCACCTACTCAGTAAAATAAGCTGCACTTGTTATTACTTTAATACCATGCTATTGAAAACACTTATGGGGATGCACTCATCACATCATATCATATTATACGTGTCATCGTATATGCATCGTGATATCTTATTCCATGCTCATGCATATAGGATCGTCTGAAGAGATAACGCTGTTGGAGTTCAACGAAGAAGAGGAAGGGGATCAGCAGGAGATGCCCCAAGCCACAGCTCCAGGAGAAGAGGAGCAGACTCCCAAAGATTTCCCTAAGTGCCCGGATCACCGACCAACCTCTTTCCTCAAAGGCAAGACCTGGAGCATTCTAAGTCTCCCATGTTTTACAAAATATTACTTGAGTCCTTTATGTTTGATGCATTAGGTTATAAGAGTTGATTGGAAACACTTGATGCAAAGAACTACCTTGTCTAGATATATACACCTTTAGCCCTGTGTAGGTCCAGGATCAAATATATGCTTAGCCATGCTTAGATCGGTAGAAGTCAGGTGATTTTCTATCACATACAAGTTATAGGTGGATACTGAAGCATGGTTGGCTACATTTTCTATCATGGAAAAGAACCATGGGGTAATGTAAATGGAGGCTAGGTGGAGTCTATGTGTAGGTTGACTCATGTGATTCTGTCTGTGCCGATTAAGGACCGTACCATTGTTGGCACTTCTGACAAGATTGAATGCATTCCTATCACTTAGCTAGCCGGATAACTCATTCCGACCATGAAGCCAAGTAGCTCAACTCCGGCCAGGTGTCGTTCTGTAAAAGTGTGCACTCTGGATGGTAGTAAGGATGTGCGTGATGGATACAGGCCCGATCTTCCGAGAGGTAGCCGGTAAGTTCGATTTGTGGAGATCTCGACGTTGGCGATCCGGCTTCAAATCAGACACGATTCGAACCCTGCAACCATTACACCACCGCTCCGTTGGTTATCAACCAAGCACAACTTGATTGACCTCGCCAAGAAGGCTTTTCCTGCAAGCGAATCGAAGAGCACAAGCAAGAAGGTAAAACACGCAATCTGAAATTGCAAATATGAATGACGCGAATATCAATAGAGGGTTCAAGAACTCGGTTCCAAAGGACTAATCGACACAGTGGAGGAGATCAAGAACGGGGGCCCTAGATCACTGTAAAAGGATTTGTCACCACAGTTACAATGAACGATTCAGTTTCTCGATGGAAAACTAAACTCTAAACAAAACCCAATTGTGTAGCAGCGGCGGCGGCTGTGTTTATAGTCTAAGACTCGACCTAGGGTTGGGGACAGCCAGGGGTTGGGCGCCCACAACTTGGGCTTAAGGCCCGACACGATACATGGCCAAGTTGGCCCAAATAGGTGACGCAGCACCTTGTCGTGGTCACACAGAATGATCCACGAACCTTCTGGAGCTGGGACCAGATCCAAAACGACGGCGTCGTCGTCCCTTTCCAACGCATCCAAGAACGGCCCGTTTCGATGTCGTATGAGGAAGTTATGACCGAAAGCAGTGACGGCGATCGCTGAATCCGAGGGTGACGTGGCAGCTGAGTTGGGAACGAATTGCAACTTGGGGAAGACCATGGCGTCGGTGTGTCAAAGGTATGGCGATGTCCTCATCATCCTCCCCTTCTCGAATTGGAGTCGTCCTCGACTCCATCTTGGCGATATCCTCATCATCCCTCCTTGTAGAATTGGAGTCGAGTCCTCGATTCCATCCCATCATCGCGAACTCCTGCAAAAGATTAGTGACAAGCAGGCAATGCACCGGACATAAAAGGTTGACAAAACATAGTATAACATGGTGCATCGGGATTATCACATAACTCTCAGCAGAACATGGAGTTGTAGCAAGAAAAGCACCTCCTTTTAACTTAATCCCATTATTTTTAGCAATGTCTGTTGGAGGTTTATTTTTGATCTCATTAGCATGTTTAATAATATCCGTAGGAGACAAAGGCAACAATGTAATTTTCTTGTCCTTATGTATGATAGTGTATGTATTAGTTCTACCATGGTGTAAAGCATCATTATCAAATTCCCATGGGCGACCTAACAAAATGGAACAAGCTTGCATAGGGACAACATCAAAATCAGCAGTATCATGATAAGAGCCTGTGAAAAAGCTAATGCATGCTGATTTAGTTACCTTAGTCTTACCACTATTATTGAACCATTGAAGTTTATATGGATACGAATGTTGTCGTGTGGTCAAGCCAAGCTTGTCAACCAAATCAGAACTCACCAAGTTGTTGCAACTCCCGCTATCAATGATAGTGAGAACACGACAACCCTGCACAATGAGATACATGTGGAACAAATTGTGGCGTTGGATCTTCATCTCTTCTTCATGTCCCACATGTGTACTCAACACACGCTGCACAAGAAGGCTAGGGTAGTCCGCGGCAGCAGCCACGGAGTCAATGGTGATGGTCTCCTTGTCTTGATCGCCCTCGGTGGGATCTGCATCAATGTTAGCAGTAAGGGCTAAATCATCTTCAACATCACTAGCACTTACATATCCATCCTCGGTAGCAATGAAAGCGCTTGACGAGTGGGGCACTCCTTCATGACACGTCCCATGCCTTTGCATCGGTGGCAAATGATTTTAGATTTGGACGAGGAGGAGCTAGTAGAAGCACCCGGAGTTCCACCTTTCTTCAGCTGTGGAAACTGCACATTAGACAATTTACGTACCTCGGAAGAAAATGGAGGTGTAGATGGCTGTGGTGCAACAGGAAGCTTGGGCGTCTCCGGCTCGGAACGCTGCTGAAAATTCCTCCCATTGTTAGACCTGAAAGGCTGGTGTTGTTTTGCGCCCCTGTACTTCTCGTTACGCCTTAATAGCAAGATGATACAATTGGGAAAAATTAGCCATTCTTTGTAATCAAGTATGTTACAGATATCATGGTTTAAACCACCAAAAAATCTAGCACTAGCATCATCATCATCTTCATTTATACCACAACGTGCTAAACCAATAAGCAATTCTTGATAGTATGCTTCCACTCCTTTATCACCTTGTTTTAAAGTTTGTAGTTTCAAATGTAAATCACGTTGGTAATAAGGAGGAACAAAACGAGATTTCATACGTTGCTTTAAAACATTCCAAGTTTGAGGCACAAATGACATCATTATTAGCATTGCAAAGATCACTCCACCGAACAAAGCAAAATTAGTAAACTCACTAGTAGCAAGTCTAACTCTATGCTCGGGAGGAACATTATGAGAATTAAATTTTGTTGAACAGCAAGCTCCCAATCTAAATATGCCTCTGGATCAACATTACCAAGCAAAGGAGGTAGACTAAATTTAATTTTAGCAAAAGGATCATTATTACCATGATTATTACCTCCCATGCCACGACGATTGAAGTTGAGGCGGCGACGGCACCACCGCGTCAAGATATCGCATCTTCATCACCAAAAGCATCCGCATCTTCATCATCAAGACGACGATAAAGGCGGGGGGCGTTGCTCAATCTGTTCAATGCGGGTGACCAGATTATTCACGTTATGCGTCATTTCGGTCATAAGATTGCGTTGTTCGGTCATGAACGTTGCAAGCTCGCCCTTGACACGCACTCATTGAAGTCCGTCGGAGTTCACCGCCATGGTTAGAAGATAGAAAAGACAACACCAAAGTATTATCCCTATCAACTAAAAGGAAACAAGTGGTGGTGGTGGTGAAAGTGGAATGCAAAATCACAAGCGGCTTACCACCGTCTTGCACGTATTCTTACCAACGCCAAACAGAGCAAAACCAAAGTGGCGAAGCAATAACATTTGTGGAGCGTGGGTATGATTGCAAGATGAACTGTCTTGTGTGAAGAATATGTGGAGCTATGGGTAGGCACACAATATGACAACAAGGATTAGCAATTAACGAAAAGTGCAGAGTAGCAATTGTTCAATCTGGATCAAAAGTACAAGTCATAGGTGCTTTGGCTAAGACATGTCGAGACGTAAGCGCAACAAGGTGAAAACAAAGGACGATCGAAAGAACTCACAGAACAAGCAAATAGCCCGGATTTCTCCTTTTTCCTGAATGTTTTCCCAGATTTTTCAAAAGGCACAAACTTTTTTTTTATTTTTCACTAATTTTTATACTTTTCTCTGAACAAGGATCACAAAAGATGCAACCACAAAAATCGGCACCTATGGCTGAGGTGGGATGTGGTTGAAATTCAACACGTTCTCGAAAAGCGTGCAAAAACTTTGACAATTTTTTTCTTTATTTTCCTGAATTTTTTGGCAATTTTGACGAAACCAAACAGGGCAAAGCCAAGTTTGGGTCGGGTCCAAATGGTGTCAAGAAGCTGCTGAAAAAATTTCAGATTTTTACGATAAACGAGCGAAAAGTTATGCCTGTTTTACCGAAGGTATCTCAAGGTATGTTTTCCGGGAGGCACAACACAATGGCGGTTAGGGCAAAGCGTCCCTAAACTCTAACACCGATCACAGCAGTAGGTATTCGCACCGATGATGTAAGGAGGGCTGCGATGCGAGCAAAATAAGAGCGGTGGCAACCTATCTAGGGTTTGCTTGCGGGGCGAGAAGTTACAAAAGGCGACTAGCGGGGCAAGTCGAGTAGTGTGGTGGCTTCGACTTGTTGTGTGGGAGCAGTGGTGGATGGGATAGCGGCGAAAAACAAAATCACAGAAGGCGATTGAACTACGACCACGAACACAATCCTAAACCAGCAACAAGACTCGACCACGGACACAAACTCAACAACACGAATCTGAAACGAAATTGCAAAGGCACAAAAGGCGATAGGACAGCGGAAATTGAAATATTTTTGGGCTTTTTGTGGACTCTAGGTAATGAACAAATATGAATCTAAGGCAAACGAGATTATACCTCGCGGTAAACCTGAAATATCGATACCAATTGATGGATACAGCCCGATCTTCCGAGAGGTAGCCGGTAAGTTCGATTTGTGGAGATCTCGGCGTTGGCGATCCGGCTTCAAATCGTACACGATTCGAACCTCGCAACCGTTACACCACCGCTCTGTTGGTTATCAACCAAGCACAACTTGATTGACCTCGCCAAGAAGGCTTTTCCTGCAAGCGAATCGAAGAGCACAAGTAAGAAGGTAAAACACGCAATCTGAAATTGCAAATATGAATGACGCGAATATCAATAGAGGGTTCAAGAACTCGGTTCCAAAGGACTAATCGACACAGTGGAGGAGATCAAGAACGGGGGCCCTGGATCACTGTAAAAGGATTTGTCACCACAGTTACAATGAACGATTCAGTTTCTCGATGGAAAACTAAACTCTAAACAAAACCCAATTGTGTAGCAGCGGTGGCGGCTGCGTTTATAGTCTAAGACTCGACCTAGGGTTGGGGACGGCCAGGGGTTGGGCGCCCACAACTTGGTCTTAAGGCCCGACATGATAGATGGCCAAGTTGGCCCAAATAGGTGACGCAGCACCTTGTCGTGGTCACACAGAATGATCCACGGACCTTCTGGAGCTGGGACCAGATCAAAAACGACGGCGTCGTCGTCCCCTTTCCAACGCATCCAAGAACGGCCCGTTTCGACGTCGTATGAGGAAGTTATGACCGAAACAGTGACGACGTGTCTGCTGAATCCGAGGGTGACGTGGCAGCTGAGTTGGGAACGAATTGCAACTTGGGGAAGACCATGGCGTCGGTGTGTCCAGCGTGGCGATGTCCTCATCAGTGCGGGAAGCTAGCCATGAGCCCAAGGGTAGGGTAGTTCTGATCGTCCTGGCAGCTGGTTGTCCCTAATTGTGTGGCGCTGGTTGAACCCGCGAAATGTGTACCTGAGTTGTACCAATGGTGACCGTTGATCTGGTCTGCCTGGGTTTGTGTTAGGAATAAATTCCTAGCTGGTTGAAATCGATTCGAATCACCGTCTCTCCTAGACAGTGAGAAACTTGGCTAGCTCCAACATCATAGTAATTGTATTATGGAATGTGATGGTTCAGATGAACATGGAATTACTACACCGGCTATGGTTACTATTGTATGCTATCAAATGACATACCACATGTTTGGCACAGGTTAGTTGCTAATCTAGAGATGAATAGCAATAATTAACTTGATGACCAAAGTATAATTGTATAACTAAGTTAATCGCTTTTTATGCAAAATGTTGTCAAGCTACCTCCACTTATAAAGCCTTGCATAATCCTTAGTGTCAATTTATTTTTGGCTTATGACGGGTATGTCTAGCTGAGAACCTTCTCGTACTCAGGGTTTTATTCCCATTGTTGCAGATGGTATAGTTTATCATGGCTATTGCAAGCACTGCTTCTGTCCCGCCATGGATGAGGAGTGAGCCCTGGGCAGGCATCTTTAATAATCCTTCTTATATGCTTTTGTGGATTGTGATCATGAGTTGGAACTGTATTTGAACTATGTTGGCAAATACTAGTTTCAAACTTTAATTTGCTTCCGCTACTATTTACCAAACTTGGTTTGTAATAACCTTATTTTGTACTCTGGTGAATGAACTGTATCTGTGAACTTTATGTAACATGTGACATGTATGTTGAATCATGTATGATATTGGTTGTATGTGGATCGTTAATCAAGACCCATCGTGGTACTCGATGGACTATCGGGTTTATATGGGCTGAAGTATGATAGTGCGACTGCTTGCGGGCTGCCATTGTACTTGTGCTCTTATAAATTGGTCGGTTCTGCGACAGCTGGCATCAGAGCAAGATTCAACATTAATTGCTACATGTGTATTTTAAAAAAAGGTTTTTGTTTTCCAAAACTAGTTTCTAGCAACTAATAGCTATATAAATAGGTGTTTGAAACATAGAGTTGAAATCTAAAGTGTGCTAGTGATCACTTCCTTTATGCCCAATTAAGGACTTTAGGTGGCTAATTAAGTACTAACTTGGGGGTTTTCATTTTCATCGTCCATACGGCGTGCTATTGTATGGATGCCATTCACTTGAGTGGTAATGTATGGATCAAATGCCTCTACGCCCAAGGTATGATGCCAATCTTCATTACAGTGGCATGACCGCAAGTTGTGAGAGTGCAGTCTATGGGGAGAGTTAGCTTTGATACTAAAGTATATATATGTCTCATATATATGCGGAGGTATTTAATTGTGGGTTAGCTTTGATATGAAAGTATATATATATATATATATGGAAGTATTTAGATTATAACCTAGAGCCCAGATTTACATTCTGTATATATAATTGTGGGGTTGGGCTGAAATAAAATTCTTGTGTAGATACACTAACAGCGAAACGTGTAGCCGGACTAGCTACGCTATATATGAGAGAACGTATGTATGCCACCGTGTATGTCATTAGAAATAATTTTTCCTAAGTTGGTAAGGACGTACGAAATGTGCATGCATCATGATAAATTATTATTCCATACTTGCATTGTTCCTCCCCTTATAAATCTCTTACTCGGTTATGTAACTCTTATCCATTATGACTTTGTCTCACGAAAGTTGCATATGTTGTTGGTACAGATGGCAGCACCGGCTGGAAGTGAGAGTTTCTTGTTGATGTTTGGAACTCCTACCCTGCTTTAGAGAGTCTTGCACTATGTGGGGTATTACAAACCGCCCCTCTATTACTAGAATGTAGTATACCTGGAGGGACAACCATGGTATGAAGTATGGCTGACCATACCAGCTCATACCCAAGCACCCTTCTGGTAGGAATGGAAGGCGGAATCTGAAGGAAGAACTCCTTGGGAGGCTACCCAAGTAGTAGCCTTTGAGGTACTGAGTCAGATTTGTCAGCAGCACGGGGATGAGCTTACCGGCAGTGCCGTTGGTACTTTTCCTCGGGTGGATCCGTCCACAACAGTATGGGCACAGCGGAACAGCAATGCGTTGATCCGAGATTGGGATGAGTGGGCAGACAGTTCTAGTCCCGCTATGAGCGCCATGTTTGTAGTAATGAAGATGTTCTACACTCGTCAGGACACCAGTGACTTCTAGCAGGAGTCCTATACCACTTGCATGGATAAGCTCATGAGAGCCGAAGCTACACAATGTAAGCTAAAGAAGCGTGTGCACAAGCACAAAAAGGCAGCGAGTGAGACATGATGGGAAACTGATCAAGCATATGTAGCTTTGGGAAATCTCCACACCCAAATAGAGCAAGTTGATTAGCAGAGAGCTGCCACCCAAGAGGCAAGAATGGATGATCAAGGTATGTTAGCAGGACTATGGGAGCAGCTGGAGGCCGCCCGTGCTGAGGCATTCACAGCTACGCGCCAGCGGATCCTAGCAAACAACGTGTAGCTATGATAGAGGCAAAACAAGACAGGACCCATGCGTTGGGCGTCCAGTAGGACCATGTCGAGAGGGACTTGTGCTAGCAGCTTGCACAGACCCAGAACGTAGTAGTTGATCTTCAGCATGAGGTGCATTTTATGAACAACCAACTGCACCCGATCCTTGATGAGGAAGAAGAAGATCCAGAGATGTTAGTTGAAGATGATGGGTGGGACAAAGAAGAAGTGGAGCTAGAGAGTGAGGATGATCCTATCTCCGACCTCGACAGCGAGTATACTGAAGATTAGAATCACCTAGTGACTAGTTAAAGCGCTAGATGTATCCGTGCTATTTATGCAATGGACGTGTAGTTTAAAAGTTTGGTATTTGTGATTTGTCGTCCATGTAATATTGGCACTCTGCATGTTGTTTCATGATGGGTTGAACTTTAATGAAATTCTAGTTTCGTTTTACTGGTGATTATGACTTGTATGTTAATGCGCTACGGGCCCGATAAGTGATCAAATTGGTGATGTCATGTTGCGAGAATGAATTATTATGCCTCTATTTTATTGTATGAATTTAAGATTCTCTCTAGTAATTTCAATTTGGCATCATTATACAATTCATCTGCAATCTCTTGACATCATCCAATAATCACTTGTTGTTGCAACTTTGTAGATGACTCGCACTTGCGCTGGAGCAGGCAACAGCCAAGAGGGAAACGATGGTGACTTACCAACACCACCACCACTGTCTGTGAATGAATTCTTTGCACAATTCTTAGGTAGTCAGAGAACTATGGAGGAAACCCTATGCCTCATTGCACAAAACATGGCTCGCACCCAACAGCAACAACAGGGGCCTAAGCCGAATTAGTACGTCTCTTTCAAGGATTTCCTAGACACCAAGCCTCCTATCTTCAAGGTAACCGAAGAACTGCTCCAGACGGATGAATGGCTCAACACCATTGAGCAAAAGTTAAGTCTATTGAGGATCATGGAACATCAGAAGGTAGAATATGTGTCCCATCAGTTGTAGGGACCGGCCGGGATATGGTGGGCCCATTTCCTGTCCTCTTGACCTACCAATGCACAGGTCACATGGGAGCAATTCAAGTTAGCCTTTATGGGACACCACATTCCCCCAGGGCTAATGTGCATGAAGGCAGCCAAGTTCATGCGAATCACACAAGGGACTAAGACCCTTACTGAGTACATGCATGCTTTCAACAATCTATCCCGTTATGCCCTAGGTTTTGTCGATATAGAAGAAAAGAAGATTGAAAGCTTTAAGAGAGGTCTTAGCACTAAGCTGATGAAAACTATGGCCAACTCAAGGTGCACCACATACAATGAGTTCATCAGTGATGTCTTGACTCAGGAGAACCAAAACAATCTACATGTGGCAGCAAAGGCCCGCAAGAGGGCAGCTGAGGCAGGCGCCTAAGGGTCTTCGTAGTCCAAAGCTCTAGTGGCAGCTAGGCCATAGTTTCGACTGCCAGCGCCCAAGTTCAGGCCTCCTCAACCAAAAGCCTAGGCCAACCGACCTTACAAGGTGTTTCATAAGGTGTTCACCATTGCCTTACCCAAGGGGAACGGAGGGCAAGGAAGCTTAGCAAGACCTAGGAGCAATCAGCCATGCTTCAACTGCAATCAGTTGGGCCATTGGTCCAAAGAGTGCCCCCATCCTAAAAAGAACAGCAATCAAAACTAGGGAAATCAGAGGCAGGCAAATCCTAAAGCGCGTGGGATACGTGCATTATACCGTTGTTGAAGAGGTTCCAGTGGGAGAGGTTGTCACCACTGGTATGTTTCTTGTTAACAAACATCCCGCCATTGTTTTATTTGATTCTAGGGCTTCTCATTCATTTATGAGCCAAGCATTTGCATCTAGGAATGATCAGAAAGTAATTGAGGTAAACAAGGGTGGTTATAGCATAAGTTCAGCTAGGGCTACTATCTCTACAAATAAGATAGTCAGAGATATGCTCATCTCTATACAAGAGAGAGAGAGAGAGTACACCATGGATCTGATAGTATTGCCTGGATTATCTATAGATGTGATCTTAGTAATGAAATGGATGAGCGATCATGGAGTTCTCATTAACACTAGCAATCGTACAATTATGTTGAGAGAACCAAAGGGAGGTAATGCTTTTCTAGCACCATTTTCCTAAAGTTTTAATCTCCAAAACTTGTCTTGTGCTATCTAAACCACCACCCTTTGTGATATTCTAGTGGTTTGTGAGTTTCCTAATGTATTCCCAGATGAGTTACCAGGTTTACCACCTGATAGGATGTGGAAATTAAGATTGAGTTAGTGCCAGGTACGACACCTATCTCAAGAAGACCCTATAGGATGCCACCAAATGAGTTAGCTGAACTTAAAATTCAGTTACAAGAACTATTGGACAAAGGTCTCATTCAACCTAGTTTGTCTCCATGGGGATGTCCAGCTTTGTTTGTAAAGAAGAAGGACAAGTCCTTGAGAATGTGTGTGGATTATTGGCCAATTAATGATGTGACCATCAAAAACAAGTATCCTTTGCCTCATATCGATATCTTGTTTGATCAGTTGGCAAAAGAAATAGTATTCTCCAAGATTGACTTGAGGTCAGGCTATCATCAGATAAAGATTAGGCCAGAGGTCATACCTAAAATAGCTTTCTCCACTAGGTACGGTTTGTACGAGTATTTGGTCATGTCTTTTGGACTGACGAATGCTCCTGCCTACTTCATGTACTTGATGAATTCGATATTCATGCCCGAGCTCGACAAGTTTGTGGTTGTGTTTATCGATGATATGTTGATTTATTTGGAGAATGAAGCAGACCATGCAGAGCATCTGAGAATTGTTTTGTCCAGATTAAGGGAATATAAGTTGTATGCCAAGTTTAGCAAGTATGAATTCTGGTTGAGCAAAGTGCTTTTCTTGGGTCACATCTTATCTATAGATGGAATATCTATAGACCCATCTAAAGTACAAGAGGTCATGGATTGGAAGGCCCCAACTTTGGTTCATGAAGTTCGGAGTTTTCTAGGGTTAGCAGGTTACTATCGTCATTTCATTATGGATTTTCCAAGATAGCTAAGCCCATGACCAAACTACTTTAGAAAGATGAAAAGTTTAGTTGGACACCAGAGTGTGAAGCAACTTTTCACACCCTAAGGACCCTATTAACTACAGCTCCTATTTTAGCACAACCCGACATTGAAAAGCCTTTCGATGTGTTCTGTGATGCATCGGGTATAGGTTTGGGGTGTGTGCTCATGCAAGAAGGAAGAGTTATTGCCTATGCTTCTCAGTAGTTGAGAAAGCATGAAGTCAATTACCCTACGCATGATTTAGAGCTTGCAGCAGTGGTTCATGCATTGAAGATATGGAGACATTATTTGTTGGGCAACGTATGCCACATATATACTGACCACAAAAGTCTCAAATATATCTTCACTCAACCTGAGTTGAACATGAGACAGTGAAGATGGTTAGAGCTGATCAAGGACTACAATTTGGAACTGCACTACCATCCAGGAAAAGCCAATGTTGTAGCAGATGCACTTAGTCAGAAATCTCCTTGCAACACTTTGGAAGCATTGTTGGAAGATGGATTTAATTTGTTATATCCTATTGTGCTGCACAATATCACTATCAGTTGTTCACTTGAGAGCAAAATCATAGATCTGCAGAAGGCAGATGTAGGTATATTTCACATCAAGAGAAAGATGAAAGAACAAGGAACCAAGCATTTTAGGTTAGATAAAAGAGGTGTGCTATGGTTTGAGGCCCGGCTTGTGGTACCGAAAGACCGAGAGCTTAGAAATCAAATTTTAGAGGAAGCTCATTCGTCCAAGTTGTCTATCCATCTAGGCAGTAGCAAAATGTATTAAGATTTGAAAACCTATTTTTGGTGGACCAAGATGAAGAAAGAGATCACCACCTATGTCGCTAGGTGTGATAATTGTAGTAGAGTACATGTCGTTCATTTGAAATCTACTGGATTACTTCAGCCCTTGCATATTCCCGGCTAGAAATGGGAAGAAATAAGTATGGACTTTATTACAGGCCTTTCGATGACATAGCAAGGTCACAATTCCATATGGGTCATTGTAGATCGCCTCACCAATTCAGCACATTTTATACCCGTTAACACAACATATCATATGGGAAGTACGCTGAGCTGTATGTTTCTCAGATCATGAGACTACATGGAGTACCCTGGACTATAATCTCAGATCTAGGACCACAATTTATAACTTGTTTCTGGGAACACTTGCACCAAGCTTTGGGGACTAAACTAATCAGAAGTTCAGCATACCATCCACAAACTTCTGGATAGACCGAGTGAGTGAACTAGATCTTAGAAGACTTGTTGAGAGCTTGTGTTATATCTTCCAAGGGTTCATGGGAGAAATGGCTACCTTTAGCCGAGTTCTCCTACAACAACAGTTATCAAGCAAACATCAAGATGGCACCTTTTGAAGCCTTGTACATTTAGAAATGTAGAACTCCTTTGAATTGGATTAAGCCCAACGAAAGAAGATACTTTGGCATTGATTTTGTCACTGAAGCTGAAGAGCAGGTGCGCATTATCCAACAACATATGAAAGCAGCTCAGTCAAGACAAAAGAGTTATGCTGATAAAAGAAGACCACTGACTTTTGAAGTGGGAGACTATGTATACTTAAAAGTGTCACCCAAGAAAGGAGTATAGAGATTTGGAGTGAAAAGAAAGCTTACGCGTAGATATGTAGGGCCATACAAGATTATTGAACGGAAAGGAAATGTCACTTACAAGTTACAACTTCTTCTAGAAATGAGTGCAATATTCGATGTCTTCCATGTTTCCTAGTTGAAAAGATGTCTTCATATACCTGAGGAAGCCATTGCACCCACCAACATTGAGCTCCAATCGGATTTGACGTATGAAGAGAAACCAATCCGAGTGTTAGAAGAGATGGAAAGAGTAACACGGAGCAAGGCCATTAAGTTCTACAAAGTGGTGTGGAGTAGCCACAGTGAACAAGATGCCATGTGGGAACGTGAGGTTTATCCTGCCTTTTTCAAAGAATGGTAGGTCTTGCAAATCTAGGACAAGATTTCTATAAGGGTGAGGGGCTGTAACACCCTAGGTGTTAAGCTTGCATTTAGCCTTGGCATTGCATGAGTACAAGCATCATTGATCCTTTATGAACATGAGCATCTCAAATAGTATCTTTATGTTGGCTTATATTGCAAGTGTTGTCACTAAATTGCCTTACATATGCTAGGGTTTATATGTAACCAATGTATAAAATGATTGTGGAACCCTAGGAGTACATTAAACATGTTTATAATATCACATGGAAATACTTTGGTATTCATGACTAAGGCTAGTTTGGTCTCTAAGTCATAGTTATAGTGTAAGTCACCATTTTCAAGTTGTATGTTTGACCTAAGTTGAACTATGTCATAGAGTGTTTGCATGACAGTGCACCCTTAAGCAAAGTTGTAGTAATTGATTAGAGCAACAACTTTTATTTTTGGTCATGAGCTGATTCAGTGCTTAACATTGTCATTTAGAGCTCACAAAAATCAACAATGTATTGTTTTTGGAACTTGGGATTTTTTCTAAGTCAAAGTGAGTTTACAGTTTCAGTGTGGCTAACTTTGTGGTGATGCAACTTGCTAACCTTTGCGAATTAAACTTAGATCACTTAAGCAAAGTTGGAGCTGGTATGTAGCTCTACAAATTTTGTTTTAGCATCGTGCACTAATTCGTCGTGGTTTAGGAGCTTGGAAGGGTTGATTAGGCGCTATCAGACGAACGTTTGGTGCTCTAATGGTCGACTCGGCCTGGCCATCGTGGCCGACTGTGGGCAGGGCTTGGCTGCCGTGTGCCGCTGGCCGATGGTGGGCCCCCATCATAGCTGGTTGGCGTGTTGTTAAAACAAAGCCATGCTGCTCCTTCCACACTCACGCTTGCACTCTCTCCCTCTCCACTGCTCTCTCTTGCATGCACAGCGGGAGCACCGAGCGCCGCCGCACCACCGCATTGCTCTATCATCGCCTAGCGTCCTTGCCGCCACACCATTGCCGCCTCCAGCTCCGCCATCTTCCTCTCTACCCCCTAGACACAGTAGCAGGGCCAGACAAGCCATGGTGAGGGTGAACTCACCGTTCTTGACCTCACCGGAGTCACGGGTTCCATGGCCACCTTCACGGCGAGCTCGTCGCTGCTTGGCTCTCTTGCCCCTTCTTCCATCTTTTTCGCGTTAGCGCTAGTTTAGGGTGTGGCCTAGCTTATGGTGTGACCCTATGGTGAATCGTAGCCTCATCGGCAGCGGAACATGACGGCCAGCACTGCTGTGCTCTCACCGCCGCACCACCACCACGCGACGTGGACGGACCCCGTCGGCGCATCCCAACTAACCTAGGTAGCCTCGGTAGGTTCGCATGGTCACCGCGGAGCCCGTCCGCTTCTTATCGGGCCTTGTCATGGCCAATAACGGCCTGCGCACCTCCGTGCAGCGCTGTCGTGCCGCCATGGCGGCGACGAGTAGGCTCCGGTGCGTCCGTGCTTCCACCACCATTACAAGTCGATGTGGGTGATTGAGTAGAACATGATAGTGGGGTTGGTTTCACCGGAAAGCTCACCGTCGGTGAGCTAGCGCCGGTCAAACTCGCTCCCCTATTTCGGTTCACTGACATGTGGTTCCGCTAACCTGTGGGTCCCATGCGTCAGCGACTGCAGTTAGGGTTTTGGTTTATTCTTTTCCAGATTTTTGTGCTAACTTTGGAAAATCATATCTAGAGCTAGGAGTGTCCAATTGTGGTGAACCAAATTTTGTTGGATTCCTTATGAAGTGTAGTATTTTATAAAAATATGAGATGCATTGTTTCTAGTATTTTTCTTGGTGAATAAAATGTAGCAAGATAAGTGGTTTTGAATGATTGCAATCTTGTAAAATGTATAACTTTAGCTACGAAAGTGATAAAATTGTGATTCTAATTTTGCTGGTCTTGTGTTGACATTCTCTAGCTAGGAAAAATACTAAACTTGTAGTAAGCTTGATTGAAGTAGGGTCTTTCTATTTATCTATGAATAAATGGTGTTTTCGGAGAAAATTTATAGGGCTAAAAATAAGTAACATATTGCCATACAAATTTTTTGTACAGTATTATGGCACTAGGATGAAGCTAAGAAAAATATAAAATCTATTGTTTGACACTTTTCTATAGGTTAACTCTTTTCACTAAAATAAGCCTTGCTAGCTTGTTATTTTTGTAGAGGATGTTATACATGTTCAAATGGTGTGAATTTTTTATAGTAGTCTATTGGGAGCACTTGGAAGCTACTGTAATTTTATGAGAATTTACTGTACACATTTTGTATATGTTTGTTATTTCACCTAATTATCTAACTAAATTAATAAAGACATTTAAATAAATAAATTGTGCTTGACCATGATGTTTTATATGGTTCTTGTAATACATATGGACTGTTTATGTAGTAGTAAGGCTTAAAAGGAATTGGTTTTATGCAACTAATTAATTATTGGTTTACAATTCAACTAGATGGCTGCATGTATAGTTTCGGTTGAGTTGATAATTTCATATTGATAATGGTCTTTTCTATAAAACTTGTTAATAACAAAGTTGTAGATAACTTACTAATCTACCTTGTGTTAAATTCTCATAGTCATACTTTTTATGGTTTAAGAATTATGGCTATTAGAAATTTGCTCTCCGAAATGTTTGCTCTCTAGATAGATTTGAATGATTGAATTGTTTGACCTAGATAACTATTGAATCACATTAAGGGTATTAAAATAAAGTTTTTGAAAATTTCATAAGCTTTCCAGAATGTCCACAACCATATTATTTCGATGTATATAACTCTAGTTAGGGTCAAAACAATTAGCTGCGGTCTTGTAGTCCAGAAAATGATTTACAGAAGTGTTTACTTAAGTAGTAGAGAAGAGAGATGCACCTACTCAGTAAAATAACATGCACTTGTTATTACTTTAATACCATGATGTTGAAAACACTTATGGGGATGCACTCATCACATCATATCATATTATATGTGTCATCGTATATGCATTCGTGATATCTTATTCCATGTTCATGCATATAGGATCGTCTGAAGAGATAACGTTGTTGGAGTTCAACGAAGAAGAGGAAGGGGATCAGCAGGAGATGCCCTAAGCCATAGCTCTAGGAGAAGAGGAGCAGACTCCCAAAGATCTCCCTGAGTGTCCGGATCACCGGCCAACCTCTTTCCTCAAAGGCAAGCCTCGGAGCATTCTAAGTCTCCCATGTTTTACAAAATATTACTTGAGTCCTTTATGTTTGATGCATTAGGTTATAAGAGTTGATTGGAAACACTTGATGCAAAGAACTACCTTGTCTAGATATATATACCTTTAACCCTGTGTAGGTCTAGGATCAAATATATGCTTAGCCATGCTTAGACCGGTAGAAGTCAGGTGATTTTCTGTCACCTGCAAGTTATAGGTGGATAACGAAGCATGGTTGGCTATATTTGCTATCATGGAAAAGAACCATGGGGTAATGTAAATGGAGGCTAGGTGGAGTCTATGTGTAGGTTGACTCATGTGATTCTATCTGTGCCGATTAAGGACCGTACTGTTGTTGGCACTTCTAACAAGATTGAATGCATGCCTATCACTTAGCTGGTTGGATAACTCATTCCGACCATGAAGCCCAGTAGCTCAACTTAGGCCGGGCACCATTCTGTAAAAGTGCGCACTCTGGATGGTATTAAGGATGTGTGGGGAGCCAGCCATGAGCCTAAGGGTAGGGTAGTCCTGATCGTCCTGGCAGCTGGTTGTCCCTAATTGGGCGAACCCACGAAATGTGTACCTGAGTTGTACTAAAGGTAACTGTTGATCTGGTCTACCTGGGTTTGTGTTAGGAATAAATTCCTAGCTAGTTGACATCGATTCGAATCGGCGTCTCCCGGACATAGAGAAACTTGGCTAGCTCCAACATCGTAGTAATTGTATTATGGAATGTGATGGTTCGGATGAATATGGAATTACTACACCGGCTATGGTTACTATTGTATGCTATCAAATGACATACCACATGTTTGGCATAGGTTAGTTACTAATCTAGAGATGAATAGCGATAATTAACTTGATGACCAAAGTATAATTGTATAACTGAGTTAATCTCCTTTTATGCAAAATGTTGTCAAGCTACCTGCACTTATAAAGCCTTGCATAATCCTTGGAGCCAATTTATTTCTGGTTTATGACGGGTAAGTCTAGCTGAGGACCTTCTTGAACTCAGGGTTTTATTGCCATTATTACAGATGGTACAGTTTATCATGGCTATTGCAAGCACTACTTCTGTCCCATCGTGGATGAGGAGTGAGCCCTAGGCAGGCATCTTTAATAATCCTTCTTATATGCTTTTGTGGATTGTGATCATGAGTTGGCACTATATTTGAACTATGTTGGCAAATACTAGTTTTGAATTTTAATTTGTTTCCACTACTATTTATCAAACTTGGTTTGTAATAACCTTATTTTATACTCTGATGAATGAACTGTATCTATGAACTTTATGTAACATGTGACATGTGTGTTGAATCATGTACGATCTTGGTTGTATGTGGATCGTTAATCGAGACCCGTCGTGGTACTCGATGGACTACCGGGTTTATATGGGCTCAATTATGATAGTGCGACCGCTTGCGGGCTGCCAATGTACTTGTGCTCTTATAAATTGGTCAGTTCTACGACAATGATCTAGTCTTCATCACCAGCAAGGTGGAGACAATACTTGCAGTAACCGTTATAGAGCACATCATCTGCAACAAGAGGGAATAAACCCTGAGTACGAGAATGTACTCAGCTAGACTTACCTGTTATAAACCAAAAATAAATGACACCAAGGAGTATACAAGGCTTTATCGGTGGATCTCGCTAGACAACCATTTTGCAGAAAAGCTTTAATGATACATGAGCATAATTTAAAGTATTAGTTAAGCAGCAAGTTACCAATATTAACCTGTCATCTAGATTAGCACGTAAACATTTTTAAAACATAGGAGACTTAGAATGCTCCGGGGCTTGCCTTTCAGAAAAGAGGATGGTTAGTGATCGAGACACTCAAGAACTTCTTCTTCATTGGCTCCTCCTGCTGGGGCCTGCACCTCCTGCTCCAGAACTTGCTGTTGCTCCTCCAAAAGTCCTTGTTTGAATCCAGAAGCATGACTCCCTTTGGAACACCTATTGCATGCATATGCATAGCATAAGAGTCATGAATGCAAAAGTGATGATGGTGATGATGAAATGTACAGCCATGTATAGATGGACACTTGAATGACACGGTGATACAAGATTAATATCTACTTTACTGAGTAGGTGCATATCTCTTCTTGAAAACAAGAACTACACACTCACCAAGCTCTAACAACTAAAGAAAAAGTTGTTCATCTTTAGTAAGAGGTCTAGAACCTACAACTAACAACTTATCTTAATCAGCCTAAGCATCTAAATCATCACATCAACACATATAAAGCAATCAAGTCATTCACTGCATTCACAGATTTAAAGCTGCAGACATCAGCTGCCATTTTAACTCATAACCAGAGTTGTACTGACTCAAAAGACATACAACAAGACAATCTGGAAAGCTTATGAAATTATATATAATTCATATTTAAGCATCTCAGCGTGATTCCCAACTTAATAAGGTCAAATAGGCACATTTATCAAACCTGGTCTTGAAATTCTAGAGAACCACTAATTCTGAAGACCAACTTTGAACAGTCATTACTCACAAACCATTTTTCCAAATGCCAAGAAAATTTAACACAAGCTAGATAAGTGAGTTATCTACAACTTTGTTATATACAAGATTCATAGCAAACATCATCTTCACCATGTAATTTAATTAAATCTAGAAACTATGTAGAAAGTCACTATAAGTGAATTTTAGGGAAAATAATATTTTACTATATACAAGAATGGTACTTTGAGCACCACCAATGTTACCAACTATTAACATACCTCAAATGAGCACTAGAAAACATAGTGGCCATTCCTAAATAAATTCTTTTCATGCCTTTATTAATTTTTTTAGATAACTAGGTGAAATAATAAACATATAGCAAAAGTGTACAGTAAATTCCACAAAAAAAATATACATGTCCCCAATATACTACTGTATAAATTTCATAGTATTTGAACAAGTAGAACATCCTACACAAAAATGACAATCTAGCAGGGCTTAAAATAGCATAAATAGGAAATCCTATTGAAAAGTGTCAAACAATAGAATTCATATTTTTCTTAGCTTGATCATAGCACAAGAACACTTTGCAACAAATTTCATGCTCATTGGATACATATTTTTACCATGAAAAATAGCACAAGAATCTAGCATTTATTTAAGATAAATAGCAAACTCCTATTTCTAGCAAGATCACTATGCAACCAATATTTTCCCCAGGTAGACATGACAAGACAAGACCAACAAAATTCAAATCACATTTTTAGCACTTTCCTAGCTCAAGTGATATATTTTACAACATTGAAACCATTTAAAAAGCATTTATCCAGCCACATTTTATACTCCTAGAAAAATACCAGAAATAGTGCATTTCATATTTTTATCAAATACTACACTTCATGAGGAATCCAACAAAATTTGGTTCACTCAATTTGAATACTCCTAGCTCTAGATATCATTTTCTAAAGTTAGCATAAAATTCTAGAAAAAGAAATAAGCAAAACCTAACACTACAGTCGCTGACAAGAGGGACCCAGTAGTCAATCGGGCCCACCCGTCAAACATGCCGAGGCAGGGGAGGATTTGACCGGCGCTAGCTCGTCGACGGTGAACTTTCCAGCGAAACTGACCCCGCCATCACGTTCCTCACTCTTCTTGCGTCGATAGAGGTAGGTGGTTGAGGTGCAGATGCACTAGAGATAGCTCGTCGTCGGCCATGGCAACACGGCGGTGCTGTGCATGGAGGTGTGTCGGCTATCTCCGGCCATGGCAAGTCCAGACGAGAGCGGCTATGGACTCACAGTGCTCAAGCGGGACTACCAAGGCTACCTAGGGTTAGGGTGGGAGTGCCAGCAAGGTTCGTCCATGTGCGCAACAGTGCGGCGACGGAAATACTCCAGCAAGGCTCACGCTTCGGCGAGGTCAGAGGGGTAGAGGTTCGGTGAGTTAGGGTTAGAGCATCTATGAGATACGGGGGAGATAAGGTGAAGGAAAGGAAGCATGGAGGCATGGTGGTTAGCACAGGCCACGGTGAGCTCGAAGTTCGACGAGGCTCCAATCATGGCGGCGGTGACGGGAATGGCCAATTGGCCCTCACCTTGGCTCAAACGGGGCTGCATACGGGTCGAGGGAGTAGAGCAGAGCCAGGCGTGTCTATGTGCACGAGCAATTGATCAATGGTTGTCCAGTGGAGGAGCTACGTGGCGACAGCGCTCTCGGCAGCAATGGCGAGTGCAGCGCTGCACTTTTGCGTGGCTCGGACGAGGCGAAGCGAATTGGGTCAGCAAGGTGAAGCATCAGGCGCGGGGCATCGAGGTATCCACGACGGTCTGACCGGTGGGGATGCCGCCGGCGTATGGATTCCACCTAGCGCCAGCAGACTGATGGCAATCAGCCATGACGGCTCGGTCATGATGGCCATCAGGCCCAACCTCAGTGTCTGACAGCGCCTAATCACCCTCTCTTGACTCCAAAACTGTGGTCAGTTAGCAAAAATTACATTAATAAAAGTTGGAGATCTATGTGAGGGCTACAAGATTGATTTAGAAATCAACTTCTAATTCGCAATGGTTTAGAAGTTTCATCAACACAAAGTAGGACACATCAAACTGTAAACTCAGTTGGACTTAGAAATTTTTCTAAGTTTGAAAAACACCAGTGCATTGATTTTTGTGATCCAAATTTAAGCATGTTAGGAACTGAATTAGCCTATGACCCAAAAATAAAAGTTGTCACACTTCTCAAGTAGTACAACTTTGCTTAAGGGTGCACTGCCATGCAAACACCCTATGCTATAGTTCTTCTTAGGTCAAACATACAACTTGAAATTAATGATTTACACTATAGATATGACTTAGAGACCAAACTAGCCTTAGTCATGAATACCAAAGTTGTTATATAAGACATTATAAACATGTTTAGGGTACCCCTAAGGTCCCACAAGCATTTCATACATTGGGCACACATAAGTACTTCCTAGGTCAACCAAGCATGTCATCACTTAGGAGCTTAATTAGGTAAAGTGATCTACATGAACATTGTTCCATTAGGCATCCTAAGTGTAGCTAAGGTATTTTAGTGACCAAACATCACCCACTTGCACTTAATCACATATGATCATAAGCATACACATATGGAAACATAGAATAACAAGGTATGTTTCATATGTTTCAATTGTATGTTTCATAGGTAAATGCTCATATATGAAACTTGATCCTTATGCTCATGCAAATGCAAGTGCAATTATGCAAGCCTAACTCCTAGGGTGTTACAAAGTACTCCCGTGTGTCTAGCTAAGTATTCTTTCCCCTTTTGTTTTAGTTTTAGTTTCTTTTAAATAGTTAAGAAAATGATGAATGAAAAACAAAATAAAAATTTATCTTTGCATTTATAGTAATAATGTGTGATCTAGTAAAATTGAAAATAAAATAAAAGGTGTGTCTAGTTTCCTTTAATTTGTTTTTAAGAGCTAAATAAAATAAAGAGGACTTAGAATAATCTCTTAAATGGAAATGATGAATAGTTGCTCTATTGTAATTCCTTTCAAGTACCTAGTTTTCAGCCTTGAATTGTCCTGAGTTTTGGATAAGACTGTTTTGATATAAGGTTTTACTTTGAACTTGAAACTCGTGGGTAACATATGCTTGATCTAAGTCTAGGTAATTGACTAATATGATATGAGAAGGTTTGAGCTGTTGTTTATCTTGTTCCAAGCGACACTAAAGTTCTGGAGATTTATCTTTTGAAAAACACAAAAATGTTACATGATAAGTTCCTGTATGACAAAGCTTGAATTCCAACCAGTGGCATACGTGTTATTTAGGCTAGTAAAAGTATCACTGATTTGCTGCTTGTAATTGCATTGAGTTTTGTCAAGCTTTGTTGACCCTTATGAGAGATTATCATGCTCTTCAAATCAAGATCATGTACACAACACTCATATATGCACTACTCCTGCACTAGGGGTAGGCGCAAAAACATGTCTTCCATCCAGATCCACCTAAAAATGTTCTATTCCTACACTGGGAGTGAACACAAAAACATGCTTGATAGGTTGTCCATCCACCCAATAAATGCTCCAAGTTCTTGTTGTTATCTCTCAAAGTTTTGTTGTAGAAAAGAGAAATGGGGCTATGCAAAAGTTATTAAAAAAAGAGAAACAAAGAGAAAAAAATGATGAGAAAAAAATAGACACAAAAGTGTCTGAGATATTGAAAACAATGGGTAGTCAGATGCTCGCCGAAAAGAAGAAGAATAAGATAGCCCGTATTCTCTAGCAAATGTTTTCAAGTTTTAAAAGATAGATAAGTTTTCAAGGGGCAAAGTAGAATTAGGTTAGCCACTATATATATCCACCATATATCCACACGCATGCACATCTTGATTTGATTGTGTGACTCATCTCTCTTTGGATCCGTTATTTGACTTTACAATATATGCATTACAAGTATGCTCTAGCTTTCTCCCCACCTATGAACTCCCCATAAGCCTTAATGGTAGGAAGAGAAAAATGCATAACATCTTTATTGCCTTGGTGAGGATCCACAAATACCACATATATTGAGAGACTTGAGAGTGTCATACAATGGAATCTCTTAGTTTTATTTTGAAAACTTATAAAAACTCTGGAACAATGGTGGAACAAAGAACTTGAGAATTCTAGAGGAGAATATGGGTAAGTTTGAAAGTTAGATAAGTTTATTCTAATTTGGAGGAGAATTCTTGATTGAATGCCTGTGTACTTTTGAGGCATGAAAGCATTGTAGCAACTCCTAATCCATTGTTGAGTTTAGCTTTGCTCAGAGATTGGCAATGGTTAAGCTTGGGGGACCTTGTTGACGGTCATTAACATCAATTATAAACCATCAAGATATCCTACATATATACTTAATTCCATCACCAAACATAGGTATACGAGTTTAAACTAATAAATTTCATGAGTTTTGGTGAATCTTTGAATGCAGGAGGGTTTATCTAGAATACCATCAAGGAGGATCTAATTGTATTATTTAATCACATTTATCCGCATTGAAATGAACTCTAGAAGACTCTAGAAGATACCAAAAGGCAACCCACGGTAGCAGACCCCAAGAGCGTGACATGTGAGGCTGGCCGGCCCCACCTATAGGCTGGCCAGCCCAGTGGCCACACCTGTCAGCCTCTCTTTGTTACGACGGTTCTCCACCGCCTTAAGGATTAAATCTACGCCATCGCTTTAAGTCGGTTCATCCAACGGTGATCGAGGGAGTTGATGTGAATCGATGATGTGGTAATGCCTTGCCCCTACTCCATCTCCCCTATATAAGGCGCCCCTACCCCCCTCCCTAGAGCCATTCTGAAACCCTAATTCAGATCCTCCTCATCAGGATCAGAGCCAGCAATCTAGAGAAGATTAGTCCTCTATGGGATCTAGTCTTATAAATAGAAATAGTGAGATAGAGAGTGAGGGAAGAGTTTGGAGGAGGTACCAGCCTATCGGCTCTCTCTCTACGGCTTGTACCTTGGCGGATCCAAGTTCTATATGAGCTTGCCTCTAAGATTTCTCTGGTAATCAACTTCTGATTCAAGTAAGCATTTTATTTATATTGTTCATCAGGTTCACAACTCATTTGAGTGTTTATTCTTTATCTAAGAAGAGTAAAGTAGTAATTATAGTGTAAGCGTGGTGCTTAGACTGTAGTTACTTGTGGATGCACGCTACATTTTGGATTGGTGGTAGATCGCGATGGTGACTATATAGCTCGTTGAGTCCTTTGTAGTCCACCTCCCGTCTATAGGCCAAGTAGGACCTGGTTACTATGGAAAGCATCCTCTGCTGGTGTCTTTCCCTAAGTAATGTCCCTAGTTGAATAGTAGAAGACATAGCTTACTAAAGTCAGAACAAGAGAACCTTAGTTATCCTCTCTACGCTCCTGTTTATCCTAACCTTGTTGCTACCCTTAGTTAAGTTAGATTGTAGTTAATCTAACATGTTTCCCTATGGATACAATACTTGGAATACTTTTAGGTGAAAGCTATAGCGGTATCCATGCGCTTGTGTATTCATCTGTGTGCATTAAATATAACAACATAAACCCAAAAACATTGTTAGGTTTTCCATCCACCAAATAAATGCTCCAAGTTCTTATTGCTATCTCTCAAAAGTTCTATTGCATAAAAGAGGCATGGGGCTATGCAAAAGTTATTCATAAAAAAGAGAAAAAAGAAGAGTTGAGAAAAAATGGACAAGTGTCTGAGATATCTAAAACAATGGGTACTTAGATGCCCACCTAGAAAAAAGAGAAGAGATGAATAAGATAGCCCCTGTTCTCTAGCAAATGAGAGACAAGTTTTCAAGGAGCAGAGTAGAATTAGGTTAGCCACCATATATATCCAACATATATCTACACACATGCATATCTTGATTTGATTGTATGACTCAACTCTCTTTGGATCCGTTGTTTGAATTTAGTATATATGCATTACAAGTATGCTCTAGCTTTCTCCCTACCTATGAACTCCATATAAGACTTAGTGGTACAAAGAGAAAAGGCACAACATCATTTTTATGCCTTGGTGAGGATCCACAAATACCACATATATTGAGAGACTTGAGAGTGTCATAGATTGAATCTCTAAGTTTTATTTTGAAAACTTACAAAAACTCTAGAACAATGGTGGAACAAAGAACTTAAGATATAGTGCTTGACTGGATCATTTTGTCTTTCAATTGCTCAAGACCCAAGTGAAGCTAAGAAGCCCCATTGTTTAAGGTAATATGGGTAAGTGTGAAAGTCAGATCAGTTTATTCTAATCTAGAGGAGAATTCTTGATTGAACACATATGTACTTTTGAGGCATGAAAGCATTGTAGCAACTCTTGATCCATTGCTGAGTTTAGCTTTGCTCAGGGATGAGCAAAGGTTAATCTTTGGGGAATTGTTGATGGTCGTTAACATCACTTATAAACCATCAATATAACCTACATATATACTTAATTTCATCACCAAGCATAGGTCTAGGGGTTTAAGCTAACAAATTCCCTGAGTTTTGGTGAATCTGTGTTTGCAGGAGGATTTAATCAGAAAACCATCAAGATGGACCTAAACGTCAGAATTAATTGTTCTTATCCGTGATGAAAACAAGTCTAGAAGGTTCTAGAGGACACCAGAAGCCAAACCACCAAAGAAGACCACAGGAGCATGACAGGTGTAGGTTGGCCAACCCAGTGGCCCCACATGTCAGCCTTACTTCGTTATGTCAGTTTTCCACCGTCTGCTAGATTGCATCTATGCCGTCCTTTTAATTCGGTTTGATCTAAGGGTCCAAAAGTGATGCTACCCCCTATATATAGCCCTATACCCCTCCAGGAGAGCCATCCTAAAACCCTAATTCATATCCTCCTCATCAGGATCTGAGCCAGCTATTAAGAGAAGATTAGTCGTTCATAGGATCTAGTCTTATATTAGAAATAGAGAGGTGGAGTGTGAGGGAAGAGTTTGGAGGAAGTACCGGCCTGTCAGTGCCCTCTCTATGGCTTGTACCCTGGTAGAATCAAGTTCTTCATGAGTTTGCTTCTAAGATTTATCTGGTAATCAACTTCTAATTTAAGTAAGTAACGTGTTTATATTGTTTTTCAGGTTTGCGACTCTTTTTGAGTACTTTAATCCTTGTCATTCCTAGGTTAAAGTAGTATTCGTAGTGTAAGTGTGGTGCTTAGACTCTGTTACTCATAGATGTACCCTACATTTAGGATCGGTGGTAGCTCGTAAGGGTGACTCTTATAGCCTCGTTGAATCCTTTGTAGTCCACCTCCCGTTTGTAGGCCTAGTAGGATTTAGTTAC
The DNA here is from genome assembly GCA_904845875.1 of Miscanthus lutarioriparius. NCBI lineage: Eukaryota > Viridiplantae > Streptophyta > Magnoliopsida > Poales > Poaceae > Miscanthus > Miscanthus lutarioriparius. Next base: position 67,810,289 of record CAJGYO010000006.1, on the reverse strand, counting down.
TATAGGAAACATACTCTGCCTGCGTTTCCCTTAGTAATATCCTCAGAATTGAACAATGGAAGACATAGCTTACCGACATTAGAACTAGAAGATCTTTGTGATCTCCTTTATACTCCTGTTATCTTAAGTCTTGTTGCTATTCTAGGTTAAGTTAGACGTAGTTAATCTCACACATTTCCCTGTGGATACAATACTTAGAATACTTCCGGGTGAAAACTAAAGTGGTATCCGTGCGCTTGGGATTTATCTATGTGTGTTATTAAATACTAACAGACACGCATGACCGATGGACTCGAATTCCAGCAGATGCCGAGCGATAGCGTGAGGTAAGGTGTGGCCACATCTCGACAATCTCTGAGGAGCACGCCTTCTGAGAAATACGCGTTGAGAAAAGGGCCGCCAAAATGGAGCAGCCAGATAGCTGTTCACATTTTACTGCACATTTCATCTCATCGGACACTATACAGCATAGAGCTATGAGTAAGACTATTGCCTACGGAGTACTCGGTCACAACATTTGTTTCAGTAGTAGTAGTCATGAGTGGCTTTGATCTATGTTGAAGCCAACTCATCTTATTTTCGTGTATTTGATAAGATTTTTTGAACTTGCAAGAACCATGCATCACAGATAATTTTAATCAAAATTCAGATTTTATAATCTATTGCGTGCCTCCACAAACCAAGAGAAATTGAAGCAAGTCCTCAGTCGGCCCCTCGACTATCGTGACTGCTTGGATTAGACCACACTGTCTACTTCATAGGATCACACAAGGTCTGGCCGTCTAAAATCTTGACTACCCGGATGACGTGCTCCTACATTCTCGTGCAGGCACGCGTGCGTGGGTAGCCTGTTACAATAGGGAATGTTGCCTCCTGGCCCATCACATTGATAGGATGGGGCAAAGCCCCACTTCCCACCCACACAAATGTCTTGGTCGTGGGGTGGTCGACGGTCCCCAAACTATAGTAGCAGAGACAAGGGGCAAGAGGGAAGGTTATACCTGATGCCTTCTCTCTCTAGAGCTCTTGAATACATCCCAAAGCTTTTGCCTTCCACCCTACTATGTCGCTGACGCCTCCTGCTATAACACACCAGTGTTAAGCATTGCATTTGGCATTTGCATTCCATGAGCAGAAGGATCATCCAAGCATTCCTGAGCATGAGCATATGAAGTTTGATTTTGATCACTTTCTTCTTATCACATGTAGTGTTAATTATATATGCATATGCTTGTAATCATGTGTGACCAATATAAGAAATGGTTGTGAGGTCACCAAAATACCTTAGACACACCTAGAATGACAATTAGAACAATGTTTATATTCATGACTTGAGCCAATTTTGCTTCTAAGTGTTGGTTTATTTTGAAATGCCATTTTCATGATGCTAGTTTGACCAAAGTTGAACAGAAGCTTAGAGAGTTTGCATGGCTGTGCGACCTAAATAAAAGTTTTAGTTCACATCATGGGTATCAAACTTTGTTTAAGGGTCATGAGCTGAATCAGAGTCTAACATGGTCAAATAGAGCTCACAAATTTCAAGTCAATGCTGTTTGTAACTTAGAAAATTTTGCTGTCCTAAACCAGTTTACAGTTTTAGAGTACCCCACTTTGGAGCACTGTAGTTTGAAAACCATTCGGATTTAGGCAAAACTCCTTTAAGCAATCTTCTAGTACTCATGTTGCTCTACATTTTTGTATTAATGAAGTTTTCACTGATTCACCATAGTTTGGGAGATTAGGAGGTTGGAAAATTGAGTTTCAGTCGACTGAATGGAGCTCGCTGGTTCAAAATCTCAGCCGACATCATGGCCGACCGCGCCAAGAGCCACGCGCCGCGTGTCACCACTCGCCTAACCACGCGTCCGCTGTGTCCCCGCGTTCGCATGCTGAAGAGGAGAAGAGGTCGGGCGCTTGCTCTCCACTCTCACTCAAGCACCCTCCCTCCTCACTCGTTCTCACTCACCTCTGCCTCACCTCTCTCTCACCCTCGTCGCGCCTGAACAAACCGTAGCACCGTGCCATTGCCGCCGCACCGCCGCCGAGCTCGTTCACTGCCACCATCGCACCGCTGTCCGTCATATCTCACCCACCGCTCGGCCATCACCTCCTCCACCTCGCCAACCACCCATTGCCTTAACCCGAGCCAAGGTAAATGCCTAAGGGCGAGTTTGCCATAGTCGCGCCCTCGTTAGAGCATAGTCGAGCTCGCGCACATCGTGGTCGTGCTCCACTAGGCCATCTCACTCACGCTTTTCTCCCGTTAGGGTTAGCCTTGGGTCACGTCTAGCTCACGCCGTTGGCCATCGAGCCAACGCTGGCACACCAGCGCCAGAATGCGGCTGCTCACCACCGTGCTCTTGCTACTTCCATGCCATGCACACAACCAAGCTTCACTGCCGCTCCACCGTCTCCCTCACCTAACCTAAGGTTTTCACTAGGTAGCCCTAAAACCGTAGCAGTGCTCACCTTGGCTTGCCGTCACCAGAGACGATAAGCCCGCTGAAGCGCAGCGCCACCGCCCACCATGGACACCATCGAGGTAGCTCCGGTGAGCCTCTAAGCCAACCAAGGGCACCCATAGATACGGAATGGTTGGGGAACACGTCGGGGGTGACGCTACCGCTAGTGACCTTGTCGTCGGCGAGCTTTTCGCCGGTCAAGCCGGTGCTCTGCTCTGTCTCATTGGCATGTGGGGCCGAGTTGACCATGGGCCCCCGCTGTCAGCCACCATGGGTGTAGTAGACTGGGTGTACATAGCATTCAGGGTTTAGTTGGTTTTTGAATTAATTTCACAGATTTGAATACAAACTTCAAAAATTCATATATGGAGCTAGGAGTATCCAGATGGGGGGAACCAATTTTTTTAGATTCATCTTGAAGTGTACTATTTGATAAAAATATGAAATCTACTGTTTAGGGGATTTTTCTAGGAGAATTAAATTGAGCAAGATAAGTGCTTTTAAAGTAGTTTATATCTTTTAAAATGCATAACTTGAGCTAGGAAAGTGATAAAATTGTGATTGCAATTTTGTTGGTCTTGTGTTGACATTCTCTAGCTAGGAAAAATATTAAACCTATAGCAAGCATACTTGTAATATGGTCTACCTATTTAATCTTAATTGATTGCTTGATTCTAGTGAAATTAATTGGGGTAAAAATACATAACATATGATCATACAAATTTTTACACAGTATTATCATGCTAGGAGGAAAGTAAGAAAAATATTAAATCTGTTGCTTGACACTTTTCACTATGCTAAACTATTTTTGCTTAGATAAGCATATGTAACTTGTTATTTTTGTAGAGGTAGCTATACTTGTCCAAATGGCATGAAATTTGTATAGTAGACTATTAGGGTCATGTGTAGCCTACTGTATTGTTCTCAGAATTTATTGAGCACTAGAAATATTTACTCTATAAATCACCTTATTATCTAAGGAAATTAATAAATGAATATAAATTAATTAGTTAGGCTTCACCATGATGTTTTCTGTGGTGTTTGTGATGCATATAATCTGTTGATACTGCTAGTGAGGCTTAGAAGTATTTGTTTATAGGCAACTAGTTCATTATTGTTTCTGTTTTGGTGATGATTTCATGATGATAATGATCTTTTCTATAAAGATGGTTAATAACAAAGTTGTAGATAACTTACTTATCTACCTTGTGTTAAATTTTCATAGTCACAGGACTTAAGGTTTGCGAATTATAGTTGTTAGAATTCTACTGTCAGAAATACTTGCTCTCTGGATAGATCTAAAAGATTTAATTGTTTGACCTAGATAACTTCTGAATCACATTAAGATGATTAAAAGAAAGTTGTAGGAAATTTCATAAACTTTCTAGAATGTTCACAACCATATTATTTTGATATGTATAACTCTAGTTATGCTCAAAACAAGTGGTTGTTGTCTTGTATTCTAGAAAATGATTTACATAAGTGTTTGTTTATGTTACTAGAGAAGAGATGCACCTACTCAGTAAAAGAAAATGTAACTTGTTATCACCTTAATGCAATGCTACTGAGAAGACTTATGAGGATGCATTCATCACATAAAATCATATTATACATGTCATTATATATGCATCCATGATATCTTATTTCCTGCTCATGCATATAGGATCGTCCGAGGGGATAACTCTATTGGAATTCAATGAAGAAGTAGAGGAACAACAGGAGGCACCTCAGGCCATAGCTCCAGAAGGAGAGGAGCAAACTCTTGAAGACCTACCTACTGCCCGGATCACAGGCCAACTTCCTTTATCAAAGGCAAGGCTCGAAGTATTTTAAGCCTCTAATGTTTTACAAAATATCACTTGAGTATTTTATGTTTGATGCATTAGGTTATAAGAGTTGGTTGGAAACACTTGATGCATAGAACTACCTTGTCCAAATATATACCTTTAACCCAGTGTAGGTCTAGGATCAAATATATGCTTAGCCATGCATAGACCGGAAGAAGTCGGGTGATTTCCTATCACCTGCGAGATATAGGTGGATACCGATGCACAGTTGGCTATATTTGCTATCGTGGAATAGAACCATGGGGTAATATAACTGGAGGCCGAGTGGAGTCTATTTGTGGGTTGACTTATGTGATTATCTGTGCCGATTAAGGACTGTAACATTGTTGACGACTCTATCGAGATTGAACGCATGCCTCTCACTTAGCTGGCCGGATAACTCGTTCCGACCGTAAAGCCAAGTAGCTCAACTCAGGCCGGGCCCCATTCTATGAAAGTGTGCACTCTGGATGGTAGTAAGGATGTGTGGGGAGCCAGACATGAGTCCAAGGGTAGGCCAGGCCTAAACGTTGGCAGCTAGTTGTCCTTGATTGTGCGGCGTTGATCGAACCCGTGAATTGGACCTAAGTTGTACCAAAGGTGACCTAAGACTACCTTGGCGTAGGTATGTCTGGGTTTGTGTTAGGAGTAAATTCCCAGCTGGTTGAAATCGATTCAAATCGTCGTCTCTCCCGGATAGTGAGAAACTCTAACTCACACCAACATCGTAGTAACTATGTCATGGAATATGATAGTTTGGATGAACATGGAATTATTATACCGGCTATGGTTACTACTGTATGATACTAAATGATACACCATATGTTTGGTACAAGTTAGTTGCTAATCAAGAGATGAATAGCTATAGTTAACTTCATGACCGAATTATAACTTATACTTGAATTGGTAAGCTTTTTATGAAAATGTTGTCAAGCTAGCTCCATTTATACAGCCTTGCATAATCCTTGGAGTCACTTTATTTTTGGTTTATGATGGGTAAATCTAGCTGAGTACCTTCTTGTACTCAGGGTTTACTTCCAATTATTGCAGATAGTACGATGTATCATGGCTACTGTAAGAACTGCTTCTGTCTCGCCATGGACGAGGAGTAGGGCCCTGGGCAAGGCATCTCTCATTAATCCATCTATTATGCTTTTGTGGTTGTGATCCTGAGCTGGCATAATATTTGAACAATGATGTGAGATATTGGTTTCAAACTTTATTTTCTTCTGCTACTACTTTATTTAAACCTGGTTTGTAATAACTTTTAATCGTAGTCTAATGTATGGAATTGTAATTGTGAACTCTATGTAATGTGTGACATGTATGTTGAGTCATGTACGATCTTGGTTGTATGTTGATGGTCAATCGAGACCCTTCGTGATACTCGATGGACTACCGGGTTTATATGGGCTCAAGTATGATAGTTTTGCTACCAGGTTTATATTGTACTTGTGCTCTTATAAATTCGATAGTTCTGCTATAGTTGGTATCAGAGCAAGATTCAACATTAATTGCCACATGTGTATTTAAAACAAAGGTTTTTGTTTTTCCAAAACTAGTTTTGGCAACTGATAGATATATATAGGTGTTTAAACCTAAAGTTTGAATCTAAAGTGTGCTAGTGATCACTTCCTTTATGCCTAGTTAAGGATTTTAGGTTGCTAATTAAGTACTAACTTGGGGGTTTTTATTTTTATTGTTCATACAACGTGCTATTGTATGGATGACATTCACTTGAGTGGTAATGTATGGATCAATTGCCTCAACGCCCAAGGTAAGATGATGAGTGGCATGACCGCAAGATGTGAGAGTGCGGTCTAATGGGGAGAGTTAGCTTTGATACTAAAGTATATATGTCTCATATATATACGGAGGTATTTAATTGTGGGTTAGCTTTGATATGACTGTATATGCATATTTATATGTATATATGGGACGTATTTACTTTCGGGTAGCTTTGATACAAAAGTATATATATGGGTATATATATGGAAGTATTTAGCTTACAACCTAGAGCCTAGATTTTCATTTCTGCATATATACTTGTGGGGTTGGGCTAAAATGAAATTGTTGTGCAGGTACACTAACAGCGAAATGTGTATCCCGACTAGCTACGTTATATATGAGAGAACGTATGTATGCCACCGTGTATGTCATTAGAAGTTTAATTTTCCTAAGTTTGTGAGGACGTACGAAACGTACATGCATCATGATCAATCATTCATTACACACTTGCATTTTTCCTCCCCTTATATGTCCCTTATTCGGTTAAGTAAATCTTTTCTATTATAACATTATTCTCATGAGAGTTGCACCATTTGTTGGAACAGATGGCAGCATCAGCTGGGAGTGAGACTTTCCTGGAAATGTTTGGCACCCCTGCCCTACTTTGGAGGGTCCTGCATTATGCGGGATATACCAAACCGCCTCTCTATTACTAGAATGAGGTATACCTAGAAGGACAGCAATGGTATGAGGTGCAGCTAACCATACCAGCTCATACCCAAGCACCCCTATGGCAGGAGTGGAAGGCAGATTCCAAAGGGACAACTCCTTGGGAAGTTGCCCAAGTAGTTGCTTTTGAGGTGCTGGGCCAGATATGTCAGCAACACAGGGATGATTGAAACATCCTCAATTTTCTACGAAGGGAATATCCACAGAATGAATTATAATATGATGAAACCAATAGTTGATTCCATCATATTCATATATCAGTCGATATGACAGTCATACATCGTAAGCTTACAGGAATACAAGATATTACATCACTAGGGAACACACCTATTACAGAGTTAATCTAGCGGAAGACTATCGAGTGAAGGCTTCTCCTTCACGGGTCGTCATCAGAGTTGGCGTAGTGCAGCGTAGATTCCATCTCCGAACCAAACTTGAGCGTAGGCACGGGACCTCCTAATCCTTCTAAAGTCAGCATCTCTGAGAAGCAGGAAAATCTGCACACCTCTAGATGTGTGCAGGCCATGGTCAGCACTGATGAGCTTTAGTGGAAAAGATAAACAAGGGATCTGGTGATCCTAATATTTGGCTGTGGTTTGCATCCTTAGCGCATGAGAAGTAACTAACATTAGTAATAATAATATCCAATTTTTAACACATTCACCCCCACTCCATCCGTATCCATCCACCAACCATCCATCCCAAACCATCTCCACACCACCACACCATATCTTATCTCACACACTCAAGTCGACAGGCCAACTCCCTCTCGGCCTTGTCTCAACGGTCCGCAACCCCCAAGGCTCATGACCGGAAAATACCCCAAACCCTGGAGGGAGAATAGGACTCATCTCCTATCTAGTTTAAGCGAAACCCAGGAAAGGTCCATAGCCGACAAGTCGGCATATGTATCGATCGATCAACCATACACTCTGCAGAGGTTTCACATACCCACAAGATAGCCATCCTCGACGGTGCCCCGCCTAGGCAGATTCCGGCCGCTTGCTAGCCTAGAACGATGCCACCCTACCTCTTAGCCCTGGAACATCCCAAGTCTAGTCTGGGATGGCTGATACTATGAGTCGTAGATAGAGCCAGGGCCCACTGGATGTCAAGAGCCGGTCCACAAGGCCTCCTGAAGTCTCAGAAGGGTGTGGGGGAAACCATGCGCCCCATACCTCCTTGCACACGTTCGCCTAGCAGTAGTGGCATCATTCTACCAAGTAGTCTGACCATCCCGCACCATATAGGGCGAGTGGGATGTAAAGGATTCCCGGTGAATCTGAGTACTAGTCAGTCCTTAGGGGTGACCAAGCTAGAATGTCTTCATCAGGGTTTCCATTTACCGTGCCACCACAGCACCTCCACCCCAGGCTCCACTTCTCCGAGGTTCACACCCAAGGCCACCTCCAATTACCATTTACCCACCACGGGTATTCCATATCCAAGTGCCCAGGTAGCACCACATGGCAAGACTCGCCCTAGGCTCATCATTATTCTAGCTCGGTCGACACAACCCTCACTCTCCATGCACCCAAGACACACGCAGCACGCTCACACACCACCAAGTCCAGCACCCATAGCCAAACCATTCCCAGGGGGTGCACCACCAGCATCACATCCCTAATATAATGCGAAGTGGAGTTAATAATAAGTATAGTGGTGTAATATGCAAGCAAGCAGGCAAGTAAGCATATAGAAGCGAGTGAATGCGCAAAGCAGGGTGACGTGGTAGAGTGGGTTGCATCAGGGTAATAATGGCTCAGGTAGTAGCATGCATCAAAGTTCTAGCAAAGGAATAATTATAAAGCGCTAGCAGTTCTAGATATTATGCAATGTCTAATAGGATTCTCTAAAAGAGGGTGCTGCCATGACACCTGCGATGTCAAGGTAGTAGTGGTGCAAATCTTCGTTAGTTGATGTACTCGATCAGCAAGGTCTCCCCTTCCTAGGGTCCTGTCCTCAAGGCAATTGCCTCCAAAACACACTCAAGGCAAGAGAACAAACAATATTCCAAAAAGGTGACAAGACCCCGAAGGAACATAAAGAGGACATGACTTGGCCCTCTCGGCTGATGTCTGATCCATGGGCCAAAGAAACAGGAGTGGTTGTTCACTAAGCATGGGCTTAAGTCAAGGCCTAGCCTGTACTTCCCGGGCCTACTGTGGTCGACCTGTACAGCTTCAAGATAAATGGCCAAGACCTCAGTTCATCCTAGGCAAACACCACGGCTCACGATCTTTCGATCCAGTGTCATTGAATTGACGGGGATTGGAAGTCGGGCCCCAAGAAAGAAGAACAACGGGGTTCGGCTCTTATAGCCTTATCCCGCAAGTCACAATTGGGCACGAGTAGCATACAAGAGCGATTAACACTATTATGACTTGGATCCAACGTACTTTGGCTCACCCGCTATGGTAGAAAGCGGTAGCGCAAAGAGATTGGGCATCAACGTGTTCTCCCTCGATCCACACGACACAATAACGTCGGGAGCCAAGAAGAGGGTTGCTCGACACGGCAAAAGATGCAGGGTTAGCTAGGCACATCCATGTCATGTTCTCAGACACATCTTCGGGAAAGATGGTTTTAGACGGTCGATCGGGTCGACACGCACGGGTCCAAGGTACGACATAGATCATAGCTTCGCTAACTAAAAAGAGATAGTCCGGTCTTTGATCCAATTGTCACGGGCAAGATGGGATCGAACAGAGCGGGCTATCGGGGCAACAAGAGCAAGAACGACCAAGAGCAAGGTCCACTTCTTCTAACGCACACGCTACGACAAAGACGAGGCATCGGAAGGAGCGACACTCAAGAACACCAAGTGCGTAAGCCACTCGTAGGGTACCCGACCTGGGTGCACTGGCACTAAGATATCTCTCGGATTCGAAGCAGTGCGGTTGTCACCGCAAGAATCAGAGAAACGTGATGGTTAAACGGGGTACAAGCATACAAGGGCTTGAGCACGAAGAAGCAACTAAAAGTGAAAGAGAGGCGTAGCTCCATGGTCATGGCGAGGTGAACTCGCGGCCACAAGCTATGCCTATGAGTTGGCATTCATCGTTCCACGATTGTTTACTCCCTAGGTTTTCTCCCACAGAACTTGGTCATGGAAGGCTCAAGGTGTGCGGGTGATATCCGCATCGATGTTAGTATCAACATCGAATCCATCACGATCATGTTCTAGGGCCAAAGGTAGGAGCTAACACTTGTGGTACTATGAAGTCAACTAAAAGGCGAGGGGTTGAGTCACACTCGGCATCACGGTCATGGTGAGATGGATCCCGCGATCGTAACGTCCGAACGAGGTACGATCCTTCAGCCGGCTCGAAGGCTCGACACACAGGCAACAACACCAACAACCAGCGATAAGAACCAAACACGACCGAAAGACGTATCAACTCGACATGACTGCGGAGTAGCACATTCCATAGCTGGGTGATAGGTGAATTTCTGTAAGACAGTCATGGACAGATAGGTTGTAAGAATAGGGCCCAACAAGGTAGATATGCGTATACGGAAAGGTGCGAGATGGGCTTTCCATGGTCTCGGTAAGACATACGTCTAGGGTTCATGGTCCAAAGGGCACGACTTGTGGTAGATGGGGTCATGGTGGTCTCGGCAAGCGAGGCCATGGTGGTCTCGGCCAACGAGGTCATGTGGTCTCGGCAATGGTGGTCTCGGCAATAGTGGTCTCGACAACGGTGGTCTTGGCAACGGTGGTCTCGGCAACGGTGGTCTCGGCTACGGTGGTATTGGCAACAGTGGTCTTGGCAACGGTGGTCTCGGCAATGGTGGTCTCGGCAATGGTGGTCTCGGCAACAGCGGTGGTCTCGACAATGGTGGTCTCGGCAACCGTGGTCTCGGCAGCAGCAGTGGTCTCGGCAACCGTGGTCTCGGCAACGGTGGTCTCGATCACGTGGCTCAGCATAGGCTTGCCTGTGGGCGCGCAAATGGTGGAGGCGGTGTGGTTCCGAGGCTCGCGCGATGGCATGCAAAGGCACGGCCACGCGTCTCCATATGCAAGTGCGCGTGCACAAGATGGCGAGTCCGACAACCTGTGGTGTCGCCGGTGACGGTACGCGTCTTGCCCCAGTGGCTTGCTGGAGCTCGACGAGATCAAGTTTGGGTCTTGGGTCAATGGTCGGGGTCACGAGTGTGACAGCGGAACCAAAAGCCATGGGGGTAAAGGGGCCCGGCGATATGGCATCCACGTACAGGTGCTATTGGACGTGCGTGCGCGATGGCGGCTAGGAGGCCGCACTCGAGTGCTCGGACGCCGACGTGTGCCGTGTGCGTTGTGTCGCAGGCGTGTCCCAACACCCGGGCTAGGCGGGGAGCTTACTTAAAAGGAGATGGCTTTGGGTCATGCGGCAGGCAAGGTCACGGTCATGGCTATGGGCTGTGGGCTCCATGTCTTTGAAAGCGTGTTTTTGCGGGTGGACTACAAAAAATGTTGCTAAAATTGCTGCTTTGTGCGGTCTGAGCAGCGAGAACAAGCCACCAAGATCGGCAGGGACGAGCAATGACACTAAGCAAGCATAGGAAAAGGTTGGGCCTCCAGGGTGCTCACTAGAGGGCCCGTCGGCAGAGGATCGCGTGGCGCGGGCCGGGTCTGGTGCGAGTAGGGCGCCGGCGAGGTCGGTTCATTGACGCGGCCATGGTGATCGTGCGCGACGTCCACCGAGGCTACAAACGATGACATAAGGTGGAGTTTGGTGGCGCGGACGGGCTCCAAGGCGGGCGGCTCATCCATGCTGCAAGTTCAGAAACGGCAGCATGTGGCGGACGTGACGCCTGGAATGGGGCCGTTGACTGAAGACGACCCCGATTCCCCATGGCGCCGGGCTCTCGTCTACTGTACCAAGGAGGGAGCACAGTGCGGCTTTGCTTGTAGTGAATGAAACAAAGTACGATGGCCAAATCAGTCAAGCACGCTGACTGGGAAGGGAAAAACAGGAGCTTTGGCAAGGATGATGCTCACCAACAGGCAGGTTGCTCGACGCAGAGAGGATCGGGGCCGAGATGGCTCAGCGTGGCGACCCTAGCTCCGTGTGTGATGAGCACGAAGCAGTGTCAAGGGGGATGTCACGGTCATGGCGCTTCAGGCCCCGTGCACCGGCATGGCGACGAGGTCGCGTAAGGGTGGCGTGGGCGGCTCCGGCTAGCGGGCACCACGACCGCGTACTAGCGTGTCACGGCGAGGGAGTAGAGGGAGGCAGGGATGAAGGTGAGGCAGACCCGGCTATTCCTCGACGGCCTCGAGTCGCTACGATGGCCGGCGTGCACGCTGCGGTAGCTGTCGTCGTGCAACGCGCAGTGAGGCATGGGGAGGCAGCGAGATGGAGGGGGCTTCTGTGGCGGCGAACAGGAGGGAGTGGGTGAGGGCGAGTGTGGCTGAGGGGTTCTTATAGCGTGCCAGCTAGGGCTTCCGGAGGATGGACGGTTGGTGCCTCGACGTCCATACCAGTGGCCACGTGGCATTCATCCGATCATGGAGGGAGAAGTGGGGTAGGTGGGTGCTGACATCGAGGTGGGGCATGGAATCGAGGCACGCGTGCTCTGCTTTTGGGAGCGGCAGCGGCGCCTGGGAAACTCGTGGGCGTGACCTAGGGTTCGGAAGGTGCTGCGCATGGTGGACGGTGATCCTCGGTGTCCGTGCGGTTGGGGAGCACGTGGCCTTCATCCAAGGCGCGGAGCGGTTGCCGCTGGGCACTGCGACTGACCGATGGGTCTCGAATGGGCGTTGCATGTGAAATGCACGCGATGCGGAGTGGCGGCGCCTGGTGCGTGTGCCTCGCTCTACCACTCGTGCTGGGCTAGGCCGAAGCCTATCGAGGAGGAAGGCGGCTTGGGCAGGCTGGGCGCTCGGCTGGGTCAGATTAGAAACTGGGCTCCGGTGCAGCTGCTGCTTCTATATGTACATGCATCTCGTATCCAAGGAACGAGCACAGGACCATGCACAGGCGCATGCCAGCCTACTGCTTATGGTTGGGTTTGGCCAAGCAAGGCAGTGCGTGCTGTTGTGTTCTGTTCTTGGAGCATGGCAGACACGGAAGACAGCTGACCACTCACGTGATTAAAGAACCAAGTACAGTGGCATGCAAGATGGTGTAGATGGTTGGATTAGGATTTAGGAGCATCGCCACGGTGATAAGATGGGCTAGCTAGGATAAGAGTTAAGGATTTTTCCTTTTGGGATTTTGCCAACTTGATACAAGGAAGTAAAAGAGACTTCAGTAAAGATCATGTGGATTCCAAAAAGATTGAGAAACTCTAGGAAATTTGGAAGGATCCAAGAGTGTTCAAGATGCATTCGCAAAAGAATGTGATGGGAGTTTGCTACGGACTTGTGCTCTCCAGCTCGAACAAGACTCACCCCAAAACCGACTCATGGACACAGGCACTCTCCTACAAACAATTCTATATAAGTGTAACAAGTTATTTATAAATTGTTCTTAGTTGACTTAGGTTCGACCTAGCATCTACATGAATCACACATTGCAGGAAAATTTTTTGAAAAGTTTGTATTTTTGGCTTCTCCAAAAACCCGGGTTGTTACAATGATGCTATCTCCGACCTCGATAGCGAGCACGTTGAAGAGTAGAGCAGTCTAGTGACTAGTTCAATGCGCTAGATATATCCCTACTATCTTTGGAACAGACTTGTAGTTTGAACCTCAGTACTCGTGACGTAACTTCGATATAATATTGGTACTTTGCATGTTAATCCGTGATGGGTTGAACTTTGATGAAATTCCAGTTTTGTTTTGCTGGTGAAAAATGACATGAATGTTAATGCGTTGCGAGTATGATAAGTGGTCAAATTGGTGATGTTATGTTGCGAGAATGAATTATTGTGCCTCTGTTTTCTTGTATGAATCTAATATTGTCTCCAGTAATTTCAGTTTGGCATAATTACATAATTCATCTGCAACCTCTTAACATCATCCAATAATCACTTATTGTTGCAATTTTGCAGATGACTCGCACTCGCGCTGGAGCAGGCACTAGCCAAGGTGGCAATGATGGTGACTTATCACCACCGCCGCCATCACCATCTGCGAATGAGTTTTTCGCACAGTTCCTAGGAAATTAGAGAGCAATGGAGGATACACTGCACCTCATTGCACAGAACACTGCTCACGCCCACCAACAACATCAAGGGTTGGAACCAAATTAGTACAGTTCATTCAAGGACTTCTAGGACACCAAGCCTCCTATCTTCAAAGAGGCCAAAGAACCGCTCCAAGCGGATGAGTGGCTAAACACGATCAAGCAGAAGTTCCGCCTATTGAGGGTCACTGAGCATTAGAAGGCCAAATATGTGTCCCATCAACTACAGGGACCAACAGGGATATGGTGGACTCATTTCCTATGTTCTCTACCTACAAACGCATAGGTCACATGGGATCAGTTCAAGCTAGCCTTTAGGGGACATCACATTCCCCCGGGGCTGATGGGCATGAAAGCTACCGAGTTCATGAGACTCACTCAAGGGACCAAGACCCTTACTGAGTACCTGCATGCCTTCAACAATCTGTGCAGATATGCCCAGAGTTTGTCAACATAGAGGAAAAGAAGATATAGAGCTTCAAGATAGGCCTTAGCACCAAACTGATGAAGACCATGGCCAACTCGAGGTGTGCCACTTATAATGAGTTTGTCAGCGACGCCTTAACCCAGGAGAATCAGAACAACTTGCACGCAGCAGCAAAGGGTCGCAAGAGAGCAGCTGAGGCAGGCGCCTCAGGATCATCTCAGTCCAGAGCTCCAGTGGTAGCTAGGCCACAATTTCGTCCACCGACGCCTAAGTATAGGCCTCCTTAGCCAAAAAGCTCAAGCTAATCTTCCCTAGAAGACATTTCACAAGGCATTCACCATTGCCATACCTAAGGGCAATGCAGGCTAGGGAAGCTCAGCTGGACCAAGGAACAACCAGCCATGCTTCAATTGCAATCAGTTAGGTCATTGGGCCAAGGAGTGCCCCCATCCCAAGATGGGTGGAAATCAAAACTAGGGTAATCAGAAGCAAGTCAATCCTAAGGCACATCCTGGATACATGCACTACACCACGGTGGAAGAAATTCCTACAGGGGAAGTTGTTACCACCGGTATGTTTCTTGTTAACAAACATCCCTCTATTTTTTTATTTGATTCTGGAGCTTCTCATTCATTTATGAGCCAAACATTTGCATCTAAGCATGATCAGAAGATAATTGAGGTAGACAAGGGTGGTTATAGTATAAGGTAAGCTGGGGCTACTATTTCTACAAATCAAATAGTTAGAGATGTGCTCATCTCCATACAAGAGAGGGAGTACACTATGGATCTGATAGTATTGCTAGGATTAGCCATAGATGTGATCTTGGGCATGAAATGGATGAGTGGACATGGGGTTCTCATCGACATGTCCACTAGAACCATTATGTTGAGGGAACCTAAGGGGGAGGGTGCTTTTCTAGTGCCAATTCCTAGAAGTTTTGATCTTAAGAAGACCCTATAGGATGCCACCAAATGAGCTAGCCGAACATAAAATTTAGCTACAGGAACTATTGGACAAAGGTCTCATTCGACCTAGTTCATCTCCATGGGGATGTCCAGCTTTGTTTGTAAAGAAGAAGGACAAATCCTTGAGAATGTGTGTGGATTATAGGCCGCTTAATGTTGTGACCATTAAGAATAAGTATCCTTTGCCTCGCATCGATATCCTGTTAGATCAACTGGCAAAAGCAAAGGTATTCTCTAAGATTGAGTTGAGGTCAGGTTATCATCAGATTAAGATCAGGCCAGAAGATGTACCTAATACAACTTTCTCCACTAGGTATGGCTTGTATGAGTATTTGGTCATATCTTTTGGACTGACAAATGCTCCTGCCTACTTCATGTATTTGATAAATTTGGTATTCATACTTGAACTCGACAAGTTTGTGGTCGTGTTTATCGATAATATCCTGATTTACTCGAAGAATGAGGCAGATCATGCAGAGCATCTGAGGATTGTCTTTTTCTAGTTTGAGGGAGCATAAATTATATGCCAAATTTAGCAAATGTGAATTCGGGTTGAAGAAAGTACCTTTCTTGGGTCACATCTTATCAGAAGATGGAATTTCTGTAGACCCATTTAAAGTACAAGATGTCATGGATTGGAAGGCCCCGATCTCGGTTCATGAAGTTCAGAGTTTTCTAGGGTTATCAGGCTACTATCGTCGTTTCATTCTGGATTTTTCCAAGATAGCTAAGCCCATGACTAGACTACTCCAGAAGGATGAAATGTTCAATTCGACTCTGGAGTGTGAAGCCACTTTTCACACCCTACGGACCTTGCTAACTACAGCTCCTATTTTAGCACAACCCGACATTGAAAAGCCTTTCAATGTGTTCTATGATGCATCGGGTATAGGTTTGGGGTGTGTGCTCATGCAAGAAGGCTGAGTTATTGCCTATGCTTCCCAGCAATTGAGAAAGCATGAAGTCAATTATCCTACACATGATTTAGAGCTCGCAGCAGTTGTTCACGCCTTGAAGATATGGAGACATTATTTGTTGGGAAACATATGTCACATATACACTGACCACAAAAGTCTCAAATACATCTTCACTCAACCTGACCTGAACATGAGACAACATAGATGGTTAGAGCTAATCAAGGACTATAATTTAGAAGTGCACTATCATCCTGGAAAAGCCAATGTTGTAGCAGATACACTTAGTCCGAAATCTCATTGTAACACCTTAGAAGCCTTGTTGGAAGATGGATTTAATTTGTTATATCCTATAGTGCTACACAATATCACTGTCAATTGCTCACTTGAGAGCAAAATCACAGAACTACAGAAGACAGATGTAGGTGTATTTCACATTAAGAGAAAGATGAAAGAACAGGAATCCAAGCATTTTAGGTTGGATGAAAGAGGTGTGCTATGGTTTGAGGACCGACTTGTGCTACCAAAAAACCAAGAACTTAGAAATCAAATTTTAGATGAAGCTCATTCATCCAAGTTGTCTATCCATCCGGATAGTGGAAAAATGTATCAATATTTGAAAACCTGTTTTTTGTGGACCAAGATGAAGAAAGAGATCATCGCCTATGTCGCTAGGTGTGATAATTGCAGTAGAGTCAAGGCCATTCATTTGAAATTTGCTGGATTACTGCAACCTTTATCTATCCTAGGCTAGAAATGGGAGGAAATAAGTATGGACTTTATTACAGGCCTCCCGCTGACACAACAAGGTCACTATACCATATGAGTCATTGTAGATCGCCTCACCAAGTCAACACATTTTATATCGGTTAAAATGAAGTATCAAGCTGGGAGGTACGCTGAGCTGTATGTTTCTCAGATCGTGAGGCTACATGGAGTACCAAGGACCATAATCTTAGATCGAGGCCCACAGTTTATAGCTCATTTTTGGGAACACTTGCACCAGGCTTTGGGAACTAAACTAATCAGAAGTTCAGCATATCATGCACAAACTTCTAGAGAGACTGAGTGAGTGAATCAAATTTTAGAAGACATGTTGAGAGCTTGTGTTATATCTTCCAAGGGTTCATGGGAAAAATGACTACCTTTAGCCGATTTTTCCTATAACATTGGTTATCAAGAGAGCATCAAGATGGCTCCTTTTGAAGGCTTGTATGGTTGGAAATGTAGAACTCCCTTGAATTGGATTGAGCCCGAAGAAAGTAGATATTATGGCATTGACTTTGTCGCCGAAGCTGAAGAGCAAGTACGCATTATCCAATAGCATATGAAAGCATCTTAGCCCAGACAAAAGAGTTATGCTGATAAAAGAAGAAGACCACTAACCTTCGAAGTGGGAGACTACGTGTACTTAAAAGTTTCACCCATGAGGGGAGTGTAGAGATTTGGAGTAAAAAGGAAGCTTGCACCTAGATATGTAGGGCCGTACCAAATTATTAAATGGAAGGGAAATGTCTCCAACAAGTTACAACTTCCTCTAGAGATGAGTACCATATTCAATGTCTTCTATGTTTCTCAGTTGAATAGATGTCTTTGCATAGCTGAGGAAGCCATTGCACCCACCAATATGAAGCTCTAATCGGATTTGACTTATGAAGAGAAACCAATCCGAGTGCTAGAAGAAATGGAAAGAGTAACCAGAGCAAGGTCATTAAGTTCTACAAGGTGGTGTGGAATAACCACAATGAATAAGATGCCATGTGGGAACAGGACGATTATTTACGTCAGGTTTATCCCGCTTTTTATGAAGAATGGTAGGTCTTGCAAGTCTCGGGACAAGATTTCTCTAAGGGGGAGGGACTATAAAACCCTAGTTTTAAGCATTGCATTTTCCATTTGCATTTCATGAGCACAAGCATCATGCAAGCATTCTTGAGCATGAGCATATGAAGTTTCATTTTGATCACTTTCTTCTTATCACATGTAGTGTTAATTATATATGCATATGCTTGTAATCATGTGTGACCAATATAAGAAATGGTTGTGAGGTCACCAAAATACCTTAGACACGCCTAGAATGACAATTGGAACAATGTTTATATTCATGACTTGAGCCAATTTTGCTTCTGTGTTGGTTTATTTTGAAAGGCCATTTTCATGATGCTAGTTTGACCAAAGTTGTACAGTATCTTAGAGAGTTTGCATGGCTGTGCGACCTAAATAAAAGTTGTAGTTCACATCATGGGTAACAAACTTTGTTTAAGGGTCACGAGCTGAATCAGTGTCTAACATGGTCAAATAGACCTCACAAGTTTGAACTCAATGCTGTTTGTAACTTAGAAAATTTTGCTGTCCTAAACTGATTTACACTTTCAGACTACCCCACTTTGTAGCACTGTAGTTTTAAAACCATTCGGATTTAGGCAAAACTCCTTTAAGCAATCTTGTAGTACTCATGTAGCTCTATATTTTTGTATTAATGAAGTTTTCACCGATTCACCACGGTTTGGGAGATTAGGAGGTCAGAAAATCGAGTTTCAGTCGACTGAATGGAGCTCGCCGGTTCAAAATCTCAGCCGACGTCGTGGCCGGCCATGCCAGGAGCCACGCGCCGCATGTAACACCCTAGTGTTAAGCATGCATTGGGCACTTGCATTTCATGAGCACAAGCATCATCCTAGCATTCATGAGCATGAGCATAAGAAGTTTCATCTCATTCACCTTATCTTTATCAGATGTGATGTTGCTTTATATACATATATATGCTTGCCATTGTGTGTGACCAATGCATGAAATGGTCATGAGGTCACAAAAACACCTTAGAGATACTTAGTATGGTACATGGAACAAGTTTGGTATTCATGACTTGGACCAAAACTGCCCCAAGTCATAGTTAATCTAGAAACTTCCATTTTCATGTTACTACTTTGACCAAAGTTGAATTATAGCATAGATGTATGCATGGCAGTGCACCCTTAAGCAAAGTTGTAGTACTTGACTAGAGTAGCAACTTTTATTTTTGGGTCAAGAGCTAATCCAGTGCCTAACATGGTCAAATAGGGCTCACAAGAATCAACAAAATGTTGTTTTCAACTTAGAAAAATTTGCTGTCATGAACTGATTTTCTATTTTGATGTACCATACTTTGAAGCTTTGCATTTTGAAAATCATGGTGAATTAGAGGAAACTTTCTAAAGCAAAGTTGTAGACCTCGTGTAGCTCTACAATTCTTAGTAATGGAGTTTTTGCTAAATTGCCATGGATTTGGAGTTAGACGATCACAAAGTAGCATTGTCAGACACTGTCATCAGCTCTGATGGCCGTGTCCACGCACGTGTCAGTGGCTGACTGGCTAGGCCATGTCCACCGTGTGGCGGCCATACACCGGTGATGGCCCGGCCGGTCAGGCCAGATAGTGCACAAAGGTGACGCGCCCCTGCTACTCACTCCACTCGCCTGCTCTCACTTCCTCCCTCTCGCTCTGCTTTGCCAAAGTAGAGCCTTGAGATCGCTGCGTCACCGCCGCAGCTCTACCATCAGTTGGTCGCCGCCGACGTAGTGTTCTGCTTCGCCGTAGCAATCGTCGCCACCGGAGCACTGCCATGCTCATGGCTCACCGTGGCCCTGCCGCTCCACCGCATCCCCTGCCTTCCTCTTATTCGGTCTAGCACCACGCTAGGCTCTAGATGCTCAGGTTGGATCTAGGGTAGACGCTACCACCTGGTTGTGCAAGAATATGTCGCTGCTCTGTGGGCGGCCGCCATGGCGCTCGAGCTCACCGTTGCCTCCTATCTCTCGTGTCTTAGGTTGAGTAACCCTAGACCTAGCGGCTGGCATGATGGAGACCTGCTTTTCACCATCATCTAGCTGGAATGGTGGGAGCACCACAGTGCTCCGTGTGCCGCCACACGACCATGCACGCAGTCGGAGCTCACCGCTGCCTCATCAGATCCCTAACCCACCCTAGATAGCTTCGTTAGGATTCCGTGAAGCCATAGCGCACCTCACCGGAGCACGTGATTGCTAGAGAATGTCGGCGTACTGCTGTGCTATGTCCACCGTCCGCTATTGTCGCTGGCGAGCCATCTCCGGTGAACCCTAGGTCACGTCTTCACCACCAACCGACGTGGCTTGATGAGGGGAACATGTTGGTGTCACCCTTGTCGCCGGTGATCTCGCTGCCACCGACATAGGGCTGGCTGAAGTGCCTCCCTCACCCCGGTATCACTGTCGTGTGGGTCCAACTGACCAGCAGGTCCCAGCTGTCAGCGGCTGCATTAAGAATTTGAATTTATTCTTTTTCAAAAATATAGGCAAAATTTGAAAATTCATAAGTATAGTTGTAGATGTCCAAATTGAGTGAACCAAATTTTGTTGGATTCATCATGAAGTACTATTTTATAAAAATATAAAACCTACTGTTGAGGATGTTTTTCTAGGAGAATTAAATTGAGCTAGATAAGTGCTTTTAAATTGTTTTCAATCTTATAAAATGCATAACTTGAGCTAGGAAAGTGATAAAATTGTGATTCTAATTTTTCTGATCTTGTGTTGACATGCTCTAGCTAAGAAAAATACTAACCCTATAGTAAGCATACTTGGAGTATGATCTTCCTATTTAATCTTAAATAATTGCTAGTTTCTAGTGAAAATAAATAGGGTAAAAATACATAACTAATGATCATGCAAATTTCTACACAGTGATATGGTGCTAGGATTAATGTAAGAAAAATATGAAATCTGTTGTTTGACACTTTTCACTAGGCTAAACTATTTTTGCTAAAATAAGACAATGCAACTTGTCATTTTTGTAGAGATGGCTATACGTATCCAAATGGCATGAAATTTATAGAGTAGACTTTTGGAGACATATGTATGATACTTTAATTTTCTCATAATTTATTGTGCAATTTTGATATATTTTTTTATTTCACCTTAGTGTCCAAATAAATTAATAAATGCATTTAAATAATTTATCTAGGCTTGGCCATCATGTTTTCTAGAGTGTGTATGATGCCTATGAACTATTGGTACTATTGGTTGTGCCCAAATTTGACTGATTGTATGCAGTGAAATATTAATTGCTCTATAATTCAATTATAGTGACTGTTCGGACAGTTTCAGGTTGTTAAGTAAATTGCATGAGTAAGATGATGTTTGCTGTGAATCTTGTTAATAACAAAGTTGTCGATAACTTACTTATATTGCTTGTATCAAATTTTCATGGCAATAGGCTAAATGGTTTGAGAGTTATAGCTGTTAGAAGTTGGTCTCCAGAAATGCTTATTCTCTGGAATTTCTAGACAGATCTGGGAAATTACGTTGTTTGACCTTGATAACCATTGAATCATCTTGAGATAACTATAAGAAAGTTGTAGGCAGTTTTATAAGATTTCCTAGAAGTCCAAGATCATAGTATTTGGTTGATTAGAACTCTGGATATAGCCAAAATAAGTAGCTGTTGTTTATAGCAGGAAATGACTAAGTCAATTGTAGTTGTTTGTCTTATGTGATGCTTGTGTAGATGCTTAGGATAATTGAGATTAGTTGTTAGCTACAGGTTCTAAGCCTCTTACTAATGATGATCAACTGTACCTTAGGTTACTAGAACTTGGTGAGTGTATGTTTCTTGTATTATAGAAGAGATATGCACCTACTCAGCAATGATCAACTAGAAGAAAGTTATACAACTACTTGGTCAATGAATGTTAAACTTATCATACATCTTGTGGATAACCATGCTCATGCATATACAATTTATCATATCATCTCATCTCTTATGTATTCATGATGCTCATTTGTGCATATACATGCAATAGGTTCCCCGGAAGGAGTGACTCTACTCAAGTTCGAACCCGAGCATCAGGAGGAGCAGCAGGCATCCTAGGAGTAGGAAGTTTAGGCGGAACGAGGAGTCAATGTGGAAGATCTCACTAAGTGTCCTGACCACCAACTTTCCTCATTCTTGAAAGGCAAGACCCGAAGCATCATAAGAATCCTATGTTTTTACAAATATCACTTACGTCCTTTATGTTTGATGCATTATGTCATAGGAGTTGATTGGAAACACTTGCTGCATATATTATCCTTGTCTAGACCAATATATCTTGAATCCCTTATAGGTCCGGGATCAAATATATGCTTAGCCTTGCTTAGTCTGGTAGAAGTCGGGTGATTTCCTGTCACCTACAAGATATAGGTAGATATCTAATCACGGTTGGCTATAATTGCTATCATGGAAATAACCATATGTTGATGAATATAAAGGAAATCGGACAGGATTGTGATAGAGAAGCATAAGGCATCGAGGTCTTGGTGCCTATTTATCCCCATCTGTGTCAGTTAAGGACTGATTCACTGTACGTCCTCATGTCATGTTGAATGCATCCCTAGCACTTAGTTGGCTAGATAAGTCATTCCAACCATGAAGCCATGTAGCTCAATTCAGGATGGGCCCCGGTAAGTGAAAGTGCGCACACTGGAGGTAGTAAGGATGTGCGGAGAGCTAGTGGCATGAGTCCAAGGGCAGGCCAGGCCTAAACTTCCTAGCAGACTAGTAGAATCTCTAAGGGTGCGGTGCTGATCGGACCCACTAAGTTAGTTCCTGAGTTGTACCAAAGGTGACCGGATGTGACCCCGATGGGGGAAGTATGGGTTTGTGTTATGAATAATTCCCTAGCTAGATTGGAATCAATTTGAATCACCATCTCTCCGGATAGTGAGCACTTGACTGAGCAGCGGCAACGTAGAGTAACTTAATGGAAACTTGATGGTTATGATGATGTTCAAATTATTACACCAGATATGGTTACTAATGCTTGTTAGCTTAATCAAGTGATTGCTCTAGTACAGGTGCTAATCTAGAGATTCTTAATTGAATAGGTATTCAAATTGATGCTAGAGGTACTAAATCTCCAAGTTATGTTACTTAAGCTTTTATGCAAAATGTTGTCAAGCTAATTTTACCGATAAAGCCTTGCATACTCCTTGGTGTCATATTATTTCTAGTTTATGATGGGTAAGTCTAGCTGAGTACATTCTCATACTCAGGGTTTATTCCCTCTTGTTGCAGATGACATGATGTATCATGGGTTCTGTAAGAACTGCCTTCATCCTACTGTGGATGAGGACTAAACCATGGGGCATGGTACTCCTGAGTTCTCCCCTCTGTTCTGCTTTTGCTGGGAATGGCCGTGGTACTGGCATGTATTTGAACTAAGTGTGATGTCGATGTCGAACTACTTTGCTTCCGCTATTTGAACTTGGTTTGTAATAACTATGTGAACTCCGATGTATGTGAGATACTTGTGAACTATTTGTGAACTGTGATGTAACATGTGACGGGTTGTGTTGAATCATGTACGATCTTGGTTTGTATGTTGGTTTGTTTGAGATCCTTCATGATTTCATCGGACTACCGGGTTTATATGGGCTCAAGTATGATGGTTTGATCGCTTCAGCGATTGCTATTGTACTTGTGCTCTTATAAATTGGACGGTTCTGTTACAGCTGGCATCGAAGCAAGGTTCAACACTAAACTTGTTATATGGGTATTTAAAACAAAGGTTTTGTTTAATAAAATTAGTTTGACACTTATAGCTATATATATTGGTGTGTTAAAAATCTGAATTTTAAATTTAGAGTGTGCCAGTGGTCATATCCTTTATGCCCAGCTAAGGACTATTAGTTGGCTAAATAAGTACTAACATGGGGTTTTTTACTTTCATCGTCCATATAGCATGCTATTGTATGGATGCCATTCACTTGAGTGGTAATGTATGGATCAATTGCTTCTACGCCCTAGGTAAGAGTGGCAAGACCACAAGTGTGAGCATGCGGTCTATGGGGAGAGGTAGCTTTGGTACTATGGTATATATATATATATGTCTCATATATATATACTAAGGTATTTTATTGTGGGTTAGATTTGATATGGCTGTGGATGCATATTTATATATGGAAGTATTTAGTTGCAACCTAGAGCCCAGATTTACATTTTTGCATATATAAGTGTTGGGTTGGGCTGAAATGAAATTCTTGTGTAGGTACACTAACAGGGAAACGTGTACCCTGATTAGTTACGTATATTGAGAGAACATATGTATGCCACCATGTATGTCGTTAGAATTTTAAATTTTTCCTAAGATTCATGAGGACATATGGAACATGCATGCATCATGTTCACTCATGCATTTATATTTTTACATTCCTCCCTTACTTATAATTGATTACCCCATTCATTAAATTTCTTCACACGTATGATATCCTCTCACAAGAGTTGCACACTTTGCTACAGTTGGCATCACCAGGAGCCTCGCCTCGCAGTGACACGTTCCTAGCTATGTTTGGCACTCCTACCTTGCTGTGGAGGGTGCTAAACTTAGTTGGGTACTGAGGGGCAGTGGCAGCTGAGGGGCAGTCATGGTATGATATGCGGGTGACCATTCTAGCCATGTAGACAATCCACGGTGGCAGGGTTGGAGTATTGAGTCAGATGGGTACTCTCCTTGGGAAGGTTCCCAAGTGGTAGCTTTGGAGGCACTGAGTGAAATCTGTTAGGAGTTTGGTGATGAGCTTGTCAATGGTCTAGCCGGAACCTTTCCCCAGGTGGATCCATTAGTGATCGTTTGTATGTAGTCAGGCGATAATGCAATGGTGAGGGACCATGGTGAGCGAGGAGAGAGCTCTAGTGCTGCTATGAGCGCTATGTTCGCTATCCTGAAGATGTTCTACTCCTGCCAAGACAACTACGTCAGCTGCATGCTAGAGCTCCAGTGAGCATAGGCTGCACAACGCTAGCTATGAGGGCATGTGTGCAGGCATCGAAGGGCAGCTAGAGAGGCTCAGCAAGAAATCAATAATGCTATTATAGCTTTAGAAGCTCATCGGGTGCAGTTGGTGAATGCTATTGTAGAAAGAGATGCAGTTAGGGCTGAGTTATAGGACGTCTATGCTGAGAGGGATGAGGTCATTTGCCCTACTAAGACTAGGGAGGCAGCTAGAATCTAGACTGTGTTTCAGGCTACTAGGCAGTCAATGGAGTTTGATCACAGAGAGCAGGAACTCTTACGCCAGATTGAGGAGCTTCAGCTGGATGTTCACCATCTCAACAACATGGTGAACACAATTCTTCCTCCAGCTCTAGCGGTGGACGAAGATCCCAATGTGTTGATTACTGAGGATGATGGCATGGAGGTGTATGCCGAGGATGAGCCTGAGGAAGAGGTCGAGCCTTTTGAGGACGATCACGATGATGATGTGTTCGACATCGACAACAACCACCCCGAGGAGTAGCTTAGATATAGTATCTAGCTAGATGCACTAGCTCTCTATCTTCGATCCTTTATGTAATGAACTCATAATGTAGGTTTCGATCTCATGATGTACTCCTTTGATGTAATCTTAGAACCTTGCATGTTTAATCTATGTTGTTGTTGAACCTTCATAAATGTCTAGTTTGTGTGCTGACAAGTATTTGACATGTATGGGAATGCATTGCGTGATCGCTAAGTAATATGACTGGTGATGTTGTGTTGTGGAAATGAATTATTATGCCTCTGTTTTATTGTATGAATGTTAAATTCTCTCCAGTAAATTCAATTTGGCATAATTATATAATTCCACTACAATTTTTCTGACATCATCAATAATTACTTGTGGTTGTAATTCTGCAAATGATGTGCACTCGTAGGGGAGCTAGTGGAGATGATGTAGGTGGTAGTGGTTCCCGTGGCAATGGCAATAAGGACCTCCCACCACCGCCGCATCCCATGCTAGTGGAGATGGTGGTCCAGCTCATGGAAACCCTAGCGTTCCATGGGAGAAGTGTTGCGCGGTCTTGCGCAGAATGCTGGCCATGGACGAGGAAGGGACCAAAACCAAGGACTTGAACCTAACCAGTTTAGCAATTTTAAGGAATTTCTTGATACCAAGCCTCCTGTAACACCCCAGGTGTTTGTCACCAGTTAAGCAATGGGTTTGAGCTCAAACATGACATGTTAAGTGATGATGAAGGTGTCAAGATCAAATCTACAAGAGTGAGCTCCAACTTAAACTTGGACAACACACCCTTACTTACATGTGGAACCTTGTTAAGATTATGCAAGATTAATGTTAAACATGCTTATTTCATGTACATTACATCAACATGCATCCATCTTGACTAGTGGAAAAGTTTCATGAAGTTTGGAATCAAGAAGTCACATGAAATGATAAGTTATAACCTTGATTGAATTGCTTTATTAAGTAAATGGTAATATGAGATGTTGACCAAACCTTGCTACCTTGCCCAAATGACTCTAATTGAACTCTACAACAAAAGTCATGAAGGGTTCATGTTAAGCAAAAGTCAAGAAAATGCCTCAATCGGTCTAAAACTCTAATCTAAGTTTTACCGTGATGCTATTTTGACCTACATTGACCAATCATTTATAGTGCTTGCATGGAGTTACACCTTAAATAAAAGTTGAAGTTTGAGTGTAGTAGAACAAACTTTGTTTTTGGACCAAGAGCCAGATCAACTTGGAACTAAGTCAAACAGAGGCTTGAAAATTGAATCAGCTGATGTCTTAGGCTCCCGGTAAATTTTTCTAAGTCCCTGAAGTGACAGCAGCAAGTTAACTTCTTTGCGACATTTTATCATCCAAATTTATGTGGTAGCTCAATTGGATTCCTTAAAATGAGTTGAATTACCTTTCATGGTGAAAACAATAAATCAAGTCCCATCAAATTTGGATCTTCAAAAATAGTTTCCAAAACAGCAAAAGTTTACTTTGTCACTTAACTGACATTGACATGTCGGCATTCCGTGTTCTCCAAATTTTGTTAAGCAACTTGATTTGGTAACAAAATAAAAGTTGGAGTATACATGGTGGAGAAGAGCATGTATAAAGATGGCACTTGTGTGACTTCGTTTTGACCATCAATTTGGATTTTTGTTTGTTGCTGTCAATACGTTGACACTGTCAATTTGGAACTTAATACGTAGCTAATGGAGAGCTCTAATGGACTAGATCCCTAAATAGGAGTTGAAGAGCATCAGGAGAGGAACAACTTTGCTTCAAGGACCATAGCCCAGTTCGGCACGTAATCAGCCCTAACACGGCCTCCAAAATTAGATGTATCACGCCTGCCTCGTGTTCGACCTCGTGCCCACATGTCTTCCATGCGCTGGCCGCGCCCCCCCCATGGCCGACGCGTGCACCTGCCTCCCTGTCGGGCCTCTGTGTCCTCCTGGAGTGGGCACCGAGCCCCAGCTCACTCATCCTCACTCCCTCTGCCCTCCCTTCGCTCTCCCTCGCTCTCTGGTGCTTGTGCACACTAGGCGTGGCCACGTCCACCATGGCCTGAATGGCTGAGCTCCCTGCCTCTACGTGGTTCCGCTCCTCCAACGCTCCTTCGCCCAAGCTAAGATCCCAACCACGCTCCCCACTCCTTTCCGCCTCTGGTGCTCCACTTCCCCGGCTTCCCAGCCGCCCGCAGTTCATCGTCTCTGGAGCAACAGCAACCAGCGCCGCTCGCCTCCATGGCCAGCCATCCTCGGGCCATCGTGAGATGAGCTGCGGGCTCCTCTTAGTGCATGTACGTTCCCTCATGCTCCCCGCCGCTACCGGCCACCGCCCACTAGGGCCGGCCGACCTTGGAGCCGGCCTACCGATGGCCACCGCAGTTGCAAGCAGCCGGTGCTCATGCTGGTCCGCCACGCACAAGCCCCTACCATGATGAGCCCCTACATGGGTGTGCGCTGGTCCCTTGCTGCTCCTCTGCCACTCCCCGCAGCCGGTGAGCCTCCTCCGGGCGGCAACGGCGAGGCTTGGCGTGCTCCTTTGCTTCATTCGTGTGGAGGACCTCGCACATGAATTTGAGAAAAGAGAAGGGTCGATCTGCGAAGTCGTGACTCATATGAATAGTGTCTATAGGGGCCTCTTCGTTGGAATCTATTTTTTGAGAAGTATAGGGTCCCCGGTGCATTGTTATTTTTCTTTTATGGCTGAAACTTTGGAAAATTGTACTAAATTGTAGAAAAATCCAAAAATAGCAAATGAGGACTTTTTGGAATACTTGTGAGTAGATCTACATAGTAGATTCATAATATGATATGTGTTGGTAGAAAGTTTCTGATTTTTTATTTATTCTTATAAAGTGCTTTTAAAAATGCTTTTAAGTTGGTTAGATGCATATCTTGAATTATAGAAGTCCAAAAATTTTGATTCTAGATGTGTTAGTCTTGTGATGACACTCTCTAGCTAATAAAAATATTAAACATGCTAGTTGTGTAATGTTTTTATTATGTTTTGATTTAATCTTGTTAAATAGGCAATTTTAGCTTGTTTTGCTTGTCATCTTCATATCTAAAGTTATGGTGCTTCAATTGCTGTGAAATTTTTATGGTAGGCTACTGATACTATGTGGGTGCTGTGGTCAAAATTTCATGCTCATTAGATGTAGAATGAAGGAGTTATTGATTTATCTTATTTAGGGTTTGATAAATAGCTTTAAATGGTTTTAATTAAGTTATAATTTTTTTGATGAGGTAAAAATGGAAAATGTTGTTCCATGACCTTGGTATGATGTTTTGTGTCATGTTGATACATAATATGACCATGCATTTGAAGAAAATATTGAATTTCATATTTATCTTGCTCTCACATGATTTCTTGCAATTGCAATTTGTCCTTTTTGTAGTAATTAAATTACAAATCCCGAGCATGTGAAATTTGTACAATAATCATGTTTGGTCACCATCTTTCTCTCATAAAAATCTCAGCCCCAAGCTAGTTGTTCTCATATGGCACTAAAAATAATATATATATATATATATATATATATATATCATTCTATGGAAGTTAATGAAAGTTAATAACAAATAGGCATATGCCTAAGCCATGAGATGCTACTTTAATTACACTAAATTTGTGAAATGTAGTTGAGCTATATGGATGTTTTTTGAGCCTTTGAATCATATGTATGAAATCTCTGTTGGGGGAAACAAGTGGAAACACGAACATGCTACCTTCTAAAATTTGGCTGCATGTGTACTTTTTGTGGTGCAATCATTTTCGAGATGATAATGATGTTTTCTGTAAATGTTGTGAATATAAAAGTTGTAGGTAACTTCATAATCTAGATTGTGTTTAATTTTCATGACCATAGGCCTGATGGTTTATGAGTTATAGATTTTAGAAGTTTGATGTCAGGTTTTTGCATGCTCTCTGTATAGATCTAAATGATTATGTTGTTTGACTTAGATAAGCTTTGAATCATGTCTTGGAATAATATAATAAGTGTAGTGATTTTCATGAGCTTTCCAAATTGTTAAATATCACACCTTTTGGTGGTGTAAATCTCCAGTTATGAGCTTGTGAAGTGGAATGACAGAATCTCCTAATCTGGACAGAGATGTCTTCTTTGTGATGTTTGACCTGGTTAACTTTGGAATTAGCTTGTGGTGTTTATAACAAAGTTGTGCATGGTTTGCTAAGCTTTCTAAAAAGTCTAGAACGACCTTGTTGTGACAGCTAGAACTCAACTTATTGCTGTCTGAAGTTGTATGTTAGATTCAATCCATATTTTGGATAGAATTGTTGCTTTGTGTGTTTAAGGCTAAATAACTGTTGAATCACCTAAAGGTGATAATAAGAAAGTTATAGATTACTTAATAAGATTTCTATGAAGTTAAGGATCAAGCTTGTTGGATGATTAGAACTCCAGTTATACATTTCGGAAGTTCATGTCAGTTTTCTGTCCTTATCCATACATACCTAAGATATTGGCATATTTGATCATGTTAACCTGTGAATTAGCTTTTGGAATGAATAGCAAAGTCTTAGATAATTTCATTAGCTTTACAGAAAGTCTAGGTTCACCCTTGTTGGATGCCTATATCTCTAGTTATGGTTAAGACAAGTAACTGCTGTGCTGCTGTCCAGATTTCTATACATCTGCTAGGTGATTGCTTTAGCTTGCTCTTGTTTTGGCTAAACATGTTGGTTAGTTTTTGATCAATGCATGTGTGCAATATCTGAACTTAAGTTCACTTGTGTGCCATGCCTAATATGCTTGCTATCCCTCTATAATAGGTTGTGTGATGTTTAGTTAAATAACTCTAGGTGCCTATGTCTTGCATGATCTTATATTTGCCTTGAATGCTATTATGTAATGCATCTTATATTACCATTCTTCATATTCATGCACTTGCATCTTGCATCTCATCTAGGTATGCTAGATGAACCATGTGAAGGTCATGATGTTGAGGCCGAACCCGAAGACGGTGTATGGTGGACCTATCCCAAAGATGGAAGGACTAAGCAAGTGCCGAGATGGGAGATGCTCGCCAAGCGAGGGTCATCTAACAAACACTAACCTAGTGTTGGATCCCAGGCAAGCCCCGGAGCATTCTAAGCCTCCTAAGTTTTTACAAATATCACTTGAGCCCTTTATGTTTGATGCATTAAGTTATAAGAGTTGATTGGAACCACTTGATGCATAGAACTACCTTGTCTAGAAATATACCTTGAACCCTATATAGGTCCAGGATCGAATGTATGCTTAGCAATGCTTAGACCGGTAGAAGTTGGGTGATTTCCTATCACCTGCGAAATATAGGTGGATACCAAAGCACGGTTGGCTATTTTGCTATCGTGGAAATAACCATGTGTTGATAAATAAAAGGTGATCAGGCGGGATTGTGATAGAGAAGCAACAAGGCATGGAGGTCTTGGTGCCTATTTATCCCCGTCAGTGTTGGTTAAGGACCGATTTGGTGTACGTTCTCATGTCATGTTGAACGCATGTCTAGCACTTAGTTGGCCGGATAACTCGTTCCGATCACGAAGCTGAGTAGCTCAACTCAGGCCGAGACACAGTAGGTGAAAGTGCGCACCCTGGTTGATAGTAAGGATGTGCGGAGAGCCAATGGCATGTGTCCAAGGGCGGGTTCCAGTCCCGATCTTCCTAGCAAATTGGTAGAATCTCTGAGGGTGCGGCGCTAATCGGACCCGCAAAGTTGGTCCCTAAGTTGTACCAAAGGTGACCTAAGACTACCTTGGTGTAGGTATGTCTGGGTTTGTGTTAGGAGTAATTCCCCAGCTGGGTAGGAATCGATTCGAATCGCCATCTTTCCCGGATAGTGAGAACTTGACTGAGCAGCGGCAATGTAGAGTAACTTAATGGAAACTTGATGGTTATGATGATGATATTCACATTACTACACCGGCTATGGTTACTATTTCCTATTACTAAATGATATTCCACATGTTTGGCATAGGTTTGTTGCTAATCTAGAGATGAATAGCTATAGTTAACTTTGTTACTGAATTGTAAAATGTATAGCTCAACTAGTGGCTTTTATGCAAAATTTTGTCAAGCTAGCTCCACCTATAAAGCCTTGCATACTCTTTGGTGTCACTTTATTTCTAGTTTATGAAGGGTAAGTCTAGCTAAGTACATTGGAGTACTTAGGGTTTATCCCACCATGTTGCAGGTGAAGTTCTCAGCCTGCTGAACATGGTGGCTAACCGTCGGGGGGCTTAGTGACTCTATATTTATTTCTCATCTATATGCTTTTATCAGAGGTTGTCACTTATGCTAGCAATGTATTTGGAACTTATATTAATGTAATCATTTGAAAGCTATGTTGTTTTTACTAATCGGTTTTGAAAACCAAACTTGTACTATTATTTGTGAACCCATTTGTAATATTATTTCCGCTACAACTCTATGTGTATGATGTGTATTTGCTTAATCACTTGATCTTAGTTATGATGTTGATTTATTGAGGTCCTTCGTGACACTCGGTGGACTACCGGGTTTATATCAGTGAAAGTATGCGCGCGTCAACGTGCTAAACAGGGACAGTCATACTTGATCTTGTATAAATTGGGCGATTCTGTCACACCTCCTACCTTTAAGGAAGCAGAGGAGCCATTGCAGGCAGATGAATGGCTGAATACAATTGAACAGAAGTTTCGTCTCTTAAGGGTTACAGAACACCTTAAGGTAGAATACACATCGCACCAGTTGTAGGGGCCTGCAGCATTTGGTGGAGTCATCATCGATCTACTTTGCCTGAGGATGCTCAAATTACCTAGAACCAGTTTATGGCTGCTTTTACGGGACATCATATTCCCCCAGGTCTTATGAGCATGAAACATATAGAATTCATGAGGCTGACACAGGGTACCAAGAGCCTAACTGAGTATCTACATGCCTTTAACAATTTGTCAAGGTCTACCGCAGAGTTTGTTGATACTGATGCAAAGAAGATCGCTAGTTTCAAGAGTGGGCTTAGTCCAAAGCCAATGAAGACCCTAGCTAACAGCAAATGTGCCACTTTCAATGAGTTTGTTAGTGATGCTTTGACTCAAGAGAATCAGAACAACATCTATTCAGCATCTAAGAGTCATAAGAGAGCTTATGAACCAGGTGCATCTCAGTCCAAAGCTCTTATTGTTATGAGACCTCAGTTTTGCCCACCTGCTCCAAAGTATAGACCACCTTAGAAGAAGGTACAGACCAGTCAGACCTAGAAAGTGTATCGCTAGGCCTTTTTTGTTGCCCTACCAAAGTGTAGCAAAGGACAAGGGAGCTCCAGCGTTCCACCAAACGGCATGCCATGCTAGAACTGCAACAAGACTGGCTATTAGGCAAGAAATTGCCCCTACCCCAAGAAGAACAACAACCAAAAGCAGGGTAATCTAAATGCACGTCAGGGACACATGTACTATACCACCCTAGAAGAGATCCCTTTAGGTGAAGTTGTTACTGCAAGTACGTTTCTTGTGAACCAACACCCCACAGTTGTTTTGTTTGATTCTGGAGCTTCACATTCATTTATGAGTCAAATATTTGCATCCAAGCATGATCAAAGGGAAGTTACTGTAGATAAGGGTGGTGATTGCATAAGTGCAGCTAGAAATAATATCTCTACCAACCAGATAGTTAGAGATGTGTGCATTTCAATAAGCAACCGAGAGTATAGCTCAGATCTTGTAGTATTGTTAGGGTTGGGGATAGATGTAATCTTGGGTATGAAATGGATGTGTGGACATGGAGTTCTCATTGACACTTCAACTAGAACCATCATATTGATAGAACCCAAGAGTAACGATGCTTTCCTAGTGCCACTTCATAGAAATTTTGATCTCCAAAACTTCACCGGTGCTATTCAGACCATGACCCTCCTTGATATTCTAGTGGTATGTGAGTTTCTAGATGTGTTTCTAGATGAATTGCCCAGGTTGTCACCCGATAGGGATGTAGAGTTTAAGATCGAGTTATTATCAGGTACAGCACCCATCTCTCAGAAGCCATATAGAATGCCACCAAATGAGCTAGCCGAGCTTAAGGTTCAATTGCAAGAGCTTTTAGAGAAAGGACTCATTCGACCTAGCTCAACTCCATGGGGTTGTCCCGCCTTATTTGTGAAGAAGAAAGACAGATCATTGCGGATGTGTGTGGACTACCGACCACTTAATACCATAACGGTCAAGAACAAGTATCCTTTGCCTCGAATTGATATCTTGTTCGATCAATTGTCAAGGGCTAAGGTGTTCTCCAAGATTGAATTGAGATCTGGTTACCATCAGATTAAAATCAGGCCAGAAGACGTACCTAAAACTACTTTCTCCACTAGGTATGGCCTATATGAGTATTTGGTCATGTCCTTTGGGCTAACAAATGCTCCTACATATTTCATGTATCTGATGAATTTGGTGTTCATGCCCGAACTGGATAAGTTCATGGTTATGTTCATCGATGACATTCTAATGTATTTAGAAAACAAGGAGGATCACGTAGAGCACCTGAGAGTTGTTCTAACTATACTAAGAGAACATAAGTTGTATGCTAAGTTTAGCAAGTGTGAGTTTTGGCTTCGGAAGGTACCTTTTCTATGGCACGTGCTGTCAGAAAATGGGATCTCTGTAGACCCCTCTAAGGTGCAAGAAGTTGTGGATTGGAAGTCCTCGACTTCTGTTCATGAAGTTTGGAGTTTTCTTGGTTTAGCAGGTTACTACCATCGGTTCATTCCGGACTTCTCCAAAATCACCAAGCCAATGATAAGATTGCTTTAGAAAGATGAGAAGTTTGTATGGACTCCGAAGTGTGAAGCTGCTTTTGACACTTTATGGACTTTGTTGACTTCAGCTCCTATTTTGGCACAACCTGATATCGAGAAACCTTTTGATGTGTTTTGTGATGCATCAGGTACCGGTTTGGGATGTGTTCTTATGCAGGAAGGCCGAGTTATTGCTTATGCCTCACGTCAGCTAAAAAAGCATGAAGTCAATTACGCAACTCAAGACTTGGAATTAGCAGCGGTTGTCCATGTATTGAAGATCTGGAGACACTATTTGCTTAGCAATGTGTGTCATATTTACACAGATCATAAGAGTGTTAAGTATATCTTCACTCAACCCGAACTAAATATGAGACAAAGAAGAAGGCTAGAATTGATCAAAGATATAATTTAGAAGTACATTATCATCATGGCAAAGCGAATGTTGTTGCAGATGCTTTGAGTAGAAAGTCTAACTACAATTCTCTGTTAGAAGATGGCTTCAATTTGTTACATCATGTTGTGCTGCATAATATTATGATCAGCTGTTCTCTTGGGAGCAAGATCATCGAGCTTCAGAAGACTGATCTAGGTGTGTTCCACATCAAAAGAAGGATGAAAGAGCAAAAGACTAAGCATTTCAGGATAGATGAGAACGGTGTTCTATGGTTTAAAGATAGATTGGTGGTGCCAAAGGATAAGGAACTTAGAAACCAGATCTTAGGAGAGGCTCACTCTTCTAAACTATCCATCCATCCAAGTAGTAGTAAAATGTATCAGGACTTGAAAAACCATTTTTGGTGGACCAAAATGAAGGAGATTGCAGCTTATGTTGCTAAATGTGATAATTGTTGCCGAGTTAAGGCTATTCATTTGAAACCTCCTAGACTGCTTCAACTACTATCCATTCTAGGGTGGAAGTGGGAAGAAGTTAGCATGGATTTTATTGTTCGACTTCCACCTACTCATAAGAATTTTGATTCCATATGGGTGATTGTGGATCGCCTAACTAAGTCTGCACATTCCATTCTAGTCAGAACCAACTATCAACCGCATGAGTATGCTGAGTTGTATATCTCCCATATAGTACATCTACATGGCGTGCCAAGAACCATTGTGTCTGACAGAGGGCCTCAGTTTACTGCTCATTTTTGGGAACATTTGCACAAGAGGTTAGGCACAAACTTAGTCCGAAGTTCTGCCTATCACCCTTAGACCTCCGGGCAAACTGAACATGTAAATCAAATATTGGAAGACACGTTGAGAGCTTGTGTCATCTCTTCAAAGGGTTCATGTGAAAAGTGGTTACCTTTAGCTGAGTTTTCCTACAACAATAGTTATCAAGAGAGTATTAAGATGGCTCCTTTTGAGGCTTTGTATGGCTGTAAATGTAGAACTCCTTTGAATTAGGTTGAACCTAGAGAAAGAAGATACTATGGTATTGATTTTGTCAAAGAGGCTAAAGAGCAGGTGCATATCATTCAACAACATATAGAAGCCGCTTAATCAAGGCAGAAGAGTTAGCTGAACTTAAAATTCAGCTACCAGAACTGTTGGACAAAGGTCTCATTCGACCTAGTTCATCTCCATAGGGATGTCCAACTTTGTTTGTAAAGAAGAAGGACAAATCCTTGAGAATGTGTGTGGATTATAGGCCACTTAATGTTGTGACCATTAAGAATAAGTATCCTTTGCATCGCATCGATATCCTGTTCGATCAACTGGCAAAAGCAAAGATATTCTCTAAGATTGACTTGAGGTTAGGTTATCATCATATTAAGATCTGGCCAGAAGATGTACCTAATACAACTTTCTCCACTAGGTATGGCTTGTATGAGTATTTGGTCATATCTTTTGGACTGACAAATGCTCCTGCCTACTTCATGTATTCGATGAATTCGGTATTCATGCCCGAACTCGACAAGTTCATGGTCGTGTTTATCGATGATATCCTAATTTACTTAGAGAATGAGGCAGATCATGCAGAGCATATGATGATTGTCTTTTCTAGATTGAGGGAGCATAAATTATATGACAAATTTAGCAAATGTGAATTCTGGTTGAAGAAAGTACCTTTCTTGGGTCACATCTTATTAGAAGATGGAATTTCTATAGACCCATCTAAAGTATAAGAGGTCATGGATTGGAAGGCCTCGACTTTGTCGCCAAAGCTGAAGAGCAAGTATGCATTATCCAACAGCATATGAAAGCAGCTCAGTCCAGACAAAAGAGTTATGCGGATAAAAGAAGAAGACCACTAACCTTCGAAGTGGGAGACTACGTGTACTTAAAAGTTTCGCCCATGAGGGGAGTGCAGAGATTTGGAGTAAAAAGGAAGCTTGCGCCTAGATATGTAGGGCCATACCAGATTATTGAATGGAAGGGAAATGTCGCCAACAAGTTACAGCTTCCTCTAAAGATGAGTACCATATTCAATGTCTTCCATGTTTCTTAGTGGAAAAGATGTCTTCACATCCCTGAGGAAGCCATTGCACCCACCAACATTAAGCCCCAATAGGATTTGACTTATGAAGAGAAACCAATCCAAGTGCTAGAAGAAATGGAAAGAATAACCCGGAGCAAGGTCATTAAGTTCTACAAGGTGGTGTGGAATAACCACAATGAACAAGATGCCATGTGGGAACAGGGAGGATTATGTACGTGAGGTTTATCCTTCTTTTTATGAAGAATGGTAGGTCTTGCAAATCTCGAGATGAGATTTCTCTAAGGGGGAGGGGCTGTAACACCCCAGTGTTAAGCATTGCATTTGGCATTTGCATTTCATGAGCACAAGCATCATCCAAGCATTCCTGAGCATGAGCATATGAAGTTTCATTCTTCTTATCACATGTAGTGTTAATTATATATGCATATGCTTGTAATCATGTGTGACCAATATAAGAAATGGTTTTGAGGTCACCAAAATACCTTAAAACACCTAGAATGACAATTGGAACAATGTTTATATTCATGACTTGAGCCAATTTTGCTTCCAAGTGTTGGTTTATTTTGAAATGCCATGTTCATGATGCTAGTTTGACCAAAGTTGAACAGTAGCTTAGAAAGTTTGCATGGCTATGCGACCTAAATAAAAGTTGTAGTTCACATCATGGGCAACAAACTTTGTTTAAGGGTCATGAGCTGAATCAGTGTCTAACATGGTCAAATAGAGCTCACAAGTTTCAACTCAATGTTGTTTGTAACTTAGAAAATTTTGCTGTCCTAAACCGGTTTACAGTTTCAGAGTACCCCACTTTGTAGCACTGTAGTTTGAAAACCATTCAGATTTAGGCAAAACTCATTTAAGCAATCTTGTAGTACTCATGTAGCTCTACATTTTTGTATTAATGAAGTTTTCACTGATTCACCACGGTTTGGGAGATTAGGAGGTCAGAAAATCGAGTTTCAGTCGACTAAATGGAGCTCATCGGTTCAAAATCTCAGCCGACGTCATGGCCGACCGCGCTAGGAGCCGCATGCCACGTGTAACACCCTAGTGTTAAGCATGCATTGGGCACTTGCATTTCATGAGCACAAGCATCATCCTAGCATCATGAGCATGAGCATAAGAAGTTTCATCTCATTCACCTTATCTTTATCACATGTGATGTTGCTTATATACATATATATGCTTGCCATTGTGTGTGACCAATGCATGAAATGGTTGTGAGGTCACAAAAACACCTTAGACATACTTAGGATGGTACATGGAACAAGTTTAGTATTCATGACTTGGACCAAAACAACCCCCAAATCATAGTTAATCTAGAAACTTGCATTTTCATGTTACTACTTTAACCAAAGTTGAATTATAGCATAGATTGTTTGTATGGTAGTGCACCCTTAAGCAAAGTTGTAGTACTTGACTAGAGTAACAACTTTTATTTTTGGGTCACGAGCTAATTCAGCGCCTAACATGGTCAAATAGGGCTCACAAGAATCAATAAAATATTGTTTTCAACTTAGAAAAAGTTGCTAAGTCATGAACTGATTTTTAGTTTTGATGTACCAAACTTTGAAGCTTTACATAAGAGTTTGCTTAAGTTACTAGAGAAGAGATATGCACCTACTCAGCAAAAGAAATTGTAACTTGTTATCACCTTAATGCAATGCTGCTGAGAACACTTATGAGGATGCATTCATCATATTATACATGTCATTATATATGCATCCATGATATCTTATTTCCTGCTCATGCATGTAGGATCATACGAGGCGATAACTCTATTGGAATTCAATGAAGAAGTAGAGGAACAACAGGAGGCACCTCAGGCTATAGCTCCAGAAGGAGAGGAGCAAACTCTTGAAGACCTACCCGAGTGCCTAGATCACAAGCCAACTTCCTTGATCAAAGGCAAGCCTCAAAGCATTTTAAGCCTCCCATGTTTTACAAAATATCACTTGAGTCTTTTATGTTTGATGCATTAGGTTATAAGAGTTGGTTTAAAACACTTGATGCATAGAACTACCTTGTCCAGATATATACCTTTAACCCTGTGTAGGTCTAGGATCGAATATATGCTTAGCCATGCTTAGACTGGTAGAAGTCAGGTGATTTCCTATCACCTACGAGATATAGGTGGATACCGTAGCACGGTTGGCTATATTTGCTATCGTGGAACAGAACCATGGGGTAATGTAATTGGAGACCGGGCAGAGTCTATGTGTGGGTTGACTCATATAATTCCATCTATGCAATTAAGGATCGTACCATTATTGGTGACTCTGTCGAGATTGAACACATGCCTCTCACTTAGCTGGTCGGATAACTCGTTCCGACCATGAAGCCAAGTAGCTCAACTTAGGCTGGGCCTGTTCTGTGAAAGTGCGCACTCTGTATGATAGTAAGGATGTGTGGGGAGCCAGAGTGAGCCCAAGGGTAGGCCGGGCCTGAACATCCTGGTAGCTGGTTGTCCCTGATTGTGCAGCGCTGATCGAACCCGCGAATTGGACCTGAGTTGTACCAAAGGTGACCTAAGACTATCTTGGCATAGGTATGTCTAGGTTTGTATTAGGAATAAATTCCTAGCTGGTTGAAATCGATTCGAATCACCGTCTCTCCCAGATAGTGTGAAACTCTGACTCACAGCAACATCATAGTAACTGTGTTATGGAATATGATGGTTCAGATGAACATGGGATTACTATACTGGCTATGGTTACTACTGTATGATACTAAATGATATACCACATGTTTGGCATAGGTTAGTTGCTAATCTAGAGATGAATAGCTATAATTAACTTGATGACCAAATTATAACTGTATGCTTGAATTAGTAATCTTTTTATGCAAAATGTTGTCTAGCTAGCTCCACTTATACAACCTTACATAATCCTTGGAGTCACTTTATTTTTGGTTTATGATAGGTAAGTCTAGCTGAGTACCTTCTTGTACTCAGGGTTTATTTCCCATTGTTGCAGATAGTATGGTGTATCATGGTTACTATAAGAACTATTTTTGTCCCACCATGGACGAGGACTAGGGCCCTAGGCAAGGCGTCTCTTGTTAATCCCTCTATTATGCTTTTGTGGTTGTGATCCGGAGCTAGCACAGTATTTGAACAATGATGTGAGATGTTGGTTTCAAACTTTATTTGCTTCCGCTACAACTTTATTGAACCTGGTTTGTAATAACTTTTACTCATACTTTGATATATGGAATTGTAATTGTGAACTTTATGTAACATGTGACATGTATGATGAATCATGTATGATCTTGGTTGCATGTTGATGGTTAATCAAGACCCTTCGTGGTACTCGATGGACTACCAGGTTTATATGGGCTCAAGTATGACAGTGTGGCTGCTTGCAGGCTGCATTGTACTTGTGCTCTTATAAATTGGATGGTTCTGCTACACCTGCTAGGACCATGGTGGAGTGGACGAGGTCATCGGTTGACCGGGCTGAGTTCGACCAGTTACAAGAGAGGGGGTGATCCCAGAGGCCACCGAGGAGCTCAGGTTTAGAGTCCTGGTGAGAAGCGAAGTGGAGACAAGGCTGAAGGAAAATGAGGTCATCTCTTTTGTCCCTTTCCACCTTCTTGGGTTCGGGCTACCGACGCACCCCTTACTGAGGTGGTTCTCTACTACTACAGGCTCTGCCTCCATGATTTGACCCCAGAGGGGATCCTCCACCTCTCGGTCTTCATCATGTTGTGCGAGGGCTTCCTAGGAATACCTACCCATTATGATCTATGGTGGTTTCTTTTTTGGGTGGTTCCATCAGCGTCCTCTTGGCACCGTCGTTGTACGATGGGGGCACCTCGATTAAAATTCATCCAAGATTGGAGGAGCGCTACCTGAGCCTTCACCATCACTATGTCGCAGACCTGGATTGAGAGTATAGGTGGCTCTATGTCGCCAACAATGAGTGGCTAGCGCTGCTAACTTTTTCTCATGACTGGCTGCATCCTGACATGAGCATTTGCACTTATTGCTGCATCATGGTCGATGCCACCAACCCTATTGGAACCATAGCATTTGCACTTATTGCTGGATGCGATTAAGGACCTAAAGGACCAGGGACTCATGGTGCTGAGGGTGATCCATACCATCTTTAGCCGTTGGGTCCTCCCCTTGAAGATGAGGGGCCACCCTCAATGGGAGTTCTAGGGCTGACGGATCCTATAATCGAGTTGAGCATCACCATCTGCTTGGAGGAGGTAGACAATCTGATGATGACAACTATTGGAGTGTCCACGCAAGATCTTAGTAATGGGGAGGCCCTGGATGCCTTCCACGTTGGCAATCCTCCTCTAAAAGATAAACCTCTCGTTAGCGTGGTCTCTGACCCACCACCAGTTCCCCCTTCGAAGATGGATCATCACCATACACTGTTCATGTTGTTTATCTTCATTTAACTAGAAGATGCGAGCAATGCTCACACTATCTAGTATGTGTTCATGCTATTTAATTTAACTAGTATTTGGAATGTGCCTACTTTC
Source organism: Miscanthus lutarioriparius (assembly GCA_904845875.1). NCBI lineage: Eukaryota > Viridiplantae > Streptophyta > Magnoliopsida > Poales > Poaceae > Miscanthus > Miscanthus lutarioriparius. Next base: position 67,769,122 of record CAJGYO010000006.1, on the reverse strand, counting down.
TCAATAGGTGAATGTGGGTGTGACGGTGTCATGAGCCTTGTTGGCCCTGGAGCCCAGTTCTTCATCTGTGGTAATGCTCGGAAAGCATCCCCACGAGGCATCCACCGATGGGGGCAACCACCCATGATTCCGTGCCATGCTGCACCGGTCAGTTTCGTATAAGTTGTTTACATTCTCAATCTGATTGCTCTCCCCTTTATCCTATATGGGCATGAACTTGGCATGCATTGTGCAGTGCTTTGTCCATGACAGAGCCATCCCCCATCGTGGGGCTTCCCCCCGATGTTGCCAAAGAGTCATCCCATCGCCGCTCGCCACCGCCGAGCCCATTTGTCCCCGCACAACCCTCTGGTTCTGAAATGGGTGAATTATCAGAACAGCATGAACACTCAGATGACACAAACTATCATCAACTATTGAAGGATTACCACAAGGTACAAGCGTTGTTGTCATCGTCTAGGCTGAACACCGAGATGCTACGTGGTGAGCTGGACGCCGCGCGTGACGCACTTCAAGTTTATGAGAATGAGGCCTCCTAGGCGTGAGCCAACTAGGTGATGGTCAAGGAGCAGGCCCATAACATGATAAACCTTCTTGTGGAACTGAGGACGTGGGTCCAGACCCTACAGCTGTGCGCACAAGCCACCTGTGACGCAACCTTCCTCGTGGAAACAACAGACAATCCGGTCGCCATAGAGGAGCACCTCCGAGTGATGTCGGTCTGTCTTTGAGTTGTGGTGACCGAAGCTATTCATTAGGGGGCTACCCCAGTGCTGGCTGGAGCCCAGCTTTAGATTGGCGCAACGGTGAATGTCTAGGTGGTGGAGCAAGGTTTTTCACTGAGATCGAAGGACGATGACATTATTGATCTAGTCGAGAGTTCGAGCCAGCTACCAACGCCATCTTAGCAAAGGTGGACATGGAGCTGATCCTGCATGCCAGCCTCGACCCTATCTATGGGACATATTAGTAGTATTATTAGTCATGAATAGGTTTGATTTGTGGTACGCCCTTGCAAATATGTGAACTCTTATTTGCTTGTTGGTGTTAACTTTTGTTGAACTATGTATTAGGTGGGTTAAACTTTATCGAGTGTGGTGTAGCTCAGGTCCTTTGGTCATTTTGTAGCTGGTTTCTAGCCCCTGTTGATTGCATTTCACTACAGATTTCTTTCTAGTTGTCTTTAATCTGATCTATAATATGCTAAACATTCATGAGTTCCTTTGATCTCTATTGAGGCCAACTCGTGTCTTCGATAAAATTTGTTGACCTTGAAACAACCCTAGAGCGAGGAGTTCATCTAACAAGTCTCGCCTCGATCTAATGCAGAACAGAGGAGCCATAGCTGTTGACTTTTACTATGAATACAAGAAAGTCCGCCCACTGAGTATTTGATCTCGTAGCAATCCGTCTACCCCTCGACTACTGTGACTGCTTGGATTGGAGTGAAATAAGTATAGAAAAGACCTATCACAACTGCACCAGACATTCAAATGTCAAGCATGTCATGGTGGTCAAAAGCTCTTTCTCTCGATTCACTTCTTGTGTCCAGCTTTCCTGCCGCATTCGCTTCACTCTCAGCAGTCGTGCAAGGTCTATATGAAAGGAGCATCCCCCCTTCCCTCATCCAATAGCATTGCATCAATCGCCTACCTTCTAGCTCCCCCTTTCCTCATCCATTTGTATTTTCCCAACCTTCTCGCTCACAACTTTCCCCCGATCACGTCCCTTCATGATATTAGACATAATGACATTTACATGTTTCTTGTAAACCGTATGTTTGCCTGATAGACCAAGCAGCGTAAACTTTAATGGGCCAGACATGTAACTCTTATACTTAGCTATAAGTAGAAGTTTTGCCTAATCGGCTATGCTACAAACAGGAGCTGCACCATCTGTGGCTCCATGCATGAAGTAGTAAGGTATTGGATTCCTAAAGTGGCAGCTTCAAACATAGCCGAGGGTGTACAGATGATTAGAACTTTTGAAACCATGTAGCCATCTCTAGCAAGCTGCTACCCCTCGGCTACCGTGAGCCTATGACTGCTTGGAATGGACTGATACTTCACCGGATGACAGAAGGTCCGACCATCTAAAATATTCACTACTCGGATAGTACTAGTAATGATGAATGTCATGCGGTCATGTCAGAAGTTTGTTCTAGCCCTGGCATCATTGTGTGTACAAAGCCTAGCCTCACTCCCCCTTGCATTGCACAAAAGCCCTAGCCTCACACTGCCTTGAAAAGTCCCCACCTTTGCCTCTCCATTGGTTCCATGAAGGTCGTCCCCATGAAGCGCTCTAGGTCCTCCTCAAGAAACCATGGCCGGACTCCGGTCCACACTTCCTCCAATGCGCTGGCGCACCGTGGTTCCATGCCTGTTCATACCCTTCTTGACTGCTAGAACCCATCACGCTCCTGCATGCCATCTCCTAGGCTACCATTTGTCTCCCAGTCACCCATGATGACAATGTTGACACCACCGGCACCGGTGGTTCGCTCACCACCGCCGCTCCTGGTGCGGTCCACCTTACCATCGTCGTAGGCACCGTCGTGGTCACGCATGCCATCCCGTAGGTTGGCATTGGTCTCCCCATCATCCACAATGATGACGTTGACACCACTGGCACCGGTGGTTCGCTCGCCACTACCGCTCCAGGTGCGATGCACCTCGTTGTCATCGGTGGCAACATCATGGTCGAGCTCACCATCATCGGATCTGCTCCTAGCACACCATGGTGGGAGCGGGTCTCCTGCAACATCATGGTCCCACTCGCCATTTGCTGAGGACATGTTCGAGGGCTCTATAGAGGTGACCCCATCATGGTCCAGCTCGCCTTTGCCGGATCGGCTCCCAGCGCCCCATGCGGGAGCAAGTGAAGTGATCCTCTGGTTTGACATGGTGGAGAGGTTTGCTGGTTTCAACCCAGGCAGGTTTACCTTGTAGGCATTGGATTTTGATCATGCCTATTGGTAAACTTGTTGCATGACTTGCTTAGAGCTGTGGGATGGCACTGCTCATTTAATTAATTAGTAGTATCTAGTCATGTAAACATTTGTAGTTAGGATGAGTATGCTGCCTGGTGCTCATTACTACTACGAAGTAATGCTAATCATCTGTAGTTAGAACTAGTATGTTTATGTAGTAGTTGTATGACTTTGAGTAGTGTGGCACGTTTCTCCTCTTATTATGGTCGATGAAGGCATGGTTATGTAGTATGAACTAGTATCGCTGCTGTACAATATATATATATATATGAAGTCTAGTTTGATGTTATGTTATCTTTCTAGTAGCACTGCTCTTGTTATGCATGTAGCCATGCCTAGCTCTGCAAAACCAACGAAGACCCAGGAATAGGTGTCTAATCTTTTATGCCACCAAAGCACGGTCCGGACATGTTGTAATAGATGAGGCCAGACCATATATTAGGTGTCCAGCCAGCACTTTTCTCTTGGACATGCAAAATCAACAACCAAAGGATAGTTCGCCTCCTCTTTTTGCCACAGGCCGAACATGTAAAAAAGGGTGCAGAAGCGAAAGGGCAACAAGATGAGTTAGGTGATGGTTTGAACTTTGTTAATTGTGGCATGTATTTGGATGTCAATAATGCTGATGTATCTCAATCTATAATTGGCAGTGCACTTGTTTGTTCAGTGTTTATTTATATCAATTTGTTCATTTCATCACAATGGTGTTCACTGTTCAAACAAAGCCATTACCTATGTCCCTCATCAAAAGCACATTCCAAAATACATGAAAAGCACTTAAAAATAGTTAAAACCAGCATTATATTGATTCCTAATTCCTAATATTTATCTAGGTACATGAGCCCATTCGAAATAGACCAAAAGTGCACTATAATGCACTTTCCATTGTACTACTACTAGTTAGTATATACCTACAACTACTGTACTAATTAACTACACCTACTGATCGACGCTACTGACCCCGCCGTCGCCATTATCGCCGTCGTCCTCGTCGTCCTACTCCGACAAGGAGTCATCCTCGTCATGTATGATCATGTTGGGGGATGGAGGGTTGAGCCTGCATTTCTTGTTACACGGCATGGGGGTGAACCCTAGCGGAATGGTCTCGGTGATGTTGTCCACCTCCTCTATCGGCGCCTCCTCCTCCTCCTCATCGTCAGTGGGCTCCCCGTCATCTTCGGTGGGCTCCTCCTCACACTTGGGGCTCGACGTCAGTTGATTCACCTCCTTGCCATCCTTGTCTTCATAGTTGGTGGAATACTTGCCAGATGACCAGTGCCCCATTGCTTGCTCTACGCGCTGCTGGTGAGTAGGGATCAGCTAGTGAGTAGGGATCAAAGGAGGTGATGTGATGTGTATTGGTACGTATGTATGAGAGAATACCCTAGTCCGTGGCACTCTCTACAGCCTATTGGTCATTTTAAAGAGGAGAGCCGAACGGTTGCTCTCCCATAGGATGCGACGATGGAAGTTTCTTGGTTGGTTGGCACCCTCCATTTCACATTTTGACACCTAGGATTGGAAACAGTGTACACTCAATGCACCCGGTCGCCTGCCCACCCGGTAATCTAAACTGTGTCATCGTTGCGAGTTCCCATGCCAGTTCGTAGAGGGTATTTAGAGAACTCCTAATATAACCCCTGCTCAGCTGCCTCCCCCTTAATCAATGCATGTCATGCCACACCACCTCTCTAGCCCTCCAGCTCGCCGCTGTCCACATGCCGTAGCTCCATCTATGCCAGCAATCATGTCGCTAACGGCACTCCCTAACGATGTGCAAATTGAGATCACTGACCACCTTGCTATGACCTTAGATTGGCCCATGGATGACCTCCATAGCCTATGGGCAACCTGCTCATCCATGCACCACATCTACGGTGACCCCGCCATCTGTCAACATCTGGCACTAGATCGGTTCAGACGCGGGAGGATGGGGGCTGACCCCATCAACTATACGTCCTCCTTGCTAGCCTGACCCAAGTCGGCAACCCAGAGGCTTGCTTCCTCACCTAGATACAAACCATATTCATGGAAAAGCAGAGCCTCTGGCCATGCCTCGGTGATCTTGCCAGCGCCGCCGATGTTGGGCATAATCTAGCGGCCAATCTAGTCGCCCTATTGCTCTATAGGCACAATGGCGGTGCCAGCGATGACAACACTATGAGGCAGTACATGAGATAGGTTGAGGGTGAGGAAGAATCGTGGGTGGTGGCGGCGGGCAGTGGTAGCAGGCAAATGAGTAGGTGGCTAAGCAACAAGGGGTGTGTGCTGTGCTGTCACCCAGCCATCAAGGTGATCTACAATACGATGAGGGGACAGTTGTTGCTGCCACCATTGGCACTAGTGCACGGATATCTTCCTTGCACAGGAAGCATCTATGACAATAGTGTAGACGAATGTGAAAGAAGGGCTATGTATTGCAGGAAGGTAAGAGATTTGTAATTCACTCTTTACGTGCGAGAGTGAATGACTCCCAACATCTTGAAATGTAGTGTATTCTAGCATTTGAAATTTGTCCTCAAATATAGTGTATTATACATCTTTTAATTTCCTGTTGCTTTTATTTTTCTATTGTTTTGTTTCAATTATATTTGTTTCGTTTAGGGATTCAATGAAAGTAGTAGTACGAAATAGGTTCCCTTGTTTAATGTGAGATGTGTCCGGCCCAGTCAGATTTACAATGCTTGGACTTTCTTGTGTGTGTAGTAAAATTTGAACTGCTATGTGGCTCCTTCGTTAGGCATTAGATCGATGCGAGACTGGATCGAATGAATTTCATTATGCATGTTTACCACACTATAGATCAGAAAGAAAATTAGAAAGAAACCTATAGGCAAAACCAACCAATAGGGGCTAGAAACCGGCTACCAAATGACCCTTGGTTTAGTAGTAGTACTAGTCATGAGTGGCTTTGATCTGCGTTGAACCCAACTCATCTTATTTTCATGGCTGCTTCAGTCTTTATTCTGTAACTCGTCAGTCTTCAGCCTTTAGTCTGCCCCTCGACTATCGTGACTGCTTGTGTGCTCCTGCATTCCCGCCATACATGCGCATGTGGGTGGTGTTAGCACCCTATTGCTATAGGGATGTCACCTCGCGGCCTGTTGCATTGACATGACTCGGCCAAGCCGCACCGCCAAACTAGGCAAATGTCTTATTACTCGTTGGTCGTGGGGTGGTACTTTGTATTAGGTGGGTTGAACTCTATTGAGTGTGGTGTAGCTCAGGTTGTTTGGTTTCTATTTTTGTGTTGCTTTGGTGTCTTTGTCAATCTTTGTTGAACTTGCAAGAACCTTGCTGCGAATAGCAAATCTCGCCTCAGTCTAATGTAGAGTTGAGTAGCTATTGGTGTTGAAATGTTATTGCACACGTAAGAAAGTCCGACCTCCATACATTTGGTCGTGTCTGATAGTATCCTCCATAGTTCTTTCCTCGTTTGGATGCATCTAACATGTAAGAAACTCCCAACATAAGGAAGATACATCAAATGCAACATGACATAACATCAAATGGAACTTTATTTACTCCTCTGCTAATGACTCTAAGAACAAGGGAACATAGGACTAAAGTTTAACAGTAAACATCCTAGGGTGTTTGGTTTAGGTGATTAAAAGAGACTAAAGTAGTTAAAAAAGACCAAAACGCCCCATATCAATTGCCTAGGATCTTTGCTGCTGCCACAATATTGAGGGGCAGGGGTGTCTTTTTTGGCCCTCTGCATGTCTATGTTTACTTTTGTTCAACTTTGTATTAGGTGGGTTAAACTCTGTTGAGCATGGTGTAGATCAAGTCCTTTGGTCTGGTAGTCGGTTTCTAGCCCCTGTTGGTTAGTTTTGCCTGTAGGTTTCTTTCTGGTTCTCTTTCTGATTTGTACTATGATAAACATGCATAACGGAATTCATCCGATCAAGTCTCATGTCGATCTAATGTCTAAAGGAGGAGCCACATAGCTATTGAAACTATACTGCACATGCAAGAAAGTCCAAGCATAATAAATTTGATCGGGCCAGACACATCTCATCTCATACAGGGAAACCTCTTTCGTACGAGTAGTTTTGTTGAATCCCTAAAGAAAACAAATAAAATTGAAACAAAACAACAAAAAATCAAAAGTTGCAGAATACAATATATTTGAGGAGCTTGAACTACTTTAGCAGTACTTTTCAGTGAACGCAAAGTGTTTTCCTCTCACAACAAATCAGCATAAGCCAAATTTTAGCTTATGGTGATGATTATGTAGATTTGTTGTGAGAGGAAAACACTGTGCATTCACTTAAAAGTACTGTTGAAGCCAGAATACACCATATTTTAGGACAAAGGGATTAATTCACTCTCGCATGTAAAGAGTGAATTACTAGTTTCTTATTCCAAGTCTTCATGTGAACAACTCAAATTCATGACGAAGCCAGTACATAGCCCTTGTTTCTCATTCGTCTGCATCACCACAAGCACCACCTGCGCATGGAAGATTGATGTGCACCTGTGCTGATGGTGGCAGTTGTGACTGAACCGCCCAATTTATACAAGATCAAGTACGGATGTCCCCGTGAAACACGTTGACACGTGCATACTTTCACTTATATAAACCCGGTCGTCCGCCGAGTGTCATGAAGGACCTCGGTAAATCAATATCATAACCAAGATCACATGATTAAGCAAATACACATCACATACATAGAGTTGCAGCGGAAATAATGTTTACAATGAGTTCACAAATAATAATACAAGTTTGGGTTTCAAAACTGATTAGTGAAAACAACATAGCTTTCAAATGATTACAATAATATAAGTTCCAAATACATTGCTAGCATAAGTCACATCCTCTGATAAAAGCATATAGATAAGAAATAAATATAGAGTCACCGAGCCCACTGGCGGTTAGCCACCATCTTTAGCAGGCCAAGAACTTCACCTACAACATGGTGGGATAAACTCTGAGTACTTGAATGTACTTAGCTAGACTTACCCATCATAAACCAGAAATAAAGTGACTCCAATGATCATGCAAGGCTTTAAAGGTGAAGCTAGCTTGACAAAATTTTGCATAAAAGCCACTAGTTGAGCTATACATTTTATAATTCGATAACCAAGTTAATTATAGCTATTCATCTCTAGATTAGTAACTAACCTGTGCCAAACATGTGGAATATCATTTAGTAACATGCAATAGTAACCATAGCCGGTGTAACATTTCCATATTCATCATCACCATCAAATTCCATTAATTAATGCTATGTTGCCGCTGCTCAGTCAAGTTCTCACTATCCGGGAGAGACGGTGACTCGAATCGATTCCAACCAGCTGGGAAGTTATTCCTAACACAAACACAGACATACCTGCGCCATGGTAGTCTTAGGTCACCTTTGGTACAACTCTGGTACAGTCGTGGGTCCGAGTAGCGCCACACGCTCAGGGATACTACCAGTCTGCTAGGAAGTTCAGGCCCAGCCTGCCCTTGGACTCACGCCACTAGCTCCCCGCACATCCTTACTTCCTCTAGTGTGCACACTTTCACTTACCAGGTCCTAGCCGGAGTTGAGCTACTCGGCGTCGTGGTCAGAACGACTTATCCGGCCAACTAAGTGCTAGGCATGTGTTCAACATGACATGAGGACATACGGCGAATTGGTCCCTAACCGACATAGACGGGGATAAATAGGCACCAAGACCTCCATGTCTTGTTGCTTCTCTATCACAATCCCGCTCGGTCTCCTTTTATTTATCAACACATGGTTATTTCCACGTATCAAATATAGCCAACCGAGCTTTGGTATCCACCTATATCTCGCAGGTGACAGGAAATCACTTGACTTCTACTGGTCTAAGCATTGCTAAGCATACATTCGATCGTAGACATACATAGGGTTCAAGGTATATTTCTGGACACTGTAGTTCCATGCATCAAGTGGTTGCAATCAACTCTTATAACCTAATGCATCAAACATAAAGGACTAAAGTGATATTTCTAAAAACATAAGAGGCTTAGAATGCTTCGGAGCTTGCCTAGGATCAAACACTAGGTTAGTGTTTGTTAGACGACACTCGCTAGGTGAGCATCTCCTATTCAGGCATGTACTCCAGGGGTCCTTCCATCTTCGGGATAGGTCCATCAACACTGTCTTCTGGTTCGACTCCATCATCATGTGCGTCACGTCCACGCATTGTGCATCTAGCGTACCTAGACGAGATGCAACAATGCAAGTGCATGAATGCGAAGATGCTAACATGAGATGCATCATATAAAAGCATTGAAGACCAGCATCAGGTTACACCTCAAGATATAAGCACTTAGAGAGCAAGTCGTTTAACTAATTATTGCACAAACCTATCATGATAAGTTAGAAGAAAATAACACCAAGCTTTCACCAATGAGGCACTCAAGTTAAGCTACTTTAAGCAACCATCTAGCACCAGCTACTTCTAGGAATCACAAAATCAAGATCAAGCATAAGCAATCAACTTCAAGTATATGCACAAAAATTGGACAGCAACATAGAAGCCGTTCAATTCAACCATAAATGGAGTTATAAGCCTCAAACAAAGGTGATCCTAGACTTTCTGGAAAGCTAAGGAAATTTCCTACAACTTTGTTATTTACATCTAGAGCTGATTCAAAGGTTAACAATATTGAAAAACACTAATAAGCAGATCTGCACCAACTAGGACAGAAAACTGTCATGAACTTCAGAAATGCATAACTAGAATTCTAATCATCCAACAAGCATGATTCTTAACTTTATAAAAATCTTATTAAGTTACCTATAACTTTATTATTATCATCTTAAGATGATTCTACAGGTAACAAGGTTAAACAACACGAAGAAGGTATCTCTGTCTAGATTTGCACAGAAATATGTTATTCCACTTTGAATACTAATAACTAGAGTTCTAGACCACCAAAAGTAGTGATCTAAGATATTTTAGAAAGCTTAGGAAAAGCAATACAACTCTCCTATTATCACCAATACATGGTTCCATGTTTAAATGAGCCAAACAATACAATCATTTAGATCTATCCAAAGGACATGCCAAACCTGATAGCAAACTTCTAAAATCTATAACTCCTAAACCATCAGGCCTCAAATCATGAAATTTTAGAACAAGCAAGATAAGGAAATTATCTAAAACTTTGGTATTAACCATGTTTACAGAAAACATCATTTGTTCCATGAAGTAATCATCACAACAGATAATGCACATGTAGCCATTTCAGAATATAACAATTTGATGTTTCACTTGTTTTGCTAACAAAGAGCATACACACATGAGTCATTCAAGAACTTCAACCACCACTAACATACTTAGCAACACTTTATTGAACCCCAATCACTCAAAGCATCACCAAATACAATTACAAGCTTTATCTACAATTTGTTTTTATTAATCCTTTTTCCCAATAAACATATATATAATGTTAGTGATATATGAGAATAACTAGTTTGGGGCTAAGACTTTTATGAGTGGTAGATGTTATCAAAACATGGCTACTGCACAAATTTCACATGCTCAAGTTTTATGGATTAATTATTACAAAAAAGACAAATTGCTAATGAAAGAAAACATGTGAGAGCAAGATAAATCTAAAACACACTATTTTCTATAAACACATGGCCATATTATGTATCAACATGACACAACAACATCATACCAAGGTAATGGAACCACCTTTTTATTTTTGTATCTTCATAAAAATTATAACTTATTTAAAACCATTTATCAAGCAATAAACAAGTTAAATCAATAAATCAATCATACTACACCCAATGACCATGAAATTTTTATCACAGTACACACATATCATTAGCAGCCTACCACAAAAATTTTACACCAATTGGAGCATCACAACTTTAGATATGTGAATAACAAGTAAAATAAGCTAAAATTGCATATTTAACAAGATTAAATCAAAACATTATAAAAATAGCACACAACTAGCATGTTTAATATTTTTATTAGCTAGATCATGTCATCAAAAGATTAACACAACTAGAATTACCATTTTTGGACTTCTATAACTCAAGATATGCATCTGTCCAATTTAAAAGCATTTTAAAAGCACTTTACAAGAATAAATAAAAACAGTAGAAACTTTCTACTAACACATGTCATATTATGACTCTACCGCATATATCTACTCTTAAGGATTCCAAAAAGTCTTCACTTGCTATTTTATGATTTTTCTATGATTTATTATGATTTTCCAAACTTTCACCCATAAAAGAAAAACAAACTTGCACCGAGGACCCTGAACTTCCATGAAAATAAATTCCAGCGAAATAGTCCTTCTAGTCACTATTCACATGAGTCATAGACTTTGCAGATAGGCCCTTCCCTTTCTTCGAATTCTTACGTGAGGTACTTTGCAGATAGTTACTATTCCAAGTGCGGGGAAGGGTCACGACCGCGTAATGGTGGGCCGTGCTCGTCGATGGACTCGGTCCGGCCTAAGGCCGACCGTGGCTCCCTGGCCATGGGCGCAGGTGGCAGTCCAGTGACGGCTCTGGCAGAGCTCCGATGGTAGGGAAGAGGGAGTGGAGCATCTAGGGGCCCGCGCGCATCCGTTGGTAGCCATGGTTCCCACCGCGGTGGCCCAACGCAGCCTAGCCGTGGCGCCATGGCGGTAGGAGGCAGGCGGCCCAGCAGTTTCAGCGCTGGAGCGACGGCAGCACTGGGAAAAGTGTTAGGGAGGCTCCGGTGGTAGGGAAGCGGAGGTAGCGCAGTCTGCTTAGGCGGAGGAAAGCCAAGGGCATGGAACGGGGGGGGGGAGCTCTGTCTGTCCATCCATGGCGGACGCGACCGCGCCCAGGGCGTGTGAGCGCCAGAGAGTGAGGGAGAGGGAACAGAGAGCGAGGGACAGGGAACAGAGAACGAGAGAGATAGAGAGAGTGGAGGGCGAGCATGAGTGGAGGGGAACGTGCCTGGGCTCTCCCCATCGATGCAGGGGCGCAGGGACGCGCATGGCAGCAAGGTGGCGTGCTCACTGCCCTACATGGAGGACGCATTAGCATTTCATCGAGCATGTGGTGGGTGACGGTGTGGTCGGCGTGGGAAGCATTTTTGGTCCAGTTACGGGCCGAATTGGACCTTGGGCCCAAAAGCAAAGTTGAAGCCCATGAACTGCTCTACATCTTTCATTATGGGCACCGAGTCATTAGAGAAATAGATTAATAGGTAATTAAGCCTAGAGTTGACTTTGTCATCGAATAATCAAGGATTAAGCCTTGCTCTACTTGAGCTCGAATTACTTGGTCAAAACATGGTCAAATTGATTCCAACCTTTTGTATGTCCTTCTCCAAGATGTAAACTCCAAGTTTTATTTTGGGATCAAGTCAAGTTGCTTAATGAAAACATGAGAACACAACATGCCAACTATCCTTGCCACTAATCTCAAACTTATTATATTTTTCGGTTCTAAAAACAACAACTGATTCAAACTTGAGACCACTGTTTGAGCCACTTAGGAGTTGAATTAGGTCTTGATCCAAAAATAAAGTTTCTTGTACTCCACTCAAACTTCAACTTTTATTAAAGGTCAAACTTCATATCTAGTACAGAAATCATTGCTTCATCTTGGTCCAAGCAGTTAGGGTTTTCGACCAATTGAGGCATTTTTATTGACATTTGCTCAACACGAACCCTTCATGACTTTTGTTATAGGGTTCCATTAGAGTCATTTGGTAAAGGTAGCAAGGTTTGGTCGACATCCCATGTTCCCATGCACCTGATGAAGCAATTCAAGAAAGATTATAACTTATCATTTCATGTGACTTCTTGATTCCAAACTTCATGAAACTTTTCCACTGATCAAGATGGATGCATGTTGATATAATGTACATCAAACAAGCATGTTTAACATTACTCATGCCTAACCTTAACCAGGGTCCACATGTAAGCAAATGTGTGTTGTCCAAATTCAGGTTGGGACTCAATTTCATAGATTGGACCTCAACATCTTCATCATCACTTCAAAATTATGAACTAGAGATCATAATCATTGCTTGACATATCCTACTTAAGTCTAATTTCATTGCTTAACTCATGACTAACAGCCGGGGTGTTACAGCCCTCCCCCCTTATGGGAATCTCACCCCAAGATTCGATGCGAAAGACTTTTAAGGAAGAGAAGCGTGTCATCCCTTTTCCAACATCAGTGATAGCATTAGGCTACTTAACTTCGGAGTACCAGAGAGGCTAATTTGGTCAAAACAACTTTCTGATATTTGCTCTTTGTAGTAAATTTTGTCTGAAGAATTTCTTTCATTGACTTCCATGAAGCATTGTTACTTTGAGAGGAATCCAAGACAGCACAGCACTTTGTTCTCAGGATATGGAGAGTACTATAGAGCATAAACTAACTACCCATAATATCAATTTCTCTAGTGAATATAGCATGGACCATGTGAACTTTGCACTAGACTGCAAGCTTCCGAAAGCTACTCATTACAATTGTTCCATGTTTGTTCATAAAATTCGAAAAGCAGTCCTCTACCAAAATAGCTTGAGTACAACCTTTCATAAGGGATGAGATTACAGATGGGTAAACATCCTCTGAGGCTATGAGAAACTGAGTAACCAACAAACAATATCTATGCTGGCTGTAACTGTTCAATCACTCAGATGCCAACCGATGGAAAACTACATTATGTTCTATGTGTGTAGTTCTCTTTCTCTAATGATAACACTTTATTATCTGAGTCCGTTCAGTGAGCGATGAATGTGATAGCTAACTCTGTTGACTCAGCATTTTCTATGATCATTATTTGAGGGAATCCTTGTATCTAAGCGGCAACAATTATCCATGTTGAATCTAATGCAACCTCTTGGTTAAAAACACATGGAAGGTACCAAGGACAAGTCCGCCTTGGAAATCCTTGCTAAAGGAGGATAGCGAGCTCTAGAGGACAACAAAAGTTGCTAGTATACACCAATTGGAAAAATAGTGCACTACTATTTACACCAAAAATTGGGAAGAAGAATGCGGGAACTCAAAGCTTCCAAGATCGTGTCATCAAGGAATCGATTGCATAAGGGTCGATATCAGCTGATTCAAATGCAGCACTGAAATTGGCTCTCTTTGAATGATGTCAGCAGATAACGACAATGAGCTATGGTTGGCGTCAGGAAATACATGTCGGACTCTATAAAAATAGAAAGATTAGGGTCCAAGTTGTCTTAAGTTAGGAATGTTTTCTTTTAAACCAATGATTATAACGAGTTGTACTTGAGTAGGATTCATGCTTAGGCTCTGGGTATAAATATTGGACCCCAGCTATTGTAAAAGGACATCCAATCAATCAATATAAATTACTTTTTTTGGCTCCGTGCCAACCCTTAGGAGTAGGAGTAGTGTAGATCTCATTTGAGTCCTTCAACAAGTGAAATTTGCATCGGGTCTAGCCGACCTCCGGCTTGTCTATAAGTATCATCATGGCTTATACTTTGGTTTGTAATGCTGCATCAGTTAAGTTCAACCTCCACTGCGAGCTCTAATATAACCTAGTTATCGATCTATATCTTGTTCAAGTACGGCTACATCGGTTAAGTCTGACCTCCACTGCTCAAATTAGATTAAGGTCAAGTTATCGGCTCTACCTAAGGGTGGCATCCTTCGGGTAGATTCATTAAGTTATCGATCTTGCTGATGTTTTTACTGTCAATAGTTTTTCAGCAACATCGATCTACCCGATCAAGATCAAACTTGATCAGCCTCATATCCTTTAGGTCCGTCGTTTACTTTGTGACAATATGATATTTCTTACTTTGAGCGACAGGTTATGTTTTATTGGCTATTCTACCTCGATTTTGATCATGCATAGTACGCGGTTAAGGCACATATGATCTTGAAGAGGTTTGCTGGCTAGTTAAATCTTGTCTATAGTTCGCTATTATGGCTGCAACGATCCGGTCGATCCCCACCGATGGCACTTTAGATTGGAGGATGCTAGTTGGTAGATTTGTTCCCGATCAGGTGTGACCTTAGCTATTTGCTATGCTTGCGTCGGTTAAATAGCCGATCGCCTACACTTTAATGCTTATAGTATGTCTTCATGATCCTGTTAAATATGTGTAGATCTGTTTTCTTTAAAGATTTAATCTGTTATCTTTATTATGGCTGCCATCGATCTGGTCGAACCCCACTGTTAAAGATGATAGGTTAGGTTAGAGGAGTTGATAGGTTTGCTCGTATTGAATAGTCGATTGTTCACATGTTGTGATCCTTTTTCTACCGGAATCGGCTCTTTTAGCCGATTCGCCTGCGCTTGCACACATATAGCATGTCTTTCAGAAACCTATCAGGGTATGGATGGTTTTGTGAATTCTTTGACTTTAGTTTGTTGTTATCATCATAGCTGCATCGATCCGGTCAAACCTCACTATTGATGATAGCGGATTAGATTCGGAGTGTTTGTAGAACTGTTCGTATTAGACAATCGATTTGTTTGCATATTATATCCTTTCTCGTCAGACTCATCGGCTCAATGCTTCATGCTAGTTATATTTTGTCTAACTGATGATTTTACTTACATCTGTGTTTTTTCCATCTGGCTATTGGCCCACTGGATCACCGGTATTGTTGACCACTCACCAGTGCTGCCGACCATGATTAACATTGTCAGACCACACACTATGACTAGAGGGAGGTCAACGATAGTTTGTGGTCGGCATCACTAGTGCATGGTCAGCAACATTAGTGAGTGGTCGGACATCTCCGTGCTGAAGATCTAGTGGGCTAACACTGGCAGCACCCGAAGCGGCACACTTGGAACTGTCTGGGCAAGACCGGCATGTTCCACCTTAAATTACTAATAAGCTTTCTTTCCTTGTCAATTGTAGGTCAAATTGACTGGCATGCCCTCAGGAGGAATTCACAGGGTCGACTGGTCCTGCATTGAAGCCAAGCAGATCTCCAACCTTGCTCCGTCAAGCAGATCCTTCCGGCTTGCTGTGTGCTCAGTGCATTGACATGTTTTTGCACCGACACACATTGTGGCACGCCCAGTGGGACTCCACAATCGTCATGGTGACTTACAACAATAGTGACATCCTTATGGTGCCTTATGAAGACCTACTTGATGAAGATAAAGATGTCATCAGTAAAGCTATACAAGAATTTTAGAACAAGTGTTTGTTGTCCTACACCAAGACGCGTGACAATAAAGTTGTTCAGAAATATCCAGTACCAAGAGTTCTATTGCATGGGCAGACAGATACAGATGAAGCTAAAGATAGGCATTTCTTTGTAGAAGCTATAAACAGATCTATTCATGATGCCATATGAAACCATAATACAGTCTTCTTGAACACATTCTACAACACCATGAAAGAGGTGTTTCATGGATTTCGAATTGATCAGGATGGGCCGGCTTATTACAACATTCCACATCCATCGACTTAGGGGACTAATCAAGCCGATACTAGCCATCAAGAAGCAGCGCTAACTTGTAATGATGATGTCCAGGCAGTTCAGAGCTTGTCTATGCAAGTTCAAGGAGCTACTGCTAATCAGATACAGTATAATCCTAGATCATCAGTGCAGCATGTGCAATAGCCAACAGGGCAAGTTCAGAACCAGATGGTTAATTTTGGCACATCAGGCCAAATACCATCATCGGCTCAAAAAATAGCGCCATCAGTTTAAAGGATTCGTAGAGATATAGTTCCTAACATCTATAACCAGAGACTTCAAGCAACAAACCAGCAAAGAACCCAACAGATAGAGATTCCACAAGGATATCATTATGGCATAGATTACAACACCCTTCACATGATTCCAAATCTAGGGTATCAATGTACCCAAAATTTTAATCCATAGATGGGTCAGCAATTGTAGAGAAATCCAAATTTAAATGCTGATGAGTCGTTGCTTAGAGTGACCGAGATAATGAAGAATTAGTTTGGTTTGAAGCCAAAATGGCAGACCTTCTCGTACAAACATCCATATCCAAAGTGGTATGATTTGGTCGCTCTTCCTACAAATTATGGGCTCCCAGAGTTTGCTAAGTTCACTGGCCAAGATATCATAAGCACAATAGAACAGGTCAGTCGGTATCTTACACAGTTGGGCGAAGCATCCATTGAAGAGGTCCATCGAGTTCATTTCTTCTCCTTGTCCCTGTCAGGACCAGCCTTCACTTGGTTTTCATTGTTGCCAGTTAACTCCATTGCCAATTCGGCTAACCTAGAGAAGAAGTTTCATACATATTTTTACACTGAGATAGGAGAAAAGAAAATTACCGATTTAATAACTATAAGGTAGAGAACTAATGAATCGGGCACTGAGTTTCTTCAGAGGTTCTGAGAGACCAAAAATTTATGCTTCTCATTAAACTTGACTGATGATCAGCTAGCTGCTTTGGTAGTTCAAGGACTATTGCCAACATGGAGAGAGCAACTACTGGGATAAGAGTTTGACAATTTAGGTCAGTTGGCTCAACAAGTGGAAGCACTTAATAGCCAATTTTAGAATATGCGTAGAGATACCCGATTCTAGAAAAGTACCGCAATTATCAAAACCTATGATCCATATTCAGTTGATGATGACTATGAGGATGATGAAGAAGAAGAGGTTGTCGTGGCTGAATGGAATTGGGGTAAGAAGACAGTAATGGTGCCAAATCCTTGGGGAAGAGGAGTCAAAGAGAGCTATGATTTTGATGTCACAAAATCAGATAAGCTCTTTGATTTCTTTCTTGAGAAGGGACAGATCAAGTTGCCCGACAATCATGTTATGTTGCCCCCTGATCAGTGGAAGAATAAGAAGTTCTATAAATTTCATAACGCTACATCTTGTTCCACTAATGAGTGTAGAGTTTTCCGGCAACATATACATAGGGCTATTCAGCAAGGAAGGCTCAAATTTGATACACCTCGAAAGATGAAAGTTGATGATAATCCTTTTCCAAGAGATCAGACCATGGTTGATGCTAGGTTGCTCAAAGGGAAGACTAAAGTCCTAACATCAACTAGATCAAGAGAAACTGGAACAGTCGATCCTGAGATGCAAATATCGGCTAATGAATCTAGAAAGATTAGAAGGCATCGTGACCAACAAAAGAGCCGATATGAGCAGGGAGAGACATCAAGGGATGGGGCAACAAGGCCACGTGTTACATCTCAAATTTTGTTGAATAAATGGCAGCGGCAGAAGGAAAAGGATTATCAGCGTTGGTTAGAAGAGCAAGAATATCAGCGTCAACAAGAGAAAGAGAGGCATGAAAGATAACAAGCTGAATCACATTGGAATTGTCCTTTCTTTAGGCATTGTTGGAATGAAGGTTTGAAATTGCCTACTAGAAATAATTGCCCAGAGTGAAGTGAGCAATATTGGGAGTTTAGGCAATCTCAAGCCAACCACCGGTCTATCCACGCTCGAGATGAGTATCATCATGATGATATGGATCAGCGCTTAAAATACAAAAGTGTTCTTGATCGGCTTGTAAAGCGAGTTGTTGATCAAAATTTTGCTGATTATGAAGAAGCAAGTAATGATGAAGAATATGTTTGGCAGGAAGGCCAATGGTGTCCAGGAGGTTTGACAAGAAGCTAGAAAAGAAGAGTGCAACACCTAAGGAACAGAGAGCTAGAATAGGCTTAGGCATCTGGCAGACCTCAAGTGTGGCATGCTAAACAAACAGCTGATAGGAGTCAACCATTGGCTAATATTCAAATGGCTTTTCTGTTGCCATCGGAATTTAGAGCTCCAGTAGACCAAGAAGTCTATTTGGATTTTGATGAATTGGAGTATGAGGAAATAGTTGTCAAGTTGACGGTGATACAGCAGGCTATATTTGATAAGCCAGTCAAGCATCGGCACTTAAAGACTTTATATGTAAAAGGTTTTGTTGATGGGAAGCCGATGAGCAAGATGTTGGTGGATGGAGGTGCTTCTATCAATCTTATGCCTTATATCACTTTTCGCAAGCTTGGCAAGGGGCTAGGAGATTTGATTGAAACTGATATGATGCTTAAGTATTTCAGAGGTATTGCATCCAAGACCAGGGGGCAATGAACGTCGAATTGACAATCAGAAGTAAAACTTTGCTCACCACATTGTTTGTTATTGTTGGAAAAGGGTTATATTGTTTACTCCTTGGTCATGATTGGATTCATGCAAACTGTTGTGTGCCATCAACCATGCATCAATGTTTGATTCAATGGCATGGAGATGATGTTGAGCTAGTTCACGCTGATGAATCTGTGAGTATCGCAATAGCCGATCCAGTGTATTGGGAACTGGAAGACTTCGAGTGTTTTTTTGGCAAGCTATGGGAAGGAGGCTTCATTAAGATTAGTAATGAAAGCCAACAGCCAATCTAAGCAATCGGCTCTGAGAATTTGTTTTAATGGATAATCCAATAGATGTTACAGATGGTAAACTAGGACATGGCTTTACGTCGTTCCATGAATTAGAAGAGATAGATATTGGTTCTAGGGATAGGCCTAGGCCGACGTATATAAGTGTCAAGTTGGATCCTAAGTATAAGCAAGAGTTAGTAGATATATTAAAGGAATTTAAAGATTGTTTTGCTTGGGAATACTATGAGATGCCTAGTCTAAATCGATCGATTGCTAAACATCGGTTGCCAATCAAACCTGGATATCGGCCATTTAAACAAGATCCAAGGAGATTCAACCCAAACGTTCTTGATGATATAAAAAAGGAGACTAAAAGGTTGCTAGAAGCGAAATTTATCCAACCGTGCCAATATGCAGAATGGATATCGAATGTTGTTCCTATGTATAAGAAAAATGGGAAGTTAAGAGTTTGCATCGATTTCAGAGATCTGAACAAATCTACACCCATGGATGGTTATCCGATGCTGATAGCTAATATGTTGGTAGATGCAGCAGCTAGGCATGAGGTTATTAGTTTCATGGATGGTAATGCAGGATATAACCAAATTTGTATGGCTGAGGAAGACATAGCAAAAATAGCTTTCAGATGCCCTGGTGCAATCGGTTTATTTAAATGGGTTGTGATGACCTCTGGTCTGAAGAATGCCGGTGCAACTTCTCAGAGGGCAATGAATTGTATTTTTCATAAGTTGATCGACAAGATTGCTGAAATCTACATTGATGATGTGATGATAAAATCCAAGGGGTACAAGGAACATCTAGCTGATTTGTGGGAGACTTTGGAGTGCATAAGAAAACATGGTCTAACGATGAATCCTAATAAGTGTGCCTTTGGAGTATTAGCTGGACAATGTTTGGGTTTCATGGTCCACGAGAGAGGAATCAAAATTGGCCAAAAAAGTATGAAAGCAATTGATGAGACAATGCCCCCGACTACTAAAACAAAGTTACAATCTTTGCTTGGTAAGATTAATTTTATCAGGAGGTTTATTTCAAATTTGTCAGAAAGAGTTATGTCGTTTTCTCCCTTGTTGAAGTTGAAAATGATCAAGAATTTAAGTGGGGTGACGTACAACAAAAGACATTTGAGGAAATAAAAGAATATATGAAATGTCCACCTATGCTGGTCCCTCCTCAGCAAGGTAAGCCTTTTAAGTTGTACATATTGGTCGATGACCAAACAATTGGATCAGCCTTGATGCAAGAGTTTGAAGAAAAAGAACGAGTTGTTTTCTATCTAAGTAGAAGACTTTTGGATCCAGAAACAAGATATTCTTCCATCGAAAAGTTATGCTTGTGCTTATATTTCTCTTGCACTAAGTTTGCGACATTACTTGTTATCGGCTAAGTGTACAGTTGTTTCCAAGGCTGATGTGATCAAGCACATGCTATCAATGCCAATATTAAATGGATGAATGGGGAAGTGGATTCTTGCATTGTCGGAATTTGACTTGAGGTATGAATCGGCTAAAACAGTCAAAGGGCAAGTAATAGCAGATTTTGTCACCCAGCATCATAAGCCAAGTATTGGCTATATAGAGCCGGTACCTTGGGCATTGTTCTTTGATGGGTCATCATGCAAGCAAGGTGGTGGTGTTGGTATTGTTATTATTTCACCTTGAGGGGCAAATTTTGAGTTTGCTTTTCCAACTGAGCCAATGATTACCAACAACCAAGCAGAATATGAAGCTATTCTTAAGGGGCTTCAACTTCTTCATGAAGTAAAGACCAAGGCAATTGAAGTATTTAGAGATTCACAGTTAATTATTAATCAGTTGATCGGCCTATATGAGTGCAAAGAAGATACTCTGAGGGGATATTATGATGAGTGCCAAAGGTTGCTCAAGGAATTTCCTCATGTCTCTCTTCAACATATTCCAAGAGCATAGAATCAAGAGGCTAATCGTTTAGCTTAGAGTGCGTCAGGTTATCGAGTGTTTCAAGAGATCTTAAGTAGCGAGACCTCGAATAATGATTGGAGAGTTGAAATAGCCGATTAACTTAAGAATCCATCATAGAAGGTTACCAGGAGGCTAAGGTATAAATCGACTAAGTATGTTTTGCTGGATGATCAGTTATATTACAAAATGGTCGATGTGGTGTTGCTTAAATGCTTAAATCAAGAAGAAGCTGAGGTGTTGATGGGTGAAATGCATGAACTGATATGTGGAGCTCATCAATCGGCTTATAAGATGAAATGGATTATTCGTAGGACTAGATATTTCTGGCCAACAATACTAGAAGATTGTTTTGAATATTATAAGGGGTGTCAAAATTGTCAATGTTTTGGTAATATTCAGAAATCGCCTGCATCGGCTATGAATCCAATAATCAAACCATGGCTGTTTTGAGGTTGGGAAATTGATATAATTGGCTAGATTTTTCCACCTTCGAGTAAAGGACATAAGTTCATATTCGTAGCGATGGATTACTTCACTAACTGGGTTGAGGCAATTCCTTTGAAGATGGTAACCTCAAAGAACATGGTTGATTTTGTGAAGGAGCATATTGTGTATCGTTTTGGGATTCCTCAAACTATCACTACCAATCAAGGGACAATGTTCATATCAGAAGAGTTTGGAGATTTTGCTACTAGTATGGGAATTAAGTTGTTAAATTCTTCTCCTTACTATGCTCAGGCTAATGGTTTGGTAGAAGTGTCCAATCAGATTATGATTAAGCTGATCAAGAAAAAGATTGAAGAGCAGCCAAGGAAATGGTATTCAATGCTTAATGAGACACTATGGGCATATAGGATGGCCTATCATGGATTGATTAAAACATCACCATATGAACTTGTGTATGGTCATAATGCAGTCCTTCCTTGGTCATTCAATTGGGTCGAAGGACAGCAAGTTCGGCAAATGGTCATCTAATTGGGAAGGACCTTATCGGATTAAACGTTGTGCACCTGGCAATGCTTATATCTTGGAAACACTAGAAGGAGAAGAAGAGTTTGACAGAGCAATCAATGGAAAATATCTAAAGAAATATTATCCTAGCATTTGGATTAATACTTGATAGCCGATTTATTCAGTCATCGACTCTAATAACCGATACCAGAAGGGTATCACCTCTAGTTTGAAAAAAAACCCGAAGGGTTAAAAGGCGGTACGATATGTATTGCCTGTTGAGCAAAAATGAACACAGATAAATTGGTACCTGGAACATGAAGTACGGGGCAAAAGAGAAACCACTTAAAACGAAGACTTTGTTTGCTAGTTTCTCCTATTACAAGCTAAAGGCCAGAAAACACTTTGTTCACTATGTCATCGACCTAGGAAGCAAGGGCTATGGAGTTGGCGGCGTCGGAGAAATCCTCGACCAGGCGCTCATGATCCCCAGGGTGTTCGGTGGCTGGAAAACCATGGGGAAGAAGTCAAAGCTCGTGGCCACAGCGAGCTTGCACAGTAGCCAATGCCATGGTAGCACCATGACAAACACCATGAAGAGCAACCTCTCTGACATGGTTTAGGATGTCGTGTAAGCGAACCACCGGCACGGCACCCCTAGTGTTGATGAATCCTACCATGTACTCCGTAGCTGATCGAAGGCTTGCCAGCTGAGCCGATAGATCTAAAAAGACTCAAGGAAGGCATGATCAAGATCTTGAAGACAAAAAATTAAGAAGAGATAGAAAATTGTGGTAGGCATCTCACCCATGATTCTGGCCTCGGCCTTGGCCAACCTCTCCTCCACCTGGTCAGCCTCGGAGGGTGATCGACACTGAGCCAAGGTGGTCAGAGCCGATTCCGCGATGGAGAGGCAGTCGGTGACCTTCTGGCTAGCCCAATCGATGGAGGCGATCAAATCATCATTGTCGATCCACTTCCTCGGGTAGCAGGGGAGCTAGCGGCAAATTGTTGATGAAGATGACCCCAAAAGTTAAGCAGAGTCGGACCTATGCTCTAGGATGATGGGAGCATCCCAGTTTGCGCCCTCCTGATGACGAAGACGCTGGCGTGGTGACTCAGACTCGTCAAAGGCCCCTGTTGGATACCATAAAAAGGGGTACCCTAAGCAAGAACCAAAAAAATTGCTTAGATCTTATAAATATCAAATCCAAGAGACAACCATGAGGCCTCGGCCGATTCTCCGATTCGCCCGAGGCCCATGCTGCAAGACCTCGGACGAGGCACCAACTCTTCGCCTCACCTGAGGCCCCCTCACCCGAGATCTCGGACGAGGTACCGATTCTCCGCCTCGCCCGAGGCCCCGCCCGAAAGGCCTCGAACGAGGTACCGATTCTCCGATTCGCCTGAGGCCTCGGACGAACTCTCAGTTACCGACTCACGCGAGGCCGGCTCGACATCGACCCCATCACCGCCGCCTTGACCAATTTCCCTGACAGGATGTCTCATCCAACCATTCCTGCAATGTCAGCCGGGCGTCGGCACAGTATAGCAGAGTGGCCGATGGAACGGGAGTCACAACAGCGCCCTGCCATCTGGGACAGGATGGGGCAGGGGTTACCGGCCATTGTGCTCGGCACTGTGCCCATGACTGACACCCATGCGGCACTATGCTACCTAACCCCACCTGCTCCAAGGACAGCGCGGCGTGGAGAATCAAGTACAGGTCCCGGTAGCCTCGGAATCAATGAACAAAGCCAACCGCTCCCTCCGAGCCTCGGCTATCCGCTTTCGGGCTCCTGTAGCCTCGGGACTGGTGCCTGCCAAGCCCCCCACGACAGTTTAGCCTCTGCATCGACTGGGCCTCGGCTCTCTACATCGTCAGCACTCTGGGCCTCAGCACGTCGCCCGCAAAACATGCCATACCCTGCGTCAAGCTACAGGAGCTCCCTCGTCGTGCATAGGGCCAAGCTCCTATGTCCTCCAAGTCAGCATACCCATTCCATCGCATCAACCTGGCCTCGGCACTCCGCGCCGGTCAAACATACAGTGACCTGCACACCCCCAATAGAAGAAGGTACGCCTGCCACCACAAGAGCTCCCACGTCGCGTAAGACTAGGCGTGATCGGCGCGTCGCTCTAGAGTACCAAGGACTGGACCGCTCCATCAACCATACCGCCACAGTAACGAGCTGCAGGGCTCGGACATACCGCCTCCGCTCACAAAACACCACGTAGCAAACACATGTACCGCCCCCGTCCTCTCCTTCTACTATAAAAGGTGGTGACCGGGGCCGTTTCTAGGGGACGAACGGGCAGACACTCAACACACTCATGGAGACATCGCTCAGATAGACACACATGCAAGCAACGAGCCACACTCTGTAATATGCACGCTCCCTCATTGCAAGAGATCAACATCTCAAGCAACCCACGCCGCTCCACGCAGAGACCTGGGACTAGCTCCCTCTCTCGCCCTACTTGTAAACCCCTACTACGAGCACCTCGGTGCAAGGAATACAAGATTGCTCTCACAGACTAGACGTTGGGCACCTATTGTCTAAACCAGTATAAACCTTGTGTGTCTTTGCATCACCATCCGGGATAGGGACACGTAGTATATTTTCACTCGTTGGTTGAGGACCCACCGGTCCGAAACACCGATAGCCTCCTCAGCAGACCTCTTGCCATTCTCCATGCCTTCAAACCTATAGAAAGCAGAATCACACCAAAGATATGGAATGTTTGGGATGAAGCAGGTTGTTTTTTGATCCACAGCCGTGGCCCGTATATATAGCATGGGAGGTGAGAAGATAGGCTTCATCGAGGTTATAGAATTAAAGTCAGATATGGAAATGGATCGACATTCCAGAAATTCAGGGGACGGATCACGAAGAGACGATAGATTCTGACCTATTGCTTCCCATAATTACAAAATATCATGGGATTGATATAAAAGGTTTACATTGACTGACGATCATCCCACTAAGACTTGTTTGGATTGAAGGGAGTCCGGATCCCCACAAGGCCAAAGGTCATCATGGACCAAGTCAAATCGGCCCATTGATAAAATTGCATCAGGGGAAGAGGAAAGGCCGCCTTGCTTGAAAGATGCCCATATACCCAACAGATTTCTCGGTGGCTGGGAAACCGTGGGAAAGAAGTCTGTGGTTTACCCGATGGGCATTTGATGAAGCAAACAAGGGGAAGGTGTCCACACATTTTAGCCCTTACAAACACTAGAATAGCTCTGCGATCATGGTGAGAAAACTCAGGTGATGTCACAAGAATTCATCTGACCGCAGTAGCTGATCCTCTTGCTCGACAAGGCGCTAAAATGAGTGACACAATCACCCAATGCACAAGAATTCTTCTAACCACTCAAGATACTCATAGCAAGGAATTAGACCATGGACGGTCTAGTGGAGCCAAGGGCACTCGAGGAAGCAAGTAGAAGAGAAACATAACTGAGTTGTTGAGTTGCTCTCGCCACGAGTCGGATAGATATTTATGGTCAGTCTAGAAAGATGGATCCAAGTGCCCGTGAAGCAATGAGGCTCTCATAGAGCTTTGAAGCATGAGCTCATAAGCTGGCAAAGACGGTGATAGATAGTAGACCCTAGATCAAGATTCTCTACCTATGACTACGGACCTATCGAAGGCACAGGAGTGGTAATTTTGTAATAAAATTACTTTTATCCCAAAATTGGGGGGCATGTGTTTACACCAAAATTTGGGAAGAAGAACACGGGAACTCAAAGCTTCCAAGATCATGTCATCAAGGAATCGATTGCATAAGGATCGATATTAGCTGATTCAAATGCAACACTAGAATTGGCTCTCTTCGAATGACGTCAGCAGATAACAACAATGAGCTACGGTTGGCGTCGAGAAATACATGTTGGACTCTACAAAAGGGAAAGATTAGGGTCTAAGTTATATTAAGTTAGGAATATTTTCTTTTATACCAAAGATTGTAATGAGTCGTACTTGAGTAGGATTCATGCTTAGGCTCCGGGTATAAGTATTGCAACCCGGCTATTGTAAAAGGACATCCAACCAATCAATACAAATTACTTTTTTTGGCTCCGTGCCAAACCTTAGGCATAGGAGTAGTGTAGATCTTGGCGAGTACTTCAACAAGCAGGGCTGCATTGGTTCAGCCGACCTCCGGCTTTTCAGTAAGTACCGTCATGGCTTATATTTTGGTTTGTATGGCTGCATCGGTTAAGTTCAACCTCTACTGCGAGCTCTAGTATAAGCTAGTTATCGATCTTTATCTACTTCATGTACGACTGCACCAGTTAAGTTCGACCTCCACTGCTCGAATTAGATTAAGGTCAAGTTATCGGCTCTACCTAAGGGTGGCGTCCTTTGGGTAGATTCATTAAGTTACCGATCTTGCTAATGTTTTTACTGTCAATAGTTTTTCAGCAACATCAACTTGCTCAATCAGGATCGAACTAGATCGGCCTCATATCCTTTAGGTCCATCATTTGCTTTGTGACAATATGATATTTCTTACTTTGAGCGACGGGTTACGTTTTATTGGATGTTCTACCTCGATCTTGATCGTTCATAGTACGTGGTTAAGGCATGTATGATCTTGAAGAGGTTTGCTGGCTAGTTAAATCTGGTCTATAGTTCGCTATTATGGCTACAATGATCTGGTCGATCCCCACTAATGGCACTTTAGGTTGGAGGACGCTAGTTGGTAGATTTGTTCCTGATCAGGCGTGACCTTAGCTGTTTGCTATGCCTGCATCGGCTAAATAGCTGGTCGCCTGCATTTTAATGCTCATAGTATGTCTTCATGATCCTATTAAAATGAGTAGACGCTGGCGTGGTGACACAAACTCATCGAAGGCCCCTGTCGGATACCATAAAAAGGGGTACCCTAAGCAAGAACTGAAAAAATTGCTAAGATCTTGTAAATATCAAATCCAAGAGATTACCACAAGGCCTCGGCCGATTCTCCGATTCGCCCGAGGCCCATGCCGCAAGACCTCGGACGAGGCACCAACTCTCCACCTCGCCCGAGGCCCCTTGCCTGAGACCTCAGACGAAGTACCGATTCTCCGCCTCACCCGAGGCCCCGCCCGAAAGGCCTCGGACGAGGTACCGATTCTCCAATTCGCCTGAGGCCCCGCGCCACGAGGCCTCAGATGAACTCTCAGTTACCGACTCACGCGAGGCTGGCTCGACATCGACCCCATCACTGCCGCCTGACCAATTTCCCTGACGGGATGTACCATCCAACCACTCCCGCAACGTCAGCCGCGCACAGTACAGCAGAGTGGCCGACGGGACAGGAGTCACATCAGCGCCCTGCCATCCGGGACAGGACGGGGCGGGGGTTATCGGCCACTATGCTCGGCACTATGCCCACGACTGACACCCATGTGGCACTGTGCTACCTAACCCCACCTGCTCCAAGGACAGCGCGGCATGGAGAGTCAAGTATAGGTCCCGGTAGCCTCGGAATCAATGAACAAAGTCAACCGCTCCCTTCGAGCCTCGACTATCCGCTTCCGGGCTCCTGTAGCCTCAGGGCTGGTGCCTGCTGAGCCCCCCACGATGGTTCAACCTCTACATCGACTAGGCCTCGGCTCTCTACGTCGTCAGCACTCTAGGCCTCGGCACGTCACCCACAGAACGTGCCATACCCTGCGTCAGGCTGCAGGAGCTCCCCCGTCGCACACAGGGCCGAGCTCCTATGTCCTCGGAGTCAGCACACCCATTCCATCGCATCAACCCGGCCTCGGCACTCCGCACCGGTCAAACATACAGCGACCCGCACGCCTCCAATAGAAGAAGGTACGCCTGCCACCATAAGAGCTCCCACATTGTGCAAGACCAGGCGTGATCCGTGCGTCGCTCTAGAGTACCAAGGATAGGACCGCTCCATCGACCATACCGACACAGTAATGAGCTACAGGGCTTGGACATACCGCCTCTGCTCACAAAACACCACGTAGCAAACGCATGTACCGCCCCCGTCCTCTCCTTCTACTATAAAAGGGGGTGACCGGGGCCGTTTCTAGGGGATGAATGGGCAGACACCCAACACACTCATGGAGACATCACTCAGATAGACACACATGCAAGCAATGAGCAACACTCTGTAATACGCACGCTCCCTCATTGCAAGAGATCAACATCTCAAGCAACCCACGCCGCTCCACGCAGAGACCTGGGACTAGCTCCCTCTCTCACCCTGCTTGTAAACCCCTACTACGAGCACCTCGGTGCAAGGAATACAAGATTGCTCTCATAGACTAGACATTGGGCACCTATTGCCTGAACCAGTATAAACCTTGTGTGTCTTTGCATCACCATCCGAGATAGGGACACGTAGTATATTTTCACTCGTTGGTTGAGGACCCACCGGTCCGAAACACCGACAGCCTCCTCAGCAGACCTCTTGCCATTCTCCATGCCTTCAAACCTATAGAAAGCAGAATCACACCAAAGATATGGAATGTTTGGGATGAAGCAGGTTGTTTTTTGATCCACAGCCGTGGCCCGTATATATAGCATGGGAGGTGAGAAGATAGGCTTCATCGAGGTTATAGAATTAAAGTCAGATATGGAAATGGATCGACATTCCAGAAATTCAGGGGACGGATCACGAAGAGACGATAGATTCTGACCTATTGCTTCCCATAATTACAAAATATCATGGGATTGATATAAAAGGTTTACATTGACTGACGATCATCCCACTAAGACTTGTTTGGATTGAAGGGAGTCCGGATCCCCACAAGGCCAAAGGTCATCATGGACCAAGTCAAATCAGCCCATTGATAAAATTGCATCAGGGGAAGAGGAAAGGCCGCCTGCTTGAAAGATGCCCATATACCCAACAGATTTCTCGGTGGCTGGGAAACCGTGGGAAAGAAGTCTGTGGTTTACCCGATGGGCATTTGATGAAGCAAACAAGGGGAAGGTGTCCACACATTTTAGCCCTTACAAAGACTAGAATAGCTCTGCGATCATGGTGAGAAAACTCAGGTGATGTCACAAGAATTCATCTGACCGCAGTAGCTGATCCTCTTGCTCGACAAGGCGCTAAAATGAGTGACACAATCACCCAATGCACAAGAATTCTTCTAACCACTCAAGATACTCATAGCAAGGAATTAGACCATGGACGGTCTAGTGGAGCCAAGGGCACTCGAGGAAGCAAGTAGAAGAGAAACATAACTGAGTTGTTGAGTTGCTCTCGCCACGAGTCGGATAGATATTTATGGTCAGTCTAGAAAGATGGATCCAAGTGCCCGTGAAGCAATGAGGCTCTCATAGAGCTTTGAAGCATGAGCTCATAAGCTGGCAAAGACGGTGATAGATAGTAGACCCTAGATCAAGATTCTCTACCTATGACTACGGACCTATCGAAGGCACAGGAGTGGTAATTTTGTAATAAAATTACTTTTATCCCAAAATTGGGGGGCATGTGTTTACACCAAAATTTGGGAAGAAGAACACGGGAACTCAAAGCTTCCAAGATCATGTCATCAAGGAATCGATTGCATAAGGATCGATATTAGCTGATTCAAATGCAACACTAGAATTGGCTCTCTTCGAATGACGTCAGCAGATAACAACAATGAGCTACGGTTGGCGTCGAGAAATACATGTTGGACTCTACAAAAGGGAAAGATTAGGGTCTAAGTTATATTAAGTTAGGAATATTTTCTTTTATACCAAAGATTGTAATGAGTCGTACTTGAGTAGGATTCATGCTTAGGCTCCGGGTATAAGTATTGCAACCCGGCTATTGTAAAAGGACATCCAACCAATCAATACAAATTACTTTTTTTGGCTCCGTGCCAAACCTTAGGCATAGGAGTAGTGTAGATCTTGGCGAGTACTTCAACAAGCAGGGCTGCATTGGTTCAGCCGACCTCCGGCTTTTCAGTAAGTACCGTCATGGCTTATATTTTGGTTTGTATGGCTGCATCGGTTAAGTTCAACCTCTACTGCGAGCTCTAGTATAAGCTAGTTATCGATCTTTATCTACTTCATGTACGACTGCACCAGTTAAGTTCGACCTCCACTGCTCGAATTAGATTAAGGTCAAGTTATCGGCTCTACCTAAGGGTGGCGTCCTTTGGGTAGATTCATTAAGTTACCGATCTTGCTAATGTTTTTACTGTCAATAGTTTTTCAGCAACATCAACTTGCTCAATCAGGATCGAACTAGATCGGCCTCATATCCTTTAGGTCCATCATTTGCTTTGTGACAATATGATATTTCTTACTTTGAGCGACGGGTTACGTTTTATTGGATGTTCTACCTCGATCTTGATCGTTCATAGTACGTGGTTAAGGCATGTATGATCTTGAAGAGGTTTGCTGGCTAGTTAAATCTGGTCTATAGTTCGCTATTATGGCTACAATGATCTGGTCGATCCCCACTAATGGCACTTTAGGTTGGAGGACGCTAGTTGGTAGATTTGTTCCTGATCAGGCGTGACCTTAGCTGTTTGCTATGCCTGCATCGGCTAAATAGCTGGTCGCCTGCATTTTAATGCTCATAGTATGTCTTCATGATCCTATTAAAATGAGTAGACGCTGGCGTGGTGACACAAACTCATCGAAGGCCCCTGTCGGATACCATAAAAAGGGGTACCCTAAGCAAGAACTGAAAAAATTGCTAAGATCTTGTAAATATCAAATCCAAGAGATTACCACAAGGCCTCGGCCGATTCTCCGATTCGCCCGAGGCCCATGCCGCAAGACCTCGGACGAGGCACCAACTCTCCACCTCGCCCGAGGCCCCTTGCCTGAGACCTCAGACGAAGTACCGATTCTCCGCCTCACCCGAGGCCCCGCCCGAAAGGCCTCGGACGAGGTACCGATTCTCCAATTCGCCTGAGGCCCCGCGCCACGAGGCCTCAGATGAACTCTCAGTTACCGACTCACGCGAGGCTGGCTCGACATCGACCCCATCACTGCCGCCTGACCAATTTCCCTGACGGGATGTACCATCCAACCACTCCCGCAACGTCACCAGCAAGACAAGAGACAAAGCAGAGTGGCCGACGGGACAGGAGTCACATCAGCGCCCTGCCATCCGGGACAGGACGGGGCCGGGGTTATCGGCCACTATGCTCGGCACTATGCCCACGACTGACACCCATGCGGCACTATGCTACCTAACCCCACCTGCTCCAAGGACAGCGCGGCATGGAGAGTCAAGTACAGGTCCCGGTAGCCTCGGAATCAATGAACAAAGCCAATCGCTCCCTTCGAGCCTCGACTATCCGCTTCCGGGCTCCTGTAGCCTCAGGGCTGGTGCCTGCTGAGCCCCCCACGATGGTTCAACCTCTACATCGACTGGGCCTCGGCTCTCTACGTCGTCAGCACTCTAGGCCTCGGCACGTCGCCCACAGAACGCGCCATACCCTGCGTCAGGCTGCAGGAGCTCCCCCGTCGCACACAGGGCCGAGCTCCTATGTCCTCGGAGTCAGCACACCCATTCCATCAAATCAACCTGGCCTCGGCACTCCGCGCCGGTCAAACATACAGCGACCCGCACGCCTCCAATAGAAGAAGGTACGCCTGCCACAATAAGAGCTCCCACGTTGTGCAAGACCAGGCGTGATCCGCGCGTCGCTCTAGAGTACCAAGGATAGGACCGCTCCATCGACCATACCGACACAGTAATGAGCTACAGGGCTTGGACATACCGCCTCTGCTCACAAAACACCACGTAGCAAACGCATGTACCGCCCCCGTCCTCTCCTTCTACTATAAAAGGGGGTGACCGGGGCCGTTTCTAGGGGATGAATGGGCAGACACCCAACACACTCATGGAGACATCACTCAGATAGACACACATGCAAGCAATGAGCAACACTCTGTAATACGCACGCTCCCTCATTGCAAGAGATCAACATCTCAAGCAACCCACGCCGCTCCACGCAGAGACCCGGGACTAGCTCCCTCTCTCGCCCTGCTTGTAAACCCCAACTACGAGCACCTCGGTGCAAGGAATACAAGATCACTCTCCCAGACTGGACGTAGGGCACCTATTGCCTGAACTAGTATAAACCTTGTGTCTCTTTGCATCACCATCCGGGATAGGGACACGCAGTATATTTTCACTCATTGGTTGAGGACCCGCCAGTCCAAAACACCGACAATTGGCGCGCCAGGTAGGGGGACATACTACGCGCTAGCTTAATCATCCCAACATGTTCTGGATGGCAGACCCTGTGCAACCTCTGCGTCTTGGCATGGTGATCTGGTTTGGGAGCCTAGAGTTCATGTCTCTAGGATACGAGTACGACCTAGTACTCCTCCCATCCAGAGCCCCGTCTGTAACACCCTAGGTGTTAGGCTTGCATAATTACACTTGCATTGCATAGCATAAGCATCATTCATTCATGTATAAGTATTTCCATATGAAACATGTGAAACATGACTTGTATATTGTGTTTTTCCTATGTGTATGCTTGTGATCATGGATGATTGAGTGCAAGTGATTGATGTTGGTAACTAAAATACCTCAGCTACACTTAGGATGTATAATGGAACAATGTTCATGTTAATGACTTTGCCTAATTATGCTTTTAGGGTTTAGTTTGACTAGATGCTCCTCTTGAATGCTTGTGTTTGACTGAACTGGAACAGTGCCTTAGAATGTTTGCATGTTTGAGCAACCTAAAGCAAAGTTATAGAAAATTTTATATGGAACAAATTTTGTTTAGAGGTCAAGTCATGAAAATGTGTGGAACAGTCCCAAACATGGCCCACAAGTCAAATTTGGGGGCTGATTCTACACTTAGGAAATTTTCTAAGTGTTGACTGCGTTTACAGTTTGACAGGTGCTACTTTGAGTTGATTTTACTCTCTATCCATTGCTAATTATACTTTGATCTCTAAATGAGTTTTGTAGCTGGTACATAGGGCTTCAACTTTAGTTTAGGAAGTTTGCGCTAATGATCGAAGGATTAGGAAATTTATCGACTCCAAAACGCGTCGTCAGGCGGTTGATCGTGGGCCTGATGGCCGTCTCTATTAGGCCGAGTGGCCGACCGACGTCTGGCCGAGCGCGCCAAGTGGTGGCCGTACGCCGGCGCTGCCCCCGCTAGTCAGTCTGTTGCTGCCACGACAATGCCACGTGCCCAAAGGCTCGCTTCTTTGCTTCATCCGCGGCTCCTCACCTCGCTAGTTCACCAGAAGCAAAGCACCGCTCCTTCGCCATTGCCGCCGAGCTTGAGCCACCATCGCGCAGCTCCTCCGCTGGCCAGCCACTGAGAAATCGCTCGCGTGCATAGAAGTGCCCTGCACTGCTCTACTTGCTCGAGCTCTCCGTAGTCGTGTTCGTGGCTAGGTGAGGGCCCACTGGCCGATCCTGTAACCACCGCCATGACCGGTGCCTCACCAGAGTGCGAGCTCGCCGTGGAACTTGCTGACCAACGCTCTTCCATGTTCCTTTTCTTCTACATCATCTTCTCCATCACATGTAGTTTCTCTAGTGAGGATGTTTCCGACAATGCCGGTCCGGCCGAGCCGGAACACGGGCGCGCACCGCCTTGCGCCATGGCGCACCGGTGACCTCACGTGGCTGCAGTCCACCACTTCACCGCATCCAGTAGCAGTAACGTAGGGAGGTCCGCCATGGTCCCTGGAAGCCTGTGCGCGCCTTAACCGGGCATTTAGTGCCAGGTTCACCGGAGCTCCGCCGTGTGCCATGCCGACGCACCTAGAGGCCGATAGAGTCTAGGTTGAGGAGGTCAATCGACGCGGGAGGTCGAGGCGTACACGGAGGTACCCTCCTCGTCGCCGGAAAATCTCACCGCCGGCGAGCTTCGGCCGAGCAGCGTAGTGCAGCGTCGCTCCCATGTTTTGGTGCCGATGACATGCGGGCCCTCCAGTTTTGTGGGCCCCGAATGTCAGAGACTCAGCTCCTGGAGGATAGTTCATTTGTTCAGTTTTGAATGCAACTTTGCAAAATTTATATCTCGAGTTTGGTAGATCCAAATTGGGTGATTCCAATTTGGTTAGGATCTTGGTGAAGTGTAGTGTTTAGGAAAAATATAAAATGAGCACTTGTAGTAAAGTTTCTGGGAGAATTAAATTGGAACTTAAAATGTGTTTTTAAATGAATGCAAACTTGTTTAACTCATATCTAGAATAGAAGTGCTCCAAAAATTATGAAATTTGTATGGTTAGCTATTCTAGATGAGTATAAGCTATGTTAAAAATTTGAGAGTCATTGCATGGATAGTTTTTGAGTTATTAATTTCCCTTTTATAATTAGGAGATTCTTGTGCTATTTTTCATGGTAAAAATATGTATCCAGTGAGCACGAAACTTTTTGTACAGTGTTATAGTGTTATTATGAACCTAATAAAAATATAAAATCTATTGCTTGACACTTTTCACTAGGGTTTTCTATTTATGCTATTTTAAGCCCTATGGTCTTCTCATTTTTGTGTAGGATGTTATGTTTGTTGAAATGATTTGAAATCTATACATTAGTCTATTGGGGACATGTATAAGCTACTGTAATTTTTGTAGAATTTTCTATACACTTTGGGTAGGTGTTTATTATTTAACCTAAGTATCTAAATAAATTAATAACGTCATGAAAATAATTTATTTAGGAATGGCCACTATGTTTTCTTATGTTCCTTTGATGTATGTTAACTGTTGGTAGCATTGGTAGTACTCATGATGTTATTCTTGTATGTAATGAAATATTATTTTCACTATAATTCATTTATAGTGACTTTCTGGACAGATTTTAGAGTTAAGCAAATTAACTGGTGAATTTGATGTTTGCTGTGAATTTGGTCAATAACAAAGTTGTAGGGAACTTGTTTATCTAGCTTGTGTCAAAATTTCAAGGCATTTGGTCTAGTAGTTTGAAAGTTATCTCAGTTGGAAGACAGCACTCCCAATTGCCTGCTCTCTGGAATCCACAGACAGTTTTGTAAGATCAGTCTGTTTGACCTAGTTTTTGTTTGAATTAGACTTTGGTGATTAAACAAAAGTCGTAGACAATTTTATAAGCTTTCCATAAAGTCTTAAATCATGGTATTTGGACCTATAGAACTCCAGTTATGGCTCAAAATGTCTGCTGCTGTTTGTAGCCTGAAAACTGTTGAGTGCAGTGAATAACTTGTTTGCTTGATATGAGTCGATGTGATCAGTTAGATGCTAGGCTAATTAAAATAACTTGTTAGTTGCAGGTGCTAGACCTCTTACTGAAGATGAATGACTTTATCTTAGGTTGTTAGAGCTTGGTGAGTGTGCAATTCTTGTTTTCTAAAAGAGATATGCACCTACTTGGTAAAATAGATGTTAATCTTGTATCATCGTGTCTTTCATGTGTCCATCTATACATGGCTGTACATTTCATCATCACCTTCCATCTCTTGTGCATGCATGATTCTTATACTATGCATATGCATGCAATAGGTGTTCCGGAGGGAGTCACGGTTCTGGAATTCGAGCAAGTACTTCCGGAGGAGCAGCAGCAAGCTCAGGAGCAGGAGGTGCAGGCCCCAGAAGAAGGTGCCAATGTGGAAGAAGTTCTTGAGTGTCCCGATCACCAACCTTCATCTTTTCTAAAAGGCAAGCCCCGGAGCATTCTAAGTCTCCTATGTTTTGAAAATGGTTACTTTGAGTATCTTTATTTGTGATGCATTAAGTGATAGGAACTGGATGCAAACACTTGTTGCAAATATATCTATTCCTTGTCTAGTAAATGTACCCTGAATCCTATTTAGGTCCAGGAGTGAATCAAATCTTAGCCTTGCTTAGACCGGTAAAAGTCAGGTGATTTCCTGTCACCTGCAAGTTAGGATGATGTCTGGTCACGGTTGGCTATATTGCTATCGTGGAAAATAACCATGTGTTAATAATGAATTGTGACCGGGCGGGATGTCGATAGAGAAGCAACAAGGCAAGGAGGTCTTGCGTGTGTATCTATCCCCGTCCGAGTCATTTAAGGACCAATTCGCTGTATGTCCTCATGTCTTGTTGAACGCATGTCTATCACTTAGTTGGCCGGATAACTCGTTCCGACCGCGAAGCCGAGTAGCTCAACTCAGGCTGGAAGCCGAGAAGTGAAAGTGCGCACTCTGGCGGTAGTAAGGATGTGCGGGGAGATATTGGCATAAGTCCAAAAGGTGAGATTGACCACCTGACAGAGTGGACTCCCTAAGAGTGCGGCGCTGCGCCGACCCGCGATTCCTGAGTTGTACCAAAGGTGACCCGAGGCAACCACTGATCAGGTTGATTGGGTTTGTGTTAGGAATACCCCTCCAGCTGGATAGGAATCGATTCGAATCACCGTCTCTCTCGGATAGTGAGAACTTCACTGAGCAGCGGCAACGTAGATGCACTTAATGGAACTTGATGGTTAAATCGATGATGATGATGATACCACATTATACTGGATATGGTTACTAATGTTTGGAGTTAATCAATTGCTTGCTCTAGTACAGGTGCTAATCTAGTTGATAGGTTAATATTGATAACTTGTTGCTTACTAATAATTTAAATTATGCTCTCATATCACTAAAGCTTTTATGCAAAATGGTTGTCAAGCAAGATCCACCGATAAAGCCTTGCATACTCCTTGCTGTCATTTATTTTTGGTTTACGACGGTTAAGTGTAGCTAAGTACATTCTCGTACTCAGGGTTTATTCCCCCTTGTTGCAGATGACGTGCTCTATAACGGCTACTGCAAGTATTGTCTCCACCCTGCGGGGGATGAAAACTAGATCATGGGCATGATCATCTATGTTATCTTATCATGTTGCTTTTGCTGGATATGACTATGGAACTGGCTTGTATTTGAACTAAGTGTGTGTGATGGTCTCAAAGTACTTTGCTTCCGCTATTTGTGAACTCGTTTTGTAATAACTATGTGAACTCTAATGTATGAGGTACTTGTGAACTACTTGTGAAATGGATGTAACATGTGGCTTGTTATGTTGAATTACTATGATCTTGGTTGTATGCAAGTTGGTGTGAACTACTCCGGTGATTGCTTTCGTACGTGTGCTCTTATAAACTGGTCGGTTCTGTTACAGCTGGCATCAGAGCTAGATTCAACATTAAACATGTCATATGTGTATTTAAAACAAAGGTTTTTGTTTGCGAAAATCAGTTTTGACAACTTATAGCTACTTATATATAGGTGTGTTCAAATCTGAAATTTTACTTAAGTGTGCTAGTTGTCATATCCTCTATGCCCAAATAAGGACTTTTAGGTGGCTTATTTAAGTAATGACTTTGGGGGCGGGTAATTGCTTGCATTTTATTTCGTCGTCCATACGGCGTGCTATTGTATGGATGCCATCCGCTTGGGTGGTAATGTATGGATCCATTGCCTCTACACCTAGGTAAGTGTGAGTTGTGAGAGCATGACCGTCCAACAGTCGATCTAGGGGAGAGTTAATTGTGGTTACTGGAATATTTACATGTTACGCACATGTATATATGAAGGTACTTAATTGTGGGTACATCTGTCGGGTAGCTTTGGATACCAAAGTATGTACATATGGGATGTATATATGGAGCGTATCTTAGTTTACTGCTTTCATTGTATGCTTATTTATCTCTTGTGGGATGGGCTGCAATGAATTTGTCTGTAGGTACACTAACAATGCAATGTGTAGCTCGACTAGATACGTATATGAGAGAACGTATGTATGCCATCGTCTATGTCGCTAGAATTCTAAAATTTTCTTAAGATTCGTGAGGACGTATGGAATGTGCATGCATCATGTTCGCTCATGCCATTACATTTTTGCATCACTCCATCCCTTATCTTTAATTATTCCATTATATATTTCTCATCCTGTAAGATAATCCTCTCACACCCAAATTGCAATGTTACTGTGGATGGCCGCACCAGCACTACAGCCTAGGAGCAGCACATTCCTGCACGTATTTGGCACTCCAACCCTATTGTGGAGGGTGCTACATTCAGTGGGATATGTGGAGCCGCCTCGTTATACTTGGAAGGAAGGGGAGGCCGAAGGAGGGATGTCGTGGTATGACATTGAGGTGGTTGTCCCGCCTCACGCAAACAGACCCCAGTGGCTTGGCTGGAGCATTGAAGCTGATGGACAAACCCCTTGGGAAGGGGCACAGTTGGCAGCTTTGGAAGTTCTACTTGATCTTTGTCAGGAGTTTGGTGGCAAGTTGATCAACAGACTAGCTGAGTCCATTCCTTGAGTAGCCCCGTCTGAAGCAGAGTGGCTGAATTTTAAGGATGATCCCTTGGTAAGGACTGAGGCGGAAAGGGCATAGAGCTTAGGACTAGCCATGAGTGCTATGATGGTTGTTCTTTGAAGCTGTTTCAGGATCGCGAGGGCACTTATGTCAGTGCCTTGACAGCCCTTCGGCAGGCACTGAATGAACAGCTCAAGTGGAAGAAGCGTGCGTGCAAGAATGGTAAGGAGCTTAGGACAGCTCGAAATGATATTGGTGGTCTTATGAGTGCTTTGGAAAATCGCAGGCAGCAGTTTGTACGTGTTGTCAGGGAAAGAGATGCTAACCATGAGCAGATCATGCATGTTGGCTCCATATGGATGTGAGCTTTAAATAATAGTCTAGCTTTGATGTTGGCAAAATTGGGCATATAAGCATATGCATCACGAGAATGTGCGGAGTAAAGTTATTGGCGATCTTATGAGGATGAATTGTTGTGCCTCTATTTATTGTATGAAATTGTTCTCTCCAATAAGTTCAGTTTGGCATGATTCTATAATTCATCTGTAATGTTTCTGACATCATCCATCATTACTCACGATTGCACTTCTACAGATGTCGCGCAATCTGCGTTCAGGCCGTGCTGGGGGCAGTGGTGATGATGATCTACCACCACCGCCGCCCACACCATCTGATCTATTGGCCATGCTCATGGAAGGTCAGCGTGCGTTGGGGGACGCCATGCGTACCCTAGCCCAGCATCAAGCATAGGGCCGCAATCAACGACAGGGACCAGAGCCCAACCAGTATAGTGATTTCAAAGAATTCCAAGATACCAAGCCACCCATCTTCAAGGAAGCTAAAGAGCCGCTCCAGGCAGAAGAGTGGCTAAACACGCTTGAGCACAAGTTCCGTTTGCTCAGGTTGACAGAGCAGATGAAGGCGGAATATGCTTCACATCAACTACAAGGACCAGCAGGTATATGGTGGCGTCATTATAGGTCCACCTTACCTGAGAATGCCCAGATCACTTGGAATCAATTCCAGGAGGCTTTCAAGAGTCATTATATTCCTCCCGGGTTGATGGCCATAAAGCACAATGAGTTTATGAAGCTGGTGCAAGGCACCAAGCACTTACTGAATACCTTCATGCATTCAATCATCTGGCAAGGTATGCTCCAGAGCTTGTTGATTCCGAAGCAAAGAGGATTGCTAGCTTTAAGAGAGGGCTTAGTCCCAAACTGATGAAGTCCATGGGGAACAATAAGAGTGCCACTTTCAATGAGTTCATAAGTGATGCTCTTACCCAAGAGAATAACAACAATGTCTATGCTGCTTCCAAAAATCGCAAGAGGGCCTTTGAAGCAAGTGCCTCTTAGCAAAAGCTCCAATGGCTAAGACTCAATTTCGCCCACCGGCTACAGCTGTTAGGTACCAGCCACCACAAAAGAAGAATCAGGCAAAGACTAGTTTCAAGAAGGCATTTACTGTACCTCTTCCAAAGGGCAGCTAGCAGGCCCTACTGGAATTGTGGCAGGACAGGTCATTGGTCCAAGAATTGTCCATATCCTCATAAGAACAATCAGAAGCAGGGGAATTCTGGTGCTTGTCAAGGGCATGTTAACTACACCAACGTGACAGAGATACCCTCCGGAGAGGTGGTTACTGTGGGTAAGTTTCTTGTGAATCAACATCCAATAGTGGTACTATTTGATTCCGGTGCTTCGCATTCATTTATGAGTCCAGCTTTTGCATCAAAATACAATCAGAAGGTAGTTACACTATCCACGGGTAGTTATTGCATTAGTGCAGCTAGAAGTAATATTTCTACCAATCAGATAGTGCAAGATGTCAATATCGAAATAGAGGGACGAGTGTATATGTCCGAGCTGGTAGTGTTGCTGGGACTAGGTATAGATATAATCTTGGGGATGAAGTGGATGAGCGGTCATGGAGTGCTTATCGATACTTCCACTAGGGTTGTTATGTTGAGGGATCCTATCAGCAATGACGCTTTCCTTGTGCCACTTCCCAGAGATCTAGACCTCCACAACACTGCTAATGCTATCCAGACCCCGGGAATCGAGGATGTTCCGGTAGTTTGTGAGTTTCTAGATGTATTTCCTGATGATTTACCTAGTCTACCGCTAGATCGTGATATAGAATTCAAAATCGAGTTAGTACCGGGCACTGCACCTATTTCTAGAAGGCCTTATAGGATGCCACCCAATGAGTTAGCAGAGCTTAAAGTTCAGTTACAAGATCTGTTACAGAAAGGTCTTATCCGACCTAGTGCTTCTCCATGGAGTTGTCCTGCTATATTTGTGAAGAAGGACAAGTCATTACGCATGTGTGTGGATTATCGTCCACTCAATGCTGTGACAATCAAGAACAAGTACCCATTGCCCCGCATTGATATTTTGTTTGATCAGTTGTCTAAGGCAAAGGTATTCTCTAAAATTGATTTGAGATCTGGTTATCATCAGATAAAAATTAGACCAAAGGATGTGCCTAAGACCGCTTTCTCCACCAGATATGGGTTGTATGAGTATCTGGTTATGTCTTTCGGCTTGACCAATGCTCCTGCATACTTCGTCTATCTGATGAATTCTGTGTTCATGGAGGAACTGGACAAATTTGTAGTTGTCTTCATTGATGACATCTTGATCTTTTCCACAAATGCTGAAGAACATGCCGAGCATCTGAGAGTTGTTTTATCTAGGATACGAGAACATAAGCTTTATGCCAAGTTCAATAAATGTGAGTTTTGGCTAAAGAAAGTACCTTTCTTGGGTCATGTGTTGTCTGATGAAGGAATTTCGGTTGATCCATCTAAGGTGCAAGAAGTATTGTATTGGAAAGCACCAACTTCAGTGCATGAGGTTAGAAGTTTCCTTGGTTTGGTTGGATATTATCGTCGATTCATCCTAGATTTCTCTAAGGTAGCCAAGCCCATGACTAGGTTGCTTCAAAAAGATGTAAAGTTTGTTTGGACTCCAGAGTGTGAGACTGCTTTTTGCACTTTGCAGACCTTGTTGACCTCAACTCCTATTTTGGCACAACCTGATATCAAAAAACCTTTTGATATGTTTTGTGATGCATCAGGTACTGGTTTAGGATGTGTCCTTATGTAGGAAGGTCGGGTTATTGCTTATGCCTCGCGTCAGCTAAGGAAGCATGAAGCCAATTATCCAACTCATGATCTTGAGTTAGCTACTGTTGTTCATGATTTGAAGATTTGGAGGCATTACCTGCTCGATAACATGTGTCATATCTATACCGATCATAAAAGTCTCAAGTATATCTTCACTCAACCAGAATTGAACATGAGACAGAGAAGATGGCTAGAGTTGATCAAAGATTATAACTTAGAAGTCCATTATCATCTGGGTAAAGCAAATGTTGTTGTTGATGCTTTGAGTAGAAAGTCTCATTGCAATTCTCTCTTGGAAGCAGATTATCATTTGGCACATCTGTTACATCCTGCTATGTTGCATAGTATTACTCTTAGTTGCTCTCTAGAAAGTAAAATCATCGAGCTTCAGAAATCTGATGTGGGGGTGTTCCACATAAAAAGGAAGATGAAAGAGCAAGAAACAAAACACTTTCGAGTTGATGAGAAGGGTGTCCTATGGTTTAAGGATAGACTTGTAGTACCGAAGGACAAAGAGCTTAGAAACCAAATCTTAGAAGAAGCTCACTCATCCAAGTTATCTATCCACCCGGGAAGTAGCAAAATGTATCAAGATTTGAAATCTCGCTTCTGGTGGACCAAGATGAAGAAAGAAATCGCAACCTATGTTGCAAGG
Source organism: Miscanthus lutarioriparius (assembly GCA_904845875.1). NCBI lineage: Eukaryota > Viridiplantae > Streptophyta > Magnoliopsida > Poales > Poaceae > Miscanthus > Miscanthus lutarioriparius. Next base: position 67,726,929 of record CAJGYO010000006.1, on the reverse strand, counting down.
TGTGACCATTGTTATAGAGTCAAAGCAATTCACCTGAAGCCTGCCAGACTTCTTAAACCATTGTCTATGCCTAGATGGAAATGGGAAGAGATAAGTATGGATTTCATTGTTGGACTTCCCCCTACCCAAAAGAATTTTAATTCTATATGGGTAATAGTGGATCGTTTAACGAAGTCTGCTCATTTCATACCAATTAGAACTGACTATCGACCAAGTGACTATGCTGAGTTATATTTTAATCAGATAGTGCGTCTCCATGGTGTTCCTAGAACCATTGTATTAGACAGAGAGCCTCAGTTCACTGCTCGTTTTTTGGAACATTTGCACAAGATGTTAGGCACCAACTTAGTCAGAAGTTCTGCTTATCATCCACAAACCTCCGAACAAACGGAGCGGGTAAATCAAATATTGGAAGACATGTTAAGAGCTTGTGTCATATCTTCCAAAGGTTCATGGGATAAGTGGTTACCCTTGGCTGAATTTTCCTATAATAATAGTCATCAAGAAAGTATCAAGATGGCCCTGTTCGAAGCGTTGTATGGCCGCAAGTGTAGAACTCCTTTGAACTGGGTTGAATCTGGAGAAAGGAGATACTACGACATTGATTTCATCGAAGAGGCCGAACAGCAAGTCCGTACTATCCAAAAGCATATGGAAGCCGCTCAAGCTAGGCAGAAAAGCTATGCGGATAAAAGAAGAAAGCCCATTGAGTTTGAAGTTGGTGATCATGTTTATCTGAAGGTATCACCGATGAAAGGTGTGCAGCGATTCGGAGTAAAGAGGAAGCTTGCACATAGGTATGTAGGTCCATTTCTGATCATAGATAAGATTGGGAATGTAGCCAACAAGATAGAGCTACCTTAAGAGATGAGAGCGATCTTCAATGTTTTTCATGTCTCTCAATTGAAGAAATGTCTCCGCGTTCCCGAAGAAAGAGTTTCACTTAGAAATATCAAGTTGAAATCAGATCTATCCTATGAAGAAAGGCCAGTGCGGGTTATTGATACTAGAGAGAGAGAGTAACCCGGAATCGTGTGGTCAAGTTTTACAAGGTTATGTGGAGTAACCAAGGTAGTGAGAGCGATGCAACGTGGGAGCGGGAAGATTATTTAAAGGATGTATACCCTACCTTTTATTCAAAATGGTACGCTTTTCAAATCTCGGGGTGAGATTTTTATAAGGGGGGAGGGCTGTAACACCCTAGGTGTTAGGCTTGCATAATTACACTTGCATTGCATAGCATAAGAATCATTCATTCATGCATAAGTATTTCCATATGAAACATGTGAAACATGACTTGTATATTGTGTTTTTCCTATGTGTATGCTTGTGATCATGGATGATTGAGTGCAAGTGATTGATGTTGGTAACTAAAATACCTTAGCTACACTTAGGATGTCTAATGGAACAATGTTCATGTTAATGACTTTGCCTAATTATGCTTTTAGGGTTTAGTTTGACTAGATGCTCCACTTGAATGCTTGTGTTTGACTGAACTGGAACAGTGCCTTAGAATGTTTGCATGTCTAAGCAACCTAAAGCAAAGTTGTAGCAAATTTTATATGGAACAAATTTTGTTTAGAGGTCAAGTCATGAAAATATGTGGAACAGTCCCAAACATGGCCCACAAGTCAGATTTGGGGGCTGATTCTACACTTTGGAAATTTTCTAAGTGTTGACTGCGTTTACAGTTTGACAGGCGCTACTTTGAGTTGATTTTACTCTCTATCCATTGCAAATTATACTTTGATCTCTAAATGAGTTTTGTAGCTGGAACATAGGGTTTCAACTTTAGTTTCGGAAGTTTGCGCTAATGATCAAAGGATTAGGAAATTTATCGACTCCAAAACGCGTCGTCAGGCGGTTGATCGCGGGCCTGATGGCCGTCTCCGTCAGGCTGAGTGGCTGACCGACATCTGGCCGAGCGCGCCAAGTGGCGGCCATACGCCGGCGCTACCCCCGCTAGTCAGGTTGTTACTGCCACGACAATGCCACACGCCCAAAGGCTCGCTTCTTTGCTTCATCCACGCCTCCTCGCCTCGCCAGTTCGCCAGAAGCAATACACCGTGCCTTCGCCATTGTCGCCAAGCTTGCGCCGCCGTCGCGCAGCTCCTCTGCTGGCTAGCCACTGAGAAATTGCTCACACGCATAGAAGCGCCCTGCACTGCTCTACTCGCTCGAGCTCTCCGCAATCGTGTTCGTGGCTAGGTGAGGGCCCATTGGCCGATCCTGTAACCACCGCCATGACCGGCGCCTCGCCAGAGTGTGAGCTAGCCGTGGAACTTGCTGACCAGCGCTCTTCTGTGTTCCTTTTCTTCTACATCATCTTCTCCATCATGTGTAGTTTCTCTAGTGAAGATGTTTCCGACAATGCCGGTCCGGCCGAGCTGGAACACGGCCGCGCACCGCCGTGCGCCATGGCCGCACCGATGACCTCACGTGGCCGCAGTCCACCACTTCACCGCATCCAGTAGAAGTAACGTAGGGAGGTCCGCCATGGTCCCTGGAAGCCTATGCGCGCCTTAATAGGGCATTTAGCGCTGGGGTTCGCCGGAGCTCCGCCGTGCACCATGGCCGATGCACCTAGAGGCCGATAGAGTCTAGGTTTAGGAGGTCAATCGACGCGGGAGGTCGAGGCGTACACGGAGGTACCCTCCTCGTCGCCGAAAAATCTCACCACTGGCGAGCTTTGGCCAAGCAGCATAGCGCAGCGTCGCTCCCCTGTTTTGGTGCCGATGACATGCGGGCCCTCCTGTTTTGTGGGCCCCGAATGTCAGTGACTCAGCTCCAGGAGGATAGTTCATTTGTTCAGTTTTGAATGCAACTTTGTAAAATTTATATCTCGAGTTTGGTAGATCCAAATTGGGTGATTCCAATTTGGTTAGGATCTTGGTGAAGTGTAGTATTTAGGAAAAATATAAAATGAGCAGTTGTAGTAAAGCTTCTGGGAGAATGAAATTGGAACTTAAAATGTGTTTTTAAATGAATGCAAACTTGTTTAACTCATATCCAGAGTTGTAGTGCTCCAAAAATTATGAAATTTTTATGGTGAGCTATTCTTGATGAGTATAAGCTCTGGTAAAGATTTGAGAGTCATTGCATGGATAGTTTTTGAGTTATTAATTTCCCTTTTATAATTAGGAGATTCTTGTGCTATTTTTCATGGTAAAAATATGTATCCAGTGAGCATGAAACTTTTTGTACAATGTTATGGTGTTATGATGAACCTAAGAAAAATATAAAATCTGTTGCTTGACACTTTTCACTAGGGTTTTCTATTTATGCTATTTTAAGCCCTACGGTCTTGTCATTTTTGTGTAGGATGTTATGTTTGTTGAAATGATGTGAAATTTATACATTAGTCTATTGGGGACATGTATAAGCTACTGTAATTTTTGTAGAATTTTCTATACACTTTGGATAGGTGTTTATTATTTAACCTAAGTATCTAAATAAATTAATAACGGCCTGAAAATAATTTATTTAGGAATGGCCACTATGTTTTCTTATGTTCATTTGATGTATGTTAACTATTGGTAGCATTGGTAGTACTCATGGTGTTATTCTTGTATGTAATGAAATATTAGTTTCACTATAATTCATTTATAGTGACTTTCTGGACAGATTTTAGAGTTAAGCCAATTAACTGGTGAATTTGATGTTTGCTGTGAATTTGGTAAATAACAAAGTTGTAGGGAACTTGTTTATCTAGCTTGTGTCAAAATTTCAAGGCATTTGGTCTAGTAGTTTGAGAGTTATCTCAGTTGGAAGACAACACTCCCAACTGCCTGCTCTCTGGAATCCACAGACAGTTTTGTAAGATCAGTCTGTTTGACCTAGTTTTAGTTTGAATTAGACTTTTGTGATTAAACAAAAGTCGTAGAAAATTTTATAAGCTTTCCATAAAGTCTTAAATCATGGTATTTGGACCTATAGAACTCCAGTTATGGGTCAAAATGTCGCTGCTATTTGCAGCCTGAAAACTATTGAGTGCAATGAATAACTTGTTTGCTTGATATGAGTCGATGTGATCAGTTAGATGCTAGGCTAATTAAAATAACTTGTTAGTTGCAGGTGCTAGACCTCTTACTGAAGATGAACGACTTTATCTTAGGTTGTGAGAGCTTGGTGAGTGTGCAATTCTTGTTTTCTAAAAGAGATATGCACCTACTCGGTAAAATAGATGTTTATCTTCTATCATCGTGTCTTTCATGCGTCCATCTATACATGGCTGTACATTTCATCATCACCTTACATCACTTGTGCATGCATGATTCTTATACTATGCATATGCATGCAATAGGTGATCCGGAGGGAGTCATGCTTCTGGAATTCGAGCAAGTACTTCCGGAGGAGCAGCACCAAGCTCAGGAGCAGGAGGTGCAGGCCCCAGAAAAAGGTCCCAACGTTGAAGAAGTTCTTGAGTGTCCCGATCACCAACCTTCATCTTTTCTGAAAGGCAAGCCCTGGAGCATTCTAAGTCTCCTATGTTTTGAAATGGTTACTTTGAGTATCTTTATTTGTGATGCATTAAGTGATAGGAACTGGATGCAAACACTTGTTGCATATATATCTATTCCTTGTCCAGTAAATGTACCTTGAATCCTATTTAGGTCCAGGAGCGAATCGAAGCTTAGCCTCACTTAGACCGGTAAAAGTCAGGTGATTTCCTGTCACCTGCAAGTTAGGATGATGTCTGGTCACGGTTGGCTATATTGCTATCGTGGAAAATAACCATGTGTTAATAATGAATTGTGACCGGGCGGGATGTCGATAGAGAAGCAACAAGGCAAGGAGGTCTTGGGTGTGTATCTATCCCCGTCTGAGTCGTTTAAGGACCAATTCGCTGTACGTCCTCATGTCATGTTGAACGCATGCCTATCACTTAGTTGGCCGGATAACTCGTTCCGATCGCGAAGCCGAGTAGCTCAACTCAGGCCGGAAGCCGAGAAGTGAAAGTGCGCACTCTGGCGGTAGTAAGGATGTGCGGGGAGCTATTGGCATAAGTCCAAAAGGTGAGATTGACCACCTGGCAGAGTGGACTCCCTGAGAGTACGGCGCTGCACGGACCCATGATTCCTGAGTTGTACCAAAGGTGACCCGAGGCAACCACTGATTAGGTTGATTGGGTTTGTGTTAGGAATACCCCTCCAGCTAGATAGGAATCGATTCGAATCACCGTCTCTCCCGGATAGTGAGAACTTGACTGAGCAGCGGCAACGTAGATGCACTTAATGGAACTTGATGGTTAAATCGATGATGATGATGATACAACATTATACTGGATATGGTTACCAATGTTTGGAGTTAATCAATTGCTTGCTCAAGTACAGGTGCTAATCTAGTTGACAGGTTAATATTGATAACTTGCTGCTTACTAATAATTTAAATTATGCTCTCATATCACTAAAGCTTTTATGCAAAATGGTTGTCAAGCAAGATCCACCGATAAAGCCTTGCATACTCCTTGGTGTCATTTATTTTTGGTTTACGACGGGTAAGTCTAGCTGAGTACATTCTCGTACTCAGGGTTTATTCCCCCTTGTTGCAGATGACGTGCTCTATAACGGCTACTGCAAGTATTGTCTCCACCATGCGGTGGATGAAAACTAGATCATGGGCATGATCATCTATGTTATCTTATCATGTTGCTTTTGCTGGATATGACTATGGAACTGGCTTGTATTTGAACTGTGTGTGATGGTCTCAAACTACTTTGCTTCCGCTATTTGTGAACTTGTTTTGTAATAACTATGTGAACTCTGATGTATGAGGTACTTGTGAACTACTTGTGAAATGGATGTAACATGTGGCTTGTTATGTTGAATTACTATGATCTTGGTTGTATGCAAGTTGGTTTGAAATCCTTCGTGGTTTCAGTTGACTACCGGGTTTATATGGGTTCAAGTATGACGGTTTGATCACTCTGGTGATTGCTTTCGTACTTGTGCTCTTATAAATTGGTCGGTTCTGTTACACTGTTGGCCGACGATGGCATCACGCACCAGCAGCCTAGGTGCAGGCGGTGCCCGGGCCACTGATCTCGTTGTGCTCGCTAGGCACGACGCGAGCGGAACCACCCTGACACCCTACAAGCTCAGGGCGACGCACCACGCTCCGCCGGTATCCCACGCCCGGTTGTTGGTACATAGTCCCTGGTTGGGGACCTGTCCAGCTTAAGCCTGGCCAAGGGAAAGACGCTGGTGGCGCATAGCAACGCCCCATCATCAAGCTCTGCCCCGCCACCTCCTGAGGAACGGACTCCGACGGAGCGGAACCCGGCGATGGCACCATCCCCATACCCCTTCGGGTTGAGCAATGCCGCCGCCGCCTACGCTTCCACCTACGCTTCCGCTCACGCAGAGCCCTCAGGACGCCACCAACGCTTTGCCCTCGACCTCTCCGCCACAACCTCGACCCACACCCATGCTGACTCCTCGAAGGAGGATGAGGCATGGGCTGGAGCGGACATCTCTGGGCTTTGCGACCCTAAAGCCATGCGCCGCTTCATGGCCGCGAGCGACTACTACTTCGGCTACTCCGACTCTAATGACGAAGGTACTTACTGTGGCAGAACCTCCTAAGGAATTGGGCCCACATGCACCTATCGTTGTCTTAACAGACCTCGGATAGCGTACACGAGTTCCCAACAACTCAACAGGTCTGTCGGGTGTCCTCGGGAAACCCGAATCATCCACGTTTCTCTTTTTAAACAGGATCCCAATCACAGTCATTGCAGATTACAACAGTTTATTCAAATATATATACCAGAGTAAAAGATAGCGGAAGTCTTAAGTTAGTATTATTACAAACCAGTTGTTTTCAAACTTACAATACCATAAGTGTCATACGACCATAGTAGCGGGATAATATTACATTAACTTTATTTATCATACAAACTAGTGCCTTGTCCAAAGGCCATTCATCAATCCTCATCGTCATTGACTTCGAACACAGACATGCAGCAGGGACCAAAACAAGCCTGCGCATGCGACTCACCTGCAACAAGGGTTAACAAACCCTGAGTACAAAAGTACTCAACAAGACTAACCCGACGAAGGGGTGTAAGACTTTCGAGATGCGTGGATTTGGGACAAGGTAAGGATGAAGCAAGATTCAAAAGTTCTTAGCCAAAAGCTTACTATTCTTCATTCTATTTTCAAGTTTACCACTAAGTTCTTTTAGTTCATTATCTCAACTAAATATACATTTCCCATATTCCATTCCTTCTCATTCCGTTCTTTTCTCATATTTTAGTAATTCACCAAGATGCATTGCTTTCAGTAATGAATCGAGTCTCCATATCCATGAGCACCGGCAATTCGAATTGATTCAAGTCCCAAATTGGGATTCCTTATCACACGACATATGTAGAACTTAATCTTGCATATATCAACCTCGCTACGAGATCCTCCTATACTAAGCCGTCTCCACGCCACCCGAGAGCACAAAGACACCTCAAATCCGCCACATTCCACCACGAGGGTACACGCTACTCCCGCCATCTCTCCACTCCCAAAGTCTTGCGGGCATTCATCTTAGCATCGGATTAGTCAAGTAGGCTTACCGGAGTATGTGACCAAGACTACAAAGTGTCTCGTTCAAAAGATCCACAATGAGTGGCCTTTAAGCAAATATAGTCGGCAACATTACCCACAATTCAAGATAAGTCACCCGACTAGTCTCTAATTCATTCTACATCTTTTCTTTCTTTGGCCAGTATGCCATCTTTGATTGTATCGAAACTTTTACTTTGAAAGCCTACCATAAAGCATACTAAGCACACTACGCCTTTATAAGCGAAAACACCTTCAAGGATGGTAAACAATTATCAAGGTAGGTAATGCATCAAGTAGGTAACATTTGAATTAAACAACTTAATGCAATAAATAACATAGGTGATAACTTTTCAAAGTAAACAAGGTAATGGCTTAATGCATAAACCGGGCTTGCCTTCGTGACGATCTCGGTTCGGATTAGTACCACACGATTATCAAATCCCGTGACAACCGGGATTCTTCAGAACTTGCTCAACTAGAATCGTTTTCGTTCTCGGGTTCTACGAAATGATAACATATGCTTTAACATGATGATAAGATAAACATGATGCTTTCACAAGACATGAAATATAAAAAACACCCGCAAACTATTTGATTTCGGCAGATGCGATTTGCAAGCCAACAAAACCAACCTGTAACCCTATCATTAAGAACTACACATGTGACTTGACCTAATGGATCTTGGAACCCTACTAGTCATAAAACATGACCAAAACAAGATCCAACACTAATCAAACACTTAGGGTTTGCTTTTATCTATTTTTGAATTAATTTGGAATTAAGCCCAAAAATAAACTTGTTCCAAATGATCTCAAAAATTTAGACAAGCATCCTCATGATAAATTAGTGTACCAAAATAAATTTCATAATTTTTGGAGTTATACAGTGGCCTACAAAAATCATGGAAATTGCATTTATTAATTAATTGACTGAATATTTGAACATTCAAAATTTATCCAAATTTCAAATTTCAAATTTTTAAATCATACTAGAACATGTACAGAAGCTACACAAAAATTTTCAGAATTTTTGGATGTGTAAATAAATTCCTACAAAATTGCAAAATTGCTGCACTATTCAAAAATCAGAAAATAACCAAAGCTCACTGTTCTTCTTCCTCAGCTTCACTGACAGACTGGGCCCGCTGTCAGCGACACAACGAAATCACGGCGGCGCTGCCCTCACCGGCCGGCCGCAAAATGCGCCGTCGGTGATGTTCTGGCGAAACTGATAGCACCAAAGTGATCTACTCTATCCTACGAACTCATTTCCAACCACAGCAGCAGGCGCACCGGAGGGAGGTCCACGTCGGCCATGGCGGCTTGGACACGACGGCGATCGACGTAGCTACAGCTACGGTGCAGTAGAGTCTAAATAAGAGCAAGCATCGCGTTCAGTGTCTCACCACGATCACGTCTGTGGGCTTGGTGAAGGCGGAGATGCACCGAATCGTCGGGACCACGTGAGACCGAAGATGGCGGAGTTCCGGCCGGACTCGGGGAAGACGACGTCGTGCGGCGGCACTGGACTTCCAGGAGCGACCCGATCAGGCTTGGAATGAGCAGGAAGACGAGGCGGAGCTACTGGCGGACGCTACTGACTCAGGACGCTACGACGGCGATTTAATTACGCGAAGTGCAGGCGGGACACCGTGGCGAAAGCAATCGATGGAAAAACTCGATTTGATTTGACGACGGCGTGCTCCTATTTATAGCAAGAAGGAGGGCGTGCGGTGTTGACAACACACGGGCGAACTTGCCACGGAGGTTTGGGCGTGTCACAGCGCGTGAAAGCGGTGAAAACCGATCGGCGGTGAACTCCGCGTGGCGCCGGCGGCAAGCAGTGAGGTGGAGTTGAATTTTTGAAATAATTACAGAACTGCCACTGCATTTATTTCACAAATTACTCAGAAATTTTCTAAAGAAGTTGAAAATCTCCAAAAATAAAAGTTGCTCAACTTTTCAAGTACTACAACTTTGGTTTAAGAAACATTTTCAAATTCTGCCTCCATTTTGAAATTCAAATTTGGGGTACATTTAAAGATTTGAATCATTTCAAAATTACTCCAAATTTTATATGTAAACTTGAAAAACTTTGAATACCAAAGTTGATCTACATAAAATAATCTCCAACTTTGCTTTTTGCCTCAACCCCAAATTCCTCATGGATTTTTAATTAGCCAAAAGGGGCAAAAAGGACTTTTATAATTTGAAAATGAATTCAAATTTGATTTGTCTTCCTTTTACTTAGACTTTGATTTTTGACCAGTAACATGGCCCATTAGGGTTATTTGAGTCAAAGAACATATGACCTCACATGATCACATGAAATTTAACCCCTGTGGTCATGATCTGTATTTAGGGTTTTTGAAACACATCACATGAAATAACAACATTATAAAATAAACCTTATTTAGTAAATGCATTCAAAACTTTATACTAAATGAATGCTTTGCAATGCACATGATGACATGTCAAATTTTAGTATTAGGTCAAAACACCAGAGGTGTTACAACCCTTCCCCCTTAAAGAAATCTCGTCCCGAGATTTAAAACTTAAGGCTAAGTAAAGGAAAAGGAAATGTGTCAAGCTAACACATTACAACTTTATTCAAAGGCTAGCGAGGGGTTTTCCATTCTGTTAATAACAAGACAAGTTACAATATAGACAAGGTATTGCAACTAGATAGAAGCGAAGAAGTCAGGAAAGTTCTCTTCTAAGTAATCCTCGGACTCCCAAGTAGCTTCATCTTCCGTGTGTTGATTCCATTGTACTTTGTAGAACTTGATTGTACGTCTACGAGTGACTCGATCTTTCTGATCTAAGACTCTAATGGGGTACTCGGCATAAGTCAAATCAGGTTCTAAATCTACACCACCAAAGTCGATCTCCTGATCAGGTACTTGAAGACACTTCTTTAATTGAGACACATGAAAGATATCATGTACCACCGACATGTGCTCTGGTAACTTGACGCGATAGGCGACTGGTCCACATCGTTGTTGGATCTGAAAAGGACCAACATAACGGGGCGCCAACTTTCCCCGAATCCCAAATCGATGAACTCCTTTCATCGGTGATACCTTGAGGTAAACAAAATCTCCCACTTTGAATTCTAGCGGTCGTCTCCTCTTATCGGCATAGCTTTTCTGTCGGGATTGAGCTACCTTCATATTGTCTTGTATGAGTTTAACTTTCTCTTCAGCTTCCTTGACCACATCCGGTCCAAAGAACCAACGTTCTCCGAATTTTTGACCAATTTAACGGTGTTTGGCACCTCTGGCCATCTGATTGCTTGAATGGTGCCATTTAATACTCTCTTGATGGCTATTGTTATACGAGAATTCAGCTAAGGGAAGGCACTCATCCCATTTAGCACCAAAGGAAAGAACACATGCTCTTAACATATCTTCAAGAATTTGATTTACCCTTTTCGGTCCGTAAAATGCATTTTGCGGATGATAAGGTAAGAACTACGGATAAGTTTAGTTCCTAAAGACTCATGTAGACTTTTCCAAAACTTGGATATGAACAATGATCCTCTGTCGAGAGACAATGGCCTTGGGTGCCCCATGCGGTGAAAATTTTATCAAGATAAAGCTTTTTGCATCTTGCTCCGCTCGATATTTATCTCTCGATGGCAAGAAATGAGCTATTTTGGTTAGACGATCAACAATAACCCATATAGAATTGTAGCCTGCAGATGTCCTAGGCAACCCTACTATGAAGTCCATACAAATATCTTCCCACTTCCAAGATGGAATTGGCAACGAATGTAATGGACCTGCAGTCTTCATATGAACTGCTTTGACTCTCTGGCAAATATCACACTTGGCCACATATTGAGCTATTTCTATTTTCATTTTGGTCCACCAATATCTTTTTCTCAGATCATGATACATTTTGTTGCTACCCGGATGAATGGAGTATCTTGTAGAATGAGCTTCATCAAGAATCTGCTTTCATGACTCACGGATTTTGGGTACTACCAACCTATCCTTGAACCATACAACATCTGATTCATCAATCTTGAAACACGTTGGTCTTCCAGATCTGACTTTATCCTTAATATGGGCTATGCCCTTACTCTTCTGTTGAGCAGCAATGATCTGATCTTTGATAGTGGACTCAACTACAATATTGGACAGGGAACCTTGTTCTAAGATTTGTAAATCCAGATGCTCCATCTCTTGACACAATGTTCTCTGCATAGTTTCTACAATTAGGCAATGACAATGACTCTTGCGACTCAGGGCATCGGCAACCACATTAGCCTTGCCCGGATGATAATGCACTTCTAAGTCATAATCTTTGATAAGTTCTAACCATCTTCTTTGCCTCATATTCAACTCTGACGAGTAAAGATATATTTCAAACTTTTGTGATCCGTATAGATATGACATATATTGCCCAATAAATAATGTCGCCAAATCTTGAGTGCATGAACAACCAGCGGCTAATTCAAGATCATGGGTGGGATAATGTTCTTCATGTTTCTTAAGTTGTCTGGAAGCATATGCTATGACTCTGCCTTCTTGCATAAGAACACACACCAATACCAATTCAGATGCATCACAATAAATATCAAATGACCTCTCGATATCAAAGTTGTGCTATCATCGTGCAGCTTGCGGTTGTCAAACTTCTTCAATGTCCGAAAGGCCTCTTCACATTCTATTGACCATACAAACTTAGTTTGATTTTTCAACAATCCGAAGAATTGGCTTCGCACTCGGAGAAGTCGAGGATAAACCGACGGTAATACCACGCCAAACCCAGAAAACTACGAACTTGATGTACGATTGTAGGTGCTTTCCAATTAAGGACTTCTTCTACCTTGCTCGGATCAACACTATACCTTCAGCAGAGATAACACATGACCCGTAAATTGTACTTCCTCTAACCAAAATGCACATTTGCTGAATTTGGCATATAGTTGGTGATCTCTTAATCTTTGTAGAACAATACGGAGATGTTCCACATGCTCCACTTTGCTCTTAGAATAGATCAGAATGTCGTCAATGAACACTACTACAAACTTATCCAACTCAGGCATGAAAACTGAGTTCATCAGGTACATGAAGTGAGCCGGGGCATTGGTCAACCCAAAAGACATGACTAGATACTCATATAGACCATATCGAGTAGTGAACGCTGTCTTTGGCACATCTTCTCGTCCGATCTTAATCGGTGGTAGCCTCGATCTCAAGTCTATCTTCAAGAATACCTTAGCTCCCGCTAGTTGATCAAAAAGCAAATCAATTCGGGGTAAGGGGTATTTGTTCTTAATGGTGACTTCATTTAATGGCCTATAGTCAACACATAACCTTAAGGTTTGATCCTTCTTCTTCACGAAAATAGCGGGGCATCCCCAAGGTGATGAACTGGGTTGAATGAAACCCTTGACTAACAACTCTTGTAATTGCATTTTTAATTCTGCTAGTTCTTTGGGTGGCATCCTATATGCTCTTACGGATCTTTGGTGCTTTGTTCACGGTTTGAGATCAATTTGAATTCTACGTCTCGATGCGGTGGCAAACCAGCAGATCATCGGGAAAGACATCCGTAAACTCACATACCAATGAAATTTTCTCGGCTCCTTCAACAATAGTTGCACGATTGTTTCCCTTTGTACTTTTAGGAAAGGGAAGTTGGATGAGAAGTTGGGTTTCTTTGCCAGTGCATTTACCCTACGGTTCTATGCAAGACATCTATGATAGCCCGTGTTGGGTTAACTCAGTTCATACCAAGGATCACATCTATATCTTGATCCTTTAATATCAGCATATTGGTAGGGAACTCATAACCTCCCAAATCAATAGGTACATCTTTGAACTACCTCCCTTGTACTGATTCGTCCCCCAGGCATTGTATATGATAGGGCTCTTTGTTTCCCCAATAGCTATCCCATGCTTCACAACAAATGTACGATTGATGAATGTATGGGATGCACCGAGAATCAAATAAGGTAATTGCAGGATGCTTAGCAATGGGAAACATACCCATCATTACTGGTTCTCCTTCTGGAATAGCCTCCACTTGAGTATAGAAGACCCTTCCAGTTTTCTTCTCAGTCTGTCCCTTTTGATTGTTCTGAGCATTACCCTTGTACTGATTCTGAGCTGGAGTAATGTGGGCTTTGGGTGCATCAGATTGTTCTTTCTAGGATATGGACATTCTCGGGAAAAATGCGGGTTTACCACAATTATAGCATGGAAAATTGTGATTACGGGAGTAGCATTGCGGTTTGCATTATTTGTATTGTTCTCGTGCTGCGATGCTTGATGAGTATAAGGCGTATTAATTGCGGAAGGCGAATAAAGATTCTTTGCTGCTTTGGCTTTGTTGTGGGCGGAATGGTGCACGGCCATGATTCTGAGGATGGTAGATCACCTTTTGACGCTTTCCACTTGATGATCCGGAAGCAAAGGACCTCTTTTTCTTCGCCTCCTTGTGTCTGCGATAATTCTCCTCTGAAGCGATAGCAATGTTGACAGTCTCATGATAAGTTGCGTTGCCACAAGTTGCCATCATGGTCTGCAGTTTGGTGTTTAGACCTCTCATGAAATGATTCTTCTTTTTCCTGTCAGTATTCACATACTCTATAGCATACTGCGACAGGTGATTGAAACGCCCAACATAATGCATCACCGGGTGCTCCCCTTGCTTAAGAGCCAAGAACTCTTCCAACTTCATGGTCATCACACCGTCTGGAATATAATGTGCCCTAAAGGCATCCTTGAACTCCCTCCAGTTGATTTGGTGACCAACGGGCTGTACTGCTACCAAATTTGCCCACCAGGCACCAGCAGCTCCTCGGAGTTGCTGTGCTGCAAACCTTGGTTTTTGAACCTCGGTACAGTGGATCAGCTCGAACTTTTGCTCTATTGTCCTAAGCCAATCGTCAGCTTCTAAAGGTTCGTCTGCTTTAGAGAACACAGGTGGACGTGTATCAGTAAAATCCACATAGGTTGACTCGTCATTTCCATTACGACGACCATGATTAGGGTATGGTGCCTGCTGGTTCCGCGCCAATTCCCTTAACAGCCTAGCATTCTCTGCCGTGGCATTGACGAGTGCGGCTATGGCATCTGCCATAGTCGAAGGCATTGGTGGAGGATTTGGGCACTCATCATCGTCATGTGAGCCACTAGCACCAGTTCGGGTGGTAGGACGAGGCATCTGTTAGAAAACACGTTTACTTACATTATTCTTTATTAAAAGCATTTAAAAGGTTGCATGCTACAAAGGGTTACTTATTTAAATTACATGTCTTGTATCCCACAAGACAACCCTGGTTTACTAAGAAAGCAGTAAAGGAACTATTACTACTCCGAGCTCTCAGTCATCAGCATCCGTGCCCATATCGGACGAAACCTCACTTTCATCCGAGAAGTACACTAACTCCTCAGGATCCTCCTCCTCTTCTTCATTCTCGACTTCTCCTGGAGCTACAATCATTTCTTCATCTCAGAACTTCACCATCCCCATGAGGTGGATGAAGTTGAGCGTCTGAAGAGGTGGACATTCTCATGAAGAATGGCATTGTCCATCTCCGTGTCTTCACGAGAACTCCAACTCATGGACGCGCGTTCATTGGCCGCATCCTCTCGTGTCCAGGCTTCATTCCTCAACTCGGTATTCTTGGTGACGTCCCTTTCCATTTCCGCCAGCTTCTCTTGATCTTTTGCATGAGCTCGACGAAGAGTGTTGAGCTCCTTGGTAATGTTCTCCATGTTGGCGGAATTGCTTGAAGATCCTTCATCTCCTAGGATCCTGGAACTTCCTTCACCAAGCTCACGATTACGCGGTGCCAACTGATGACGAGGGACTCCGTGAGGTCCAGTGGACTTGCGTGCAGTTATCTTGGTCTTTGCCATAGCCTGTAGAATTTAGGATGGGACTATAAGGATAGCTTGAGGAGAATGGAGGTTAGCAAGAATGGGATTGACATTACTTACCCAACCACTTTTAAGGGGAATTATTATGCAAGGTGTTCAAGCATGATGTATGAATCGATCTTACGAATCTAAGTACAAAAGATATATATAATCATAAATACTAGATTTTCATAATACATAGGACAAACCTAATCATATTATCCGCCACAAACTTTCAAATAAGATAAGATTGAGGCTAGATTAGAGGAAAGAAGAAAGAAATTTGAACCTTTAAAATATCAAGTTTACTTTCTTTGATCCAAATCACTTTGAAGGTTTTCCAAGGTAACCTACAATGATCTTAGATAGGACCTGCTCTGATACCAGCTGTGGCAGAACCTCCTAAGGAATTGGGCCCACATGCACCTATCGTTGTCTTAACAGACCTCGGATAGCGTACACGAGTTCCCAACAACTCAACAGGTCTATCGGGTGTCCTCGGGAAACCCGAATCATCCACGTTTCTCTTTTTAAACAGGATCCCAATCACAGTCATTGCAGATTACAATAGTTTATTCAAATATATATACCAGAGTAAAAGATAGCGGAAGTCTTAAGTTAGTATTATTACAAACCAGTTGTTTTCAAACTTACAATACCATAAGTGTCATACGACCATAGTAGCGGGATAATATTACATTAACTTTATTTATCATACAAACTAGTGCCTTGTCCAAAGGCCATTCATCAATCCTCATCGTCATTGACTTGAACACCAGACATGCAGCAGGGACCAAAACAAGCTGCGCATGCGACTCACCTGCAACAAGGGTTAACAAACCCCGAGTACAAAAGTACCCAACAAGAACTAACCCGACGTAACGGGGTGTAAGACTTTCGAGATGCAGGGATTTGGGACAAGGTAAGGATGAAGCAAGATTCAAAAGTTCTTAGCCAAAAGCTTACTATTCTTCATTCTATTTTCAAGTTTACCACTAAGTTCTTTTAGTTCATTATCTCAACTAAATATACATTTCCCATATTCCGGTCCTTCTCATTCCGTTCTTTTCTCATATTTTAGTAATTCACCAAGATTGCATTGCTACGTAATGAATCGAGTCTCCATATCCGAGGAGCACCGGCAATTCGAATTGATTCAAGTCCCAGCTGGGGATTCCTTATCACACGACATATGTAGAACTTAATCTTGCATATATCAACCTCGCTACCGGATCCTCCTATACTAAGCCGTCTCCACGCCACCCGAGAGCACAGCACACCTCAAATCCGGCCACATTCCAGCCACGAGGGTACACGCTACTCCCGCCATCTCTCCACTCCCAGTGCGCGGGCATTCGTCTTAGCATCGGATTAGCCGAAGTAGGCTTACCGGAGTATGTGACCAGTACTACAAAGTGTCTCGTTCAAAAGATCCACAATGAGTGGCCTTTAAGCGACATAGTCGGCAACATTACCCACAATTCAAGATAAGTCACCCGACTAGTCTCTAATTCATTCTACATCTTTTCTTTCTTTGGCCAGTATGCCATCTTTGATTGTATCGAAACTTTTACTTTGAAAGCCTACCATAAAGCATACTAAGCACACTACGCCTTTATAAACGAAAACATCTTCAAGGATGGTAAACAATTATCAAGGTAGGTAATGCATCAAGTAGGTAACATTTGAATTAAACAACTTAATGCAATAAATAACATAGGTGATAACTTTTCAAAGTAAACAAGGTAATGGCTTAATGCATAAACCGGGGCTTGCCTTCGTTGACGATCTCGGTCCGGATTAGTACCACAATTATCAAATCCCGTGACAACCGGGGATTCTTCCAGAACTTGCTCAACTAGAATCGTTTCGTTCTCGGGTTCTACACGAAATGATAACATATGCTTTAACATGATGATAAGATAAACATGATGCTTTCACGGCACATGAAATATAAAAACACCCGCAAACTATTTGATTTCGCGGTACAGTTGCAAGCCAACAAAACCAACCTGTAACCCTATCATTAAGAACTACACATGTGACTTGACCTAATGGATCTTGGAACCCTACTAGTCATAAAACATGACCAAAACAAGATCCAACACTAATCAAACACTTAGTGTTTGCTTTTATCTATTTTTGAATTAATTTGGAATTAAGCCCAAAAATAAACTTGTTCCAAATGATCTCAAAAATTTAGACAAGCATCCTCATGATAAATTAGTGTACCAAAATAAATTTCATAATTTTTGGAGTTATACAGTGGCCTACAAAAATCATGGAAATTGCATTTATTAATTAATTGACTGAATATTTGAACATTCAAAATTTATCCAAATTTCAAATTTCAAATTTTTAAATCATACTAGAACATGTACAGAAGCTACACAAAAATTTTCAGAATTTTTGGATGTGTAAATAAATTCCTACAAAATTGCAAAATTGCTGCACTATTCAAAAATCGAGAAAATAACCAAAGCTCTTCGTTCTTCTTCCTCGGCTTCATCGACAACTGGGCCCATTGTCGCGACATTAATAACGAAAATCACGGCGGCGCTGCCCTCACCGGGCGGCCGCAAAATGCGCCGTCGGTGATGTTCGCGAAACCGATAGCACCAAAGTGATCTACTCTATCCTCACGAACTCATTTCCAACCACGTGAACGGCAAAGAAGCGCTTGGGAGGAGGTCCACGTCGGCCATGGCGGCTTGGACACGACGGCGATCGACGTAGCTACAGCTACGGTGCAAGAGAGTCTAAATAAGAGCAAGCATCGCGTTCAAATTGTCTCACCACGATCACGCTCGTGGGCTTGGTGAAGGCGGAGATGCACCGAATCGTCGGGACCACGTGAGACCGAAGATGGCGGAGTTCCACGGACTCGGGAAGACGACGTCGTATGGCGGCACTGGACTTCGAGCGACCCGATCAGGCTTGGAATGAGCAGGAAGACGAGGCGGAGCTCTTGGCGGACGCCATCGACTCGGGACGCTTCGACGGCGGACGAATTACGCGAGTCGCAGGCGGGGACCCGGCGTGAAAGCAAATCGATGGAAAACTCGATTTGACGACGGTGTGCTCCTATTATTTATAGCAAGAAGGAGGGTGCGGTGTTGACAACACACAGGCGAACTTGCCACGGAGGTTTGGGCGTGTCACAGTAGCGTGAAAGCGGTGAAAACCGATCGGCGTGTGAACTTCCAGCGTGGCCTTGGCGACAAGCAAAGTGAGGTGGAGTTGAATTTTGAAATAATTACAGAATCGCCACTGCATTTATTTCACAAATTACTCAGAAATTTTCTAAAGAAGTTGAAAATCTCCAAAATAAAAGTTGCTCAACTTTTCAAGTACTACAACTTTGGTTTAAGAAACATTTTCAAATTCTGCCTCCATTTTGAAATTCAAATTTGGGGTACATTTAAAGATTTGAATCATTTCAAAATTACTCCAAATTTTATATGTAAACTTGAAAACTTTGAATACCAAAGTTGATCTACATAAAATAATCTCCAACTTTGCTTTTTGCCTCAACCCCAAATTCCTCATGGATTTTTAATTAGCCAAAAGGGGCAAAAAGGACTTTTATAATTTGAAAATGAATTCAAATTTGATTTGTCTTCCTTTTACTTAGACTTTGATTTTTGACCAGTAACATGGCCCATTAGGGTTATTTGAGTCAAAGAACATATGACCTCACATGATCACATGAAATTTAACCCCTGTGGTCATGATCTGTATTTAGGGTTTTTGAAACACATCACATGAAATAACAACATTATAAAATAAACCTTATTTAGTAAATGCATTCAAAACTTTATACTAAATGAATGCTTTGCAATGCACATGATGACATGTCAAATTTTAGTATTAGGTCAAAACACCAGAGGTGTTACACTTACGACCCCACTCGTGAGTGCTTTATTGTCGAGCTTGGGATGCCGAGAGCGGGCGATGAAGACGGAGGGGCAGGCAATCGCTCCCCGCCCACGAAGGGGCTGGCGACGCCACACCTCCGCGCGTCGAACCCCCAGCAGCGTGGAACGAGAACCCCACCCACAAGGAACTTCAAGGCCTTGACTTAGAGTAGCTCCGTGAGCTTTAGGTCAAGGTCGAACAAGACCGACTCCTTCTACAGCAGCTCCGAGACACTCTCGAGAGAGAGCAGCGGGGTCACGGTGATGGCGGAGCAGCCCGGCGGAGGGCTCACGACGTCTACCACCGCATCAACAACGATGAAGGGGGTGAGCTACCCCCTATCTTCAATTGCGCTAGCCAGAACATTGCGGCAGCGGCGATGCAACTCCGAACGATGCCCGAGCCATCTACCTCGGAGGGGCGACGGGTCCACAGTGAACTCTGAGACCTTCTCGAGACCGCCGCGGTACAGCAGGCCAAAAGCTCTACGTCTCGACGGCATGGGGACACCTCGAAACGGGCCTCGGCGCCATCTCGACAAGATAGAACGCCCTCGGTGCACGACTGCCTCAAGACCCCTCGGTGCACGACCGCCTCAGGCCCCCCTCGGTGCACGACCGCCTCAGTGACCGACGCGAGGTGCAAGGCGACCACGATGTCATCAGCAGGCGATGGCACCATGACAACGATGGGCCTGCCCGAGGCTACCACCCGCACTGAGGTGGCCGCTACGACAGCGGGGAGGACCGCAGTCCTTCTCCTGGGCCGCTTGGCCCTCGAGTCTTCAGCAAGGCCATCCGCGGCGCTCACTTCCCTGCCCGGTTTCGGTAGCCGGCCAACCTCGCAAAGTATAGCAGTGAGACCAACCCCGAGCTGTGGCTAGCTGATTACCGCCTGGCTTGTTAGCTAGGTGGCGCAAACGATGACCTGCTCATCATCCGCAACCTCCCCTTGTTCCTATCAGACTCGGCGCGAGCCTGGCTCGAACACCTCCCTCCCTTACAGATCCACAACTGGCGCGACTTGGTAAAGGTCTTCGTCAGGAATTTCTAGGGCACATACGTGCGCCCTAGGAACTCCTGGGACCTCAAGAGTTGTCGCCAGAAGCCAGACGAGTCTCTCCGAGACTTCATCCGACGCTTCTCCAAGCAATGCACTGAGTTGCCCTGCGTCGGCGACTTGGAGATTGTCCAATCATTCCTCTCTGGCACCTCCTACCGAAACCTGGTCCGAGAGTTAGGCCAGAACATACCGACCTCAGCGGCCGCGCTCCTCGCCATCGCCACCAACTTTGCCTCAGGCGAAGAGGCTGTCGGGGCCATCTTCCCCGACAATGACGCTAAGGGGAAGCAGAGGGACGAGGCCCTCGGGGCCTCGGCCTCCTGTATCTCCAAGAAAAAGAAAAAGGGGCACCAGGGGAAGCAAGAGGTCCTCGAGGCCAATCTTGTCGCAGCCGCAAATCGCAAGAATCCCCGAGGCCCCGCCAGGGGCCCCGAGCTCTTCGACGACATGCTCAAGAAGCCATGCCCTTACCACCAGGGCCCGGTGAAGCATACCCTTGAAGAATGCACCATGGTCCGGCGTTACTACGCCAAGCTCGGGCTCCCCAATGACGATACCAAGAAGAAGAGCATCGACGACGGAGACAACGACAAGGACGACGGGTTCCCCGAGGTGCACAATGCCTTCATGATCTTCGGTGGGCCTTCAGCGTGCCTCACGGCGCGTCAACGGAAGAGGGAACACCGGGAGGTCTTCTCGATTGAGATAGCCACTCCCTAGTACCTCGACTAGTCTCGGGAGGCGATCACCTTCGATCAGGAAGACCACCCCAATTATGTTCCAAACCCCAGGCAGTACCCGCTCATCATCGACCCGATCATCGGCAACACCCGGCTCACCATGGCAGCGGCCTCAACATCCTCTACGCCAACACCCTAGAGCTCATGGAGCTAGAACGGTCATGGCTCCGAGGCGGTGCCGCACCCTTCCACAGCGTCATGCCAGGGAAGCGCACGCGACCCCTCGGGCGCATCGACTTACCCGTCTGCTTTGGCACTCCCTCCAACTACCACAAGGAGATCCTCACCTTTGAGGTGGTTGGGTTCAAGGGGACCTATCATGCCATCCTAGGGCGCCTGTGCTATGCCAAATTCATGGCGGTCCCGAACTACACCTATGTCAAGCTCAAGATGTCAGGCCCCAACGATGTCATCACCATCGAGTCCACGTACGAGCATGCATACGACTGCGACATCGAATGCATCGAGTACGCTGAGGATATCGTGGAGGCCGAGGCCCTCATTGTCAACCTCGACCAACTCGGTAGCGAAGTGCCCGACTCCAAGCG